>CM060940.1:815987890-817237890 GCA_030765085.1 Allium cepa | reverse complement strand
TCATTACAAACCTATACCAACAAAAGAAAAC
Source organism: Allium cepa (assembly GCA_030765085.1). NCBI lineage: Eukaryota > Viridiplantae > Streptophyta > Magnoliopsida > Asparagales > Amaryllidaceae > Allium > Allium cepa. Next base: position 817,237,859 of record CM060940.1, on the reverse strand, counting down.
AAAAGCCAAGCGGCTCAATCACAAACCATCAAATTTAAGCAACAATATAACATGTATGTTTAGTCTGGCAATCAGTTTTTACTTACGAAATCAAAGGCATCAATCTAAATAAAAATAGCGGAAACATTTAAATAATAACTAGACATTTAAAATTAAACTTCATTTCAAAATAGAACATGTCTTAAAAACCAAATACACGTCTCGTGAAAAATACAATCTCAGTCACATCATCAGAGTACATAAACAATAAAAATCATCTCTCTTATAAAGTACCAGTACATCCAAAGTCAAATGAAAAGAAAACTGAAAAGAAGAAGAAGAATACATGAAGTACTCCGGGAATGTATCTCCAAGAAATCCGAATCTACTATCCTCGACTCTACTGGCCTATGGGGGAAAATGGGAAAATAGAGGAGAGGGTCAAACAATAAGTCTGGCGAGTGAAAGTAATTACTAGCATTTCTAAGTAAGATAAAGATAATAGACTAAGCAATAGTTCTAGTATGGCAAGAAATACCGAGAAGATAAAACTGGGGTAAAATTCTATTTTTGATTCTGTTTGACTGTTTAGTTGTGATTGTTTGCACTTAAACTGCTGTGATTAGGTTGAAACTCTAATCCTATTTTAGTTAGGCTAAAATCCTAATTCTACCCGTTGATCGGCCTTCTATCTCTGTTGTGCCACTATGAACCAATCCTATTGGTCACAGCAAAAGACACCTGTTTAGCGCTTGGAATGCACTAGCGAATTATTTACCCTAATCGATGTCGCACGTTCGGTCATCGCCGGTACACATTAACCATTGCTCCCTCTTTTGACCTCTTATTTACTCTAATCAGCATAAGCGTGCCCAACCTCACCTAACTGTTGCGAGACCATCAGTCCTAGTCTTGAAAGGGAATGCCGCCCAGCCTCACCTAAGTGTTGTTAGACCATCAGTTCTAGACCAGAAAGGGAATGCTGCCTAGCCTCACCTAAGTGTTGTGAGACCATCGGTCCTAGACCTGAAAGGGAATGCTGCCGGTACTGGTCGTAACAAACAAATTCTAGTTTGCGCCCCTTGCCTAAATCCCCATATTTGAGCCTCCGTCTACTGGCTACTTGTTTACTCTAATTAGCATAAGCGTGTCCCAGCCTCACCAAACTATTCTGAGACCATCGGATCCTGATTGAAAGGGAATGCCGTTGGTGCGGGCCCTGCTTCTATTTTTGCTTATTAACTTAGTGTAAGTTTTAAAATAAGCTTCTTCTGTTATTTCTGCTATATTTTCTTATTAACTCAATCTAATTTTTAAAATAACCCTTTTTCGCTCTTTCTGCTTAACTACAACCTATGTTATAATTGTTACTCTTCTATTCTATCTTTTTAGTTATAACCACTAGTTATAAACATGCTTGCAAATGTCTCGAATTTGCCTATTTCAGTCTATCTTCTTTTACTACAGTTCTTTCTTATTTTACATCTAATTTCTGTAAATTCAATGTTTATTTCTATTAATCCATATTACCGAATTCTCCTCTTTTTAATATTCTTAAATTTTGTTCGTGTAAAAAGGAATAAAAAGAAATTAACATTTACAGGCTAAATTCTAACGTAAAGCAGATGCAAATAAATACAAATAACTGTAAATAATTGAATAAATAGTTGAATAAAATAGACTGAAAAGAAATTTAAAACAAACTGTAAATAATTTATATAAAAATTGTCTCAAAATTGCCAAAAAACTACAACCATTGAGAACTCTATTATTTTAAATTACTTAAAAATCTAAAATAATTACAAAATATTCACCTATGTTCCTTAGCTCTATTCCTTGGCCTTACCGAAACCACTTCTAGGGCGTAGAATTTTTTTATTAAAATGATCTCCTCCCAAGTAATTTTTTCTTTTTAGGGTCCAGCCTTAGGCAATGAACCCAATTGGGAGAAAATCTGAATGAGAAAAATAGCTAGGTCTATGGTCTTATTTATAATGTAGCTTATGGATCTCATGCCATTGGATTTGAAGATTAAATCTGGTGTAACCATGTCATAGGCTTGCTAGGAACCGTCGGATGGGAGCACGAACACAAGATTTGAGAAAATGACGTGCTTTCTCAAAACTGGATGAATCTACGTCAAATAACTAAGGCTGGTCGACCTTTATACTATGAGGGTCGACCTTGCTCCTTTAGATGTCGACCCTAGGGTCGACCTAACTTGGGCTTGGGTTGACCTAGCCCCATATATATATATATGTATGTATGTAGGTATGTATGTATGTATGTATGTATGTATGTATGTATGTGTGTGTGTATTTCATTTTAATTTTGATTTTTTATTTCGCTCGTATCTTCTCCATACTGACTCGAATTACGACAATTTATATATGGAAATTGATCAGAAAATCGCCACGGACCAAATGGTGCAACTTCCATAGCTCGATTTTGACAATATCACAAACTTATTTTATTATTTAATTAATTAATTAATTAATTATTATAGCTCTAATTTTAGGTTGTTAGATTCTCCCCTCCTTAAAGGATTTCATCCTCGAAATCTCCAAGGATAAAAGAATGAAATAGATATTTTCATCGAAATTCTACAACCACATATTCAACCATCACCTATTACATCCATCGTCCTTAAGCTTTCTAATGCAATTTATGTTGTATGCAATAGTGTAGTGTTAATGTCCCTAACTAATGCAAAAGATTAGACGGTCTACCGATTCAGTTGACCTCCTTTTATGCAATCATGTTCGTGCCACGTATCCAAATGAATGAAAATTCCCTAATGATAACTGGTAGTTCTATATGCATGCTACAATCATCATCCAAATGCAACAATCATATGATAATCATCCATTTATAGCAACCATGTAAATAAAATAAAAATGCAAATGCACACACATCCATATGCATATGTTTTAGTGACCTAGTTAGGCTGATCCTTAAGAGATAATAGTGCCTAGTGTATATATATGCATCCATTAGCATCCACTAGCAAACACTTGCAACCACTAGCGTCCAACATACATAACATGTTCTAGTAACATGTTTACATTCAGTCCAACCATCCATAGGTTAAATCATAAGATCTACCCTTCCAAAGGATACTAAAGGAAAGAACCTATTCAAAACTAAATATGGAAATATGAAATTCAAGATGTACCATCAAAAAGATGCGGATAAGAGGTGCATATTTTCTCCTCGGCTTCCCACGTAGCGTCCTCAATGCTATCTCCTCACTGCACCTTAACCAAAGGTACTTCCTTATTCCTAAGCTTCTTGATATTATGTCCACCGATCTTGGTAGGAATGCGACGAACTGATGCTTCTCTCTCCACTTTAACTTCTTCAAGTTGGATAGGTTCCACTACCTCTGCTGAATCATGTAAGCACTTTCTCAAGTGCAAAACATGAAAAACATCATGAACTCCCGTGAGCCTCTCTGGTATCTTTATCTGATACATCATCTTCCCTACCCTTTTCACACTGGGGAACGGTCCTACGAATCTAAGAGCAAGTTTCCATTTGATCCAAACCTCACTACCTTTCTTAGTGGTGATACCTTAATGAAAACCAAATCTCCTATCTCAAGCTCAATATACCTTCTCCACTTATCTGTACAGGATTTTTGTCTATCTTGGGCCATCTTCATTCTCCTTCTAATCAAATCAATCTTTTTCGAAGTCTCTCTAACCATGTCGGACCTAGTAGAAAACTCTGTGTAGATTCCAACCAACACGAAGGCGACTTTGACGGCCTCCCATAAAGAGCTTCAAAAGGTGTCATCCCAATGTTAGCCTGAAAACTATTATTATATGCGAACTCCACTAAAGGAAGATGTTCCTCCCAAGTTTCTCCAAAATCAAGAATGCACATCCTCAACAAATCCTCTAGAACTCTATTAACTCTCTCCGTTTGGCCATCCGTCTGGGGTAATAGGCCGTACTCAATCTAAGCTACATACCTAAAGCCTCTTACAAGCTTCCCCAAAAATCGCTAGTAAAGATAGGGCCTCTATCGCTCACTATACTAGAGGAAACTCCATGAAATCGAACAATCTCACAAACATATAAGAATGCCGAATAAGATGTTGTCCTCTTACTCTTGACCGGAATAAAGTGGGTGCTCTTAGTCAAACGATCTACAATCACCCAACTACTGGTATTCCCCTTTATAGATCGTGGTAAACCATTCTTGAAGTCCATCGAAACACTATCCCACTTCTATTCGGTTAAATCCAATGGTTGAAGCAATTCGTCGAGTTTCTGTTGTTCTACCTTAACTCTTTGGCACACAAGACACTTAGCTACAAACTCCGCCACATCCTTCTTTATGCCGCTCCAATAAAACACTCTCTTCATGTCCTTATACATCTTATCGCCACCCGGATGAATAGTTATTCAAGAATGACGTGCTTCTTCTAGAACTGCTCTCGTCAAATTTCTAGTGTAGGGGACACAAAGTCTTCCCTCTCTCCTTAGCCATCCTTTACTATCGATGGAATAACATTGGAGATGTCTAGAGACCTCTTCTCTGCTAATCCTATCCAAAATATCTATAAGCTCTGAATCCTCTCACTGCCTTTAGCCAATCTGATCTATGCGGGTAGGCTTAACCTCAAGTGCTGCCAATAATCTTGGGGTAATGCCTATAGAGGGCTTAAAATCAAAGGTGGAAATGAACTCTAGGCTTTTCCACTCCATGAACATTGGATTAGGGGTTGCTCTCTTTCTACTTAATGCATCTGCAACCATGTTACCTTTACCAAGGGTGTAGGTTATCTCAAAGTCATATGATGCTAGAAACTCCATCCAATGCTACTGCCTCAAGTTTAAATCCTTTTGTGAGAACAAGTACTTCGATGATTTTTGATCAGTGAAAAGCTCGAGCCTCTCTCCTAGTAAGTAACGTCTCCAAGATTTTAATGTGAAAACAATAGCAGCTAACTCCAAATTATGAGTAGAGTAGTTCTTTTCATGAGTTCTCAACTATCTACTTCCATAGCATACTACCCTCCCCTTCTGCATCAATACTGCTCCTAGACCCGTTCCATATGCATCAGTGTATACTATAAAAGGCTTAACTTCGGTTGGTAAAACTAATAGTGGTGCACTAGTAAGGGCTCTCTTTACCATCGTGAAGGAATCCTCACAATCTATGTCCCACATGAATGTCGTATTCTTCTTAGTGAGGCGAGTAAGCGGTACTGAAATATTAGCAAAATCTCTAATAAACTTTCTATAATAACCTGCCAATCCTAGGAAGCATCTAACTTCGGTAGGTTTCTTGGGGGCCTTCTAATCTTGTACTGCTACTACCTTAGCGGGATCAACAGCTAGACCCTCTCTTGAGACTACATGCCCCAAGAAACACCTCCTTGCGTCAAAAGTGACACTTCGAGAACTTTGCCTTCAACTGATGAACACAAATTGTATGAAGAACCTCCTCAAGATGAATAGCATGCTCTTCCATATTCTTTGAAAACTCCAGAATGTCATCCATAAATACTGCAACGAACTTATGTAGGATATCTCAAAAAACACGGCTCATCAAATCTACAAAATAGGCCGGGGAGTTGGTCAGCCCAAATGGTATAACCAACCTCTCAAAGAATCCATCAGGTGTCCTAAATGCTGTCTTATCGATGCTATCGTCAGTGACCCTAAGCTGATGAAATCCAGTAGCTAATTCAAGCTGAGAAAATACTAAAGAGCCAACACACTGATTGAAAAGATCGTCTATCCTAGAAAGTGGGTAACTGTTCTTCTTTGTGAGCTTATTCAACTCTCTATAGTCTACCTAAGGTTGAACGGAACCATTCGCATTTATAGCAAAGTCAGCTGGCGCTTCCAACTTAGATATGCTTCGTCTGATGAAACCTTTCTCCAATAGCTCACCAATCTGCTTACTTAACTCCTTCCTCTCCCTAGGAGCCATATGTCTCATGGGCAATGCCGCTGGCTTAGCATTGTCATTCAGATAGATCTTAAAGTCAATCTCTCTCTTAGGGAGTAGTCCCCTGATCTCTTCAAAAATGTTTGGTGAATCTCTAACGACAGGAACTAAATCTAACTCTCGTAGTGATGAATCAAGGGAATAAAGGAAGCTCAACATGAATGATCCCTGTGGGTCACAAGAAACATTAAGAGTCCTTTCGTTAGATATCTCTAATCTTACGACTCTCCTCTCGCAGTCTAATATCACACCATAAGTGGATAAACAGTCCATCCCCAAAATCTTCCCATATCCCGAATATCCCGGTACATAGCCATCATAATCAAACTCTACGCCTAATATAAAAAATTTCAAACCCCTATAAATCGTGGATAAATGTGCCGAACCTTCTATTGGGTTTGAAACAACTATAGGCTCTACTACTAGAGAAATATCTAAGTGCAAACAATCAACCAAGGAACTAGAAATGAAATAATGCGATGCTTTGGAGTCAAAAAGAGTCCGAATAGGAAAATCCGAAGTAGAGATCAAACCTTCCATACAGACTTTCCTACCTCGATCCGATCCACTACTAGAAATTGTTGCATCCAAAGCCTGTACTTGCGCTGTAGGTGCGCCTGATCTCTTCCCTACCCTCTGAGGACAAGCTCTACTAAGGTGTCTAGGCTGCCCATAACTGTAATGCCTCCCTTTCATTGTGTCCTTCTTACAGTCCTTTGTGAAATGCCCAACCAATCCACAATTATGACATTTTTCGCCCTTCTCGATCTGCTTTGGAGGTCCTCCTCCTTTCTACTTGTCCTTATCCCTCTTATTTTACCACCACTGCTTCTTAGAGTTTTTTGATTTAGGAACCTCCTTAACCTCTTCTTTCTTAGCAACATCTGACACGAAAGCCATCTCTATAAGTGACTCATACGTCGCTCACATTGGTACATTTGTCAATGCCAATCCTTGGAGGGGCTGGTTCAAACCCTTAGCAAACTTGATGGCCTTCTTATGTGGTGTATTAACAAGCTCTATTCCGAACCACATTAGCTCATTGAATTGATTTATATACTCTTTCATCGAAAGACTCCCTTGCTTCAGACTAATGAACTTCTCCAACTGCATGCTTTCCTCGGCTTGCGACAAGAACTTTATCTCAAATCTTTCCTGAAATATAAACCAACCAATGTCTCTACCTTCCATCTCTATAATCTCCCACTGATAAGAAGCTTCTCCCTTTAGCTACTAAGATGCAAGAAGAACTCTTTGTCGGTCCTCCGATCCTAACAGTCCAAATATCCGCTCCGTGCTCTTCAACTAAGCTCGTGCCTCTATGAAATCCTCCGTGCCAAAAAATGTTCTGCCTCCTAGACTAGCGAAGTCCTTGCATAGTTTAGAAAAATTGGTTGCTACAGGTGGATTAATGGGATCTCCCCCCACCGATGCTGCTTTGGGCGCTTGCCCTTGCACCTTTAGTGTCATAGCTTGAAAGTATCTATAAAACCAGCCAGGGATTTGGACACTCTCTGGAAGATTTAGGACGTCCGCCATTCTATGTAAAGAAAAGAGAATTAAGCTTGAAAGAATCGAAAGAAAGTTAAGCTCGACTTTGAGGGGACTTTTATAAAAACTCTCTTATACTTAAAAACCATTTCCATAATAAGAGTTTCTTTCTGAAAAACACTTTTAGTTTGAAGATATGTTACTTTTGAAAAATACTTTTCTTTTAAAACAAGTTTTTAGGAATCCTGTAACCTTAGGCTCGGATACCAAGTGAAACACCCCACATCCCTTGGTATACCCAAAAAGGGCACACTAAAAGATGTGGTGCATTATAGGTATAGCTAATGCATCACAGAGACTAAGATTCACAAGACAATTAATAAAAACAGCGGAAACATTTAAATATTAACTAGATATTTAAAATTAAACTTCATTTCAAAACAGAATATGTCTTAAAAACCAAATACACATGTCTCATGAAAAATACAATCTCAGTCATATGATTAGAGTACATAGACAATAAAAATCATCCCTTTGATAAAGTACTAGTACATCCAAAGTCGAATAAAAAGAAAACTGAAAAGAAGAAGAAGAATACATGAAGAACTCCGAGAATGTATCTCCAAGAAATCCAATTATACTATCCTCGACTCTGCTGGCTTATGGAGGAAAAAGAGAAATAGAGGAGAGGGTCAGACAATAAGTCTGGTGAGTGAAAGTTATAAAAACGGTCTCAAAATTGAAGAAAAATTACAACTATTGAGAACCCTATCATTTTAAATTACTTAAAAATCTTAAATAATTACAGAACACTCACCTGTGGTCCTTAGCTCTATTCCTTGGCCATCCTGGATCCACTTCTACGACATAGAATATTTTTATTAAAAAGATCTCCTCCTAAGAAAAAAATTCTTTTTATGGTCCAACCTTAGGCAATGAACCCAATTGGGAGAAAATCTAAATGACAAAAATAGCTAGGTCTTGGGTCTTATTTACAGTGTAGCTTAGGGATCTTAGGTCGTTGGATTTGAAGATTAACTCTAGTGCAACCACGTCATAGGTTTGCTAGGAACCGTTGGATGGGAGCACAAATGCACATGATTTGAGAAAAATGGAAAAATGATGCGTTTGCTCAAAACTGGATGACTCTACATCAAATAACTAAGGCGGGTTGACCTTTATACTATAAGGGTCAATCCTAAGATCGACCCGACTTAGGCTTGGGTCGACCTAGCCCTATATTTTTTTTTCTTTTTAATTTTGTTTTCTTATTTCTCTCGTATCTTATCAATACCTCATGTTTCGACAAGTTACATATGGAAGTTGATCAGAAGATCATCACAGACCTAATGGTGCAACTCCCATAGCTCGATTTTGAAAAATTCACAAACTTATTTTATTATTTAATTAATTTGTTAATTAATTATTATAGCTCAAATCTTGGGTTGTTACAATCTTATTTACCAATGATATCCAATCATATAGTTCATAATCATATTAATTTGTATTTTCAATTTTCAACATTTATTTTACTAAAGTCCGTACGATGTACATATATCATCTATACGCAATATCAAATTTTATTGCTTGCTCGATCAAACAATTCCACTTTTGAACTAGTATCGTTCACGCGACCACTCTAGTGCCGACTCAGATCCGGTTCCTTGATTGGAAACTGCCATCCTCTTTGCATAACCACATACTATGATGGAATTCCAGAATCAATCAAACATACATATTCAGTGTTCGCTTTCGAGAATAGAGTGAAAAATTCCAACTCGGATCGAAGTAAATCATCTCAAAACTATGTACTCGAGTCTGGATCAAACCGTGATGCGAATAAAATAATATACATACAACCCACGTATTTATTTCAATTGATTGCTTAGCTATACCAATTTTCTTTTTATTCACATCCATTTTATCCTCATTCATTTTATTTACTTTCAATTATTCACATTCAATTGATCTACATTTAATTACTCATATTGCTTTATTCATATCGATTTATTATTTAATATATTCCTTTCAGTACAATTATTACTCAAGTACCATTTCTTTAAATTTTCTTAAGTTTATTATAAACATTTTATATAACTCTGCTCATGTTCATTGTCATTTCACAACTTAAGTACATATCCATTACAAATCAATTTCAGTTCCATTTAACTCAATCCATTATTCAATTTCAATGTTCAATTCTATCAATCAACATTCCAAAACCATATTCAGTTTGCTAGTTTATTTAATTTGCTCATTTCATTAATCCATTCAAATCTTAATAATTTCCTTTCAAAAATTATTTTATTTAACCTAACTTAGGTTAAATCCATTTTTAAAAATTCATTTTGTTAACTTACCTTAAGTTAATTTTTTTCCAAAGTTCAATTTCAAATTTACTTTTCTAGCAATCATATTCAACAATTTAAAACATTGTTTTAACTTACTAATTCTCAAAATAAATAAGTTATGAAACTGATTTCCCCATATTTTTATAAAATATTTAAATGAAAGTTTTCTAAAATTTTAAAGATCTTGTCCTTTGTTCAAATTATTTTGAAACAGTACTATAAATAATTTCTTTATATTTCAAATCATAATTTTGAATTTCAAATCAAAACTAGTTGTACCAAAATAAATCTCCAATGGAAGCAATTTCTCTCTTTGAAACCCGAAAATTAATGTCTATGATGCTACAGTAATCATTGAAATTATTTCCAGCTATCGAAGTGAGTTTAGTGCTTTTATTTCTTCAAAATCCCTTTTAAAATATTTCTATCCAAAACATTTTCCAAATAAAATTATTATTATTGTCCAAAACTTTGAAAAACCATTTCCAAAATGAATGGGATTTAAATTCTCAAATCCTTAGTTTTTGAATTCTTTTTAATTTATAAACCTCTTTCATAAACTATATTTATATAATTTCATTTTGGTTATATAAAATTATTTCTTTGTTATTAATCTTTGTTTTCATTATAATAACAACAACTTTTATTAGAATACAAATAAAAAGACAAATGATAATATCATTTCTTAACAACCAAGCACACCACATATACCATAATAATTTTTTGAAAAATTATTCCTTTATATATAAAATATAATATTTCATTTACCCAATTTCAAAACGATACTATGTCGAATTGCTATGTTTAAGTGTTTAGTGATCCCTATCAATAATGTTAACTACATGTATTGACCAGAATCCATAATCCACTCAACAAATCAACCAACATAATATAAAATATTTTTATATCACTAACAAATACGCACCAACACACATACACTCAAACGCGTTCTAAGGTGCTACTGACCCTATCTCTAATGAGTCCCCCACCAAAGCCAAGATTCTCGCTTAACCTTCAGCTTCGATACCAAATGTAACGATCAAGATTTTCGATCCTCGAAAATCGACACTAACACGTCCATTGTATTGCGTACTGAGCAATCGAATGTCGAAAAACTTGATTATTAGGGAAAAAGAAAAAGAAAAAAGAAAGGAGATATGAAGAAAATTAACAACATAAAATCTCACAGTGAAACGAGTAATCAATAATAAACAACAAATCTTTACATAAGAGCCAAACTGTAATATATGTATATACGAACTTCAATCAGAGTATACTAAACTATTTCAGCCTGGACAATTATAACAATCTGTCCTCATGATTGCTGATAGCTATAGCAATGAACATAATGGAAAATTAACCATATACGAATATGTCTCTGGCCCTCCAACTTGTCTTCTGAAGCTCCAAAGCATCAACTAAATATGTAATATGCTCGGTTTGACCCAAGCATTATAACAAAGTAACAACCGAGTCAGTCTGGAAAGCCAGCGTGAAAAAAACACGCCAATTGGATTTTAAAGTTATAAGAAACCTTTTGAAAATAAAGGTATCCCGTAAGACCACGCCACACATAAACACGGACGGGTTTTATCTTACAATAACCAAAACATATCTGTATGAAATTTTCTGATATTATAATAGTGCTTAAAATACAAATACTTATTAATCTTAGCCGAAATTGTTACATTAATTAAATTCAAGCATAATAGGTTGACAACTAAATCCGTACCAATAGTACACCTCTAAAAAATGCACCACAGTCTGATAAGAACTTCGTGTAACCCACTACACATAGCCGGCTGCCCCTTTAACATGACAAGCGGGATTACCCTATCCCATTTTGACACCGAGGCCTTATACTACCATGGTGTTTGCGTGCAAAACATTTTGAATATGGACAATCTAGAATGGGATGGCGGCTCCCAATGGTAGCTGACCACATAGCTCTGCTGCATACCTTGTTTTTGCATTTCCCAGTTTGTGTTGCTCGCGAGGTCACGTCTTTACCTTCTTCCTCCTAGCAGACCATCTTAAAATGCTAACACTACCCCCTAGGAAATAATGGAATACCAACATTCATCCATACAAGTTCGTTCTAGGACTGAATGAAACACTTAAGAGCTCCATCTCCAATTCCATAATCTTCAAGTTGTCTTCACTTCGAAACAAATTTGTTGGATCGAAGTGGTTTTCGGTAACTTACCCGATCTTGGTCTCTTTGAAACTACTTTTCGATAATTCGCGGTAAACTCAACCCAGGTTCTTTAGGAAAAATATAGTCAAAGATATGATCAGAGATCACCTCCTAGCCGTTGGTGGACTGATTTCCTTATCATTATCCTAAGAGTTCAAAACGAGATTTATACTCACAGTATAGCATCATCGGAGTTGACTGTGCCACATAACTCACATGTTTCTTCTAAATATTCCCAAAGTTATGTTTGGGTCCAAATTCCATAGTCGGTTATTCAACTGTCGAATAACAACATTCAGTCAAGGATCTATTCCATAAGTAAAGCACATAAGCAATCACTAGCCTCCTTTTATAGATCTTTATAAATAAAAACCACTTTCTGAATACTTGTATAAGAATACGTTTACAAAGATATATCCACCAATCCTTTTAATTTCAATACTTAGAGAATATCCATACACTTCTCTTAATGGTATAAGTATATTTACCAAACTGAGAAAGATTTTCTTTTTATCCAATTAAAAAATTATTCATGAACTCCTTATAATTCTCTACAACCATTTATAAACCATTTTATAAAACTTCTCGAATCATTTATATAACTTCTTTTATACATTTCAATCATTTTTAAAAATCATTTATAAATCCTTTATAAATCTCTAAACCGTTTATAAAACTTCTTTTATAAATCTATAAACCTGTTTCTTAAGTCCGTTTATAAATATATAATCATTTATAAAACCCTCCATCTTGTAAATAATCTTCCTTACATCTCCAAACCATTTATAAGCTCCTTTATAAGATCTAATCTTTTTACTCTATTCATGGATCTCGAACACGTTTATAAACAAATAAAGATCATTTACTTCTAAACAATATTATATATAAAAATAATTATTAAAATTAAACATTATAAATAAATAAATAATTATTATTAATCTTAAGCATCTTAAAAGAAGAATTAATCATTTCAAAATCAATAGTAATTATTCTTTGCCCTTATTATAAATAGTAATAATTTATTTCCACAACCTTATTAATAATCCTAATATTAATTTCAAACCGTAATTATTCTTGAAATAATTAACCTTTCAAATTATTAACCTTTTGATAAATTGTTTAAAACCATATTAACCATAAAAAATAACTTTAAAACAATATATATGTTTAAATAACATTAAAATAATGTTACCATAATTAAATAACTTTAAAAAATAATAATATAATTAAATAACCTTAAAATAATATTACTATAATTTAATAACTTTGAAAAAATATTAATATAATTAAATAACCTTAAATAATATAACTATAATTAAATAACTTTAAAATAATATTAGTATGATTAAATAACCTTAGAATAATAATATAATTAAATAACTTTTAAACAATGTATTAATATAAGTAGATAATCGTTTAAAACAAAATATTTTCGAAACCCAATTTTCGATTTAAAAATCGTTTCCTGTCTCAAAAATCAATTCCAACTCAAACGATAATTTAAAGTATTTTTAAAATACTAATATGAGGCCAATAGCCACCCAACACTTAACAATATCGATATTGATTTTCTATTACTACTGGGTTTTTGTTTTCAAACATTTAACAATGTCATAACCCACATTTCCAAAAAAATCAGGTTTATTATCTGAAAATTCATATGATTGGAAATATTATTGAAATCAATTCAACATCAACGAGGAATCCCTTTGGATCCTTCCAACCCGTTTACCCTGCATCACAAACAATATATAATCTTAAAATATAAATCAACCGCTTTGAGGCAGGATTCGTATACAAAAGGTTATCCTCTCTTACAAGGGAATGTAATAGGTTCTCATTCACTCAATAGGTAGGAATATATCCAAATCAACTAATAAATATAGTAAATCATCCAAACAATCATTTAACAATTTTTCTTAACTATATATCATAATAGTTAACCAAAAAGGTGAGTTTAACTCACCGAAACTTTCTATCGTCACCGAGGCGTTCCAGTTTGGAACTAAAATCGAACGACGTCCGATTTCAGCCCAAATTTCAACTGTCTCCAAATTCGTGCGAACCAGCTCCATCGCGAAGCTTTCGTCGAAGAAAAAACTGCGTTCAAAACTGACCTAATATCATCAAGTTATCGCATTAATATAATCCATAGCGCACAACCCACCTCGACCAAAATTTCCTCGAGCCACCGCTGCTACGGCCACTTGCAAGCCGCCACTCCCTAACTATACGACGCGCCACTTGAGATAAGACCCATGTCACCAACCACGCCGCCTTTGCCTACCTATATTGTCGAAAAATGGAAAAGTTCTGCCACAACGTCAATGCGCCATAGCCATCGCCGTCGTCCACTATTGGACAAGTAACTTTGCCTAATAGATGCCCACGAACCTCCTCTACAACTTTCCTTCAGACGTCATCTCCCAAAAATGCCTCTATTCAACCAAATCAATAAACTCCCTCCCTTCGTTCATCGAGCTAATCTCACCTCCACACTTCATCTTGCCTTCAGTCAACCGCTGATTTGCTCCATCATGCCGAGACGAACAACTTCCTAGTTGAACTCGAGGCCTGGTATGGCCTGTGGTGGTCCAAAATCGTTACGGCCGTTAGATGAGGGTGTTGCTTTATTTAGAATTTTTTTTGTTTTTTCTATTTTTAAACATTTGAATTTTTTTGCAAAACTTGTTTTCTTTTGTTGCTGCCATGCTTTTATAGAGGGAAGACGGTTATGGGTTGACATAGAGAAGGTATGGCTAAAATGGAGTAAATAGGGTAGAGTATGGGTTGAGAGTACGGTGAATATATATATATATATATATATATATATATATATATATATATCAAAAATATCCAACATTACACATACAAAAATATCGAACCCCAATCAAGGCACGCCGCCTAGCGTTCTATATGTTATACCCCTATTTCGAATGAAATGGAACTTATCTCTAGTCTTAATTCGATCATATGATGAAGATAGCTTTCTGAACCCAATTCTTATAATTAATTTTCGGTATTAATTTCTACGCGTTTCAATCTTGCACGATACGTCCAATTGGCATGAAAATCATTGCCATACAATAACTTAATGTTATGGATCCAATGAAACTGGTTTCGTCGAAATTCAAGACAGTGCCCCGGAAGGCTATTTTTATATGTTGATTAAAACGAGTTATTTTCAAAATCAGTTAAATCACTTTTAAATCCAATTTAAAAGTTTTATTATCTTCATTCTTATTAAATAGAATTTAAATAAGCTTTGAAATTATTTTTGTCCAGTCTAAAACCCAAGATTCAATTATTTAAACAATTTCAATTATTAAATTCAACAAAATAAATTATCGAATAAATCGTTATATTTGAAATTTTAGCTATTTGACTTATAAAAAATTTATCCAATATTTAAAATCAATTAAACATTACAAAATCAAATGATTGAAATTCTAGGTCGTTACAGCTCCGATGTAATCGTTCGTGTTGCGGCTGTTTGAGTTTTAAGCCTCATTTTCACCGTTAGTTTGCATAGTGAAGTTTTTTTAGTAGAGTAGGAGTTTAAGAAGAAGAAAAGTCATGAAAATTGAGATCTTTTTAAGGGAAGCACTCATTCTAGCACCAAAATGTTAACCATATTTTTGGTGATATTTTGTTTTGAGATAGATATTAGATGAGCTAATTCACTAATATCATGCTTTAAGAAATGAAAAATGAAGAGTTTATGCATTACTACACAAGGTAAAAATACATAAGGTTTAGAGTTTTTTGATCTCGATGAAGATCTACATCCACTATACTTATTGATTTTCTTACTTATATTTAGTTACAAGAGCAATATTGTATGCAATAAATAAAAATTCGATCCTTGTACATATGCATGTAAATTTTATTTGTAACAGCCGAAATAGGGTGAATGACTTAGATTGAAGGTCGGCCCTAGGCATCCTCGTGACCATCGATGAAGCTATATGGCTCAGATATGGGAAAGCTAGGATGCTAGGTGGTGAGAATGTCTTTGAGGATGACCAGCTGGCTGGTCGTATCAATGTGTGCTTTTGTTGAAAAGGCGACATGGGGACAAAATGCCACCGTTAGATAGTAACGTCATTGTTATGTGGAAAGTGCAGGCCAGAGGGTAGTTGCTACACAGTGATGCTTTTATCAGATGAATATTGTCGTTTTATGCTGGTCTTGCCAAAGGAACAATATGGAGTCATCGTTTCTTTATGCAAAGGCTATCGTATGCTTTTTGTCAGATGCTTGCCGAGTCAAGACAAAGTAGGATGGGTAGACCAGTCCGCGTGACTTAGGAAAGGACGGGAAAAGAGAGCTAGGAGGCTTGGGAAGGTGGGTGGGAGGTGAGGCTCTCATGTGTGAAGTAGTCGCTTGGTGATGAGACGGGCAAGGGTTATATTTGAGGTTTCAAGCTTCGTTGATAGTAATATTTTAGCAAGCCGCTGTCCATGCCCAACAAGTGATAGGGCACCGGTACCTATAATGCGAAAAAATGCTTTACTTATGTATATGGTGGACTAGGCCATGTTTTGATGAGGCATGTGGTGCCGGATGCTTAATTAGCGGGCTATTTGTGAGAAAATCGAGCAAGATTTTATGTAAAGAACTATTCTTTTGAACATGGATAATGATTCGATCTTCCGTTTAGTGTTATACTGATATTTTGGAAGTGCTTTAAGGATAAAATCTCTCTTTGTGCTCTTTTAAATATCAAATCAAATGATCTTCATTTCAACATTAACTATTTGATATGCTATTATAAAACAGTGACTAAACTTCATGTTTCATTCTTTTTTGTATCTTCTTCAAATATACTCCCATGATCTTCATCTTCCAAATATGCTGTCGAGTGTTTATAGGAATGTTTTCTAATTGGAAATATTAGTGCATTGAGGCACACTAATTGTAACTCAAAGCCTCAAAGACTATAAAATAAGTCCAGTGGGTAACTAGAAGTTGTTGAGAGCGAAGAGTTTTGGGAAGCACATGACTAGATGTACAATGGGGAGTCCAAAACAGTATGAAAATTATCGTGTTCTTTACTTCTTTCTGTACTTAAATTTATTTACTCCTTTTATCTCTAATTTATTACAAAGATATAGTTTTATTTATGGTCATATCGATCATGTTTAAGTGCTAGTGTTGATAATTATCTAATTATCTCAAACATCCTACACCCTCAGTCGGTACAAGATTTTGATAAACTGCGAATATGGCCACTACAAGATTCATAAATTTTATAGAAGGTCAAAGTAATGCTAGACCGCCGCTATTTAATGGATCAAACTAAGGCATATTGGTCAACATGCATGAGAGTACGCATGCTTCCAATGGATTTAAAATTTGGAAAATGATACGAAGTGAATGTGAACCCCTATTATTAATCTTTGAACTTGGACCGATGAATGGAAAATTAAGGCTGAAAATAATTACAAAACCATGAGTATTTCGTTTTGTGCATTAGGTAAGTTGAATTTAATAAGGTTAGTGTATGTAAGACGTCATATGATATAATATAAACCTTGAAAGTTGCATATGAAGGCACTAATAATTAAGTAAATTGGTCTAAGATTTCTATGTTAAGTAATAAAACTGAAATGTTTAAAATGAAACAAAACAAAGTGTCGTTGATATGTATTCTACGCTAGGAAATACAACACTTATCTCATTATGAGAAGCTATCATGGAAAGAATATGGTTTTAAAAACATTAAATTCTATAATCAGTGAATGGAAAAAGAAAACGTTAGCCATCAAAGATGTAATGATCTTTCTACTTTAACGATAGAGGATTTAATTAGTAATTTAATTGTAACGATCTCGATTTATAACCAAATTTAATTCAGTAATTTACATTAATTTTTGGGATTAATTGTGAATTAATTTGAAAATGTGGGAATATATATAAGATTTTAGATGAAGGATTTGATTTGGAAATCTAAATATTTTATAAATAGATTATAATTTGGAATTTGAACTTGTAATTTTCTAAAATATGTTGTTTATTTGTATATACAAATTAATTATAAATAGAATTTTGGTTTGAAATTCAAAAATAAATATTAAAAATAAATTAGATTTAAAAATTAATATATATTTATATATATGAGTATATGATTATTTGTAGTGCATAATTAAGTTTAAATCGTTTTCTTTAAAAAGTTATATTTGAAATTAATATAGTAAATTTTTCAAAAGTTATTTAAAAGCTAAATTCTATATTATATAGATCTGGTGTTTGTTTATTTATGTAAATTTGTTTTAAAAAATCATTTTCTTAAGATAATATAAATATATAAATAAGAGGAAATGTATATAATACAAAAGTTTAAAAGCATTTAATTACATGTAAAAGACATGTGTAAATATTTTAAAAATATGAATGAACAAATGTAAATTATAAAACATAAGAATTCACAAATTATAAAATGAAAAGGTTGAAAACATAATTGGTAAATCAAAATAAAGTAAGGGTTTCAACATAAAATGCTTGTTTTTAACAAGTGTAAATATTTTAAAAAAATATTAAAACATTTGTAAGCCATGTAACTAAAATTTTTAACAAGTGTTAACATGAATGAACAAGTGGCACACTTAAATTTCTCTTAAAAATATTAAATTAACTGAAAATCATATAAACATGTTATTAGAGAAAAAAAAGAGCCTGATTACTTAATCTCAGTTCAAAACTTCTCATCTACTTTCTAAAAACCTGAAAAATGGGAACAAATGAAAATCAAACCTGGTAACTGAAACTCAAAACTCAATAGAAATCAAAACAAATTCAAAACAAACAAAACTGTTTAAAGATCAGCAAGCAAAGTTCAAAACCTGGGAAACAAAACACAATCCAGAGAAACAAATTCAACCTGGACGCAAAGCAATTCAAAAGTCTTCAACCTGATTCAGATCTGAGGCATGCAAATGCATCTTAGTCAAGCAAGTTAATGATCAGATTCAACTCAACAAATAACAGATCTAAATCAAGTCAAAAGGAATTAAAGAAAATTATTCTATGTTCAATAAAAATTCCAGGTCTCTGTTTTTCCCAAATTCAGGTGAGCAGATTACCCTATTTAACTTGACTCTGTTCACATATTGATATTTATGATTGATACCTGTATATGTTGAATATTATATTTAAGTATAAATATATCTATGTATATATATACAGGCAGATAATTGTTATGTGCATATCTATAAATGGATATATTCATCTTTCTGTCTTTTTACAGGCTTAAAACCACTAAAAAAATTAAATGCTCCTTATATAATAAAAATTAGAGTAAGGTTATTAAAGATAAAATGATGGTATGAATATGAAATTATTTTTAAAAATAACTCAAAGAAAAAATATTTAGAAAATATTTTGAAAATAGGATGTTACAATAGAAACTCTGGAACATGATAAATTCGAACATCATGATTTTTGATTTCACCTATGTAACCTTAACCCTCTTTGAAAATCATGAATTTTGGTAGTTGAATCCAGATTTTTAACTCTGAGCTGAGGTAGAAATTCTAAGTTGAACGGAAAACTCGTTTTGGTTGATCCTCGTCGATCGGCGATAAATTGTATATCATGATCATTGGTGAAGGAAGATGGTGAGATGATGTTCATCAGAAAATTGACCAAAAAAATTAAAAGTTGCCATGGTGGCGCGGCGAAGCTCTAGTAGGGTTTTAGTTTCAGGTTTGGTCGACGAAGTTTAAAGGGGTAGTTCATCATCGACGTGGCACCGAAAGGGGCTGGACCTGGGAGGATCGATGCGTTGAGATGTGATGAAGCTTTGGACAAAGTCGAGTGATCAATGGTGGACTAGATCGTCGGCGCGAGGGAGAATTTCCGACCAAATGTAGTTCCATTAGGTTGCTGTCATATTCAATTTTGAACCACGGCAATTCGTGGGTTCTGGGGGTCGGTTAGTTTGAGATGGTCATTGTCGACTTGTAGATGGTGCCAAGATCGATCAGAGGTGTTTAGATTTGTGTGCATCATGCACGTGTACACGAGTATGCTTGGAGGTTGTTTATATTTGGGGAAGAAGGGTTTACCTCGTGTAAGGCCCGAAGTTTTTGTGTGTTTGACTCGAGGAAGGAAGAAAGGGGTGAGTTACTCGAGTATGTTATCGGGTTTAACTCGGGAGTGTCTCGGGTCTGAAGCATTTAAACAAATCAGATTTGAAATTTGAATAAAATAAGTTTTAAAATCTTATTCTTAAATAAATTTCTTTTATATAATAAAAGTTTATTTAAATTTTGGGTCAATGAAAGTTATGTAGTTTATTTAACTTAAAATTAATTAAGTTTTGTTTTCTTAAGTTATTTTGAAATTTAAATTTAATAGTTTAAATTAAGAAACTGATTTAAAAGATAATGGTTTATCTTAAATGATATTTTTGATTTGTGATTAAATTAAAGATATTAAGTTAATTTATATGAGTTTTTAAAGATAAAATGGTTTATCTTGAAATAATGATTTTTATTATTAATTAAAGGGTTTAAGTTAAATTGTATGATTTTGTTAATTTGTTTCAAAGGTTATTTATAATGAGATTTAAATAATGATTATGGAATTAAAAAGGATAAATAGTTTATCTTAAGATAATTGGAGTCTTAATTAATTAAAGGATCTTTATTGATTAATGAAAGATAACTATTTAATTTAAATGGTAATTAATTAAGAGTTAATTAATTAATGCAATTAATTAAAGATAATTAATTTTAAAGGATAATTAAATAATTAAGGGTTAATTATTTAATGATTAAAGTTGATTAATCAAGTGATTAAACAATAATTAACTAAAGGATGATTAATCTTTATGATTAATTAATTAAGATAATTAATTTGAGGATAATTTATTTAAATGGTAATTAATTAAGAGTTAATTAATAAATGTAATTAATTAAAGATAATTAATTAAAGAATAAATAAATAATTAAGGGTTAACTATTTAATGATTATGGTTGATTGATTTATTAATTAATGTTGATTAATTAATAAATAAAGGTAAAGTAATTTATTATTAAAGGTTAATTAACAAATTATTAAAGGATAATTAATTAAAATAGTTTGAAATTAATTAATGTTAATCAGTTGGGATTAGTAATTTATTCTGGTTTAGATTAATCAGATGGTTAATTGATCTTACTTATAGATGGTTGGATGGTATTAAATGCTTTGAGTTGTTTGATATCCCTGATGTGTGATGCTTTGTGATATGAATTATTTTGATTTAAGCGGTGATGAATGTAATCTATTTTATCTACGATGAATTTGTATTATTTATCTGTGAATCTATGAATAAAGATAAGCGTTATAGCATTATACCGCTTATCGATATTGCTGTGTTTGGTTTGTGATGATTGATGATATTGCACTATTGTGTAAAACCCTTGGACTACACCATACACACACAAATATGGATTGCACGAGGAAATCGGTTAAATCATAGATATTTTGAATTTAAATATTATTTTATTTAAAAGTTGAAATTTGAATTAAATGATTTTGGAAATGGAATTGGATTGAATATGGAAATCTTTTGAAAAGGAAGTTTTGAAATTTAAATTTAGTTGAATATAATATTGTTAGTTTAAGTTTTGAAATTGTTTTGGAAATTTGGTTTGAAAGGGTTATACAAGTCATATAATATATATATATGGACTTTAAACCATTTTGAAGTGTATTGAATGTATTATTTTAGGAATTTAAATTTAACCCAAGTTTATATTTTATAGGCTATAACTAGTGCATATTTGATCGAATTCTCTCAAAACAAAGATTATTTGTTTTCAAATAATAATGGCTTTCATACGACGGAAAGATTTCCAGTTTTTGTTGAAAAGGTTTCAAATTTGAAATGGTAATAGTTTGGAAAGCTATGAATGAATCTTTGTGAAAGATCGGTGAACTTTGTTTTCAAATTGAAGAGGATCTTCAAGGGTGGATCTTTTGTTTAAAGGATTAAAAGGTGTATCTTTTGTATAAAAGATTTGAAATGGAAATTGTTTAAACCATTCAAAGAAAGGTTTTGGGTAATAAGTTGGGACTTAACTAGGATCCCATATATCCATATGGTTTTAAAATTAAGCGCTCATTATTCGGTTTAGCTGGGAGAGGACCTTGTGTCATAAAACCCATTTCGGATAATGATACGATGTAATGGATAGCATTTGAAGACCGGTGGTGAAGATCGGGTATTTTCGAGAACGAAAGGATTACCCGTCGAATGACTCTGCACTGAGTAAATACAGTATAAAGATCTCCATATGTGATAGGGAGTCCGATCGGGATTGTGAATACCCGAATTGCAAGGGCTTCTTTGAAGTGCCTTCAGTTCCGTTCGAGCCCGAAACAGACTTGTATGGATGTATGTCTGACATTACACTTTGAGATGTAAAACTGATTTCTATCAAATACATTTCTGTTTGGTGATGGAGAATTTATTCTCTTAGCTTAACACCCTTCTCTGAGATGTACGAGCTCAGAGGTTATCTAATTGATGGTTACTAGTGATACATTCCCAATTTGGTAATGTGGCATACGAAGTGTTGATCATTTGTTGATCGAAGCATGGCTTTTGTGAAAAGCGTAGCTTTGTGGACGAGACTTCGTCGGACCTCACAAACCAGAATGTTCGAAATAGGAAGGATGCAGCAAGGTTATTTGAGGGTAGCGCCCCCTGAGAATATGTCCATTTCCTTCTGGATAGAAGTGGTATCATGGTATGGATCCCAGATACTTAACTTATGTGGTTGCTACAAACTTATTGCTTTGTGGTTGTTGATGTCGAGGCCTAGGATAAAGGTCGGTTACGACCGAGGGATGGCATACTCGTGATAGTTAGTTACATAGTTACAGAGGTAACCCAGCCTTGTGTTGGCAGAGATCCGGTTAGGTTCTCGGGGCGTCCCTCCAGAGGCGTACCCATGTGGCCCAGGAAGTTCCTTAGCCTGACCATTTGTTGGAAATCCAATCACCAATACGCACCCTTTACGATTGCAGTTGTATAACATGCCACCTTAGGTGGTAGCTATAGCAGACATAATATAATGGTACCTATGCTGGCAAAGATTATTATTATACTTTCGAAAGGTTTTCTGCACTATGCACTAATAATAATATCAAAAAGAATTTTGCATATCAAGCATGTTTGACTGTCATAAGGAGAAATCTCCCCTAAGTGTGCGATTGCATTGCGTGTGTGCCGGGAGGCCTTATGGTAGTTTCATTTTTCAAAAAGCATTGCGGATTTCAATTTTAAATTCTTTTTTTGTTTTTGTTTAAAACAAATGTTTTTTTTGCTCACACCAGTCCTATGACTGACCTGAAGTTTATTGTTCCCTTTCTAAACTCTGGGTGCCCATAATTTTCCACACGGGCAACCTATAGTTAGATTTTTAGATAATCATATAATAGGTGTAGATTTGATAGCATCCAATCTTTGGATTTGGCGATAGCATTTGTTCACTTGGACTGATCTTGCTTAATACAACTTGATGATGGTGGTTCGAGCTTGTAAGTTGGAGATCTTTGGAGCATTGGAATGGAGATGCAATATTGGATTCTCAAGCTTTCTCTCTTCTATTGAAGTTAATGTTGATGTTCCTCTATCGAAGATTATCTTTCCGCTGTTATCTTGTATCTCTGATATTGATATCATTTGTATCAGTTATTGTATCATTGTTGTATCGAATGTTGTATATCAATAAAATTATTCATTTTCTTCCGCTGTGTTGTTTACTTAATGTGTTATAAGCTCCGGCGAACCAGATTCGACGTTTGGATCTGCGGCATTCGAATACGGGTGATGTATTCGATGCCGAATTTCGAAGGTCGACCCAGGGTCATCATAAGTGGTATCAGAGCTGAAGGTTGAACTTTAGCTCAGGAGTATAACACATTAGGTGAATCATTAGAGATAGGGTTGTAAATGCCCTAGAATAAGTATATCCCTAAGATATCCGTCTGTATGCCTCAGTAAGTTCTCTTACTATCCACTGATAGTGAGTATGAGTGTAAGAAGAGGACAAGGTAGGGGACAAGGGAGTACCACTACAAATGGTCAATACCCTACAACAACGGGAACAACCATTTTCTATCAATCTCTTTTGTTCATCATCCAATATCAAATTCTTTTATGGCTTCGTGGCAGCTACAAGAAGAAGATTTGGTGTGGTAACGACCCTGCGAATCGTTGTCGAAAGATTTCTAATTCCTATTCCGTATTCTAATATCCGTTTCTTATGAGTCTTTCCGTTTTAACTTTAATAAATTTGAGATTTTATTTGAAATAATTGGTAAATTAAATATGAAGCAAAAAATTGAATTGTATTGATTTGTATATTCTTTGGGTCCAGATATATCGTACGAACGGTTAGTTACCCTTTGGACTAACCAATATCCCTGCATATTTCGTAGATCGGATGACTCGAGTATCTTGTGAGATATTGAATGAGTTGATCTCGTATTCTGATTTGGTAAGCCAAATGCGGAATAGATATTCAGATTGATCTGGTAAATCAATTCTCTATCTCAGATGTGTTCATCTGTTCTTTAGTTATCTCCCTGTCTAGCAAATTTCGGGGACCAAATTTTCTTAAAGGTGGAATCTGTAATGATCCCGGTTTTTGCCAAATTTAATTCAGTAATTTATATTAATTTATGGGATTAATTGTGAATTAATTTGAAAATGTGGGAATATATATAAGATTTTAGATGAAGGATTTGATTTGGAAATCTAAATATTTTATAAATAGATTATAATTTGGAATTTGAATTTGTAATTTTCTAAAATATGTTGTTTATTTATATATACAAATTAATCATAAATAGAATTTTGGTTTGAAATTCAAAAAATAAATATATTGAAAATAAATTGGATTTAGAAACTAATATATATTATATATATGAGTATATGATTATTTGTAGTGCGTAATTAAGTTTAAATCATTTTCTTCAAAAAGTTATATTTGAAATTAATAAAGTAAATTTTTCAAAAGTTATTCAAAAGATAAATTCTATATTATATAGATATGTGTGTTTATTTATTCATATATAATTTATTTTAAGAAAACTCATTTTTCTTAAGATAATATAAATATACAAATAAGAGGAAATGTATATAATAATATAAAAGTTTAAAAGCTTTTAATTACGTGTAAAAGACATGTGTAAATATTTTAAAAATATGAATGAACTAATGTAAATTATAAAACATAAGAATTCACAAATTATAAAATGAAAAGGTTTAAAACATAATTGGTAAATTAAAATAAATAAGGGTTTCAAAACAGAATGCTTGTTCTTAACAAGTGTAAATATTTTAAATATATATTAAAACATTTGTAAGCCATGTAACTAAAAAATTTAACAAGTGTTAACATGAATGAACAAGTGGCACACTTAAATTTCTCTTAAAAATTTAAAATTAAATGAAAAACATATAAACATGTTATTAAAGAAAAAAAAAAGAGCCTGGTTACTTAATCTTAGTTCAAAACTTCTTATCTTCTTTCTAAAAATCTAAAATATGGAAACAAATGAAAATCAAACCTGGTAATTGAAACTCAAAACTCAATAGAAATCAAAACAAATTCGAAACAAACAAAACCGTTTAAAGATCAGCAAGCAAAGTTCAAAACCTGGGAAACAAAACACAAACCAGAGAAAGAAATTCAACATGGAAGCAAAGCAATTCAAAAGTTTTCAACCTAATTCAGATCTGAGGCATGCAAATGCATCTCAGTCAAGCAAGTTAATGATTAGATTCAACTCAGCAAATAATAGATCAAAATCAAGTCAAAAGGAATTAAAGAAAATTATTCTCTGTTCAATCAAAAATTCCAGGTCTCTGTTTTTCCCAAATTCAGGTGAGCAGACTACCCCATTTAACTTAATTCTGTTCATATATTGATATTTGTGATTGATATCTGTGTATGTTGAAGATTATATTTAAGTATAAATATATTTGTATATATATACATACAAGTAGATAATTTTTGTGTGCATATCTATAAATGGATATATTCATCTCTCTGTCTAGTTACAGGCTTAAAACCACTAAAGAAAAATTAACTGCTCCTTATATAATCAAAATTAGAGTAAGATCATTAAAGATAAAATGATGGTATGAATATGCAATTATTTTTAAAAATAACTCTAAGCAAAAATATTTAGAAAATATTTTGAAAATAGGATGTTACAGTAGAAACTCTGGAACATGATAAATTCGAATATCATGATTTTTGATTTCACCTATGTAATCTTAACCCTCTTTGAAAATCATGAATTTTAATAGTTGAATCAAGATTTTTAACTCTGAGTTGAGGTAGAATTTCTAAGTTGAACGAAAAACTCGTTTTGGTTGATCCACGTCGATCGGCGACAAATTGTATATCGTGATCATTGGTGAAGGAAGATGGTGTGATGATGTTCGTCAGGAAAATGACCGAAAAAATTAAAACTTGGCATGGTGGCGCGGTGAAGCTCTAGTAGGGTTTAAGTTTGAGGTTTGGTCGATGAATTTTGAAGGGGTAGTTCGTCATCAACGTGGCACCGAAAAGGGCCGGACCTAGTGGGATCGATGCGTTGAGATGTGATGCAGCTATAGACGAATTCGAGTGATCAATGGTGGACTAGATCATCGGCGCGAGGGAGAATTTCTGATTGAATATAGTTCCATTAGGTTGCTGTCATACTCGATTTCGAACCACGGCAATATCGTGGTTTCTGGAGAGTCGGTTAGTTTGAGATGGTCATTGTCAACTTATAGATGGTGGCAAGATCGATCGGAGGTGGTCAGATTTGTATGCATCGTGCACGCTTACATGAGTATGTCTGGAGGTTGTTTATATATGGGGAAGAAGGGTTTACCTCGGGTAAGGCACGAAGTTTTTGTGTGTTTGACTCGAGGGAGGAAGAAAGGGGTGAGTTACTCGAGTATGTTACCGGGTATAACCCGGGAGTGTCTCGGGTCTGAAGCATTTAAACAAACCAGATTTGAAGTTTGAATAAAATAAGTTTTAAAATCTTATTCTTAAACAAATTTCTTTTATATAATAAAAGTTTATTTAAATTTTGGGTCAATGAAAGTTGTATAGTTTATTTAACTTAAAGTTAATTAAGTTTTGTTTTCTTAAGTTATTTTGAAATTTAAATTTAATAGTTTAAATTAAGAAACTGATTTAAAAGATAATGGTTTATCTTAAATGATATTTTTGATTTGTGATTAACTTAAAGATACTAAGTTAATTTATATGAGTTTTTAAAGATAAAATTGTTTATCTTGAAATAATGATTTTTATTATTAATTAAAGGGTTTAAGTTAAATTGTATGATTTTGTTAATTTGTTTCAAAGATTATTTATAATGAGATTTAAATAACGATTATGGAATTAAATAGTTTATCTTAAGATAATTAGAGTCTTAATTAATTAAAGGATCTTTATTGATTAATTAAAGATAATTATTTAATTTAAATGGTAATTAATTAAGAGTTAATTAATTAAAGTAATTAATTAATGTAATTAATTAAAGATAATTAATTTTAAAGGATAATTAAATAATTAAGGGTTAATTATTTACTGATTAAAGTTGATTAATCAAGTTATTAAACAATAATTAACTAAAGGATAATTAATCTTTATGATTAATTAATTAAGATAATTAATTTGAGGATAATTTATTTAAATGGTAACTAATTAAGAGTTAATTAATTAATGTAATTAATTAAAGATACTTAATTAAAGAATAATTAAATAATTAAGGGTTAATTATTTAATGATTATGGTTGATTGATTTATTAACTAAGGTTGATTAATTAATAATTAAAGGTTAATTAATTTATTATTAAAGGTTAATTAACAAATTACTAAAGGATAATTAATTAAAACAGTCTGAAATTAATTAATGTTAATTAATTAGGATTAGTAATTTATTCGTAAGTAATTTAATCTGGTTTAAATTAATTAGATGGTTAATTGATCTTACTTATGGATGTTAGGATGGTATTAAATGCTTTGAATTGTTTGATATCCCTGATGTGTGATGCTTTGTGATATGAATTATTTTGATTTAAGCTGTGATGAATGTAATCTATTTTATCTGCAATGAATTTATATTATATGTGAATCTATGAATAAAGATAAGCGTTATAGGATTATACCACTTATCGATATTGCTGTGTTTGGTTTGTGATGATTGATGATATTGCATTATTGTGCAAAACCCATGGACTACACCATACACACACAAATATGGATTGCATGAGGAAATCAGTTAAGTCACAGATATTTTGAATTTAAATATTATTTTATTTAAAAGTTGAATTTTGAATCCAAAACGATTTTGGAAATGGAATTGGATTGAATATGGAAAGCTTTTGAAAAGGAAGTTTTGAAATTTAAATTTAGTTGAATATAATATGGTTTGTTTAAGTTTTGAAATTGTTTTGGAAATTTGGTTTGAAAGGTTATACAAGTTATTATATATATATATATATATATATATATATATATATATATATATAGACTTCAAACCATTTTGAAGTATATTGAATGTATTATTATGGGAATTTAAATTTAAGCCAAGTTTATATTTTAAATGCTTTGACTTGTGCATATTTGGTCGAATTCTCCCGAAACAAAAAGTATTTATTTTCAAATAATAATGGCTTTCATATAACGAAATTTTTTCCAGTTTTTGTTGAAAAGGTTTCAAACTTGAAATGGTAATAGTTTTGAAAGTTATGAATGAATTTTTGTGAAAGATCGGTGAGCTTTGTTTTCAAATTAAAGAAGATCTTCAAGGGTGGATCTTTTGTTTAAAGGATTAAAAAGGTGTATCTTTTGTGTAAAAGATTTGAAATGGAAATTGCTTAAACCATTCAAAGAAAGGTCTTGGGTAATAAGTTGTGACTTAACTAAAATCCCATATATCCATATGGTTTTAAAATTAAGCGCTCATTATTCGGTTTAGCCGGAAGAGGACCTTGTGTCATAAAACTTATTTCGAATAATGATACGACGTAATGGATAGCATTTGAAGACGGTGGTGAAGACCGGGTATTTTGGAGAACGAAAGGATTACCCGTCGAATGACTCTGCACTGAGTAACTACGGTATAGATATCTCCATATGTGATGGGGAGTCCGATCAGGATTATGAATACCCGGATTGCAAGGGCTTCTTTGAAGTGCCTTCAGTTCCGTTCGAACTCGGAATGGACTTGTATGGATTTGTGTCTGACCTTACACTTTTAAGATGTAAAGATGGTTTCTATCAAATACATTTCTGTTTGGTGGCGGAGAATTTATTCTCTTAGCTTAACACCCTTCTCTGAGACGTATGAGCTCTGAGGTTATGTAATTGATGGTTACTAGTGATACATTCTCAATTTGGTAATGTGGCATACGAAGTGCTGCTGATGTTGATCGAAGCATGACTTTTGTGAAAAGCGTAGCTTTATGGACGAGACTTCGTCGGACCTCACAAACCGGAATGGTCGAAGTAGGAAGGATGCAGCAAGGTTATTTGAGGGTAGCGCCCTCTGAAGGTATGTCCATTTCTTTCTGGATAGAAGTGGTATTATGGTATGGAGCCTAGATACTTAACTTATGTGGTTGCTGCTGTAACGTTTTGGATTTTTCGTTGCCGAAAAACCGAAATGTTATGGGTTTTAAAAAGAATTTAAGAAAAGAGAAGAGAAAAAGATAGAAGATGGAGAGGAAAGAAAATAGAAAATAGAACGGAACAAAACACAACACAACAATATCAGAATCTCACAATTCGCAGCGGAACAACATATAATAATAAATGAATAATCTTTAAACAAAGAACTATATCAGTTATTACATTTTATACATTACATTTCATTACCTCATATCATCATAGTGTACAACAACATACAACAACAAACAGTGCAGCGGAAAAAGAAATACTATATAACTAGTAATACGCCATGCCATCCAGCTTGCCTCCAGCAACTCCAGAATATCCTGATAAACCTAACTCTTGACTGCCCGTGTGGAAATTGGTGGGCATCCAGAGTTTAGGAAGGAAAACAATAAACTCCAAGTCAGTCATGTGACTGGTGTGGGAACTCAAAACAGTTTATTTAACTTTAAAATCAAAATAGAGGAATATTTTTAAAGTCAATTCGCAATGCTTTTAAGAATGAGACTACCATAAGGCCTCCCGCACACACACACAATGCAAACGCAGAATCGGAGGAGATTTCTCCTTATGATAGTCAAAGATGCTTGATACGTATTAAAAAGAAACATTTGATATTATTATTAGTGCATAGTGTAGAAAAAATTCATTTCGAAAGTAGAATATAAATCTTAGCCAGCATAGACATTTCGAACTATGCCTACTATAGCTAACTATGTTCAATAGCAGGTTACCGCCACATTCCATAGCAGGTTATACAACTAAAACCGTACAAGTCTCGTATTGTTTCTTTGGATTTCCAATGAATGATCAGGCCAAGGAACTTCCCATTGCCACATGAGAATGCCTCTGGATGGACATCCCCGAGAACCAAACCGGATCTCTACCAACACAAGGCAGGGTTACCCCTACTGAGTAACAGCTGACCGAATATGCCATCCCCCGGTCCTTTGGGACCTTTAAACCGAGCGCTCACAATCAATTCACACAATCATAAAGTGTTTTCAACATGAGTAAGTATCTGGGCTCCATACCATGATACCACCCTTTTCCAGAAGGAAATGCACACATCCTAAAGGGCGCTACCCCTCATAACCTTGCCGCATCTTTCCTGTTTTGACCATTCACGGGGTGTGAGGCTCGACGAAGTCACGTCCACAAAAACATACTTTATACAAAAGCCATGCTTTGGGTCAACAAATGATCATAGAAATGATCACCAAGATAGACGATCAAATAAACGATCCTATCACAAATAATCAACACAATGATCATTTACATCAACACTCAGCATGTCACATTACCAAATTGGGAATATATCGCTGATAACCTTCAACTACATAACCTCTGAGCTCGTACGTCTCAGAGAAGGGTGTTAAGCTAAAAGAATAAATCCTCCGCCACCAACAGAAATATATTTGAAAGAAATCTGCTTTATATCTCAATTTGTAATGTCAGACATACTATCCATACAAGTCTGTTCCAGGCTCGAACAAAACCGAAGGCACTTCTCACGAAGCCCTTGCAATCCGGGTATTCACAATCCCGATCGAATTTCCCATCACTTAGGAAATCTCTATACCAGGAGCTACCCAGTGCAGAGACAATCGATAGGTCATCCTATCGCTTTCGCAAATACTCGGTCTTCAACACCGGTCATCAAATGCAATTCATAACGACGTATCACATATTCGGAATGGGTTATACGACCCCATGGTCCTTTCCCGGTTAACCCGAATAGTAAGCGCTTATTCAAAAATAAGTGTGGCATTCAAATTCAAACAAATCACATCAATTACCCATTCAAAGGGAAATATTGATAGTCGGTTATTGAACTATCAATGGATATGCACACATCACCAGATTCCAAATAATTTTCCAAATTATTTATTTTCCAAAATATCTTTACAAGATATAAAATTTCACACTTCAAAAATAAATCAATATTTATTTTTAAACAAATTCCCTTTACATTCATAAATTCTATAGTGAATTTTCATTCTAAAATATTCATGAATATATGACTTCAATTATTCATTTCAATTTATCTTCAAAAAGATAAATTCTCTAATATTCACTTTATATTGGAAAACATTTCCATACTTATTTAATAAGTAATTCATGAACTTATTTATTTTCAACACTTGGAAAATATTCAATATACTTAAATCGAAATTAAGTATATATTTCATTCTTTAAGGAAATCATTCTCTTAAACATATTTTGTAACGACCCAGAATTTTTAATAAATTAAATTTGAATATTTAATTAATTTTAAATATTAATAAGTGAATTTTTTAAGTCAAATAAATTTTTATTTGAATTTTTGGATTTAATTGGATAATTTAATCGATAATTTAATGTGTTAAAATTATGGAAATAATTGAAAATTGAGTTAAATATGATTGAAAATGATTTGTAAAATTTTATTTTATCATATTGAAGTTAGAACGATATTTTAGAACTTTTAAAATCGAATTAAAAGTTAATTTGTGAAAATTGAATATTTTAATATTTAATAATCGACTGTAAAATAGTCAATTTTTGGACAGTCTCAGAATTGAACGAAACCAGTTCCATTGGATCCGTAATAGTTAGTTATTACCGGATTTCAAATTTCGTGTCAATCGGAGTTATCGTTTGATCGTGGCAGCTCGAAACGCATCGAATTGTTTTTAATTTAAATTTGGCGAGTCAAAATAGCCATTTTTCAAAAAGTCTCGGATTTCGACGAAACCAGTTTCATCGGATCCGTAATGTGATATTATTGTAAGGTTTCAAATTTCAAGTCGTTTGGATTTACCGTTTGTCCGGTACAAATTAAAACGCCTAGAAATCGATTTAAATCGGTTTAATTTAAATTGAACGTTTTCAGCCATAACTCGCACATACTTCCGAATTAGCTTCCGAAACCTGTTCCATTGTGTCCGGAACGCGGGATAAACCCTAGGTACGCTGGTTACGGCGTCTAAATCGGAGTTCGGAAATTCCGGGATGAATAGTGTCGCTCGTTCCTTATAAATAGCCCTACCCCTTCACAAAATTTGATAAAATATATTCCAAAACCCTAATTTGCTTCATGTAGCCGCCACTTTTGAATGAAGGGCCAGAAATTAATTTCCTTCCTCCCTCAAAATCTCTCAATCCATTCATCGATTCACGAAGCCATCAACTACAAAGATGAAGAGCACGAGATGAGCTTTAAATCCATACGGATATGATCGGGAATGGAGCATCGTAGGGGGAGAAAAAGGGGGCCGACCGAGCTAGGACGCGCACGCATTTCCAGGTGAAATATGAGGCCGAGCTTCAGCTCCTTCTGGCCGAGTGTAGCTATCGTGAAGGCCTTCGAGTTGCAAGTGGTGTGATCGGATATCGTCGAGTGTTGAAGGCTAGAATTGAAACCCTAGTTGAGCTAATGGGTTTGATGAGTGCGGCTTTGACCTGTAGCTTGCAACGTGAAAGAGGAAGATGGGGGGGACGGTCCAGATGTGTGGGAGTGGGATCTGATGGCTAGGATTGAGGAGAGGTTAAAATATATAAGTTAATGTTGTATTTAGTTAATTAAAAATCGGGTAATCTTAGAAAATGCATATCTTTTTCATACGAGGTCGAAAAAATGCAAACTCAGTTGCGTTGGAATCGTATGGACGAGCACTACGCGATGGAGTTGGTTTGGAGTCGTTTGGAGTTAGTGAGAATTTCGGGTAAAATTAAACGCGCGTTTAATTTTATTCGAAATAAAAGCTTAAACGGAAATTAAAACCAAGGTGAGAACTTCTCACTCAATCGAATAGATTTCGATTTTATTTTAAATAGTTAGATTTAAAATATTTGAATGCATGTTTGAATGATGACTGTAAATTATTGATTGTTAAAATAGACATTATGCGCCGTTAGTAAGCGGATGTTATTTAGTAAAAACATATACCGCGAATATTTCATAAACAGTGAAATTGGTATTATATATAATATCAATATATATATATATTGGCATATGTATATATTGCAGTTATTGATTTCCCGCATTTTTTGTTTAGCGGATGAGACCCTATTACGCCGTTAGTAAGCGGATAATATTTATTAAAAACATATACCGCGATAATTTCGTACTGGAGCGAAATTGGTATTGTGCTAATGTTTTTGGATGCAGGAAACAGGTTGGAGGGATCCAACTGGATTCCTCAACAGTATTTATTTAATTTCAGATATTTTGATATTTGATTGATTATCATATCGATATATGATATCGTTGTTGTCGTGATTGACTATTTGATGTGTAGCATCATTGGACCCAGATTTTGGGATTTTAAAATGATTTTAAAAGTGATTTTTGAAAATATACTATATTTTTGGAATTGATTCATTTTAAATAAATAAACGTTATAATTTTTAAAGTTATAAAAATTATGGTTTTTTGTGAAATATAGTTAAAAAGCTGATTTTTTTTTAGAAATACGATTAAAAGTCGATTTTTGAGAAATATGAACTAATGATTTTATAAAATAATTTAGATTGGATTTTTGAATATATGATAAAAGTTTAAATATGGGATTTATAAAATTTGATTATTTTATAAATCGAAATGATGAAATTATAAAAGGAATTTAAAAGATGTTTTAAAGAATAATATTAATTGATTTATATTAAGAGATTTATAAACGGATATTTATAAATCGAAATATTGACATTATAAAACGAGTCTTTATAAGTGTTTGAATTAAGTGAAAATGAATTTCATTAAAGAATGGAATTTATAGAATTATAAACCGTGAAGTTATAAATGAAATTTATAAATAGTAAGATTTATAAATTTGGTGAAATTATTTGAAGAATAGATTGGATAAATCATTAAATCTTATAAGTTATAAGATTTATAAATTGGAAAGTCTTTAAAAGAACGATTTTGTAAAATAATCGTTTTATAAGTATTTAACTTATAATATGAACGTTTAGTTTATAATTTAGTTATAAACTGGAATAGGTTAATAAAGGAATTTATTAAAGGAAGTTTTTATAAATAAATAGAAACGGAATTTATAAACGTTGTTTTATAAATCCGCAAATGACTTATTTTGATAAGTTAATTGTTATAACTTAGAGATAGAGTTATATTCACATTTTGAACAGTGAATAATCCTTTAAGTTAAAGTGAATAGAAATGATGAAATTTGTTAAGGTAGTATATTCACGTTTTTGAATAGTGAATAATACGTTAAAGAAATTGTTTTAGATATGATGTTTTAAATAGAATTAAAACGATCTAACGATGTTTTAAAATGTGTTGAGATTCGAAACCATAGATTTCAACATTTATTGTTGAAATAGACGTTTTCGAGAAATGAAAGGAGATGATGGACTATAACATCGTTGTTATAGTAAATGATTTCCGAAAGGAAATGTTTTGTATAGTATTGGGATTTATATATCTATTTAATTTCGAATCCCTATACTAGTGATTTTGGGACGTTGTAACGATGTTTTACGCAACATTCGTTTTGGCCCAAATAAATATGTTAAGTGAATGATTTCCTTAAAGAATGAATTATATACTTAATTCGATTGAAGTATATTGAATATTTTCTAAGTGTTGAAAATAAAAGATTGTGAATTACTTATTTAATAAGTATGGAATTGTTTTCCAGTATAAAGTGAATATTTAGAATTTATCTTTTTGAAGATAAATTGAAATGAATAATTGAAATCATATATGCATGAATATTTTGAAATATAAATTCATTATGGAATTTATGAATGAAAAGTGGAATTTGTATGAAAATAAATATTGATTTATTTTTGAAGTGTTGAAACTATATATCTAGTAAAGATATTTTGGAAAATAAATAATTTGGAAAATTATTTGGAATCTAGTGATGTATGCATATCCATTGATAGTTCAATAACCGACTATCAGTATTTCCCTTTGAATGGGTTTTTGATGTGAATTGATTGAATTTGAATGCACACTTATTTTTGAATAAGCGCTCACTATTCGGGTTAACCGGGAAAGGACCATGGGGTCGTATAACCCATTCCGAATATGTGATACGTCGTTATGAATTGCATTTGAAGATCGGTGTTGAAGACCGAGTATTTGCGAAAGCGATAGGATGACCTATCGATTGCCTCTGCACTGGGTAGCTCCTGGTATAGAGATCTCTTAAGTGATGGGAAATTCGATCGGGATTGTGAATACCCGTATTGCAAGGGCTTCGTAAGAAGTGCCTTCGGTTTTGTTCGAGCCCGGAACAGACTTGTATGGATTGTATGCCTGACATTACAATTTGAGACATAAAGCCGATTTCATTCAAATATATTTCTGTTGGTGGCGGAGAATTTATTCTTTGCTTAACACCCTTCTTTGAGACGTACGAGCTCAAAGGTTATATAGTTGAAATTATCAGCGATATATCCCATTTTGGTAATGTGACATGCTGAGTGATGCTGAAATGATCATTGTGTTGATTATTGTGATAGGATCATTTATTTGATCGTCTATCTTAGTGATCATTGTGTTGATCATTTATTGACCCAAAGCATGGCTTTTGTATAAAGTATGTTTTTGTGGACGTAACTTCGTCGAGCCTCACATCCCGGAAATGGTCAAAACAGGAAAGATGCGGCAAGGTTATTAGGGGTTGCTGTAGCTCCCCTTAGGGTATGTGCATTTCCTTCTGGAAAGGGGTG
The DNA here is from genome assembly GCA_030765085.1 of Allium cepa. NCBI lineage: Eukaryota > Viridiplantae > Streptophyta > Magnoliopsida > Asparagales > Amaryllidaceae > Allium > Allium cepa. The sequence continues at coordinate 817,201,497 of CM060940.1, read as the reverse complement.
GTATCATGGTATGGAGCCCAGATACTTACTCATGTTGAAAACACTCTATTTATTATGGTGTGATGTTGGATATCGAGCGCTCGGTTGAAAAGGTCCTAAAGGACCGGGGAATGGCGTGCTCGTGTCAGTAGTTACCCAGTTAGGGGTAACCCGGCCTTGTGTTGGCAGAGTTCCGGTTTGGTTCTCGGGGGTGTCTTTCCAGAGGCATTCTCAGTGGCAATGGGAAGTTCCTTGGCCTGACCATTTGTTGGAAATCCAATTCCCAATACGAAACTTGTACGGTATTAGTTGTAGAACCTGCTATTCACTTATGGTGGTCACCACTGTTTGGATGGTAGCTATAGTAGGCATAGTTCGAAATGTCTATGCTGGCTAAGATTTATATTCTACTTTCGAAATGAATTTTTTCTACACTATACACTAATAATAATATCAAATGTTATTTTAAATGCGTATCAAGCATCTTTGACTATCATAAGGAGAAATCTCCTCCGATTCTGCGTTTGCATTGTGTGTGTGTGCGGGAGGCCTTATGGTAGTCTCATTTTTAAAAGCATTGCGAATTGAATTAAAAATATTCCTCTACTTTGATTTTAAAGATAAATAAACTGTTTTGAGTTCTCACACCAGTCACATGACTGACTTGGAGTTTATTGTTTTCCTTCCTAAACTCTGGGTGCCCACCAATTTCTACACGGGCAGTTAAGAGTTTAAGGTTTATCAGGATATTCTGGATATTCTGAAGTTGCTGGAGGCAAGCTGGATGGCATGGCATATTACTTATATAGTAATTCTTTTTCCGCTGCACTGTTGATGTTGTATGATGTTGTACACTCTGATGATATGATGTAATGTAATAACTGATATAGTTCTTTGTTTAAAGATTATTCATTTATTATTATATGTTGTTCCGCTGCGAATTGTGAGATTCTGTTGTTGTTCTGTTATTTCTTTCTGTTCCGTTCTATTTTTAAAATTTTTCTATCTTCCGTTCCATTTTCAAATTTTCTGTTTTCTTTCTCTATTTTCTGTCTTTCTTTTCTCTTCTTCTCTCTATTTCTTTTCTTAAATTCTTTTTAAAACCCATAACATTCCGGTTTTCGGCCTTTGATTTCTCGGCAGTCGATAAAGTGAGTGTCGATGTTGAATTTTCGAAAGTCGAAAATTTTCGGGGCGTTACATTTGGTATCAGAGCTCTGATGGTTAAGCGAGAACCATGGTTCTGTTGGGTATTACTCGTTAGAGATAGAGTCAGTAGTACTCTAGAATGAGTTGAGTGTAATAATAGATATGAGAGCGTATTTGTTAGTGAATAAAAATTGTTTTATATTGTGATGATTGGTTTGTTGAGTGGTATATGGATTCTGGTTAATACGAGTAATTAACGTTGTTGATAGGGATCTATAAACACTTGAATAGAACAATTCGGCACAGTATTGTTTAAAATTGGGTAAATGAAATAATTTTACTTGATTATATATTTTATATATAAAGAAATAATTTTTCAAAATTATTAAAGTGTATATAAGTTGATTGTTAGGTTGTTTGAATAATCTAAATTAAAGAATAATTGTATAAGCAAATGAATTATAAGAATTGAATTATAATTAAAGTAATTTACAATTGTGAAATAAACTTATATATATGAGAAGTGAAACTATATGAATATATTTATGAATATGAGTTGTAAATAAAAGTGACAAAGGTGAACTTGAGTTATATAAATAAAATTCAACTTGGTAATTGAATTGAATGAATGAATTGAAATGTTAATCAATTAAATGAAAATAAAGTTGATATGGAATAATGAATATAAATGTTAATTCATTAAAATCTAATTTTATTAGAAGTTGAATGGTTGAATAAAAAGTATAAAAAGGATGAAATTTGGTTATAATTAATATACTTTGGTTGCTATATGGATGTTGTTTGATTGTATAAAATTCATTAAGTGTTAATGAAATTGAAAACTATGAAATTGAATTCAAATTAGAAGTAAATAAATTTGAATAGAATTGAAAGTGAATTGGATCTAATTAGTGAATGCAAACTAATTAAATTGAGAATGAATGTTGATAAAAAAAAAAAAATCCAATGTAAATAAATCAAATGTGATTTAAATTGAAAACCAATTCATTGAATATTAATGAGAATATGAATGAATGTTTATTTGAATATGGATGGTAGTTGGTTGATGGTTGAATATATATTGCTATTGTTGCATTGCTATGTGACATATATAGTCATCATGTTGATATATGTTGTATATTGAGATTATTGCCTATATGCGTGTTTCTCATGTTGTTTGTTAAGTGTTTAGTAGGTGCGGATCGCGTTTGCTTCGCATTTGGAGTTCGCTTTAGCGCTATATTAGCCGTATATGCTTGCTAATAAAAATATAAGGTACATATCTCGGATTAAATATCGCACTTTTATACTTTTTTCCCTTCGGGATGCCTCATTACTTGATGAGATGTATATTTGTGATATATATACTGTCATTTTTTTTCGGATCGAGCCGCGCAAAGGAGACATGGCGAATTTTTTCGAAAATTTAAGGCGTTAGAATATTTTTGAGAAAATTTGGAAAATTTTGAAAACTTAAACTTTGATTTGGAATTGAAAGTTAAATGATATAAATTGTTTTTGAAAAGATAACTAAGTATGATTTGAAAACTTAGTAAAGATTGTAAGAAGTTTAATTATGAATTTTGGAAAATTAATAGATTCTGTAACTTTTCTTAATTGTAATTTCGAGGACGAAATTCTTTTAAGGGGGAAAGATTGTAACGACCCAGAATTTTTAATAAATTAAATTTGAATATTTAATTAATTTTAAATATTAATAAGTGAATTTTTTAAGTCAAATAAATTTTTATTTGAATTTTTGGATTTAATTGGATAATTTAATCGATAATTTAATGTGTTAAAATTATGGAAATAATTGAAAATTGAGTTAAATATGATTGAAAATGATTTGTAAAATTTTATTTTATCATATTGAAGTTAGAACGATATTTTAGAACTTTTAAAATCGAATTAAAAGTTAATTTGTGAAAATTGAATATTTTAATATTTAATAATCGACTGTAAAATAGTCAATTTTTGGACAGTCTCAGAATTGAACGAAACCAGTTCCATTGGATCCGTAATAGTTAGTTATTACCGGATTTCAAATTTCGTGTCAATCGGAGTTATCGTTTGATCGTGGCAGCTCGAAACGCATCGAATTGTTTTTAATTTAAATTTGGCGAGTCAAAATAGCCATTTTTCAAAAAGTCTCGGATTTCGACGAAACCAGTTTCATCGGATCCGTAATGTGATATTATTGTAAGGTTTCAAATTTCAAGTCGTTTGGATTTACCGTTTGTCCGGTACAAATTAAAACGCCTAGAAATCGATTTAAATCGGTTTAATTTAAATTGAACGTTTTCAGCCATAACTCGCACATACTTCCGAATTAGCTTCCGAAACCTGTTCCATTGTGTCCGGAACGCGGGATAAACCCTAGGTACGCTGGTTACGGCGTCTAAATCGGAGTTCGGAAATTCCGGGATGAATAGTGTCGCTCGTTCCTTATAAATAGCCCTACCCCTTCACAAAATTTGATAAAATATATTCCAAAACCCTAATTTGCTTCATGTAGCCGCCACTTTTGAATGAAGGGCCAGAAATTAATTTCCTTCCTCCCTCAAAATCTCTCAATCCATTCATCGATTCACGAAGCCATCAACTACAAAGATGAAGAGCACGAGATGAGCTTTAAATCCATACGGATATGATCGGGAATGGAGCATCGTAGGGGGAGAAAAAGGGGGCCGACCGAGCTAGGACGCGCACGCATTTCCAGGTGAAATATGAGGCCGAGCTTCAGCTCCTTCTGGCCGAGTGTAGCTATCGTGAAGGCCTTCGAGTTGCAAGTGGTGTGATCGGATATCGTCGAGTGTTGAAGGCTAGAATTGAAACCCTAGTTGAGCTAATGGGTTTGATGAGTGCGGCCTTGACCTGTAGCTTGCAACGTGAAAGAGGAAGATGGGGGAGACGGTCCAGATGTGTGGGAGTGGGATCTGATGGCTAGGATTGAGGAGAGGTTAAAATATATAAGTTAATGTTGTATTTAGTTAATTAAAAATCGGGTAATCTTAGAAAATGCATATCTTTTTCATACGAGGTCGAAAAAATGCAAACTCAGTTGCGTTGGAATCGTATGGACGAGCACTACGCGATGGAGTTGGTTTGGAGTCGTTTGGAGTTAGTGAGAATTTCGGGTAAAATTAAACGCGCGTTTAATTTTATTCGAAATAAAAGCTTAAACGGAAATTAAAACCAAGGTGAGAACTTCTCACTCAATCGAATAGATTTCGATTTTATTTTAAATAGTTAGATTTAAAATATTTGAATGCATGTTTGAATGATGACTGTAAATTATTGATTGTTAAAATAGACATTATGCGCCGTTAGTAAGCGGATGTTATTTAGTAAAAACATATACCGCGAATATTTCATAAACAGTGAAATTGGTATTATATATAATATCAATATATATATATTGGCATATGTATATATTGCAGTTATTGATTTCCCGCATTTTTTGTTTAGCGGATGAGACCCTATTACGCCGTTAGTAAGCGGATAATATTTATTAAAAACATATACCGCGATAATTTCGTACTGGAGCGAAATTGGTATTGTGCTAATGTTTTTGGATGCAGGAAACAGGTTGGAGGGATCCAACTGGATTCCTCAACAGTATTTATTTAATTTCAGATATTTTGATATTTGATTGATTATCATATCGATATATGATATCGTTGTTGTCGTGATTGACTATTTGATGTGTAGCATCATTGGACCCAGATTTTGGGATTTTAAAATGATTTTAAAAGTGATTTTTGAAAATATACTATATTTTTGGAATTGATTCATTTTAAATAAATAAACGTTATAATTTTTAAAGTTATAAAAATTATGGTTTTTTGTGAAATATAGTTAAAAAGCTGATTTTTTTTAGAAATACGATTAAAAGTCGATTTTTGAGAAATATGAACTAATGATTTTATAAAATAATTTAGATTGGATTTTTGAATATATGATAAAAGTTTAAATATAGGATTTATAAAATTTGATTATTTTATAAATCGAAATGATGAAATTATAAAAGGAATTTAAAAGATGTTTTAAAGAATAATATTAATTGATTTATATTAAGAGATTTATAAACGGATATTTATAAATCGAAATATTGACATTATAAAACGAGTCTTTATAAGTGTTTGAATTAAGTGAAAATGAATTTCATTAAAGAATGGAATTTATAGAATTATAAACCGTGAAGTTATAAATGAAATTTATAAATAGTAAGATTTATAAATTTGGTGAAATTATTTGAAGAATAGATTGGATAAATCATTAAATCTTATAAGTTATAAGATTTATAAATTGGAAAGTCTTTAAAAGAACGATTTTGTAAAATAATCGTTTTATAAGTATTTAACTTATAATATGAACGTTTAGTTTATAATTTAGTTATAAACTGGAATAGGTTAATAAAGGAATTTATTAAAGGAAGTTTTTATAAATAAATAGAAACGGAATTTATAAACGTTGTTTTATAAATCCGCAAATGACTTATTTTGATAAGTTAATTGTTATAACTTAGAGATAGAGTTATATTCACATTTTGAACAGTGAATAATCCTTTAAGTTAAAGTGAATAGAAATGATGAAATTTGTTAAGGTAGTATATTCACGTTTTTGAATAGTGAATAATACGTTAAAGAAATTGTTTTAGATATGATGTTTTAAATAGAATTAAAACGATCTAACGATGTTTTAAAATGTGTTGAGATTCGAAACCATAGATTTCAACATTTATTGTTGAAATAGACGTTTTCGAGAAATGAAAGGAGATGATGGACTATAACATCGTTGTTATAGTAAATGATTTCCGAAAGGAAATGTTTTGTATAGTATTGGGATTTATATATCTATTTAATTTCGAATCCCTATACTAGTGATTTTGGGACGTTGTAACGATGTTTTACGCAACATTCGTTTTGGCCCAAATAAATATGTTAAGTGAATGATTTCCTTAAAGAATGAATTATATACTTAATTCGATTGAAGTATATTGAATATTTTCTAAGTGTTGAAAATAAAAGATTGTGAATTACTTATTTAATAAGTATGGAATTGTTTTCCAGTATAAAGTGAATATTTAGAATTTATCTTTTTGAAGATAAATTGAAATGAATAATTGAAATCATATATGCATGAATATTTTGAAATATAAATTCATTATGGAATTTATGAATGAAAAGTGGAATTTGTATGAAAATAAATATTGATTTATTTTTGAAGTGTTGAAACTATATATCTAGTAAAGATATTTTGGAAAATAAATAATTTGGAAAATTATTTGGAATCTAGTGATGTATGCATATCCATTGATAGTTCAATAACCGACTATCAGTATTTCCCTTTGAATGGGTTTTTGATGTGAATTGATTGAATTTGAATGCACACTTATTTTTGAATAAGCGCTCACTATTCGGGTTAACCGGGAAAGGACCATGGGGTCGTATAACCCATTCCGAATATGTGATACGTCGTTATGAATTGCATTTGAAGATCGGTGTTGAAGACCGAGTATTTGCGAAAGCGATAGGATGACCTATCGATTGCCTCTGCACTGGGTAGCTCCTGGTATAGAGATCTCTTAAGTGATGGGAAATTCGATCGGGATTGTGAATACCCGTATTGCAAGGGCTTCGTAAGAAGTGCCTTCGGTTTTGTTCGAGCCCGGAACAGACTTGTATGGATTGTATGCCTGACATTACAATTTGAGACATAAAGCCGATTTCATTCAAATATATTTCTGTTGGTGGCGGAGAATTTATTCTTTGCTTAACACCCTTCTTTGAGACGTACGAGCTCAAAGGTTATATAGTTGAAATTATCAGCGATATATCCCATTTTGGTAATGTGACATGCTGAGTGATGCTGAAATGATCATTGTGTTGATTATTGTGATAGGATCATTTATTTGATCGTCTATCTTAGTGATCATTGTGTTGATCATTTATTGACCCAAAGCATGGCTTTTGTATAAAGTATGTTTTTGTGGACGTAACTTCGTCGAGCCTCACATCCCGGAAATGGTCAAAACAGGAAAGATGCGGCAAGGTTATTAGGGGTTGCTGTAGCTCCCCTTAGGGTATGTGCATTTCCTTCTGGAAAGGGGTGGTATCATGGTATGGAGCCCAGATACTTACTCATGTTGAAAACACTCTATTTATTATGGTGTGATGTTGGATATCGAGCGCTCGGTTGAAAAGGTCCTAAAGGACCGGGGAATGGCGTGCTCGTGTCAGTAGTTACCCAGTTAGGGGTAACCCGGCCTTGTGTTGGCAGAGTTCCGGTTTGGTTCTCGGGGGTGTCTTTCCAGAGGCATTCTCAGTGGCAATGGGAAGTTCCTTGGCCTGACCATTTGTTGGAAATCCAATTCCCAATACGAAACTTGTACGGTATTAGTTGTAGAACCTGCTATTCACTTATGGTGGTCACCACTGTTTGGATGGTAGCTATAGTAGGCATAGTTCGAAATGTCTATGCTGGCTAAGATTTATATTCTACTTTCGAAATGAATTTTTTCTACACTATACACTAATAATAATATCAAATGTTATTTTAAATGCGTATCAAGCATCTTTGACTATCATAAGGAGAAATCTCCTCCGATTCTGCGTTTGCATTGTGTGTGTGTGCGGGAGGCCTTATGGTAGTCTCATTTTTAAAAGCATTGCGAATTGAATTAAAAATATTCCTCTACTTTGATTTTAAAGATAAATAAACTGTTTTGAGTTCTCACACCAGTCACATGACTGAGTTGGAGTTTATTGTTTTCCTTCCTAAACTCTGGGTGCCCACCAATTTCTACACGGGCAGTTAAGAGTTTAAGGTTTATCAGGATATTCTGGATATTCTGAAGTTGCTGGAGGCAAGCTGGATGGCATGGCATATTACTTATATAGTAATTCTTTTTCCGCTGCACTGTTGATGTTGTATGATGTTGTACACTCTGATGATATGATGTAATGTAATAACTGATATAGTTCTTTGTTTAAAGATTATTCATTTATTATTATATGTTGTTCCGCTGCGAATTGTGAGATTCTGTTGTTGTTCTGTTATTTCTTTCTGTTCCGTTCTATTTTTAAAATTTTTCTATCTTCCGTTCCATTTTCAAATTTTCTGTTTTCTTTCTCTATTTTCTGTCTTTCTTTTCTCTTCTTCTCTCTATTTCTTTTCTTAAATTCTTTTTAAAACCCATAACATTCCGGTTTTCGGCCTTTGATTTCTCGGCAGTCGATAAAGTGAGTGTCGATGTTGAATTTTCGAAAGTCGAAAATTTTCGGGGCGTTACATATTTATTTGGGCCAAAACGAATGTTGGGTAAAACATCGTTACGACAACCCAAAATCACTAGTATAGGGATTTGAAATTAAAATAGATATATAAATCCCAATACTATACAAAACATTTCCTTTCGGAAATCATTTACTATAACTACAGTGTTATAGTCCACCATTTCCTTCTATTTCTCGAAAACGTCTATTTCAACAATCAATGTTGAAATCTATGGTTTCGAATCTCAACCCAATTAAAACATCGTTAGATCGTTTTAATTTCTATTTAAAACATCAAATCTAAACATTTTCTTTAACATATTATTCACTATTCAAAAACGTGAATATACCACGTTAACAAATTTCATCCTTTTATTCATTTTATTTCAAAGGTTTATTCACAGTCAAAAACGTGAATATAACTCCATAAATAGGTTTCAACAATTTACTTATCAAAATAAGTCGTTTGCGAATTTATAAAACAACGTTTATAAATTCCATTTCTATTTATTTTATAACAACTTTTTTATAAATCTCCTTTATTAATCTATTCGATTTATAACTCAATTATAAACCAAAAGTTCACATTATAAGTTAAACTTATAATTTATTTGTTTACAAGAATCATTCTTTTGAACTTCATAATTATAAATATTATAACTTATAAGGTTCAATTATTTATCCAAAACCATTCTTTAATAACTTCACGAAATTTATAAATCTTATTATTTATAAATTTCACTTATAACTTCACCATTTATAATTTTATAAATTCCATTCACTTATGCAATCCATTTTCACTTCATTCAAACACTTATAAAAACTCGTTTTATAATGTCAATATTTCAATTTATAAATATCCATTTATAAATCCTTTAATATAAATCAATTTATATTACTATTTTAAAACGTCTTTAATCTCCTTTATAATTTCACCATTCTGATTTATAAAATAATCAAATTTTATAAATCCTATATTTAAATTTTTCGCAATAAATTCAAAAATCCCAATTTAACTATTTTTATAAAATCATTAATCCATATTTCTCAAAAATCAACTTTTAACTATATTTCTCAAAATCATAATTTTTATAACTTTAAAAATTATGACGTTTAATTATTTAAAATGGATCAATTCCAAAAATATAGTATACTTCAAAAATCACTTTAAAAATCATTTTTAAAATTCCAAAATTTGGCCTAGTGATGCTACATACCAAATAGTCAATCACGACTACAACGACAACATATATCGTATATGATAGTCCATCAAATATCAAAATATCTGAAATCAAATAAATACTGTTGAGGAATCCAGTTGGATCCCTCCAACCTGTTTTCCTGCATTCACAAACATTAGCACAATACCAATTTCGCTCCAGTACGAAATTATCGCGGTATATGTTTTTATTAAATATTATCCGCTTAATAGACGACGCAATAGGGTCTCATCCGCTAAACAAATGCGGGAAATCAATAACTCCAATATATACATATGCCAATATATATATATTGCTATTATATATAATACCAATTTCACTGTTTATGAAATATTCGCGGTATATGTTTTTAATAAATAACATCCGCTTACTAACGGCGCATAATGTCTATTTTAACAATCAATAGTTATCAATCATCATTCAAACATGCATTCAACAATTTTAAATCTAACTATTTAAAATAAAATCGAAACCGATTTGATTGAGTGAGAAGTTCTCACCTTGATTTCAATTCGTTTTAGCGATTTATTTCGAATAAAATTAAACGGACGTTTAATTTTACCCAAAATTCTCACTAACTCCAAACGACTCCAATCCAATTCCATCGCGTAGTGCTCGTCCATACGATTCCAACGCTTCCTGTTTCGCGCGTTTTCGACCTCGTATGAAAAAGTTATGAATATTTGAACATTACACAAATTTTTATATAATAATTTAAACATAAATTTCTTTTTATCACCTACACTAAAACCAGGCCGTTAGATCCTACACCTCCCTCATCTACACCGTGCGCGTCTTCTCCCTCTCCCTCACGCTTGCTACAGGCCGTACGCATAGAAACCGAACCCATCACTTAGATTAGGGTTAAATTTTGCAACAAACACGACAACATCCACCACGATCAAGAACCTCCACCACGTGCGCCTCGCCTCACTCCACCCACGGCCCAAGTGCGGTCACGTGCGGCCCCCCCATCTGCACGTAGTTCGAGGCCGAACGCGCCTCCTTCAAACCCCTCCCCACGTCGATCCATGGCTCCAAACGCGATCATAACCGTTGATATTGTAGTTCTCTTCATGCTCTACCTCTTTGTAGTTGGAAGTTTCGTCTAATTGCTGATGGATTTGGAGTAATCGAGGGAGGAACGTGGGTGTTTTCTGGCCATTGGTGAAAGGGGGTGGCGGCTAGGGTTAGGGTTTTAGTATATTTTTTTTTTAATTTAGAGAGAGAGGGGCTATTTATAGGATTTTGAACGAACACTATTCATTCCGGAAATTCCGAACTCCGATTCACGCGCCGTAACCAGCGTTTCTAGGGTTTACCCCGCGTTCCGGACACAATGGAACAGGTTTCGGAAGCTAATTCGGATATCTGTGCGAGTTATGGCAACAAACGATCGATTTAAATTAAACCGATTTAAACGATTTTCTAGGCGTTTTCATTTGTACCGAACAAATGGTAAATCCAATCGACACGAAATTTGAAACCTTACAATAATATCACATTACGGATCCGATGAAACTAGTTTCGTCGAAATTCGAGACTTTTTGAAAAATGGCTATTTTAACTCGCCAAATTAAAATTAAAAATAATTCGATGCGTTTCGAGCTGCCACGCTCAAACGATAACTCCGATTGACACGAAATTTGAAATCCGGTAATAACTAACTATTACGGATCCAATGGAACTGGTTTCGTTCAATTCTGAGATTGTTCAAAAATTGACTATTTTCACTAGTCGATTTAAATATTAAAATATTCAATTTTCACAAATAAACTTTTAATTCGATTTTAAAAGTTCTAAAATATCATTCTAACTTCAACATGATAAAATAAAATTTCCCAAATCATTTTCAATCATATTTAACCCAAATTTTCCATTATTTCTATAATTTAACATATTAAATTATCGATTTAATTATTCAATTAAATCCAATTATTCAAATAAAATTTATTCGACTTATAAATTTCACTTATTAATATTTAAAATCAATTAAATATTCAAATTTTAATTAATAAAAATTCTGGGTCGTTACAGCTGCAAACTTATTGTTTTGTGGTTGTTGGTGTCGAGGCCTCGGATAAAGGTCGGTTACGACTGGGGGGTGGCATACTCGTGACAATTAGTTACCTAGTTACAGAGGTAACCTGGCCTTGTGTTGGTAGATATCCAGTTAGGTTCTCGAGGCGTCCCTCCAGAGGTGTGCCCATGTGGCCCAGGAAGTTCCTCAGCCTAACCATTTGTTGGAAATCCAATCACCAATACGTACCCTTTACGATTGCAGTTGTATAACCTGCCACCTCATGTGGTAGCTATTGCAGGCATAATATAATGGTACCTATGCTAGCTTAGATTAATATTATACTTTCGAAAGGTTTTCTGTATTATGCACTAATAATAATATCAAAAAGAATTTTGCATATCAAGCATGTTTGACTATCATAAGGAGAAATCTCCCCCAAGTGTGCGATTGCATTGTGTGTGTGCTGGAAGGCCTTATGGTAGTTTCATTTTCCAAAAAGAATTGCAGATTTTAATTTTAAATTCTTTGTTTGTTTTTGTTTAAAATAAATGTTTTTGTTTGCTCACACTAGTCCCATGATTGACCTGGAGTTTATTGTTCCCTTTCCAAACTCTACGTGCCTACAATTTTCCACGTGGGCAGCCTAGAGTTAGATTATCAGATAAATATATAATAGGTGTAGATTTGATAGCTTCCAGCCTTTGGGTTTCGCGATAGCATTTGTTCATTTGGACTGACCTTGCTTAATATAACGTGATGATGGTGGTTCGAGCTTGTGGCTTGGAGATCATTTGAGCATTGGAATGGAGATGCAATATTGGATTCTCAAGCTCTCTCTCTTTCTATTGGAGTTAATGTTAGTGTTCCTCTGTCGAAGATTTTCTTTCCGTTGTTATCTTGTATCTCTGATATTGATATCATTTGTATCAGTTATTGTATCATTGTTGTGTCGAATGTTGTATATCAATAAAGTTATTCATTTTCTTCCGCTGTGTTGTTTACTTAATATGTTATAAGCTCCGGCGAACCAGATTCGACGTTTGGATCTACGGCATTCGAATACAGATGATGTATTCGATGCCGATTTTGGAAGGTCGAGTCAGGGTCATCACATTAATTGCCAATGAAGTGCAATTGTAAACAAAACAAGATTTAGCATAGAAAAGAAATCAGTAATACTCGAGAATGAAGTGAATGACGATGACATTGTATATAATAAAATGATGACGTTGTTCACTCATTTCTATGTTTTAAATAACTTTGGGTTAAGAAAATAAAGCAATGGTGCTAGAAATGGAGATGAATCTTTGAGAAGTTTTGAGTGCAACAGAACCGATAACATAAAGAAGGACAGTTCAAAACTATATAAGGATAAGCTTAAATATATCAAAGATAAAAAAATTATTAAAAATAAAAAAAGTATTGAATAATACTTGGGATGAAACCGAGTCACTGAATGAAAATGATAGTGATAACGAGCACGCAAATTCATGCTTTGCTTCATTCGAAAAAGAGGTACCTTTACATTTACAATATGATATTGATATATATATAATAGTGATCTATTTAAAGTTAATGAAATGTTTTATAGACATCTTAAAAAGTATATGAAGTCTTAAAAGGAGACACTGGTAAACTTTAATTGGTTAGAAATTGAAATTGATATGTTGAAGGAAGAGAAAATTGCCTAACTAATTTATATTAGGAATTTAAAATAAAAAATAAAAAATGGTTTACTAGAGAAAGATAGTTTAAAAATAACAAAAGAAATAAAAATTCTAAACTTAAATATTGAAAATTTGAATTTAAAACTAAATAAGATTGAAGAAAATATAATAAAATACAAGAAAATATAAATAAGTTTAATAAGGGAAATTATTTTAGAAGATTTGATTAACAATACAAATTCAATAGATAATAAAGTTGATTTGGGATATATATAAATAAAAGTAGTAAAGAGAAAACGAGAAATAAAAAGAAAAGTACTTTTTAGCATTTGTTGTAACACCTCTACATTTTATAGCATTTACCAACACTTCTATAAGTGCTATCAATGCTAAACTAAAAATACTAATATTAAAAATTAAATTTTATATGAAATTCTATTAAAATTTAGATGGGTCCCAGTAGAATTATATTTACCATAATGAGGTAAGTTTATTAAGGATTTTGTATTAAATATATATAAAAATCCAAATTTCGTGTCTAAAACCTAACCTTTCTTATTTCCCAGAACCTAACCTTTTTGTTTCCCAAACAATAACACACACACACAAAATAAAATATAAAATATATTAATATATTTTGAAAGTTTAATTAAAGTAAAACTTTAATGATAAAGTTGTTTTTGTAACGACACATGTTGATAGAAAGACCTAGTCTTTCTACGGACAAAGAGACATCTTTCCTAAATTTTGGAAGTTTTCATTCCTTTTTAAATTTTAATTTAAATTATGGTTATTATTCCTTTTGGCCCACCACACGATCATTCAAAGAGTCTCTTCAGCATTATATACCCCTTTAATTCATCTCTTTCACCACAAATTTTCAATACAACTCAAATCACTTCTATTCTCCCATTAAAAACTCTCAATCTAAAATATCCTTACAATGACATCCAAAAGAGTAAGAAGAAATACTAAAGCCACTTTTTTTCTAATGCCATCGAAAGGGAATTGCTAATCAAATTCCATGGAGATGAGCATGCATTAAGCACTTACATACCTATTTCCTTCATGCTCATGTCTTTGTAGATCTATTCATCAAATTTGGAGTTATTGAATCTTATAATATCAAGATTTCACAAAGAAAAACAGGATCTCGGGATTGTTGGACTATGAAAAATCCAAATCCATTTGGATTAGGTTAAAATGTTCCATACCAAATTTAATTAAGATTTTATAGAGGGAAACATTGAGATTGAAACAAGTAGTAGTGTGAATGAAATTACACTTGCCTTTACCCCTCAAATAATCAAAGACATTCTTGGATGTAGAAGTATGGGGTAAAGATTAGTGAGTATGAAATTGTTTATGGAAATCAATGTCCTACAAACGAGATGGTGATTAATGGAAATTTAATGGACGTTACAGAAGCTAATTTTTGACACAAGGCTAGGCTTATGAGTCTATTCTTGTAATATTCCATTTTTCCTATAGCGATTAGTTATAAATCCCCTACAGCCAAAGGTTTCGAAGCACTTCATGCCATATTCGCTAGTGCAATTATCAATAAGGCCAATTCATTGTTCATCGAAATAAGACTACTAACGTGACCAATAACATTAATACCTTATTTTATCGTGAATATCTAAATCGAACTTTTAGACATTTTCGCATAAGCCCAAAATATACTTCAATCTTAAATAATTTAACACGAGCACTCTTTCTAAAAATGATATTTTTGGATCAGGTGCATTGACAATGGGGTAAAATGTGGAAAGTTCAACAAAAATTGCTTTACTAATTTATACTAGGTCTTATTTTATGTTTACATGAACAACATATTTGCACCGGATCATATTTAGAGATCGCAATAAATGAGCTTATGTTTTAGTTTTAATTAAATCAATCTGCATCAATACTTTGTATTTTTATATAATGATATATCTTTATTAATATATATATATATATATATATATATATATATATATTATTTTGTGTAAACTAAACTTAAATTTTATTTGATTGTGATATGTTCGCATTCATACTGCAAATTTTATAAATATAACAAATATGGCAGACTAACCCAAGGTTTACATAGATAAATCGATGTAATACATGTGTAAATAACCATTGAGATCTATGGTTTTTATATCGAATATAATGTCATGGGATAATGATAACAAGAAAAAAGCTGCAGGTCCCTGTTTTTAGAAAAACTTTTTGAAAAGAGCAAGTTATCCTAAAATTTTTTATAAGAAAACTGCAAGATAGTTTGCGCTTTTTGATTTAGAAAAATAAGGACCTAATTTACATATTCATTACTACTTGAACTTTTCTTATAACAACATCAGAAATAGGGATCCGACGTGCAAAGCCCTAATGATAATGTCACACACACAAGGATACATACACACACACATATATATACATATACATATACATATATAGGGAAAAGATTGGCTACACCTTAATTCCCCCCTCTCGATTTCCACCACACATTCTCCCTCCTTGATTTCAACCACACATTCTCCCTCCTCGATTTCCACCACATATTCTGAACTAAATAATATAGATAGTGGGAAGAGAGAGAAAATACTATTATTTAATTCAGAATATGTGGTAGAAACCAGGAGGAATTGAGGTGTTGCCAAATTGAGGCGTAACCGATCATTGCTCTAATATATATATATATATATATATATATATATTTGCTCTAGATAAAGAATGGAAACAATTTAACTTCAGAAATACATCTAGCGGATTATGAGAAAAGACATCTAATGGTTACGATAATACGCGTATATTAAATTTAATGCTTTTAACATTTCTATTGGATAGTGCTATTAACTTTTCTATCCACATTCCGTAAAACCACCAACTCTTTCATGTCCTATTTTCCTACTTCCAAACCTTTTACATTACTTTCTCTTCAATCAACAACGAAGGAGGCTAAACTACATAAAATTAGACAACTTTGGTATCGCAACCTCCATTTTAATTTGAGGTAATTTATTTACTAAAAAACTTCTTCTTTTAATTTTTGTTATTGAAAAATAATTTTATTGTTTGATTTGTATTATTCTTTTTGTCTTATTAATTGCTTGAATTTAAAGCTCTACCGATGATAAAAGTTTAAGGAGGGCCTTTGAAATCATGATTTGGAAAAAGTAAAGATAAGGGGATAAAGATTTAAAATTGCATACATATTCAGAGGTATAGGATGCAACCTTGAAAAGAAGAAACCACTAACTTTTACTAACCTTCCATGTTCTGTTTCTCCTAGGACTCCAAGCCCTCCTTATTTCTTTTGATTATATTTTTCTTTAATATGCAAAATCTATCGTATGCAATCTTCTTTCTAAATTTGTTTTCTTCTTCACGATATTACTTTCATTCTTTATCAAATCAGAAATCATTGTTATTCTTCTTTTCATATTTTTTTTGGATGTGAGATGAAGAAATTCACCAAGCACATTTAAACGATTCTCATTCATTTAGGTAAGTAATAACATCATTAGCTTTTATTTGCTTCTTCTTATGAATGTTTATTTTTCATTTCATTTGGATTGTGCTTTTTCCTTATTCAACTTCATATTGGATGAAAATTTCAATTTTTGGAGTGTGTGGTTTATTCTTATGTTCTATTTACTTTTGGTACTAAGTATTTTGATTTCGATTGATTTTGTGGTGATTAATTTACTCTATGAGTAGTGGCCCCTTTTTGTATGAGATTATATGTACCTTAACTAGTAAACCATTGTTAATTTACTTTATCAGTTGCCGCCTCCTTTTCTAGTACGCTGCAATAGCAATTTTTTCATCCTTTTTCGGTTCTTCTACTTCACTATTTCAACAGTTTTAATGTTTAAAATAGTTTAAATGGTAATTAATTAATTGTTGATTTTATTTCAATAAATGAATTTGGAATAAAATAATGATTATATCACATGTATGTTTTGTTGTGGGTTTATTGTATCGATTGAATTTATTGTAATGGAGATTAACCGTAACAATTGTTTTGAGGATATATTTTCATGTGCTTATCCCTTCTTTCATTTATTGGAAAAGCTGACTCTAATAATCATGGATTTAGGGATTTCTAAATGATACATCATTTGGAATAATTAAAGGCTTTTTTTCATATGATTTTTGTTTCAAGTTGGTGCAACTTGTGGGTATAGTTGTCATGACATATATACCTCTGTAATCCTTTTTCTTAGTATTATGCATTCAAAGTTTACATCATCCTTCTAATATATATTTTTAACTTAATATACATTTTGCGATGTTTTAATTTTTTTAGAACATTAACATTATATTAGGATAAGTAATAATGCTTCTACAATCTGCGATGAATATGAAAATAAAGTGGGGAGAACAAAATGGATGTTGGTTACGTTTATGCTCCACGATATTATGCTACTATCATTACCTTTTATAATTTTTAAAGTCGACCAAGTATTGTTTGTTGTTTTTCAGTTCAATTGTTGTTTTCTTAATATATTTCCATAAATCTTATATGAATAAAGTATATTTTCCCTCTTATTTGGGAATATACAAAAATTATTGTGCTATTTCATTTCGTATAGCATTTTCAAATCTATTATTTTTTAAATATCTCAATGGGTGGTTCCATCGTTTATAATCGAAAAGAAAAGTGTATTTTAGGTCATTGTTTCTTATTTAACTTTAATTAGGGATATATTTGAACACACACCGATGACAAAAAATCAGATACATGCAATCTCAATCATTAAATCATTCTATGATTTCCACTTTCCATTTATAGAAAAACTATGTAACAATTAGTATTTATACTATCGAATTTTGTGTTTTATTTTGAGTTTTAATAGTCATTCCCTTTTGATTGTAGATGTAATCCTGCATTTGAACCAAGTGACTTTGTAATGAATCCAATCTTCAAGATGATGAAAAAAGCTATCGAGGAGATCAAGAGAAGATAGGAATGACGAAATGAAGAAGTACAAGAAATTTGATGAGATTTTGCATATGTCAAATCATGTCGGTACCGAGATGATTTTTGATGTAGGGTCCAATTCTGAGCAGTAGCTGAATTACTCTAATACCTTGTAGAAAAAAGAGAAGATTCATGTAGTGAGATGACCCACTTCCTTTTAATAAAAGTTTTTTTTTCATATATAAAGTGGTTATCTAAAATAAGAAAATTATAATCTCTCTTATTTTTCTCCTCTCCAGGATCTTTCTGCCAATAAATATTGGTTTGATTAAATCATCTTAAACTCACATATATGAAGATATGTAAATTATTTTCTATTTAAATCAGAATACAGAAATTTAGAAGTAGACATCTACTTTGGAAATTATTAGGTAATTTATACATAGCAAATTTATTCTTAAGAATCCAGTTTTCCTTGGCACAACTTATTGTTGCATCACTTCTGATATTATACCTTCTAGACTTAGTATTTGTATGTGTTTCCCATAATTTTATTTCTAAATAAACTGTGCTTTTAGATTTGTACATGTATGTGCATGTTCCTGTGGCATGTTTGTTCACTGGGAAAATTTTTGAGTGCTTAAATTCTTTTCAAATAATTGTTAACTTGAAATGATGAGACCTACCCTATATATTTGAGTTATTAAGTTTTACTGCAAACTGAGTTTTAAAACAATTAAAGATGGTGGAACTCAGGCTTGGAAAAATGGTTAGGTTAGCCTTACCTATCTTGTATCCCTTCATACACAAATTACAAGTATTTCTGGATTCTTTCTAAGGTGATTCAAAACTTGCATGTGCTAACTTTTTACAGCCTCTATAAACATGGGTTTTTCCTATCAAATACTGGGTGAGTGATTCAGTTTTTACATGCTTGCATCTCAGATTTTCTACTATTAAAATTGAATCTCTCTGAAACTAAGAAAGGAAACTCCAATACTCAATAAAACAGTTTTCAAAAGTAACTTACAGGTTTCAACTGAATTACATCTTTAAGTTCAATACATACAAAACAGAAAATGACATCACCCTAGTTTCTTTCTAAACAACTTGAGCAACATAACATAATATAAATTTAACTTAAACTTCCGTTCTTAATTTTTCCAGAAAATCTGCAACTATTGCATCCAAATTCTTAGGCAGCTAACACATCCAGAGCTTGATCAGTGAAATGTCTATTTACCTGCACAATCACTATGGGCTGCCCCATGAAATATGAGACACCCAATAGTGCATTAACACACATGGGTCAGACTATTGTCTGGTATGAGTAACTTACTTGAAAGCATATTCTCATCTTAATTTCATTTTTATTTAAGTACTTTACATGAATAAGGAAACCAATATCATCACTGTGCATAATTCTGTAAAGCATATATATACTCATGTAAGTGCAAACTGATTATGTATGGTTTTAAGCAATTTAACTTAGAGAAAAATAATCATCAAACTCAACAATAAACATCATAGCCTTCCAATACAAGCACTAGTTCAACCATCAAGTCCCCTCTTTAATTTTTACTGGCCATCAGGATTTCACCCAAGCCTTACTTGACCCTATCTTTATTATTCATTATCAAGTGTCAGTTTAAGGTCTTTAGCTACTTTCTCATATTATAACACACATTTCCTGGGACAAATCTCTGTTAACCCAGCACACTCAGGCCCCTGGGTATAAACATACCATGTGTGAGCTTGCAATTTTCCCTTTGCCAAGCCTTCTTTTGTAGCCCTAAGATCCATAGTCCTTAGTTTAAATTACTAAGTGTTATTTCCTTTTTTTTTAACTGTGCTAATATCTTTTGCAGGTCATACTTTCAATCAGAAGGAAAAGAAATAAACATTTCACCCAATCATACATTCATTCAGAAATGTATAAATCATGTTCTCAGAAACAATTATCTAATCATGCAAAGGGATATGGTTACTTAGCAGGTTATTTTTACCTATGGGTTCTAATAGATCAGATCATAAACATATGGTCCTATTTAGTTTTTCTGGTTACCCTTTTTTTTTCTTTTACCTCTAGCTTAATCAGATCTTCATTAATTTCCAGATCTGGCTAAACCACAAGTATAATTTGTAATTTGGGAGATTCATAAAATCATAGAAGCTCAGCACATGTATCACATTGCACTTCTATATATATATATATATATATTTCAATTTAATATGAGGCATAAGCAACACCACAATGTTGCTGCCCCATATTTCTTTTCATTTTAGACCATATATTTACCACCCAAATCCTGGAATTTAAATGAGCATTTTTAAAGGAAGAAACCCATAAAAGAAATCATTTCATTTCAAGGTTAATCCATAATCAGATAGTCATCTTAAAACATGAAGCATCAGACTCTTTTACTTTGAATAAGTCATTATGCAGAATTCTGTACTTAAATGAATCATTCACATACCAAAAACACCAAATCATAAAATGAACACAGCTTGCAAAATAAAACATAAAACCAATTAGGCCGCCTCAATATTCAGGACTTAATGCCAATTTTTTTCAGTGAGGTTACTCACCTTAATTTCTTTTCCTAAGCCTTCCTTTTCCCTTTGATCCTCTACTTCCTCTTAACTCTAATGGTCAATGCTCTTCATTGTCTCTGGTTTATATTTTTACTGCTACTTTTTTTTTCTGTTTTAAAAAAATGGTGACAGACCTCACTATCCTTAAGCCTTCTTATACTAGACCCTGGCTGCCACTAGGGTTTTAGAAAATTACCCAATGTCAGTTTTACCCCATTAATATGATCTGCCTTTAGTCTTAATTTAAATGAAAGAAGGAAAAGGGTATGTGGTCCTCATTATATTTTTAGAAAAATAAAAACTTACTCTTTTAATCCTACCCCGGGTCATGTTATATGCATGACTAAATTTTTTTTTCTAAGCAAAAGAATTACTGAAAATAGCTAAAGTAGTTTACTAAAGATTCATACTATTTTCATGCAAGCCTTGTCTTCTACCAGCAGTGCTTTCTTATGCTCCTGCATATCATATGTAAACTTATTTTTTTTAAGTACTTACTATCTTCTGCATATGTTTATTCTAGTCTACCTATTTTTATTTTCTTTATACTAAACTTGTTTTAAAGACATATTCATGTCTGCAATAATCATGTCTGCATGCCTATGTATTTGTAATTTATTTATTCTAACTTACAAATTAATTTCTGCCTATTTTATAATGCAGAAAATATGTGTATGTGTGTGTACTGTCTAATGCACCAGTACATACTTTTGACCAATAAGTCTCTATTCCTATTTTCCTCAATTATTAAACAATCATAAACTAAATTGAATCATAAAATTACCCATAAAATCAGGGTTATCACATATACCCCTCCTTTTAGGAATTGTGTCCCACAATTCTTTCATACTTAACTCAAGTATTTTCAATCCAGAAAATCTATCATTTTCAAACCAACCTCTTAGTTAAACTCTATGCATAAAAAAAAGAATTCACAATGCATATTTAATCAAAGCATCCATCAATATTTATATAGTTTACCTTTCATTCAATTAAACAGTTGTGGATAATCATTTCTAATTTTATCTTCCACTTCCCATGTGCAATCACTTGGGTCTAGACTCCATTGCACTTTCACCAACCTAATTTCTTTATTTATCAACCTCTTAATTTCTCTTGAAACTATGCCTACTGGCTCCTTTTCATAAATCATTCTGGGATCAATCTGTATATCTTTAGTGGATTTTAAGATTGTCTCTACATCATAAATCCATCTTCTTAACCGAGATACATGAAAAACATCATGTAATGCTCTCATTTCTTCTGGCAATTCCAACCTATATGCTACATTTCCAATTATTTCTAAAATTTTAAATGGTCCTATGTACCTGGGAATTAACTTTCCTTGTTTCCCAAATCTTAGAACCTTCTTCATAGGTGATATTATAACAAATACAAAATCTCCTACATCATATTGTACTGCCTTTCTCTTCTGATCTGCATATTTCTTTTGCCTATCTTGGGCAGAAGCAATTCTTTTTCTAATCAAAGCTATCTTTTCAGAAGTTTCTTTTACATTTTCTGGTCCTAAGACCACCTTCTCCCCAGATTCAATCCAACTTGAGGGTGATAAACATGGCCTACCATAGAGTGCTTCAAAGGGTGCCATGCCTATGCTGCTGTGATAGCTATTATTGTATGCAAATTCTGCTAGGGATATGTGATCTTCCCAGCTTCCTTCCCAATCCAATACACATGCCCTCAACATGTCTTCAAGCAATTTATTCACAATTTCTGTTTGACCATCAGATTGAGGGTGATATGCTGTGCTCAAGCATAAATCATTCCCCATTGCTTTGTGAAAACTTTGCCAAAATTTGAAGTGAAGATGGTTTCTTTATCACTTACTACGGTCTTTGGTATTCCATGCAATCTAACTTCTTCTTTAATAAATAATTGAGCTAATGTGCATGCATTCCTTTCTAATTTTACAGGTATGAAATGAGCTGATTTAGTTAGCCTATCAACTACAACCCAAATACTATCATTTCCCTTCCTAATTTTAGGCAAACCATCAATGAAATCCATTGATATATCTTCCCATTTCCACTGTGGTATGTGTAAAGGTTGAAGCATACCTGAAGGTCTTTGATATTCAGCCTTTACCTGTTGACAAACCATGCACTTAGACACATAAGTTGCCACTGCACTTTTCATACCACTCCACCAATAATCTCCCTTGAGGTTATGATACATTCTTGTGCTTCCTGGATGTATGGTATATTTACTTTTATGATAAGCATCCAATATTTCTTGCTTCAATTCATCAATGGCAGGAACACATATTCTTTTACTTTTCTCCAATTGTCCTTGTTTATTCAACAGAAAACCTTCCACTGCTTCTCCATTTAATATCTGAGTTTTCTTCTCAAATAAAAATGGATCTTGGTCTTGTAACTTTTCAACTTTAGATTTTAATTCTGACCCCAAAGTGATAAATCTTAACCTTCCCATCTCTACATTCTCACTGCATATGCTCATATTTTCTACACTTTCACTTTCTATTTCTGAGTCAATCAATAGTGATAGAGTGTTAAACTCTTCTATCATTAACCTAGCTACATTAACATGCTGTCTACTTAAAGCATCTGCTACTTTATTAGCTTTGCCAGGTGTGTATATTATTTCAAAATCATATGAGGCTAGTAGTTCAACCTACCTTTGCTGCCTCATGTTTAATTCTTTTTGTGAAAACAAGTACTTAAGTGACTTATGGTCTGTGTAAACTTCAAATTTAGCCCCTAACAAATAATGTCTCCATAATTTAAGAGCATACACTATAGCAGCCAATTCAAGGTCATGTGTAGCATACTTTACTTCACTGGGCTTTAACTGTCTAGAGGCATAAGCTATCACTTGATGTTGTTGCATCAATACTGCCCCAAGTCCTTGTCCACTTGCATCGGTATATATCACCAAATTTTCATTTCCCTCAGGTACTTTTAGTATTGGAGCTTGTATTAGTGCTTCCTTTAACCTCCCAAAACTCACACTCCTCAGTCCAAGCAAATACCTGATTCTTCCTAGTCAATCTAGTTAATGGGATTGAAATTTTTGCAAAATCTTTTATAAACCTTCTATAATAACCAGCCATTCCCATAAAAGATCTGACCTCTGTGACACAAGTAGGCCTTTTGCATGCTTGAACTGCAATTACCTTATTGGGATCCACAGATATACCTTCTTCTGATATCACATGTCCTAGAAAATTTATTTCATTTTGCCAAAAAGTGCATTTTGAAAATTTTGCCTTCAAATTTTCTTGCCTCAATCTATGAAGTACAATATGCAAATGATTCTCATGCTCCTCAACTGACTTAGAATAAATTAGTATATCATCAATAAATATCAATACAAATTTATCTAAGTATTTTCTAAAAATTCTATTCATCAAATAAACAAAGTAAGAGGGAGCATTTGTCAAGCCAAATGGCATCACTAAAAATTCATAAAGTCCATATCTAGTGTTGAAATCTGTGTATTTAATGCTTTTCTCTTCTACTTTCAGTTAATGAAATCCTGAAGCTAAATCAAGTCTAGAAAATATTTTTGCACCACTTAATTGATCAAAGAGATCATCAATTCTTGGTAAGGGGTATTTGTTTTTAACTGTGATTTTATTTAACTCCCTATAATCAATACATAATGTAAGAGATCCATCCTGTTTCTTAACAAAAACCACTGGTGCTCTCCATGATGAGCTATTGGGTCCGATGAAGCCTTTTTCTTCTAGTTCAACTAGTTGCCTTTTCAGTTCTATCAATTCTTTAGGCCCCATTCTATTTGGCCTCTTAACTACTGGGTTAGCTTCTGGAATTAGTTTAATTGAAAACTCTACCGGCCTATGGTTAGGAACTCCTTTAACCTCACCAAACACATCAGCATATTGGTTTACTATAAGGATTTCTTCTAATGCAGGCATGTGCTTATCACTAGACAAATTAACAAGGGTGGCTATATTTCTGTTCTTATTTGCTTCATAAAGAACAACTACCCTTTTTCCATCAGAAGCTTTTAATGATATGGCGGAGGTCTCCATATTTATGACAGCATTATATTTTCTTAACCAATCAACTCCTAAAATAACTCCTATGCCTGGGTATTGCAACACATATAGGTCTGCACTAAACACATATCCCCCTATATTTAATCCCAGTTGCATACACATCATACCCAAAACACATGAACTACCCAAAGGACTTATAATGAGCAATGGCTTATCAACAATCATACAATTTAATTTTAGTTGTTGTGCAATATCATGGTAAAGTAATGAGTGTGTAGCCCCAGTATCATACACTACTGCAAAAGGTATTGAGTGAATGAGCAAAGTACCTTCAACTTGGCCATGATTCTCAACA
Source organism: Allium cepa (assembly GCA_030765085.1). Classification (NCBI taxonomy): domain Eukaryota; kingdom Viridiplantae; phylum Streptophyta; class Magnoliopsida; order Asparagales; family Amaryllidaceae; genus Allium; species Allium cepa. The sequence continues at coordinate 817,176,308 of CM060940.1, read as the reverse complement.
TTTAGTTCTTCAGTTGCTTTTCCCTTCCCCTTCAAAGTTCCCATTTTCCCTTGCTTAAAATCTGGACAATTCCTCCTTATGTGACCTTCCTTCCCACACCGGTGACATTTGAAGGATGCTGGTTTGGGATTTGTGCACCTATTCTTCATATGCCCCTCTTGTCCACAATTATAACAAGTGATCTTCTTCTTAACTTCAGTAATCTTGGCTTCTTCTGATTTCTTGGTGGAAGCTACATCTGTTTTCTTTTTGTCATAAGGGTGAAACTTACCCTTTCCTTTCTTATTTTGATTATTCCTTAGTGCTCTGAAATTTTCCCTGGCTTTATCATGCTGTTCAATACTCAAAGTCAGATCCAAAACTTGATCAAATGTCTTGTCCTTATATGGCAACATAGCTCTACTAAGGCTAGCATTCAGTCCTTGGATGTATCTACCATTTTTAGCCTCTTTAGTTGTGATAAGCACTGCACCATACTTTGCTAGTGATTCAAACTTCTGTGTATACTCAGTAACACTCATAGTTCCCTGCCTTAATTTAATGAATTCCTCTAGCAGAGATTCTTTAGCTGATGCAGGTACAAATCTTCCTTCCAACATTTCCTTAAATTGATTCCATGTCACTTCTCCTTCAGGCCTTCCAGCTATGATAACTTCCCACCAGTCCAGAGCTGCTCCTCTCAATTGTCTAGATGCTATTTGCCTCTTCTTTTGGTCTTCAACTTGCATATCTGTAAAAATTCTGTCCAAAATTCTAAGCCAGTTTTGAACTCCCATGATCCCCTCTGTTCCATCAAAAGTTTTACCTCCAAGATTGGTAAAGGTCTTGAGTAGTTTGGAAAGCTCTTCATGTGGATTTTCTTGCCTATTGCCTACTCCATCCCTTATGGCCCTCATAAATTCTTGCATATTCACCATAGGTGGTTCACTTGGTCCTACATCTTGTTGTCTAGGTCTCACCATAGTTCTATGGATATAACACTTAAGTTAGTTCATCTTGCCTAACCCTCTATAAATTAATTACTTCAATTTATCCTGATTTAGTTATAATAGATATTAGTAATATATGTACTAACAGAACAAAGCATCCAAAGCAATCAACACACCATACATCAATGCAAACAAGTTCATACAAAATTTTGCTATGTTATTTAACAACATAGCTCTGATACCAAATGAGATGACCCACTTCCTTTTACTAAAAGCTTTTTTTTCATATATAAAGTGGTCATCTAAAATAAGAAAATTATAATCTCTCTTATTTTTCTCTTCTCTAGGATCTTTCTGCCAATAAATATTGGTTTGATTAAATCATCTTAAACTTACATATATGAAGATATGTAAATTATTTTCTATTTAAATCAGAGTACAGAAATTTAGAAGTAGACATCTACTTTGGAAATTATTAGGTAATTTATACATAGCAAATTTATACTTAAGAATCCTGTTTTCCTTAGCACAACTTATTGTTGCATCACTTCTGATATTATACCTTCTAGACTTAGTATTTGTATGTATTTCCCGTAATTTTATTTCTAAATGAACTGTGCTTTTAGATTTGTACATGTATGTGCATGTTCCTGTGGCATGTTTGTTCACTGGGAAAATTTTTGAGTGCTTAAATTCTTTTCAAATAATTGTTAACTTGAAATGATGAGACCTACCCTATATATTTGAGTTATTAAGTTTTACTGCAAACTGAGTTTTAAAACAATTAAAGATGGTGGAACTCAGGCTCGGAAAAATGGTTAGGTTAGCCTTACCTATCTTGTATCCCTTCATACACAAATTACAAGTATTTCTGGATTCTTTCTAAGGTGATTCAAAACTTGCATGTGCTAACTTTTTACAGCCTCTATAAACATGGGTTTTTCCTATCAAATACCGGGTGAGTGATTCAGTTTTTACATGCTTGCATCTCAGATTTTCTACTATTAAAATTGAATCTCTCTGAGACTAAGAAAGGAAACTCCAATACTCAATAAAACAGTTTTCAAAAGTAACTTACAGGTTTCAACTGAATTACATCTTTAAGTTCAATACATACAAAACAGAAAATGACATCACCCTAGTTTCTTTCTAAACAACTTGAGCAACATAACATAATATAAATTTAACTTAAACTTCCATTCTTAATTTTTCCAGAAAATCTGCAACTATTGCATCCAAATTCTTAGGCAGCTAACACATCCAGAGCTTGATCAGTGAAATGTCTATTTACCTGCACAATCACTATGGGCTGCCCCATGAAATATGAGACACCCAATAGTGCATTAACACACATGGATCAGACTATTGTCTGGTATGAGTAACTTACTTGAAAGCATATTCTCATCTTAATTTCATTTTTATTTAAGTACTTTACATGAATAAGGAAACCAATATCATCACTGTGCATAATTATGTAAAGCATATATATACTCATGTAAGTGCAAACTTATTATGTATGGTTTTAAGCAATTTAACTTAGAGAAAAATAATCATCAAACTCAACAATAAACATCATAGCCTTCCAATACAAGCACTAGTTCAACCATCAAGTCCCCTCTTCAATTTTTACTGGCCATCAAGATTTCACCCAAGCCTTACTTGACCCTATCTTTATTATTCATTATTAAGTGTCAGTTTAAGGTCTTTAGCTACTTTCTCATATTATAACACACATTGCCTGGGACAAATCTCTGTTAACCTAGCACACTCAGGCCCCTGGGTATAAACATACCATGTGTGAGCTTGCAATTTTCCCTTTGCCAAGCCTTCTTTTGTAGCCCTAAGATCCATAGTCCTTAATTTAAATTACTAAGTGTTATTTCCTTTTTTTTAACTGTGCTAATCTCTTTTGCAAGTCATACTTTCAATCAGAAGGAAAAGAAATAAACATTTCACCCAATCATACATTCATTCAGAAATGTATAAATCATGTTCTCAGAAACAATTATCTAATCATGCAAAGGGATATGGTCACTTATCAGGTTATTTTTACCTATGGGTTCTAGTAGATCAGATCATAAACATATGGTCCTATTTAGTTTTTCTGGTTACCCTTTTTTTCTTTTTCTTTTACCTCTAGCTTAATCAGATCTTCATTAATTTCCAGATCTGGCTAAACCACAAGTATAATCTATAATTTGGGAGATTCATAAAATCATAGAAGCTCAGCACATGTATCACATTGCACTTCTATGTATATATTTTTCAATTTAATATGAGGCATAAGCAACACCATAATGTTGTTTCCCCATATTTCTTTTCATTTTAGACCATATATTTACCACCCAAATCCTGGAATTTAAATGAGCATTTTTAAAGGAAGAAACCCATAAAAGAAATCATTTCATTTCAAGGTTAATCCATAATCAGATAGTCATCTTAAAACATGAAGCATCAGACTCTTTTACTTTGAATAAGTCATTATGTAGAATTCTATACTTAAATGAATCATTCACATACCAAAAACACCAAATCATAAAATGAACACAGCTTGCGAAATAAAACATAAAACCAGTTAGGCTGCCTCAATATTCAGGACTTAATGCCAAGTTTTTTCAGTGAGGTTACTCACCTTAATTTCTTTTCCTAAGCCTTCCTTTTCCCTTTGATCCTCTACTTCCTCTTAACTCTAATGGTCAGTGCTCTTCATTTCCTCTGGTTTATAATTTTATTGCTACTCTTTTTTTTTTTTCTGTTTTAAAAAAATGGTGACAGACCTCACTATCCTTAAGCCTTCTTATACTAGACCCTGGCTGCCACTAGGGTTTTAGAAAATTACCCAATGTCAGTTTTACCTTATTAATATGATCTGCCTTTAGTCTTAATTTAAATGAAAGAAGGAAAAGGGTATGTGGTCCTCATTATATTTTCAGAAAAATAAAAACTTACTCTTTTAATCCTACCCCGGGTTATGTTATATGCATGACTAAATTTTTTTTCTAAGCAAAAGAATTACTGAAAATAGCTAAAGTAGTTTACTAAAGATTCATACTATTTTCATGCAAGCCTTGTCTTCTACCAGCAGTGCTTTCTTATGCTCCTGCATATCATATGTAAACTTATTTTTTTTAAGTACTTACTATCTTCTACATATGTTTATTCTAGTCTACCTATTTTTATTTTCTTTATACTAAACTTGTTTTAAAGACATATTCATGTCTGCAATAATCATGTCTGCATGCCTATGTATTTGTAATTTATTTATTCTAACTTACAAATTAATTTCTGCCTGTTTTATAATGCAGAAAATATGTGTATGTGTGTGTACTGTCTAGTGCACCAGTACATACTTTTGACCATTCATTGGCAATAAGTCTCTATTCCTATTTTTCCTCAATTATTAAACAATCATAAAATAAATTGAATCATAAAATTACCCATAAAATCAGGGTTATCACATGTAGGATAAATCATATTGGTACCGGCCTGATTTGGAGGAGCAATATTTCAGTGAAACTTTTGAATTTGATGAATATGAAGGAAAGTTGGTGATAAGATTTGCAGAATCTAGTCAGCACTAACATGATCATTTCTGTATCAACATGATTTGAATTATGGCCTTTTCTTGTTCTTCTTTTTTGATAGCATGGATCTAATCTCTTAATTTGTCTTCTGCAAGCTTGCGACATTAGTGGATGGATTTGCCTATAAATATCCATCCTACAGTAATGGAAGAAGGATCTTGGAGATCTTTTCAACTCTTTAACTCTATTTTGCCATGAAGTGTCATTGAACTTGAGTTTACTTAGCTTTATAGATTTAAAATTTTGTAACCCAATTGTACTTGTGAAAATCCTATGAAATAAAATTAAAGTGGAAGTATGAAATTGAATTAAGTTTAAACCACTATAAAATTTTGTGTGATCAAGCTTTTATTCTCATTTTTAGATATGATATTCTTGTTTTTCATTAACTTGGGGGTGTTGTATTATCTTTTGACCCTACATTTTTGGTGCTTTAACCAAGAAAGAAGATTCTCAGGTTCAGATCTAGCTTAAACTTTGGGTTCAAAGAATCTAAATAGTGATCAAAGGATTGTTCATTGTAGATCTGGAGTTATTTGGATTTTGAAGAGGAACCTACTAGATATCTAACAAGAAATGGCCCCAAGGAAAGTTTTTAAATTTGGAGTTACTACTGGAGGTGATGAAGAAAGCTCTCAACATGAAGAAACTACTAAACCCCTGAATGCTTTACCAGGACCTTCATCTCAATAGGAGATGGTGACACAGGCCGAGCTAAATAGAATAATGGTTGAAATGAATAAGAAGTTGATGGAAATGCAGAATGCCATCATGGAAAAGATGGGGTAAAGCTTTTTTCTAATGACCCAGCTACTTCATAGGCATAGGAGAAATCATAAGGATTCATCATCTTTGGATTTTGAGGGAGAAATTTCATCTTCATGAGATCATAATTGAAGAGATAGTGAGCAAAAAATGAAAATGAAGGTTATTGGAACATCAAGGAAGCAGGGTGCAAAAGATGAAGCAAATCAGGAAAATGCCAATCAAGTTAGTGCTGACCAAAATTAGGTCGATACCGAATTGACTCATGATGTCGGGATCTATATGAATGTTAAGACCATGAATTTGTCTTATATTAAAGCGGAGTCTTAGGATTTTGGCTCTAGTGATGGACAAGCTAATGGTGCATGGACTGTCGGTGTTCAGATGAATACTACAAAGCTAGTAAGGCATAGATATAAAAGGTTCGGACAAATGGATTCTCCAGAGACACGGTGTAAAAGCCTTACGTCAAGGGATAATTAATATATATATAATTATTAATGGTATATATGTTTACGAAATGATAATTTTGGAAAAATGTTTAGAAAGGGATTATTCAAATTAAGTTTTCTATAATTATGAAAGTAATTCTCAAATTTGGTAAATATATTTTTGAAGTAAAATGAAATTTATAACCTATTGTATATTATTATCCTTTGGAGAGTGATTTATATGTTAAGTATTTTTATACTTTAATGATAAGATTTGATTTTTGTGATGAGCCACTAGGAAAAATGGTCACATTATTGGTTTTTGTGTTACTCAATTTGATACTTATCGGGTTAATGCAGATTATTATATGTTAACTCAAAATAGTAAGGATATAGTATTTGAGTTTGTTTTAATGATTATTTGATTTGTATTTAAATATAAATTGGTAATAGTGTGGTTAAGTTTGGAATTATTAATTAGTTACAGATTTTCCCTAATAAGGAATTGCGAGGAAGCAATTTTCTTAAGTGGGGAAGTCTATAACATCCAGGTATTCGGTAATATTTAATTAAAGTTAATAATAGCAATTTAATTAATTAAAATGAATTTTTCATACTAGATGTGAATAATTTTGGATTTATCCGGGAATATTGGAATTTAATAATAAAGTAAATAGTGATGTAATTGAATTGTTTGAGAATTAAATGTTTTAAAGGTTATGATTTATTATAAATGGTGAAATTAAATATATTAGTGTAATATTTATATTCTTAACTTTAAATGAATTTAATTATATCATAAGTAACCGAATAATTTTATAAAGTTTAAAATTAATTATAAATAAGTTAGAATAATTTTTATAGAGGAGAAGGTGTTTACTTTATTTTAATATGGATTTTCGGAATTATTTAATAAATGGATTTTAGAAAGAATGAAAAGAAGAAATTAGATGTTTAGCAATATATGAACACACACACTTAAGCCAAAATCTAAGTTATAATCCCAAACTCCTAAACCTTGATTTTTCATAATGTCTGTATTATTCTATATCCAGAAATTCCATTCTCAACCTTAAAACCAATATTTCGTATCTTATTTTGGTTCCAGAAAAGATTCAATACCTAATCTCTTCTTTAAAACTCAAAATAAAATGAAATAAAGATTTCATAAATCTCCAAACTCAACTATATGCTTATTGACTTCAAACTACACCTATAACAATGTTGAAGTTAATATTTTGATGATGAGGTAGAGTCTGGATTGTGCAAAAGATAAAGGAAAATCTATATCGAATCATGTTATTATGATATATACATGTTTGGTTTGGTAGATACTATGAAGGATTGTATGGTTATGCATTGAATTAGAGGAGAAATGAGGAAGAGGAAGAATTAGAGGAAGCAAGCACTCGAATTTTTCTTCAAATCATGCATGATTAGTAGGGCAACTGGTCAGTGAGTTTAAAAATAATATATATATATATATATATATATATATATATATATATATATATAAAACTAAATAAATAAATAGACTTCCTTTGAAATATAATTTAACAATTAGTATGATGAAAATATATGTTTTATAAAGAGAAGCTTTATTAGTAATTTAGCAATTTATATATCAACATATATTATTATTTATTAGAAGTTGGTTATTGGATTTAATAATAATTTATAAGTCTTATATAATTTTTGAAAAATAAGAAAAGTTTTCTAAATGATATTTTAAAAGCTTTAAAGTATATTATAGAATTAATAAGTTTAAATATGAATAAATTATATTTATGTATTTATATATATATATATTTGATTAATGAAATTTATTTATGCTATTCAGATTTTCATTTCATTTATATTGATTTTGGATGAATGGATGATTCATCGTTGATGTTGATTTGATTACTAATTTTGATGTGATATAAGGATGACATCCTTCTATATGATTGTTTGATATTTTAATTTTGTATGATGAGTAATCTGAATAAATAGAGTTATAACATTGCCTAGTATGAGATTTTTGATAATATTTCTCAGATTATTCATTAGACTTGTTGCATAGATAATAGTGTTGATAGACTGTATTTTATGTGCATTGAATAGACGTTTAAATATCACATGGTGGTATGGGACGCCATTATGATATTTATTTGGTTATTCATTGTAAGTAGACGACACTCACATGATGGAAATAATGATGGTTAGTTAGTACTTATATGAGGTAACTCTCATAGGGGTGAGCAAGGTTGGTGCCTTTATATACATAAATATTATGTGTTTTGTTTATCATTATGTACTCATGTTATTGGCATTGAAGTGAACTGGATTAGGCTAGTATCCACCCTAGCTGCATGATCTTTGGGTCGCGCCCCACATCCGTGACATATTTTTATATTATGGGTTAGGTGACCCAAAGGGTAGGTGCTTTTAGTCCCTGTGTTATATAGGCCAACAGTCTATTACCTATAGGGTCAAGTGTAGTGTCGTGATCGAGGTTACGCGTAGTCAGACCACTAATGGATATGTATCATAATGACTGTCGAGGTAACCAAGGCTATAGAGTCGGTTTAAGTGACCCATGTGTGTGACTCTAGAGTAGGCATACGACCATCCGTCTCCTATCTAGTTCTACACAGTGTGACAAACGGGTATATACTATTAATACATCTCACCAAAATATAGATATGGGTTAGGTGACCTAGGGTTAGACGACCCATGTGATGAGATATGACTCTACTTGGGACTTCGTGTCCGTCATACAGTCATTCAGCCGTCACTATTTCCAATTTATTCATATACAAGGAGAGAAGATTATATCTGGATAGGTGCCATAGAATAGTGGATTCTTATATCTACTGTTGTATATGGTTTCTCTAATAGGCGGCCTATATTTTATATTGATGTTGGCATTCTATTAGTCGAGATTGAGAGATATACTTGGGCATTATTGTATTCGTTCCTAACTATACTTAATGCTATCTCATATTTGATGATTTCTAGATTTTGATGATGATGATAGATATGGATGATTCACCCATTTGTTATTGAATCTTTGATTTTCTGATTGTTATGTTATATATGGGTAATGACATCTCTATGCATGCATTTATTGATATCTTCCATATCAGAGATTGGTTGATACAGTGTTATTGTTGTTATCCTTCCATGTATACACTGTATATATATATACATATATCTGTGTGTGTGATACGACCTGCACTTTCGTACATTTCAAGTTGAAAATAAACTACATATGTCTAACCCAAATTGAACGAAAAGGTGGTCCGTTAAAGGTAAAAAAAAGACAAAACAGAATCTCATATGAACAGAATAACATATATTATTTCAATAATCTTTAAAATGAAAAGACTTTTAAATACATATATCAGAGTCTATCATAAGCTCAGACTATATAATTATAAATACGTGTCCTTACAAATGCTGAAAAACAAAAAAACACAATGGAAAAGTAAATTACGTTCATATTTCGATGAAGATCTCCAACTCTCCTCTGGAAACTCCAAACATCTTCAGCTAACCCCGAAACTACTCGAATCTCACCCGAGTATTAAAAATACCTGGATCAGGCTTGAAGCTTGAGACATGAAATATAAATATATATGATGGTGTCATAGATCGACTTTGATGTCAAGCAAAACCTTTGAAAAGAAGAGTATCTCATAAGTCCAAGCCGCACATAAACACGGACGAGATTTTACCTTATGATAACTAAAATATTTTTATTAAATCATTTGATATTATTTATAATGACATAGATTCAAATATCATATTAAAACAGCCGAAATTGTTACATTTGTTAAATTCGACAGCATATTTAGGTATACAATCAAGTCCGTAAAGACACGTATAAGAGAATGGATTCCAACAATGACAAGGTAAGGGACTACCTTCCAACAGTACATCTCTAGAGGAATGTATCGAGGCACAACCCCGCTGTCCTCTATCAACACCGAATCGGCCTGCCTCTACTATAGATAGTACCGAATATGTCATTGCCCCAATCATTCTCGGCCTATCCATGGCCACAACATACTTAACAAATCCAATATATAGGGGGAAATCTAGAAGGTGATGATCATGTCCTAATAGGTACGACCCACATAGCCCTACCACATCTACCATGTTTTTGCCATTACGGATGTGCGAGACTTGAGGTAACATTTTACCTTTTCATGTTGCAAATCTTTCTTTGAATGCCACATTTCCATTTTCTACGATGCATTAATTAATTTCCATAGAAGTACAACCCCCGTGTTCATACGCCTCAGGGAAGGGTGTTAAGTATAAGAGGGCTACCTCTTACACCACCAAATAGATGTACGTTTGTAAAAACTAATGTACATGGTCTACCATCAAACAGATGTACGTTTGTAAAAACTAATGTACATGGTCTTAGAAATGCAATGTCATACATTTGTCCATAATAATTGTCCAGGAACTTGACAAACAAAAGGTACTCCTATTACATCTTGTTTGGGAATCACCCCTAGGATTAGTAGTGAGCAACCCTTACATTGAAGATTTCAAAATAAAGGTACTACTGCCACCATAGGTATATAATATGGGAATCATGAGGTTAGTGGCAAGCAACACTGGATTATAAAGATCTACGTCTTTAAAGTCATTGTCTTTAACATGTCTTCACTTTCGAACGTGCATATTGGTTCGAAGTGGTATTCAGATAGAAATTACCCAAATCAGATCCTAGTCTCTACGAACCAATTATCGATTAAAAGATTTGTATATGTGTACAGAAATGTTAAGCCTCTTTCATTAAATCCTCTTTTCTTATTTTACTTAAAATATTATTTAACTTTGAAGATATCTTTTTATCCAATAAAATATCTTTTAGAGATATATATCTTTAAACCAATTCCATTTAGGGATATACAGAATTATTAAACCTTTTTTATCTTTGGAAATATCAAATCATTTCCTTTTAAGTACTTAGAGAAAATACTTCCATATTATTTTATTAGCATAACTAATAAAGATTTTATCTTTTCGAAACATGTTTTAAATAGGTCAAAACAATGTTATTTAAGACATCGTTCGCTGTAAACCCAAATCACTTAGTATTGAGTAAAAATGATTCATAGATTTAAGATTAATTATACTAAATACTAATTTCCATATTCAACCTATACTACTCGTCGAATAATGGTAAAATCACCTTTTAAATTCACATGGATAGTACAAGTTCCCTCCTCGGTATTTAATATATAGTTTAAATAGAATATTCTCTTTACCTCAAAATCCTATTTTAAATCTTGTTTAACCTTTTTGGAAAACTCCAAAAAAAAATTAATCTTAATAAAATGCGATCCGAGTAAATCAAATTACTATTCCCACCGTCTGGGCAGTCCGAATAGCTAGGGTGAGTAGGCAACTGGTTTTTCAAACTCCAGCCTAGAGACTATCTCTTTGTCACCCATAAGGCGGTCAAGTTATTTAATTGACTCTAAAATTATAAGAGTATTTGATTTATCATTTAAAAAACATTTCAAAAGGATTCGGGAAGAAAACTCAAGTTCAAGTCATTTATTTAACGGTTACCAAATTCCATTGTTAAATTGTCGATGAATAATGATTTTAAAGCTTTATAGATTAAAACACCAATTTCATTGCATATATGCCCCTTTTTATAATTCAAATTGCTTTTAATTTTTTTTTACATATTTATGTAATTTATTTCATATTTTTAAAGATTTAAAAACATCCATTTTAAAAGCGTTGAAACCAATATTTTTCGAACTGCCAAAATGCGGCGATGTTGGAAACTTTATTTGGACATATTTTAGACTTTACCAAATGAAATATTAATTTTTCTTTTTCATTTGAAAACTATGATCATAAAGGTTCAAAAAATTCTTATTTCAAAGAATTCCAACTCATATTTTATCCTACGCTCCCGTTTAACTTTTTAAGTCATGAAATCGCGAACTACCGAAGCGCGACGGCTTATTTTTCACATTTTATTCAAATTTTATAAAACTTGTCTGAAAAACTTTTAAATCATTTTAATAATATAGAAAACTGTATTAAATCAATTTCTCACTATTTTACTTTATTAAAATCTCATTTTCATTTTATTCCGTATCTTTAATATTATATTATTATAATATTTAATTTTCATCTTTTTGATTCAAAATTCTTTTATATTAAACCGTATAATATTTTCCATGTATTTTCCATCTTTTAAACCATTATTTTTAAAATCAAATTATTTGAATTACTTTTTCCCAAATAAATTAAATACTACTTTTTACTTTTCCAAAACCATTTCTATTTTTCAAAAACGATATCATTTTGATTTAAAATTCAAATGAGGTTTGATACTCCTTATCACATATTATTTCAAAATGTAATAGGGATTATTTCTCATGAATTCACCATGGCTATTTAAAGTGATCATTTCAAATCTGATGGATATGATTTTCACATTATTATCAAAATAATTCTTCTTAACTCAGCCACGTCAATATATGATTATCATAAGCAACCAATCAACCAATAACCAATCATTTTAGCATTCATACTATGTTAATCAACTAAGTATACTTGCATAGCATCAATCATAGATAATTTAAGATGAATTTAAATAAGATAGAAGTAGTGTTTACACTTTTATGCTATTCGACTAAAGTGTTTTTGATTGACGAAATGATCCCTTTCTCTGCACCGAAGCTTATGGAACTTGCCCCTAGACCTTAGTAATGCTCGATCATGCTTGTATGGAGGACGAAACTCGACTTTGAGATGGTGATGGTATGGGCCATGCACTTTAGTGAGGAAGTGGTGGAGTTTGGCTAACTTTTTAAAGTGATTTGATATCGTATGTGTATGGTAACAATTTTAGTAGAAGTTCGACACAGTTTTGAAATATTATTATTATTATATATGGATCCATTGAAGAAGAGCTATTAGAGAGCTCACGAAGAAGAAGAAGAAGAGAAGTAAAGTGAATTTGTGAAGAAAGGAAGAGGATATGCATGTGTATTTATAAGGTAGAAATCTTTATGCATGAAATTACTGAAATACCCTCCCCTCCCATCATACTTCTGCCGTACCCCCCTCGATGTGCCTTCCATCAATTCATGACGTCTTAGGTATGTAGATATTTAAGTGATGATGAGTTGATTTTAAGTTTGCTTTTTCATATTGAATTTGTTTATATATAAGGAGTTTATATGTATATATGTTTAGATATTTCCTTTGGCTTCGATTTGACTAATTGTGATACACATTTATATGTATATGTGCATGAAAACGCATGTGTATGCATGTTCAAATAAGGTTTTTATGACTTAAAATACTTCCAATTCATCAAACCGTTGTAAATTCGAAATCCGATTCCCGGTCATATTTTCATTTTTTAATCAGACTATTTATTCATATAAACAAACCTTGAAAATAAATTTCTTATTATCTTTAAGTAATTAAAAAAAGATTATTTAAGCTATAAAACCATATTAAATAATATTAAAGTCCATTATAAAAATACGACGTCGAACTGCCAAATGCAACGAAGTTTATATATCTTTATAAAATAAGTTTGTTTATTTATAAAACCATTATAAATCACTTATTATCATTATATAATAATTAAAGTGAATTATTCATAATTTAAAAACAATTATCTGAATATTTAAAATTAATTAAATATTCCAATTCAAAGTGATAAAACTACATGTCATTATACAGTATGTGTGTGTTCAACCCCTTGATTTTGAAATAGTCTAACCTATATGTTACTTATGTAATACTTGGATCGGTACGAGACATTTCAAGTATAGGGATGTGACCAACATGTGTTTTTGGGCTTAGTGGGGAATGTATATTTAGGATTGTTGCATAATATTTGTGTGATCTAGACTTATTGTACATATATGACACTATGTTGTATATTGATTATACATGACATTACACTTTGAGATAGTGGATATGTGATATTCTGTATTCATTTTGTATCATATACTTATATATATGTATGTATGTATGTATGTATGTATATGCGTGCGCGTGTATTTGTGTGTGTTTCATATTATATTTTATTACTACAACATAAACTTTGTGTTCTCCACTACTCGTTGTATATTGTGTATTGTTCTGTTTTGAAGGGACACGAGTTTATTGCTTTGTACCAAGATTGTGTACATCTATGGTAAGTATTATATGATATGAGATATGTACCTGGTCTTAGTCCAAGAGAATATTTACGTGTGTACCCCATACAGCCTTATTCTTCGTATTATATGACAGTATTACCTAGTAATAATCTTGGATAATATGAGTATAAAGGTGGACGTGTTACAAAGTGGTATCAGAGCCCAAACTTAACCATCCCATATCCAGACTTCTCCAATTCCAAATAATTCCCTTCATTCAGTAAATATGAGTCAACGTATGTTTCCACCTTATCACTATCATCTCCTTTCTGAAGTAGAGTTATTAAACCCTCTTCATTTATAATTAAAATAAAAATCAAATATATCCCTATGCATTCTCAAAATTTGAATATGTGCCATTTCAACAACAATATTTATATGCTTAGAAGAAGTTAATGTTTTAACGGTGTTGTGGATTTCTGGAACGTGCATACGATGTGGGAAGTGTATATGGAAGTTTCAAGTGAGTGTTCTCACTTATAAACCTATGTTAAATCATGTTATTATATATATATATTATTTGCCTTAATGTTTAGATGAATATTGTATGCGCATTAAATCGAAGAAGTAATGACAAGAAGAAGGTGGAGAAGGCCTGAAACTGCCCAATAATCGTTTGAAGCAGGAGCCACTAGTTGCACGACCGGTGGGTCAATCGATCAACCCCAATGCATTGACCACTAGAGGTCAACCGGTGGTGCAACTAATGACACAAAAGAGGTGTGATTTGGTGGCAAGGGCTTATGCTCATTTGCTAGCCCGCCCGGGTTTGAGTCCTACGTTATGCTATTATGTATGTGTATATTTTAATAGTATTAAATTATATTTACATTGAAAATAAATGTGAGAAATTATATAAAGTAAATATATAATTGTATAAAGAAAACTTTTATTTAAAATTTAGTATTTAAATATGTTTAAAATTATTGATTTTTTAGCAAAGCTAGCCGACTTTATAGTGGGCAGAACCACTGTGAATATAATATGGAAACTAGTGTTCTACACATGCATAGAAAAACTAAATCTAATTTTATAGTGGACAGTCAACTTAATACAAAAAGAAAGAAAATAGGAGTTAGACAAAGAGTTTAAACTACTTGATAGGACGAAAGTCCCTCCTGTCATTACTGCTATCAACATCAGTACCAAGACCTATAACATGCTGAACAGCAGAAAAGTACGTAACCAATAACGGATCATAAGAAAGCGAAAGAGAAGTGTAATGATAAATCCTATCCCATGTAGGCTCCAAGAATTGCCACCAGTTGCATGCACCATCTAAACCAGTGGTTGTAAGAGAAAGCCCATCACCCTCAACATGATACTTAAGCCTTTGAGTCTCTTTATCCCTACCTAAAAACATGTGATAACTATGCATCTATGCGTCATCCTCATTTAAGTGACCATGTGTACCCAAGAACTCTCTTAAGTTTGCTATAATATAATCTCATTATTGAAATCACTAGCTATTGAAGCCTAAACTGACTCAATAGAGGGAGATACAGGTACTACACATATAGAGACAGGCAGTGAACTAACCTTGGGGACCCATTTCATTTTCTATCCTAGGGAAGAGGACTCTATTGGTAGGAGGAAGAGGAGCATTCCTAGAACACTTCTCAACAATATGTCCAAACGACTGACAGTTTGAGAAAATATCGGGTTTCTAGTTGTAATTAACTTGTATCTTCATCTCGTGACCTTCTATAATTCTAACTTTCAATATCGACGGTAGCGGCTTCAATGGGGATATTTCTATCAATGCCCTAGCAAAAAGTAAATTCTTGCGAGCAACGGTATTTGCATCAAAACATTTGAAGTCACCGATAAGGCTTGCAAGTATGAAGCTAGTTCAGACCAGTTGGTGGTTGAAGGACAGACGGAATATTAAAGAACATGGCCCAAACCGGAATCAAGAGAATCTTCTCTCTAGCTCTGTCAATGCCAACACTCTAAGGAGTAACAATAAAAAAATCCCCTCAATAATAAGAGGGCTTGTCTCAAGCGCTAAAAGTTTTTCTTCATTGTTCCCAAATTTAAATTAGAAAAAGGAATTTATAACTTGAACGTGAAGGGTACCTTTCATCTTCCACGCGTGCCTACATTACTTACAAACAACCAAATAAGAAGATGAAGCATCTAGAAAACATCCAACCAGGTGTTCAGACCAAACGCTCACAGCCTCTTGAAGCACCGCCGGTGGAAGCACGTTAATCCCATCAATTACTTGAGTGCTAAATTTCTGAGGAGCGAATATATGAGCATTACGCGGTAATGATTTAAGCAAAGAAGACCAAGCTGGCTTAACAGCGTTGTCACAAGAAACGACTGGGATATCGGTGGAATTAAGGACAACAGTACATGGATTATGATCATTACCAGGGACAAGAAGAGGGGAATTTGAGTTAGTAGCAATCTGCTTCTTGGTAGGCACAACACAAAATTCCGATTCTTTCAACATAGAGTTCCCCTCTAAATTCCTATCACCAGAACAAGGAAAGACATCTTCAATCAAGACCGTATCAGTATCTCCCTTCAACACATCATTATGATCAGACCCTAGGCTATCAGATCCATCCCAATTGCCAATTGGGTGAACTAATTTCGAAATAGGAGAAGATGGGTTAATAACGGAAATACCTGACAGTGGGATAACGTCAGGCGAAGAGCGCGCTAAATCATCAGCCATAATCGAAAAAGGGAAAGATGGGTTAACAACATAAAGTTGTTAATTTATTGAAAAGAAATTATATTTGGTTTTAAATAATTGTTAAAAAGTTTATATAAATTCTAAAAAATAATAAATACTTTTCTAACTAATATTCTAAGTATTTTATAGTATATTTTAAATTAATAAGTTAATTAAGAATTTTAAGAGTTTATTCTACATATTTGAATAATAGAGTAATACTGTGCTTTTCAAATTCTGACTTTCCTATACTGAATTAAAACGTTATGAATGATTCACCATTAAATATTGGTTTTATTTGTTTCTTTTGATATGTTTTTATACGGTGATGACATCCTTCTATATGATTTTGTGATATTACCATTTTGATTAATTTTGATGAGGATATTTGTATATTCTACATAGCGAGAAATCTGGATAAACAGAGTTAAAATACCAATGGTACAAGACTTTTGGTAATATTTCTATGGTTATTCTTTAGACTCTTTATATAGAATATTATGAGAATTAAGTGTAGTTTATAAGTAGTGAATAAATGTTTGAATATCACGCTGTAACGACCTGATTTTTTCGATGCTCGAAAATCGACATCAATACGTCCACTATATCAGACGCCGAGCAATCGAATGCCGAAAAACCAAACCATTAGGGTTAAAGAAGGAGGTGAAGAAGAAATAGAAACAATATCAGAATCTCATAATCGCAGCGGAACAATATATAATAGATAAATGACCGATCTTTATACAAAAGGAAATCGTATTTGTTTTATATATACATTATCAGAGTACAACACCAACAAAACACAACACCGGGCAGTTATGATAACTTGTCCACATAGAAACTGAATTTGCAGCAAACCATACACAGCGGATAATACATCAAATACGTGTGATACGCCTTTCCATCCAGCTCGTTTCCTGAGCTCTACGACATCCTTTCCTGTATCTATACTACTCGCTCTGACCCGACCATTATAGCGAAATAACACCCGAGTCAGTCTAGAGAACCAGAGTGAGAAAACACATCCAATTCGATTATTAAAGTTTTCAAAAATCCTTTGAAAACAAAGGTATCTCACTACAACAAAAAGTGTCTTTTATAGCGGCATATAGCCGCTATTAATGACAACCATAGCGGTTTGATAAGCGCTGTATATCGACATGTTATAAAAAACTGTTGAATATTTATAACACAAAATATGCCGCTATGGTTGAGCTTAGTTTTATAACGCAAAGTCGCCGCTATGGTACGTTAATTCAATAGCTCATTGTAGCCGCTATAATACAGCTAAATCTCATCAGAACTGAAAATCTTTATAATACCATTTTGCTGCTATAAAATATTTATTCAATAGCTCATTGTAGCCGCTATAATACAGCTAAATCTCAACGGAATTGAAAATTTTTATAACACCATTTTGCCGCTATAAAATATTTATTCAATAGCGGTCATTTCACGCAGCATGTTATAGTATTGATATATTTTTCATTACAGTGTACAAACATTAAAGCAAGTGCATAACCATTGAATAAAACATAAGCCTACAGCCAAGTTAACACAGAGAAACAGAAAATAATGTCAATTTAATAAGTGTACAAACATTACAGAGTACAAACATTAAAGCAATCCTTTCAAATATTACAGAGTACAAACATTACAGAGTTCCAACATGCAAGATCCGATCTAGTTCCAACATTAGAGAGGGCATCTTCCATGTACTGTAATTCGAATGTTTGCCTCCATAGCTCTACCGCTGGCTCTTTTACGGTCATCCCACTCTGAGTAAATTTAGAAAGTATAGCACTGCATATCGATAAATATTACTACAAGCATGTAAAGCATGCCTATGTATAAACTGGAAACAACAACTTCATGTATAATAATAAGTGGATACCTATGTCCAATCCCTGGTACACGAATACCTTTCTTTTTCATACTTTCGAAAAACTCATAAGGAGTGAGGTCCTGAAGGAAAGCGCAACGTTTGAAGAATATCCTAGAAATTTATTACATTCAAAATTATACTAATGAATTCATTCAAAGCTACTCACCCTGTCATGTCCTTTCCAGCTCTTGTTGTCACTATAGCATTATGAGCTCCAGATACACAAGGTCCATGTTCAGCACATAACATGATGCACATCTAGCAATATGACAATAAAAACAATTTGTAGCCATACCATGTGAAATATTTCTTCATTATTAGAAGATTGATGCAATATGACAATGTATGTTTTGATGCTTCTTCTAATACAAAAGAAAGTATATATGAATGAGAGAAATGGCTCACCTTTCCAAGGGGTACATCATCTGCATTTTCATCACCTACCACTTCCCAACCTTCAAGCATAATGCTAGTAGAGCCTCCAATTATCAGTACCTGCAGTACGAAAGTTTGCAGTTGAAGGACCATATTCATTTTAGATGCATAATGCATGACAATTAAATAATGCATGCATTCGATAAGCAAACTAGGAATTAACTTGATCGTGTATGTTCATCTTTTCTGAGGACCAACTAGTGCGAAACTATAAATTGTATCATCCGAAGTTAACTTGTATATACATTGTTATGATCTACTATGTTTATGCACCTCTATCGTCATCATCCTTAACATTTTTCCAAAAGAATGAATCAACCATATGAATTCCCAATTTTCATATTTCTCTATTTTGAACCACATTTGACTAAATACAGTTTTTTCAAACCATTTTATATACTTTCTTTCCATGCTAATTTAGATCTTTTTTGTCTTTTTTCTTCAATGTAAATATTACCAAATTTGCTTACTCATAATATTTGCCCACTTCTACCATATTATTTTAGATTTCAAAACATCATATGACAGTTCACAAAATTGTTCTGATTCAATCAACCCAAATAGGACGGACCTACATTAATAGTACCCTGGATTATATCCCGGGTCAGGTTTGTGAAATTTTGTTATATTTTACTAAAACCAATTAAACCAAATTGAACTCCATTCCTTCTAATTCATTCATCTGTTAAAACATGCTTAATCTTCTGTTTATTCAACCATGTCTTTAATCTAGATAAGAAAAATAACAGGATAGAAGCGATGAGAACTAAATCTTGGGGTGGTCTTCACCAGTATTAACCAATTATGTTCACTTCAACTGTCTTTCATCAAATTATATTATCACTTTATTCATTTTTATCCTACATCTTACTAGCTTCCATTCAAGTTTTGGTGGTATAAAATCAAACATCTTTGAATAAGAATAAAAACACTTTATCTTGTGCTGGAACAAAAATGTCAAAATAGCCAGGGGAGAATTGAAATTAATGCTCTGTCAATGACCCCAAAGTGGTAGACAAATTTAACTTGTTAATAAACAATAACGACACAGGCATGCAAGAGTCAAATATATGTAATAAGCATGTTGTAATAAAACCTTGGTTACCATTACTCCTTCCTCGTATACAATTTCTAACATAGCAACAAAGTATTTTCCACAATACAAACTTAGTTACCTTCGCTCTATTTCGAATGACTGTAGCATTCAGTCATATTTTCAAGCATTAG
Organism: Allium cepa; assembly: GCA_030765085.1. Lineage (NCBI taxonomy): Eukaryota > Viridiplantae > Streptophyta > Magnoliopsida > Asparagales > Amaryllidaceae > Allium > Allium cepa. Next base: position 817,156,174 of record CM060940.1, on the reverse strand, counting down.
TTACAAAATGGGAGCAAGTGAATAGAGTATGTACCGTTAATACAACTATTGCAGTTGTAGCTGTCAAAATTATTTGCCCATGTCCATCTGGAAGATCGTGTACTGATTGAAGTGCAAGGGCAAAAGCCATAGCGCCTCTTAGTCCTGTTTTTACAGTTGAGTTTATGAGCAGTTGGACATAAATTTATTTTGGAAATGAAATGAAGAAGCTCATCGCCATACCAAAGGGCCTTCTGATGCTTCAACTGTATTTGTCGATTTGCTGGTCGCACCAAATTAACCAAATAACCACGAGAAATCACATTTGCTGCCCTTCGCAGATAAATCATATTGCTTCATTATTCAATATATATAAATATATACACGAATGATTTAAATACATACATACATGCTCATATACATCCATGCATATATGTACACATACATATATACAAGAGGAGGAATCCATAATCCTTCTATTTTTTGCCCCTGTATCCCCTTCATGATAGCAGAATTTTTCTTTGAACTATTTGAAGTAAATTAATCATCATTTTTTTATCATATTATTATTAGTTCTTTTTAATATATAAATTAAATGGAATAGCCTAATTAGTGCTCACTTTTTGTATAAAATGTTAATATTTTGTATGCATAAGGTTTTTCTGATCATATGCTTAATATCAAAAATATACTATTTACAAAAGAAGAAACATTGTATGGTATAGGGCAACATAAATTAAGTTGGGCTTGGGCACCCAATTCTTTGGGCCTGCCCTGTCTATCATGTTTTATAAGCATAGATGCATTCAGCTGATCCCTTAAGTATCTGAAGGCATTTGGATGTTGCATGGGAATAACATGGTCACGCCCATATGTACGCTGCCAGAACTTTAATTTTCTAAGGATTTCAAGTAGCTCTACCTATGAAGAAAAATATTGTGATGGTGAACATCTGAGTCATATATCAAAGAATGTTTCCAACAAAGGTTGGATTATGTATTATGATTATGTAATATTAAATTCGAAACTACACAAGTTTCGCAACCGCCAATTATAAAATATTAAGACTGATGCCTATTTTTGGTTCCTAACTGCTGAATGACTATTCAACAAGAATCTAGATGTTCGCAGATTTGTATATTTCAGTATTGAGACTCTTGAGGTGGGCATTTGTTCAACTGTCGTTCAACATCGGTTATAAATTTGTAACCAATTTGGTCAGAATTACGTAATATTAGAACACGTAGGAAGCTGAGTTGATGTTCAAAATTACGTGTTCATAATACATAACTAATGGTTAGAAATGCTCTAATTTATTGGCGTTCGCTTATATAGCTAACTTGCAATTATAATACAAGGGCGTCGTCTTCGAAGTAGCTCTTTATAAACCATTCCCCACGCAATGGTTATTCCTAACAAGTAGCTAGGGATATCATAATCATTTAAAATCCTTTCAGTTATTAAAATAGTTTCCATGTTACTATGTTCAAGAAAGCAGTTCAAAAAATATCCACCCCCTTCGAAGGAGCAACATCCTTGTTGCCAACACAAACTTGGTTACATTTAATGTCATTGTAAAAATAACAGCACTCTGCATTCTAAGCCACATAGATATATTCCATAGCTTAATCACATGGACCAGGTAGCCTGCGAGGTTTTGTAATTCAAAAAGCTTGGTGCTTTTAAGTGGGCAGTTTTGCTATTTGATAGTATGCCAAGTGTTTAGCACTATTAAATTTAAAACACAAAAACTAAAAGTTGAAAGAATGCATATTTAGTCCTTTCTAAATGTGAATAAACGTCGCCTGAGAATTCATGGAAGATGTTTAAGTATTTTCTAATAAACTGAATGCAGAGCTTCAACAGCGAGTCCCAATGAAGAGGGCTGACGTGCACTTGGTGTGCAAGGATCCGTCCTATTTTACAAGGAAGGTGTTGCATCTTAATGGAGGAAATACCTAGTGCTATTATGGGGATGTTGCGTTGGTGAAATTGATGTAGATGTTCATAGTGAAGGTGATATGTAGCAATATAAGATTGAGCAATTTACAGAGTGCTAAAAATTTGTTTGGTGAAATGCCTATTCGATAATATGCATGTGCCTACAAATGAAATAGGAAGGTTGGTCTACTGTAATTCTGAGTACTAACATTAACGTAAACTTGGAAACTACTTCAAGTTAAAAGTCCGTTTTGTCTACTGCCCAGAACTTCAGAGGGCTAGGTGGTCATAGCTACATAAAAAAGTTCTTATTTCTAATGACACCAACTCAAATGCTAACATGTGTTGTTAAGTAGATTCATCCATAACCTGCGCAATTTCTAGAATTCAACAAATACCAATGTAAAATGTACTGCAAATGTAAGTCAACATTTTCACAAAATTCACCTGCAATTGTCGATCAACTTCAGTTTCAGGATCAATCATCATCCTACCATGCGTATTGAAACTCAACGAACTAAAAAAAGGCACAAAATAAACCTCAGCCTCGTCCCCATCCAAAACCCTAACCGCTTCAATTCCATTTTCACCCTGACCGCTCCCGTTATTTCCCGCCATCAAAGACACCATCAGCCAGTAGACACCCACCCATAGACACACACACACACACACAACAGGCTATTGTGGAATCCTTTCAACGATAGAACAAAACATGACTCCTTAATCATGCTCAGTTATAAACAACAGAATTATATAAAGAGCATAGTTCAATTCTTGTCATTTTTACCATCCGAAAGCTAGAAATCAGAATCATATTTAATCCATATAGGAAAAACGTTACGTTACTAATATCAGAAATAAATAAGAGAGGATACTTCGTAAATAGTGATTAAAGAATGTAGTTATTGTTTTGTACCTGAGATTTGAAGAGATTTAGGGTTTGAATTGTGAATAAACTTGAGTAAAATCGTTAACCGACAAAGAGCTCATGAAAGATGGCATCTCTGAACTGACAAAGTAACCAGTTGAAGTTTACAACCATAAACGAAGTTCAGAATCTGGCAGATATTAATGAAGGGATAAATCGAAGATTGAAGGTTAGAGATCAGGGCTCCTGACATCGTTGACTTCACAACTGTTGAAGAGCGAACCGTAGAAGATCGAGGATGGAGTACAATAGCTAAATTTTGAAGATGGGAGATGGAGTAAAATTTCAACTAGGGTTATTTTGTTTTAGGAGGGAAACGAAAATGGCTGAGTGTTATTTTGGGAGGGAGACGAAATTGGGTGTGTTTTTGGGAGGGAGACGAAAATTTGGGGCCAAAGCGTTGCATATGTATATACAAAACAAATTGTGTAAAAAAAACAAGTATTTAAAGGCAAACAATAACGCTTTAGAATAATGCGTTATTAAATGGTGTTATTAATAATATATTTTCTTGTAGTGTCTTGTAAGACCACACTATAAATAAACATGTCGGGTTTTTACCTTACGATAACCAAAAAATTTCTTATCAAAATCCTCTGATATTGTAATAGTGTCTAAGTACAAATACTTATTCAAATAGCCGAAATTGTTACATTCATTAAATTCCAGCAATATTAGGTTCTACAATCAAAACCGTAAAGGCACGTAGGGATAATGGATTTCCATCAATGGCAGGGCTACTGGGGTACCACACGTCACAGTACGTGGTCAAGATCACCGTACCGAGGATCCACCCCGATCCCCTGCATCACAAGACCAAAGCTGCCCCTTACTGGATAGTCCGAATAAGATCACCCCACGGTTGGGAACAGCAACCGTCCACACAGCCAAAATAAAGGGACATCTAGACAGGGATGACCTTACCCTAATTGGTTGCTAGCCACTTAACCTTGTGTGCACCTCCCTTGTTTTAGCCATTCCCGGTTGATGAGCCTTGAGGCTAAGCGTTACCTTTTTAGCACGCATACACTTTAGAATGCTCATCATCCTTCCGACGATGTTCTGACAGCATTTGTCTATACAACTCCGTTCCGGGTCCGAACGGAACCGAAGGCACTACTCCTACTACATCCATTTTGGAATCATCCTCAGGATTAGTAGCGATTAGCCCTTGCACTTCATTGCTCCATCTTCTACTCCAAGCTCTTGTCTTCATCACGAAAACGTATAAACCAGATCGAAGTGGTTTTCGAGAAATTAATACTAATCCCGGTCTCTTCGAAACGATTAGCGCATTGGCCAATATTGATAGCCAGTTATTTAACTATCAATTACCATCCACAAACAACCATCAAGTTTTAATAAATTTCCAAATTATTTATTTCCAAATATCTTCGCAAGATATTTTCTACATTTCAATCCTTGAAAATAGTTTTCAAATCACATTTTCTCTCGCGGAATAAATTCCACCCAATTGCTTTATCCAAAAATATATACTCTAAGCACTTAAATAAAACTAATTAAAACACTTTATTTAAAATACTTATAAAAATTTATAATAATTTCTTATGTAAAACTTAAGCCAAAACTAATTTTGAAATAAACTATTAGATAGAGTATAATTATTAAATAACCATCTTTTAAATTAAATACTAGCTAAATCTTTAAAATAATCACTTCTATAATTAACTAAATAAATATTTACCTTAAAAAAATTAAAACAATTTAGGAAAATAATTTCTCCAAAAACATTTTTTTAATACCAACTTTAAAACTTTTAATATATACTTAAGGCTACTTTGAAAACATACTTGGTCTTCTAGGGAAAATACACTTTCCACTCCAAAATAGTCCATTTAATCAGTTAATAAATCCTTCTCGATTTATCCCAATTTACATCCCAAATCCGTAAATTTTATTTTCCACACTTTTAAAAATAAACCACCATTTATTTTAAAACAAATTACCAATTCCTTTATAAATTCCCATAGTGAATTTATACTTTCAAATGTCCACCGATATCTTATTTCACTTTACAAACCCAGTCTATAAATTCCATAGTCTTATCCTCTTTTAAAATCACAGTTCCAAATAGTTAACAAAATTTCCAAATCGATTTCCAAAATTTACTTCATTTAAAAATAAATTTCTTTAATTATTCAAATTTTATTTTAAAACCCATTAATTTCATATTTACTTCTATATTTATGATTTAAAAATCTTATATTAAACTGAAATATCCATTTCATACCTAGTTCAAAATTCTACCCTTTAACTTCTTCCCAAACATTTAAATCTTAAATTTTAAAATTGAAATCCTTTAGATTTTTAGCCAATATCACTTAAGTCTCCAAAACTCTTTTATTTCATTTATTTAAAAATATCTATCTTTATTTCCATACTTAGAATTTATTTAATAGAATTTAAAAATCAAACTTTTATATTTTTTTTTCCAAATTCAATCTTTAATTTACCCAAATTCACTATATTATTTTACTTAAAAAAATTCCCTTTTTGTTTCCTTTTAAAAATCCAAACTTATATATTTTTCATTCTCTCAAATACCAAGATATATTCAACCAAGCCATAGCATTCAATAATTTCAATTCCAAATATAATCAATATAATCATTTCAGATTATCACATGATTCACATCGCTGAATATAAAATAAATTCAACGTTTGAGGAATCCAGTTGGATCCCTCCAACATGTTCCCTGCATCCATAGATGTTAGCACAATATAAAATACCAATCCCACTTCGAGATAGAATATCGCGGTATATAGGGTCATCCGCTATTATGCGGGGGTCATAGGGTCTCATCCGCTATATAATGCGGGAAATCAACCACTCCAATATATATACTATATATAATATATCACATCCAAGCTAATAATAAATTATCAATTTAAGCAAACAACCAATAATTTAAATTTTAACTATTTAAATTAACCGGTATCCAAATGTGAGTGAGATTAACTCACCTTTGATTTTATTTTTTGCAACCCGATCCATCTTGACTTGATTCTCCATGATTTTAGACCTTGTATAAACATTTTTAAATAAATCTAACAATCAATTATCTTCTTTAATAAATTCAATTAACTAAAAAATTTAATTAGATAATTTTCCTTTAAAAATCTTTAAGTGACCATAATAAATTAAATAAGTTAATTTAACAAATTAATCTTCACAACACATTACCTTTAAATAAACCAGTAGATTTAAATGTGTGTATGTATATTTACTTTATTCTTTGCTTTGAAAATACATATGTACGTATAAAAATAATCTATATAGGATTTAATAAAAAAAAATTCAAACTTTATTTATAGAATTTTTTTTTATTTTTGTAAAAAAAAATCATAGAAATTTACTTTATTGTCTATATACAAATATATATAAAATCTTTAAATATTCCTTCACTGTAAAAATCTCTAAATATATATATATATATATATATATATATATATATATATATATATATATATATATCCCTTGCTGTCAAATTTAACCAATTGTTTTTGCCAGTTAAACTCAAAAATATTTAAATTAAAATGCTAAAAATTAAACTACCCCAATCGAACAGGCGACTGAAAATAACGGGCTTCAGCTCGAATCTAAATCGCGCCTTCCCTTAGCATCTCAATTCTGACGAACCAATGTCGTCCAAATCCCCAAACGTGAGCCTCCCCAGTCTCGATCTCCTCGTCTTCACGCGAGCATGTCTCCTCAACCACATGCGAGCGAAACCCTCGCGACTGAACCCACGTTGAGTCACCGTAGATCCCTAAACTACTGCGAACCCCGATGCGCCGCTACCGCCACTCAGGTCGATAAGACCATTCTCGACTAGCGATGATGCCACTTGTGTACGCCCACGCGACTCGAGACAGCTGCAACCTTTGATTGCCAATCGTTCTCCTCTCTCGATCGAAGTTCTTATACAAATTGAGTCGCGATTTTAATTTCCTCCGATGTCGGCCATTCTTCGAACTTGCTCGATTTGGTTCTGGGTTTTGATTTTATTTGGTGACAAACGAGGCTTAGCCCTCAAATTTTATAAATCGATCTGCCATTTTCGTGAATATGGTTTAGAAAGAGTGGAGTCTCGGCTACTTGCGTTTATATTTATTTATTTATTTTTTTTAAAAAGAAGCGTGTTAAAAATAAATGACAAGTGTTTAAATTTTCCCTTGCATGTCAAAAAAAAGGCCAAGTGTTAGAAGAGAAGAAACGTGTGTAATTTGACTTGTGATAGCATTACTATATTTAAATTTAAATCGTTTTGAAAACGAAGCCTAAAATCTCGATCTCCTATCGAGGCATGCGGCTAGGCGTTTATAATGCTAAACCCCTATTCTGAACGCAATGGAAAAGGTTTTGAGTCCAAATTAGATCGTATGGAGAAGATAGCTTTTTGGAACCAGTATTTATATTGAATTTTCGATATAGATTTCGACATGTTTATATATCGTACGGCCACACGACAACTCCAAACATTACAAAATTTGAAATCCGATAATAATACAGTATTATGGATCTAATGGAAATGGTTTCGTCGAATTCCGAGACTGTGTCTCGGAAGGCTATTTTTAAATATCGATTTAAATAATATATTTTTAAAACTGAACAAAACACTATAAAATTTAATTTTAACATTTTTATTATCTTCAGTATCATCAATATAAATTTTATAAGCCATTGAAATATTTTTAACAAGCTTTAAAATTTCAGAACCGACCATTTACCCAATTTCCAATCATTTAATTAAATAATTAAATCACTCAATAAATAGTGGCATTTGAAGTTCAAGTTAGAAATTAAATTTTAAATATTTAAAATCAATTAAATATTCCAATTTCAAATGTCCCAAATTCCGGGTCTACACATTCCTCTCCCTTTAAAAGAATTTCGTCCCCGAAATTACTAGTCAAGAAGAATGATCCATAACCCTATAACTATATTCCTAAAACCAAATAGTTTTAACAACTTCTCTAAACAATCTTTTTATTAAAGACATACTATCCCTCTTACTAACTTTCCAAACTCAACCACAAATGACAATTAAAATTATCGACTCAATCATTTCAAATTCTAATTTAAAACCAAATTTTAAATTATCAAAACTTCTCAAAAAATTTCAAACTCCCTAAATTTTCAAAAAATTTCGCCAGCGTCTCCTTTGCGCGGCTAGATCGGTACAACTACAAAATACCCCTATGGGCCCCCAGATTTCAAAAGAAAACAAAAAACCAAGTGGCTAGACCAGAAAATCATCAAATTTCATACAGAAATTCAAATACATACCTTTTATCGGGTAATTTCATTTATCTTCTGAAATCAAAAATCCCAATTTCCTTTTGCTTTTAAAACACCTGTATACTACTTAGCAATAATATCCAATCACAGCATTCAAAATCATTTTATACATTTCTTTACAAAAGTTTTAGTATCTATTTCAATTAAAACCGTATGACATACACATATCATCCATACACAATATCAAATCTGATCGCTTACTTGATCATACAATTTCACCTCCGAATTAGTATCGTTCACCCGACTTCCCAGTGCATACTTAGATCCGGTTTCTTGATCAGAAACCATCATTATCCTTGCATAGCCAAAAACTATGATAGATAATTTCCAGAATCAATCAAAAATCCATATCCAGGGTTCGCCATCGAAAATCGAGTGAAAAATCCCAACTCTGATTGGTGTAACTACCTCGAAGTTTCATGCTCGAATTTGGATCAAATCGCTATGCGAATAAAATAATATATGTACATCTTACGTCTTTATCTAAATTGACTAATAGCTATATCAATTATTCACGTTTATTTTGATTTCTATTCATTTATTCACAATTTTCCCATTTCACAACTTCCAGTTTAATCTTCATTCAATTATTAATTTAGAATATTTTTCTTAATTCCAAAGTTACTTAAGAATTCCATCATTAAGTTCAATATAAATATTTTACGTACTCCTTTTATTTAATTTCACTTCACCACTTAAGCTTTTGTATTTATTTTCATTTAACTCAAATTTTAATTTCATTCTAAATTCAATTTACCTTTTATTTTTAAATATTGAATTCTATTCATCTTATTTTAAACCATATTTAATTAATCACTTCTTTAATTAGCTCCATTTACTAATTTATTTTAAATCTTTTGTTTTATTTAGTCTAACTTGACAAATTTTCCATCCCTAACAATTCAAAATGAACTTCAACATTCAGTTTCAATTTCATTTTCTTACAAATGTAAATTCATTTGTCCATACAAAAATTTATTTCCAACTTAGTAAATTTATTTTAAATGACCATTTCACTTAGCTTATTTAGATTTGTTTTCCTCAAATTCACTTTTATTTAACTAGATTCAATCACATTCCGATCTAATTCAAATTTACAAACTTCTATAAGTTTCCCAGCTTATTTACATTTTACACTTATTTTAATTTAACTCTTCTTAAGTTAAATTTCTATTCTAAACAAATTTAAATTTTTATAAGTTTCCAATCTCATTTATTATTCCGTAGACATTTTCAATTTACTTCCAAAGTTTAAACAATTGCTTAAATATTCCAAAACATTTTCGAAATCATATATACCCAAACCAAATTATTTCTTGCCTTCTAAAATCAAATCCATTTTTGCAAACAACTCCAACTTAAAACAATTTGGCAGCAATTCCTCTTCTAGAAACTCGAAAATGAACATCGATGATGCTGCAGTCATCACCAAAGTTATTTCCCAGTGATCGAAAAGAATTCAGTGCTTTTATCCCTTTAAAGCATTTCAAATATTTAAAATTCCAAATTTCACCCGATTTCCAATCCAATTCAAAAATATTTCTCAAATAATATCACCATTATTCCTCCAAAACCTTTGAAAATCATTTTCAACCTCAAAGGAATTTAATTTCCAAAATTTCGAATTCCAAATCCTTTCAATTCATATTCAAATATTACTCTGGAATTTTATTTCATTTTCAATTATAAATCACATTTATAATTCACATTTACAAATCACATTTTTTTATATAAATTTATTCCTTTGGTTATAATTTTAATCCCTAGTTCAATTTCCACACAACAACGATAATTATTTAGTATTATCATTTTCTAACAACCAAGCAACCATATATAACTATAATAATTTGCGGAAAATTATTCCTTTTATATACAAAAATATTTTGGGTAAAATTATTTCATTTACCCTATTTTAAAACAATACCGTGTCGGTTTACCTTGTTTAAGAGTTTAGAAATCCTTATCAATGATATGGCGTCCCACATATCGACCAGAATCTATAAACACTAGACTGATAAGTCAACACAATATAAAAACAATTTTTATATTCACTAACAAGTACGCGCTCATATCTATTAATACACTCAAACTCATTTTAGAGTACTACAGACTCTATTTCTAATAAGTAATCCCCATGAGAGCCAAGGTTCTCGCTTAACCTTTAGCTATGATACCAAATGTAAAGGTCCAATTTTTTCGACATCCGAAAATCGACATCAATACGTCCACTATATCAGATGCCGAACAATCGGATGCCGAAAACCGAACCATTAGGTTTAAAGAAGAAGGTGGTAGAAGAAGAAATATAAATAATATCAGAATCTCACAATCGCAGCGGAACAATATATAATAGATAAATGACTGATCTTTATACAAAAGGAAATTGTAATTGTTTTCTATATACATCATCAGAGTACAACACCAACAAAATACAACACTGGACAGTTATGATAACTTGTCCACATAGAAACTGAATTTGCAGCAAACCATACATAGCGGATAATACATCAAATACGTGTGATACGCCTCGCCATCCAACTCGTCTCCTTAGCTCCATAGCATCCTTCCCTGTATCTATAATACTCAGTCTGACCCGAGCATTATAGCAAAATAACACCCGAGTCAGTTTGGAAAACCAGAGTGCGAAAACACACCCAATTTGATTATTAAAGTTTTCAAAAATCCTTTGAACTATCTCGTAAGACCACGCCACAAAACATGTCGGGTTTTCACCTTACGATAACCAAAACATTTCTTAGCAAATCCTCTGATATATAATAGTATCTAAGTACAAATACTTATTCAAATAGCTAAAATTGTTACATTCATTAAATTCCAGCAATATTAGGCTCTACAATCAAAACCGTAAAGGCGCATAGGGAGAAGGGATTTCCATCAATGGCAGGGCTACTGGAGTACCGCCTGTCACAGTACGTGGTCTAGATCACCGTATCGAGGATCCACTCCGATCCCCTGCATCACAAGACCGGAGCTACCCCTTACTGGATAGTCCGAATAAGATTATCTCGCGGTTGGGATCAGCAACCGCCCACACTGCCGAAATAAAAGGACCGCTATACAGGGATGACCTTACCCTAATTGTTTGCTAGCCACTTAGCCTTGTGTGCACCTCCCATGTTTTAGCCATTCCCAATTGATGAGGCTCGAGGCTATGCGTTACCTTTTTAGCACTCATACACTTAGAATGCTCATCGTCCTCCTGACAATGTTCTGATAGCATTCGTCCATACAAGTCCGTTCCGGGTCTGAACGGAACCGAAATCACTACTCCTACTACATCCATTTTGGAATCACCCTCAGGATTAGTAGCGATTAGCCCTTGCATTTCACTGCTCCATCTTCAACTCTTAGCTCTTGTCTTCATCACGAAAACGTACAAAGCGGATCGAAGTGTTTTCAGAAAATTAATCATGATCCCGGTCTCTTCAAAACGATCAGCGCATTGGCCAATATTGATAGTCAGTATTTAACTATCAATTATCATCCACAAACAACCATCAGGTTTTAATAATTTTTCGAATTATTTATTTCAAAATATCTTCGCAAGATATTTTCTACATTTCAATCCTTGAAAATAGTTTTCAAATCACATTTTCTCTCGTGGAATAAATTCCACCTAATTGCTTATTCCCACTGAAAATCACCAAGCCTTACTACTTTATATTTTTAAATAATTTAATATCCAAAAATATATTCCTTACACACTTAAATAAAAATATTTAAGACACTTTATTTAAAATACTAGTTATTAAAATTATAATAATTTCTTATGTAAAATTTAAGCCAAAACTAACTTTAAAATAAATTATTAGATAGAGTATAATTATTAACCATCTTTTAAATCAAATACAAGTTAAGTCTTTAAAATAATCACTTCTATAATTAACTAAGTAAATATTTACCTTAAAATTTTTTTAAAACAATTTAAGAAAATAATTTTTCCAAAAACATTCTTTTTAAAACCAACTTTAAAACTTTTAATTTATAATTAAGGCTACTTTGAAAACATACTTGGTTTTCCAAGTAAAATACATTTTCCACTCCAGAATAGTCCATTTAATCAGTTAATAAATCCTTCTCCATTTATCCCAGTTTACATCCCAAATCCGTAAATTTTCTTTTTCACACTTTTAAAAATAACCACCATTTACTTTAAAACAAATTACCCATTCCATTATAAATTCCCATCATGAATTTATACTTTCAAATATCCACTGATATCTTGTTTCACTTTATAAGTCCAGTCTATAAATTCCATAGTCTTATCCTCTTTTGAAATCACAGTTCCAAACACTTAATAAATTTACAAATCTATTTCCAAAATTTACTTCATTTAAAAATGAATTTCTTTATTTATTCAATTTTTATTTCGAAACCCATTAATTTTAGATTTACTTCTATATTTATGATTTAAAAATCTTATTTTAAACTGAAATATCCATTTCATACCTCGTTCAAAATTCTACACTTTAACTTCTTCCCAAACATTTAAATCTTAAATTTTGAAAATGAAATCCTTTAGATTTTTAGCCAATATCACTTAAGTCTCCAAAACTCTTATATTTTCATTTATATAAAAATCTCTATCTTCATTTCCATACTCAGAATTTAATAAATAGAATTTAAAAATCAAACTTTTTTTTCCAAATTCAATCTTTAATTTACCCAAATTCACTATATTATTTTACTTAAAAAATATTCCCTTTTTATTTCCTTTTAAAAATCCAAACATATATAATTTTCATTCTCTCAAATGCCAAGATATATTCAACCAAGCCATAGCATTCAATAATTTCAATTCCAAATATAATCAATATATTCATCCCAGATTATCATATAATTCACATCGCTGAATATAAAATAAATTCAACATTTGAGGAATCCAGTTGGATCCCTCCAACTCGTTCACTGCATCCACAAATGTTAGCATAATATAAAATACCAATCCCACTTCGAGATGGAATATCGCGGTATATGAGGTCATCCGCTATTATGCGGGGCGCATGGGGTCTCATCCGCTATATAATTCGGTAAATCAATCACTCCAATATATATACACACTATATGTAACATATCACACCCAAGCTAATAATAAATTATCAATTTAAGCAAACAACCAATAATTTAAATTTTAACTATTTAAATTAACAGGTATCCAAATGTGAGTGAGATTAACTCACCTTTGATTTTATTGTTTGCAACCCGATCCATCTTGACTTGATTCTCCATGATTTTAGACCTTGTATAAACATCTTAAAAAAAATCAAACAATCAATTATCTTTTTTAATAAATTCAATTAACTAAGAATTTTAATTAGATAATTTTCCTTTAAAAATCTTTTAGTGACTATAATAAATTAAATAAGTTAAGTTAACAAATTAATCTTCACAACACATTACCTTTAAATAAACTAGTAGATTTAAATATTTGTATGTATATTTACTTTATTCTTTACTTTGAAAATACATATGTATGTATAAAAATAATCTATATGGGTTTTAATAAAAAAAAATTCAAATTTTTTTTATAATTTTTTTATTTCTGTAAAAAAAATCACAGAAATTTACTTTACTGTCTATATACAAATATATATAAAATATTTAAATATTCCTTCACTGTAAATATACAATTTGTTCAGTCCCTATGTGGATTAAGCTAAGCAACATTCCTTTATATGCCTCGTCTCATTATGGTATTAATTGGCTACTATCTAGAATAGGAAAGTTTATATGCATGGATCAGCCAACTAAAAAGCTTGAAAGGATAACCTATGCTAAATGTCTTGTGGATGTGAGTCTAGAACAGAAGCTGGTGGATGAGTTTCCGGTGAAACTTTTAGATGGTACCGATCATCTTGTGAAGTAAGTTACCTTTGGAAGCCTGAAATTTGTGTTTCGTGTACCAAGTTTGGTCACTCTAACCACATTTTATAGAAAATTCAATTTAGCCCTAATCAATTCAAGAGAAATCAAAACTATAAACAAACAGAGATTAGCGAAAGTGTACCGGAATCCATTGAATCAATTTGTATGAAGATTCTGATCTTCCAAGAATGCATATTCTACTTTCTGTTTGCGTTTCTCTCTGACGGGGAAGAAGAGAAAATAAAAGTACGTACTGTTTCTCGGGGACCAGATCGTTTTATAACGGACTAAAATCAGTTATGTAATATTTACATTTTGGCCCCTCAACAAATTGTAAATACCACTTATTTATACCCCAATGTATAATAGCATTATACATTTTAACATATGTGCCCACAACAAAATTTTAATCTAACAATCTCCCACTTGGGCAACATATGTTTCTTTATATATGTACAACCTTATGAGCTCAAAATCTTCTATTAAATAAAGGTAATCTTTAACAATCTTGTCCATCAACCATATCTATATAGGATCATAGTGGTCTTTGCCATATTAATCATGACTAAACCCATCAATGGTCACATACATATATATAGTCAAATGACATAGATCAACCTATTTTCAATTGGCCCTCCTTAAACTTATGTGAGGTCAGAATCAAAGCAATAAAACAGAGTGAATGAACTGAATACTTTACTTCTGATCAGAAAGTTAAACACATAAATGTCTTAAAGTAAATATACAACACATATAATATAAACTCCCACTAAACCATAATATCCTCCAGTAATACAACACCCATATGAGCAGTGTGCTCATGAAAGACCTTGGGCGGTAAACCTTTTGTGAGCGGATCCGCTATCATGAAGTTTGTTCCAATATGCTCTATAGATATATGTCCACTCTGCACTCTTTCTTTCACAACTAAGAATTTTATGTCAATATGCTTTGACTTAGTTGAGCTTTGGTTATTATTAGAATATAGCACTGCTGATTTATTATCACAATATAACTTCAGCGGTCTTTCTACATTTTTCAAAATGCGCAGCCCAATGACAAAGTTGCGTAGCCATATTCCATGGTTTGATGCCTCATAACATGCTACAAATTCTGCTTCCATAGTGGAAGAAGTTACAAGTGTTTGTTTAACACTTTTCCAAGATATAGCTCCTCCAGCCAACAGATAAATATAGCCTGATGTAGACTTTCTGCTATCTTGGCATCCAGCAAAATCAGAATCAGAATACCCTACGACCTCCAAATGATCTGATCTTCTATAAGTGAGCATGTAATCTTTTGTTCTCTGAAGATACCTCATAACCCTCTTGGCTGCTTTCCAATGGTCTATACCAGGGTTGCTTAAGTATCTGCCCAACATCCCAACAATGTACGCAATATCTGGACGTGTACATACTTGAGCATACATTAGACTCCCAACAGCTGAAGCATATGGAATCTTTTGCATTTCTTGAATTTCAAGATTGCTTTTAGGGCACTGACTAAGACTGAATTTATCTCCTTTAGCAACAGGGGTATCTCCTGGTCTACAATCTTGCATGCCAAACCTTTTGAGTACTTTATCAATATAGCTCTTTTGTGATAATCCAAGAATACCCCGAGATCGATCTCGAAGTATCTGAATACCCAATACAAAAGAGGCGTCCCCAAGATCTTTCATCTCAAAATGTTTAGATAGAAATTTCTTGGTTTCGTGCAATAAGCCTATATCGTTAGTGGCAAGCAAGATGTCATCGACATATAGAACCAGGAATATATGTTTACGCCCACTGAACTTGTGATACACAATCATCAACAATATTCGTCTCAAAACCAAATGAGATGATTACTTGATGGAATTTGTGGTACCATTGACGAGAAGCTTGCTTAAGTCCATAGATGGATTTTGTTAATTTGAAAACCATATTCTTTGGATCTTCCGACACAAAGTTTTCTGGTTGTACCACATAAATTGTCTCATCAATGTCTCCATTGAGAAACGCCATCTTAACATCCATCTGATGTAACTCAAGATCAAAATGAGCAACAAGTGCCATAATTGTTCTAAAAGAGTCTTTCGATGAAACTGGAGAGATAGTCTCTATAAAATCAATGCCTTCTTTCCGAGTATAGCCTTTTGCTACAAGACGTGCTTTATACCTCTCCACATTACCTTTTGCGTCCCTCTTGGTTTTAAATATCCATTTACAACCAATTGGTTTTGCACCTTCTGGTATTGGGACAAGTTCCCAAACTTTATTGTCTTGCATGGACTTATACTCCTCATTCATGGCATCCATCCACTTTTGAGAGTTAGCACTTTTCATGGCATGAAGAAAGTTGATTGGGTCATCTTCCATCATTCCATTATCATTTTCTTGTTCTTGGAGAAATATAATATAATCATCTGAAATAGCACTTCTCCTTTCTCTCATAGGCCTCCTTAATGGCACTGGTTCTTGAGGTTGTTGATTTTGTTCTTCTGGAACAATAGCTTCATTTTGAATAAGGGGTTGTATAACATTGTCTTGTTGAGGTTCCGGAATAACTTCTTGATCAATGATATGTGTAGGCAACTGTATAACATTGTCAAAAGTGATAATAGGAACTGGGTTTGAATCCAATTCCTCCTCAAAAGAAATGTCTTTAACTTTATTTCTTCCCCAAACTCAATATCCTCAAAGAATACTACATTTCCCGTCTTAAAAATATTCTTAGCTATGGGATCATAAAACTTATAGCCCCTAGAACGCTCAGAATAACCAATAAAGTAGCTGCTCACTGTTTTGGAATCCAGCTTCTTTTCATTTGGCCTATAAGGCCTTGCCTCAGCTGGACAACCCCAAATGTGAAAGTGATTTAGACTAAGCTTTCGGCCTGTCCAAAGCTCATAAGGTGTTTTTGCAGTTGCTTTAGTTGGTACTCTATTGAGAATATAAGCTGCTGTCTTTAATGCTTCTCCCCAGAGAGAATCAGGTAAGGTGGAATGAGCAATCATACTCCTTACCATATCCTTAAGAGTTCGGTTTCGTCTTTCAGCAACACTATTCATGCTAGGTGATCCGGGCATGGTGTACTGTGGGACAATACCACATTCCTCTAGGAATCTAGCAAACGGTCTTGGACATTGTTCACCTGAACCATCATATCGACCGTAATACTCACCACCACGATTAGATCTGACACTTTTAATTCTTTTGTTGAGTTGATTTTCAACTTCAACTTTATAAGCTTTGAACACATCCAGTGACTGTGACTTTTCATGAATTGGATATAGGTAGCCATAGCGTGAGTAATCGTCTATGAATGATATGAAATATTGTTGACCATTTCAAGACGCCGTAGGGAAAGGTCCACAAATATCTGCATGAATTAATTCTAAGACGTTTGAAGATCTATTAGCACCCAATCTTTTAGTTTTGGTCTGTTTTCCCTTGATGCAGTCTAAAAATGTCAAAATTTGTGAAGTCAAGAGATTCTAAAATGCCATCAGATACTAAGCGCTCAACTCTACCTTTTGAGATGTGACCTAAGCGCTTATGCCATAAAGATGCTAAATTTGCTTTATTTAATTTACGTTTAGTACCACGTGATTCTACATGCAAGGTTTCATTATAGGATGCAACTGTTTCCAACAAATAAAGATTGTCATACGCATTTAAATAACCAGTTCCAACAACATTTGAATTCAAAGACAAAGTAAACTGATTGTTTCCAAATGAACAACAATATCCAAATTTGTCCAACACAGAAACAGAAACCAAATTCCGTCTAAATGACGGTACAACAAAAGTGTCTTTTAAATCCAAATAAAAACTAGTTTCTAACAACAATCTAAAATGTCCAATCACTTCCACTTCTACCGATTATCCATCGCCCACAAAGATGTGTCTTTCACCATCACTTGGCTTTCGGTAGCTCAGGCAACCCTGCATAGAAACGCTTATGTGAGTGGTAGCACCAGAATCTATCCACCAAGTGTTTCTAGGTACTGAAGATAAATTAACTTCAGAACAGACCAAAGTAACAAACATACCTTTCTTTTCACTCCATGCATGATATCTGGTACATTCCTTCTTCATATGTCCAAGTTTGCGACAAAAGAAACAACCGTCTTTTTCCTTTTGTTGTTTCTTTTGATCTGGATCCTTAGCAGCTTCATTTTTAATTTTTCTTCTCTTTCCCTTTGCTTTAGAGGTGCTTGCCAAATTGGCACTCTTAGTCTTATCTTGCTTTAGCCCTTCTTCCTCTTGTACACAATATGAAATGAGCTCATTGAGAGTCCACTTCTCATTTTGACAGTTGTAACTGACCTTAAATTGACTGAATTGTGGAGGAAGCGAGATAAGCACTAAATGCACAAGCAAGTCATCCGAAAGCTCAAGCTTTAGTGTCTTTAATTTTGAAGCAATGTGAGACATTTCCATAATGTACTCCCTTATATTTTCCTTGCCTTTGAACTTCATGGAAATAAGTTTCTTCAAAAGAGTACTTGTTTCCGCCTTATCGCTTTTGGCAAAGCGTTTCTCAATTTCAGCAAGGAAATCTGTGGCATCGATGATCTCTTCGGATACCGCACCCCTAAAAGCCTCAGGTATGTCCCGTTTAATGATCACAAGACTCATACGATTTGAACGGTCCCATTTCTCAAAAATTCTCCTTTCCTCGGAGGTACTAGCATCTGTAAGAGAAGCATGCCGATCCATCCTTAATGCAAGATCCAGATCCATGCAACGAAGAACAATTAATATGTTCTCCTTCCAGTCCTTAAAGTTATTACCATTAAGGCCGGTACTGAATTAAGGTTAGCAGATACAGTGGCAACAGCTGACACAGAAAACGAATAAAATTATATAAATTACATGCTCTTAATGACTTCATATAAAACAAAAAATTCAAATAATGGTTAATCGCATCTCAAGATACCAAACACATCATTAATATCAAGTCTTTGGACAGTAATATTAACTGTAAGCGGTACTCTTGTTGTAGTAATCAAACGTTGACAATAAATTATGTCAAACAATATGCAATCTTTGGACTGTCATATTGCTCACATAAAATTCTTTATAATTGTCACACATTTATCACCACAAGTACGTATGAAATTCGGCCAAATATTAATTCACCTTTGGGTTCGTTAATAAATGCATGAACTACATACACACAATTATTTTGATATTTTAATTAGTATAATCTACACAAAAGTGATCGCTTTGGCGACATTTTTTTTCAATTAAACCATTTAAAATATAAAATATCCTTAAGAAAACCAAATTCGAACTTTTTTTTATTTCAGACATGGTAACAAGACGTCAGTCATTATAGCATACTGATGTTGTCAAGATATATTTACACAAGAACTTTATCTCAATTGCAATTGGACAATCTAAATAAATTATACATTAAATTAGATTAGGCAATCTATTATGCATTACTTGTAAAGGCAAAATGTTTGGTCTGTGTTGCACAATAAAATCTGTTCCAACCAGAAAATCATATTAAACATTGTGGATTGCCTCTGTCTGAAACAAGCATGCTTCTGTTTGCCTTTTTTTTTTTGAGAACACTTCCAATTATATTTTTGAAGACGTGCATTCCATTCTTTGGCAAAATAAAATAAATAACACAGATATGCAATTTTGATACTGTAGAAACCAGAAAAAACTAACTATACGTTTTACAAAAAAAAAAGTAATATGGGATTATAATAATTTTTCTAATGCAAATACACTAGAAACAATAGTCTGTTTCAGTTCATACTTCTGATGTAGTTAGTTTCAGTTCATGCTTCATTCAAAAAGTTGCAATGAGAGCGAATTATCCTCATATGGACTTTACTCTTTGTTATACTAGTACCGATAAAAGATAAATGGATGTTAAATTTTGCTAAGAAATCAATCTCGAAGACTGTAATAATAATTATTGTAAATTCACATCTCATTAGTGTTAGTGTCAAATATCCTTCAGTTTGTATCCTTCAGTTTGTTTAATCATAAAGATATTGAATAGACCATTTGCAGGCTACCCAATGTTTCAAGCAGATGAATTAAATTTCAACAGCGGTTATAACAACAGAAAATGCAACAAACATTTTCAAGCAACCGATATCGAATACTACTGCAAATTCTCAAGAATCAATTTAGGGTGAGCTCTGATACCAATTGTAGAAAATTCAATTTAGCCCTAATCAATTCAAGAGAAATCAAAACTATAAACAAACGGAGATTAGCGGAAGCGTACCGGAATCCATTGAATCAATTTGTATGAAGATTCTGATCTTCTAAGAATACAATTTCTACTTTCTATTTGCGTTTCTCTCTGACGGGGAAGAAGAGAAAACAAAAGTACGTATTGTTTCTCGGAGACCAGACCGTTTTATAACGGACTAAAATCAGTTATGTAATATTTATATTTTGGCCCCTCAACAAATTGTAAATACCACTTATTTATACCCCAATGTATAATAGCATTATACATTTTAACATATGTGCCCACAACAAAATTTTAATCTAACACATTTGTCCTTGCCACTGAATAAAAAGAAGGCGGAGATGCCAGGTGCCACTGGCCCTTTGGGAGGTGTGGAAGGTGGGGCTGAATTGAATGTTGTCAATACTAAGGCTGATAGACTCAAGCAGGTGTGGAGGAAGGTTTCTCATAACAAAAATAATAATAAAGGAAGTAATTTGCAGTTTAGAAATGCTAATGAGATAAAGTTTGTTTCTAAGAGGCAAAGAATAAGAAGATAAATGTTGAATTTATTGTTGATGATGATTTCCTAAATCTGAAATCTGTTCAGACTTCTGTTGACAAGTCTGATGATGTTGAATTAATGATGTTGAATTTAATGTTGTTGAAGGTGGTATAATCTGTACCATGAACATGTTTGAGGTGTTGGAGAATGATGATGATAATAATGTTGACGTAATTGACCTTGAACACCAGGTAGTTGGTTGTCATAATAATTCTGGTGATGTGAGGAGTGAGAGTCTTGGAGTAAACTGCCTTATTCCCATATACGGTCCCGAAGTAAATGAAAAAGTGCAATTGTGCATGGCCTTGCCAACAATTGAAAACACAACAGAAGAGGGTGAGATATGTCCCAAAGCAAGTAATGGAATATCCAGTGTAGTCCCTGAAGCAACTGCAGTTTTGTGTGGTAATTCACCTTCCACTTCCAACCTGCACAGTGTCTCTCCTGTGCATGTGCACACCCAAAGTGCCACCAATATGAACAGTGGCTTCATTGTTTCACACCAATATTAGTCCGATCATTTGGAAAATAGAGACAACTTTCATGAAAACTCCTCAATTTTTGAAAATGATTTTTGTATGGTGCTTGAAAAGAAAATCACCCAACTTGTTATTTCTTTGCATGAAAATTCATCTTTTCTTTCTTCCGGTTCTTCTTTTCATCATTCTAACTCTTCTAACTTTTCACAACCTTCACCTCCACCACAAACAGCCCCTCCTTTGTTCCCCTATGTCAATACCTCAAATATTCCTGGCTGGGTTGACTTGAACAAGGTTCTACCTAATGCTAACATTCAGAGTTACTCTGGCACCCCGAAAAAGCTTCCCTCAAACAAAAACAACAAGGCCAAATTTTCCTCATCAATCACACATTCTCCTGCAACCAAAAGCAAGAAAAACAACTCCCACCAGTCCCTTAAACTATGATGATACAAAATTTTAGAGTCTGGAATATTAGAGGTGCCCACTCCCCTCTAAAGCTTGACTAAGTAAAGAACATCATTAAAACCCATGACTTGAAAATCATAGCCATATTAGAAACAAAATTAAATCTTTCCCTTACCAATAGAGCTGCTAGCTATATAAATCCTTCATGGCACATGCTGCATAATCTTTGTGATGCAAAATATGGAAGGATTCTTATTCTTTTTTATCCCAACCTCTTCTCCTTAACTACTGTCCTCTCTTCTCGACAATACATCCACTGTCATGCTACTGGTTCACAAATTGATCTATCTTTTTACCTCACTATTGTATATGCTGATAACTCCACTTCTTCTAAACAAAATTTCCTAAATTTAATTCCTCATTTGCGGCAAGAATCTCATCCATGGATCATCATGGGAGATTTTAACCGCTGTCTTCATCTTGATGACAAGCATGGTGGTGTGGTCTACCTCTTTTACATAAGCATATACAACCTCTCAACAATGCAATCTCTGATTCTAACCTTATTAAAATTCAAAGTGCAGGAGCTAAATTTTCTTGGAATAATAGAAGTAGGTCTGGTGTGATAACTTTTCTACTATAGACCACGCCTTTTGTAATCTCAAATCTTTCTCCATTTGGCCTAATCAATCCATTTTTCTTCCTCAGCCCATTCTTTCTGATTATTCACCATTAGTGTTTTTCTATGGTTATCCCAAAGCAAAGGAGAAAAGAAGCTTCAAATTCTACAATTCATGGACACTTTCCCTTGAATATAAAACTATAGTTCACTCTTCTTGGTCTGCTAATTGTTATGGTCATCCTATGTTCAAATTGTGCAGGAAATTATAACAGGTTAATAAGGACTTAAGAGCTTGGGCTTATAAACTGTACGGTGATGGATCTAACCAGTCTTCATTATTGAAGGAGAAGCTCATAATAGCACAGGATCATATGACGAACAACCCAAACAATATACAAGCTGCAGAGGAGGAAGGAAGACTTTTCACCTTACTTAATGAAGCGCTTGAAACTGAAAGCAGAATGAAAGAACAGCAGTTGCGCCATAAATGGCTCCTGTTTGGAGACAGAAACATTGAGTACTTTCATTCTGCAATCAGTATCAAGCAAGCAAGAGAGAGCATTAGAATGATTCATGCCTAGTATGGTACCCTCTACACTACTCCTGAACAGGTTGACATGGCTTTTCTAAATCATTTCAATAATTTGCTTGGTAACTCGTCTGATTTCACTCCAGAGCTCAACATGCTTGATGAAATTCTACTTTCACAACTCTCTTCTGTTCAGTCTTCAATGCTTGTTGAAAAAGTTACAGATGAAAAGATAAAGCAAACCCTATTTGCCATGAACAAGAAGTCGAGTGTGGTCCCGATGGCTTCAATGTTCACTTTTTCATAACAAGCTGGGAATTAATTCATGAAGACTTTTTCAAGTCTGTGCACAATTTTTTTGACAAATGCGCTCTATCATTAGAAGTTAATGCAACAAATTTAGTTTTAATTCCAAAGTCTACTTATGCCAGTACCGTCTCATCTTTCAAACCCATTTCTTGTTGTATGTGGCTTATAAGTGCATATCCAAAATTCTTTCTTCTAGATTGGTTCGTGTACTTCCTCATATCATTTCTCACAACTTGGTTGCTTTCCTTCCCATGAGTAGTATTCTTGATAATGTTCTGCTTGCTCAGGTACTTCTCCATGGTTATGGAAGAACCAGTGCTACCCCTGCTGCAATGATGAAGTTAGACATTATGAAGGCTTATGACTCTGTACATTGGGAAACAATAGTTCGTATTATGGCATTAATGAACTTTCCAGAGCTTTTTGTTGGATGGGTTTATGAATGCATTTCTTCTCTAACTTCTCCATCATCATTAATAGTCATCCAATTGGTTATTTTAAAAGTAAGCAAGGTATTCGTCAAGGTGATCCCATCTCTTCTTATTTATTCTTGTGATGGAGGTTTT
Source organism: Allium cepa (assembly GCA_030765085.1). Taxonomy (NCBI): domain Eukaryota; kingdom Viridiplantae; phylum Streptophyta; class Magnoliopsida; order Asparagales; family Amaryllidaceae; genus Allium; species Allium cepa. The sequence goes on along the minus strand of CM060940.1, from coordinate 817,132,448 downwards.
CTCTCTATTTATCTCTCTTAAGTTCAGAAGTAATCTAATTAGCTACCATCGTAAGTGTAAAGCTTTGACATCACCGCTCTTTTATTTTTGATGTATCATAATTTCCACTAAACCCCTCATTTCTTCCATTCGATGCATTATTAATACCTTGGATTCTTTCTACATGATGTCTGGTCTCAGACTTAATCTCTCAAAATCAAGCATATTATTATCAGGCACTAATTTTCATCAATCCTCTCTATTCTTGCAAGCTTCTGGTTTACAATTAGTGGACTCTAACATGACTTATTTGGGTCTGCCATTAATCTCTTCTAGGCTAACAATTTCAGACTGCCTGCCACTTTTTGATAGAATAACATCAACTCTGGATAAATGGTCAAACAGTTACCTATCTCAAGCTGGTCGTTTAACACCAATCAAAGCCGTTAGTTTCTCCATGGTGGTGTATTGGGCTTATTTTACCAATCAAACTTTTAAAAATGATTAGAAGTGCCATCATGAGGTTCTTCTGGTTGTGGCTCTATCGATAAGAAAAAGCCAATGCCTTGCTCATTCTCTCTGTTTGAAAAGCCTAAGGATAAAGGATGTTTAAGTGCAATCAACATTTTTAACTGGAACAAAGCTGCTTTCAGCAGTCATTTCAACTCTGTGTTATCTAAGCAGAATAGTGTATGGGTAAATTGGGTATGGACTCATAGAATTGGAAGAAAGGACTTCTGGCAAATGGAAACACCACAAAACTATAGTTGGAAATGGCATTGATTGCTTGGGTTGAGACCCTTATTCCTCCTATTAATTGTTATAAAAATGGCTATTACTTCATCAGTCAGGTTCTGGCAGACCCATGGGTTGCCCATGGGATAAATCTTACCAAGCCGTTGAATTATGAGCAGATTAGACAGTCTTGGATTCCTTGGGATGCTAAGACAACTGAAAACATTGTTCATGGCCAACTTTAATGACATACACTTCTAATCAGTTAACCGGTGCAGTTTTGTAACAACCCGGCAATTCGTAGCAATTAATTATCGTCACTAGGTAATTAAACCGTTTGCTAATTTCTATTGGAATTCTATTGAGTTAAAATCCTTTTAAAATTTGTTTAAGCATTTTATGGGCTTTATTATATTGGCCCATGTTTTATTTTGGTGTCGTGTTAACAATTGAGTTATAACCCGGTCTCCATTATTCGGTTCAAAACCCTAAAGCAAACATACAAATGAAAAAAAAGAATATGGCGGCGTTTTTCGTTCGTCCCCCTTTCTTCGTCATTTAGGGCTTTCGTGAATTCGAAGATGGCGACTCCAACTACTCGATGTAATTCGATTCTCTGGCTCGATTCCTTGTTGGCTTCGGCTTCGACTCGTAGCGGTTCGATCTTTTGATTTGAGCTGTGGGAAGCAAGGTGAGTGTTTCCTTCACTCACATCTTTAATTCAAAGCTCAAGCTTATTTAGGGTTTAAATTAAGTGATTTTCGTTCGTATAAAATTGTTGAATTCGTCAACTTATTTGCTCGGCCGTTCGAAGTTATTTGGATGTTGTTGATTTCTCTGATTTATCAAATTCATATGAAATGATATTTGCGATTTTTGGTTCATTTTTATGGCTTTGAGGATTTTTGGAAATGTTCAAACTCTTTGGCCAGTACGGTTTGATTTTCATTTTGATTTCGGACTGGATGCTTGTAGTCTTCGGGAAGCTTTGCGTTGTTTTCTTTGAGCTTTGATATCAAAGTTGGTATGATACTTGTTGCTGCCTATTTCTTAGCTTTTGTAGTGAACTTGTTTTCTTGAGCTTGTGCTTATTGTGATACAGTTTGCGCCGGCTCCCTGTCTTGCTCATAAGTGATGCTTTCATTTATGTTTCGTGTATGCTTGTTGATCTTGCTTGCCTTTGTTTTGTGGGTCCTGCCTTGTTCATTGAATTGTTGTATCACTGGGTAGTAGTCTGCACTATGCATTCAGGTGATTACTATGTTTCCATATTAGTCTTACTGACCATAGTGTTCATTTCTGATAGCACTGTCCAGTCACAGTTGCATTTCATACATATGTTTCCACCTTGCACGCTCTAACCTTCAAGTATATTCGCTGTGCATTTGTAGTTGAAGTATTCCTCGAGTTTGATCATTAAAGGTAGCTGTCTTAACCTTTGAGGCAGTTTGCATATATGTATTTGTGTGTTCATGTCGGTGACCATTCAGGTTGTTTGTATTGAGTTTGTTCCTCCTGTGGCATATTTCGATCAGAACTGATCATTGAAGTGTTGCAAATTTGTTGTCTTGATTCATTGGTGTCACTGAACTTGATTGTTATTCGTACTTCATTATATATGTGAATCTGGGTTTGGGTCAAGGTTCTACACTGACCTGAACTGAGTCTGATACTTGTGCATTCATGATTTGATTTCATTGTGGTGGCTTCATTGGTATTACTTGATGTCACTTTTACTCGTTGTTCATACATTGAAGTCTGGGTATATCTATTGACCACTGTGTACATTGTTAGTTTATATCCCTGCATGTTAATTTTTATACATGTGAATGTACATCCATTTTTACCCAGATTTGTAGTATGCATTGTCACTCTAGTTCATGACATCTGTGCGCTACATAATTTGCTGAGACTATGCTTGCACACGTCTCTCGTATCACACTTTTCTTACTTATCTGATTCGTGCGTTGATATGGACTGCTACACTGCTTCATGTAGTCAGGTATTTTGTTTCACTAGTTGTAGCTTGATGTGAGTCTGCATTGATGTAAGAGTAGTCGTTCATGTTGTAGCTGGTATTGCATTTGAGACAGTTTGCATACCTGTTTCATATAGTAATTGGGTTCGCTATTCACTTATGCATATGCTTCTTTAGTTTTGTTGGATCTGGACTTACCGTTGAGTTGCTTACTTCATATCGCCTTGACTTTGGTTGTTGCATTGAGTTGAGTCATGATTGCAGTGACTTGACCTTTGCATTTTGTTTATTTTTCGAAATTTCACTTGTGTTGAACCCGTCCTTTTATTTTGGGTTTGACCTTGTGCCCGGTTGTGTACATTATCACTGTAGTGGTAAGGCAGTGCACACAAGCGTGAACTGCAGCCATACGGAATTGAGTTTTTGTGTACATCATCACTGTAGTGGCAAGGCAGTGCACGCAAGCGTGAACTACAGCCACACGGTATGGTTTTGTGATATTCTATTTTGTTTTGATTTATTGATCTTTAGCATATTCCATATGCTGTAGTGGCGAGGCAGTGCACGCGTGCGTGTACTGCAGCCCTATCCGTATAGTTATTTTAATTGATATTTCAGTTGTTTCAACTGTTTCGTTTGTTCAACTCAATATGATTTGAATTGTATTTTGATTAGTTTAATTTGATGATTTTGTTGTTAATTGCCGATTAGGCAATTTTGATGTTTTCCAAATTATCTTCGTTGATATTCTTCACTTATCTTTGTTGATAATTTGAATTTGCTAATTTGTTGGTTAAACACTGTTATGTGTTATATTTACCGTTATCCGGTTTCTTTGTTAAAGGATTGGATATACGAGATTTATTTTGACTGTCGTCTAATTGCTATTTATTTATTATTGCTTCCGTGCATTAACAACTGAGTTTGAATTAGACCGACCCTTGTATTGTTTTCTTTTGAATGTAATACTCGGGTCAGACCGAGTTATTACAGGTTATAGATATCTTGCTTTGGGTTGCTGCTAGAGCTATGAAGTTTCTTTATATCATTTGGAGTAGATGTTATCTTAGTATATGATGTTGTATGTTCATGTATATTATTTACGATAATGTACTTGTATATGTAACTTCCAAAGTCGATAGTTGTAGTTGTATCATATGTATGGTATCACATGTATTGTAACTGACATCAGTTATTATATATATGAGACTTTCTGTTTTATTTGTGTTCCGCATTTATATTGTCTGTGTTATTATTATATATATTGTCCTAAACTATTATGAACCATCGTAGTTCGTTTTATACTGGAATTGGGTATGTCGATGGGAGTAAATAAATAAGAGATGAAAATTTTAAAAATATATACCATTCCTATCGAGATAACCAATACAGGTGTAAGGCCTAACTACGGATGGCCGCTCCTGTCCAGCCTTATCCTTCGTAATAACAGACAGTATTTCCTTTAATACTCTTCGTTATTGTGAGCATAGAGGTGGGGCGTTACAGTTGGTATCAAAGCTTAGGGTTTATGGACATAATATAAAACATAACTTAGATGGAACATGTGTTACAACTATTAGTCGATGTTTTATTTGTGCTTTGAGTCAAAACTAAAGTTTTGAAAATATATTGAAATTTTTAAATATCATTATTTAAAAAATAAAAAGTGAAACTGTGTTTGATGATCAAGTGATTTGTGTTTTGTTTATCAGAGTACGCAGCGGAAACAGGGAGACTGCTTCGCTGAGTACAACTGAAAATTATTTTGATTTAAGAATCAAAATATGAAAATGAATTTAATTTCATTATGTTGTTTAACCAGTGGTTTGATTTGTTGAAATTCTTGCTTGTTTTCTTTGGTGCTAATCATATCTGATTAGATTTTTGCTGTTTTAAAATATCTTAATTGAAGATATAATAGAATGCTTTCTTTGTTTATTTGGTAGTGTGCGTGCAAATATGAGTTGCACGTTACTGCATTAATTTTACGTTGAACCGATGTTTGGTTTTACGTATTTTGTTGCCGTTATTTTTATAACGGGATTTTTACACCAATGCTAAATCTTGAAACATGGTGTTTTGTTGACATTTTTGATGAATGAAAATTCACTGGTGTTATATTTTGATGCGAATTATTTTGATGAAATTTTGACGTATCAATATTACCGTCGCTTTGGCTTCTGTAACCGTCAAATTTTAAAGTGGATTTTCAAGCGGTTATCCCGCAATGATGATTTTGAGATCCGTTTCTACGGTGTTTTGAGAAGTGCAATTTTCTTATCGAAATTGTCACTAATGCTGCTGTTTTTATCATGGATTTGCAAATCGTTTTAGAAATAAAATTGTTTTTCAAAATTTTTATAGTTTGCGCTTTCAAAAGAATGAGGGAGCGATTTAAACGTTTCAGCAAAATTGAGGACTATGAACCCTTTCTTTTACTGATTCGCTTAATTCCGGACTTGTTCGTTTGAGAATGTAAATTATTACTTTTATAAAATAAATAAAATTGTTTTCAGAAATTTTGCATTTTGCGCTTTCAAAAGAATGAGGAAGCGATTTAAACGTTTCAGCAAAATCGAGGACTATGTACCCTTTTTTTTACTGATTCGCTTAATTCCGGACTTGTCCGTTTGAGGATGTGAAATGTTATTTTTGGAATACACAATTTTGCACTTTCAAGGAAACGATGAAGAGAATCAAACGATTTAGTAAAACACGTGGTATGAGACATGTGCGTTTGCTATTTCGCTTAATTCCGGACTCGTTAATTGAAATATTTGATGATTTTCATGTGCTTTCGAGCCACTATGATGGACCTTCGGGTCATATGATGGACATTCGGGTCAAATACCTGTACCAGACCTTCGGGTCATATGTTGGACCTTCGGGTTATATGATGGGCGCCAAAATTATAATGACGGTACTTGGTAGGCTTCGGCCATATGAGATGCACGTGCGGCGTAGCTAAAACTCGCCATATGATGGGATCGATCCAACCTTTTATGTTGATTTTCTAGAATATCTTAATTGATTTCTAGATATTTGTTGAATCTAATTATCTGCAGGTAATTAGATATTTGTTGTTATGAGTTCTGATTATCGTTTTTGATAATCGGATATTTGTTGTTTCTGATTATCGCTTGTGATAATTAGATATTTGATGTTATGAGTTCTGATTATCATTTTTGATAATCGGATATTTGTTGATTTTGATTATCGTTTTTGATAATCGAATAATTGTCGATTCTGATTATCGTTTTTGATAATCGGATATTCGTTGATTTTGATTATTGTTTTTGATAATCGAATAATTGTTGTTTCTGATTATCGTTTTTGATAATCGGATATTTGTTGATTTTGATTATCGTTTTTGATAATCGGAGATTCGTTGATTTTGATTATCGTTTTTGATAATCGAATAATTGTTGTTTCTGATTATCGTTTTTTATAATTAGATATTTGTTGATTCTGATTATCGTTTTTGATAATCGAATATTTGTTGATTTTGATTATCGTTTTTGATAATTAAATATCTGTTGATTTGAAATTTGATTATCGTTTTTGATAATTAAATATTTGTTGATTTGATATTTGATTATCGATTGTGATAATTAAATATTTGTTGAATTGAGATTTCTGATTGTCGTTTTGATAATTGGACCTTTGTTTTTTTCTGATTACCGTTTTGGTAACTAGAATTGCGGTTTTGCGGTTTGTGATTTGGGTTTCCCAATTATCTTTGTTGATAATTAGATTTTGCTGTCTTCTAATTATCGTATCGATAATTAGATATTGCTGTTTTGTGATTTCTGTATTCTGATTATCTTTTTGATAATTAGATTTTGTTGAGAATTTGTGAATTTCTTTTATGAAATTAAAAGGTTTCTGTGGCGTTTGTATTCTCTACCTTTATTTTTCTAGCTTAACCAGTTTATGTTAGAAAAATAATGGTTATTGACGACCTTAATTATGAAAATTGCGAGGACGCAGTTTTTATAAGGAGGGGAGTTTGTAACAACCCGGCAATTCGTAGCAATTAATTATCGTCACTAGGTAAATAAACCATTTGCTAATTTCTATTGGAATTCTATTGAGTTAAAATCCTTTTAAAATTTGTTTAAGCATTTTATGGGCTTTATTATATTAGCCCATGTTTTATTTTGGTGTCGTGTTAACAATTGAGTTATAACCCGGTCTCCATTATTCGGTTCAAAACCCTAAAGCAAACATACAAAAGAAAAAAAAGAATATGGCGGCGTTTTTCGTTCGTCCCCCTTTCTTCGTCATTTAGGGCTTTCGTGAATTCAAAGATGGCGATTCCAACTACTCGATGTAATTCAGTTCTCTGGCTCGATTCCTTGTTGGCTTCAGCTTCGACTCGTAGCGGTTCGATCTTTTGATTTGAGCTCTGGGAAGCAAGGTGAGTGTTTCCTTCACTCACATCTTTAATTCAAAGCTCAAGCTTATTTAGGGTTTAAATTAAGTGATTTTCGTTCGTATAAAATTGTTGAATTCGTCAACTTATTTGCTCGGCCGTTCGAAGTTATTTGGATGTTGTTGATTTCCCTGATTTATCGAATTCATATGAAATGATATTTGCGATTTTTGGTTCATTTTTATGGCTTTGAGGATTTTTGGAAATGTTCAAACTCTTTGGCCAGTACGGCTTGATTTTCATTTTGATTTTGGACTGGATGCTTGTAGTCTTCGGGAAGCTTTGTGTTGTTTGCTTTGAGCTTTGATATCAAAGTTGGTATGATACTTGTTGCTGCCTATTTCTTAGCTTTTGCAGTGAACTTGTTTTCTTGAGCTTGTGCTTATTGTGATACAGTTTGCGCCGGCTCCCTGTCTTGCTCATAAGTGATGCTTTCATTTATGTTTCATGTATGCTTGTTGATCTTGCTTGCCTTTGTTTTGTGGGTCCTGCCTTGTTCACTGAATTGTTGTATCACTGGGTAGTAGTCTGCACTATGCATTCAGGTGATTACTATGTTTCCATATTAGTCTTACTGACCATAGTGTTCATTTCTGATAGCACTGTCCAGTCACAGTTGCATTTCATACATATGTTTCCACCTTGCACGCTCTAACCTTCAAGTATATTCGCTGTGCATTTGTAGTTGAAGTATTCCTCGAGTTTGATCATTAAAGGTAGCTGTCTTAACCTTTGAGGCAGTTTGCATATATGTATTTGTGTGTTCATGTCTGTGACCATTCAGGTTGTTTGTATTGAATTTGTTCCTCCTGTGGCATATTTCGATCAGAACTGATCATTGAAGTGTTGCAAATTTGTTGTCTTGATTCATTGGTGTCACTGAACTTGATTGTTATTCGTACTTCATTATATATGTGAGTCTGGGTTTGGGTCAAGGTTCTACACTGACCTGAACTGAGTCTGATACTTGTGCATTCATGATTTGATTTCATTGTGGTGGCTTCATTGGTATTACTTGATGTCACTTTTACTCGTTGTTCATACATTGAAGTCTGGGTAGATATATTGACAACTGTGTACATTGTTAGTTTTATATCCCTGCATGTTAATTTTTATACATGTGAATGTACATCCATTTTTACCCATATTTGTAGTACGCATTGTCACTCTAGTTCATGACATCTATGCGCTACATAATTTGCTGAGACCATGCTTGCACACGTCTCGCGTATCACAGTTTTCTTACTTATCTGATTCGTGCCTTGATATGGACTGCTACACTGCTTCATGTAGTCAGGTATTTTGTTTCACTAGTTGTAGCTTGGTGCGAGTCTGCATTGATGTAAGAGTAGTCGTTCATGTTGTAGCTGGTATTGCATTTGAGACAGTTTGCATACCTGTTTCATATAGTAATTGGGTTCGCTATTCACTTATGCATATGCTTCTTTAGTTTTGTTGGATCTGGACTTGCAGTTGAGTTGCTTACTTCATGTCGCCTTGACTTTGGTTGTTGCATTGAGTTGAGTCATGATTGTAGTGACTTGACCTTTGCATTTTGTTTATTTTCCGAAATTTCACTTGTGTTGAACCCATCTTTTTATTTTGGGTTTGACCTTGTGCCCGGTTGTGTACATTATCACTGTAGTGGCAAGGCAGCGCACGCAAGAGTGAACTGCAGCCACACGGAATTGAGTTTTTGTGTACATCATCACTGTAGTGGCAAGGCAGTGCACGCAAGCGTGAACTGCAGACACACGGTATGGTTTTGTGATATTCTATTTTGTTTTGATTTATTGATCTTTAGCATATTCCATATGCTGTAGTGGCGAGGCAGTGCACGCGTGCGTGTACTGCAACCCTACCCTTATAGTTATTTTAATTGATATTTCAGTTGTTTGACTGTTTCGTTTGTTCAACTCAATATGATTTGAATTGTATTTTGATTGGTTTAATTTGATGATTTTGTTGTTAATTGCCGATTAGGCAATTTTGATGTTTTCCAAATTATCTTCGTTGATATTCTTTTCAATTATCTTTGTTGATAATTTGAATCTGCTAATTTGTTGGTTAAACATTGTTATGTGTTATATTTACCGTTATCTGGTTTCTTTGTCAAAGGATTGGATATACGAGATTTATTTTGACTGTCGTGTAATTGCTATTTATTTATTATTGCTTCCGTGCATTAACAACTGAGTTTGAATTAGACTGACCCGTGTATTATTTTCTTTTGAATGTAATACTCGGGTCAGACCGAGTTATTACAGGTTATAGATATCTTGCTTTGGGTTGCTGCTTGAGCTATGAAGTTTCTTTATATCATTTGGAGTAGATGTTATCTTAGTATAGGATGTTGTATGTTCATGTATATTATTTACGATAATGTACTTGTATATGTAACTTCTAGAGTCGACAGTTGTAGTTGTATCATATTATGGTATCACATGTATTGTAACTGACATCAGTTATTATACATATGAGACTTTCTGTTTTATTTGTGTTCCGCATTTATATTGTTTGTGTTATTATTATATATATTGTCCTAAACTATTATGAACCACCGTAGTTCGTTTTATACTGGAATTGGGTATGTCGATGGGAGTAAATAAATAAGAGATGAAAATTTTAAAAATATATACCACTCCTATCGAGATAACCAATACAGGTGTAAGGCCTAACTACGGATGGTCGCTCCTATCCAGCCTTATCCTTCGTAATAACTGACAGTATTTCCTTTAATACTCTTCGTTATTGTGAGCATAGAGGTGGGGCGTTACAAGTTTGGAATCAAATGCAGGGTGAACTCTATCCTTCTATTTGTACTAAGCAGGTATTTTGGAGGGATAAACTATCTCAACTATTTATGGATCAATCTATATGCTTGAGTCTCTTCCTCGCTGTAAGTGGAGGAAGATAATCTGGAATGTCGGTGCCACTCCTAAAGAGAATTTGATGCATTTCAAAGTTTTGAACCGTGCCTTGCTTAATAAAATTATTTTACTGTCTATGGTGCTTCTAAATCTTAAATACCAGTGCCTCTTCTGCTCTGACTCTACTGAAACCATTGATCATATATTCTTCCGATGTGAAGTCAACATTCTGCTTTCAAAACATATGATGTTACTTGCTGGCAATAGTTTGTTCTCTTCCCTTTCAATCATAGACCTAAGCATGATTTATAAAGCTACCAAATGGAGATCAATGAAAGCTAGGTTAATTGCTTTATGCTTTAAGAAATATATGTCACTGATATGGCGTGAAAGGAACCTTGTTTGTTTTGAATTTAGAAGAACTGCTGTTGAGGTGCTCTGGAATTCACTGGAAAAGGACATGCATCGGTCTTTGTTGGGACAGTCTTATTTCTCTATTGCCATATTAGCTGCTTGGGGCTAATTTAGTTGTTGTTTCGGGTTCCTCTTCTGTTTTTTCCTTTTCTTCTCTATGTGTTTTGGTGTGCTTTTTTTCTTGTCTCTTCCATGAATATCCTAGTGTGTATGTTTATGCTTGGAACTTGTCCCGAATATTTTTATTTAGTTGTTGTTTGCAATAAAATCTGGTAGGGGTCCTGTCAACCCCGTTAGCCTTTGCTATATATATATATATATATATATATATATATGAATAAGTGACATAAAATGTCATTTCTCTAAAAACACAAAGTATCGAAGACATAAATGCATGTCGGCTCGAACAATAGAGATGGGGGAGTGGAAAAACGTGAGCAAGGGGAGGGAAGACATGGGTGATGATGTGGCAAACTAAGATGGAGGGTATGTACCCTAAGGCTAATTTGGTAATTTAATTTATCTATGGGGAAATTTTACCATAAGGGTCTCTTTCCATCAAACAATAAGTTTCTAGGAAACAAGTTTAAAATAATTTGTTTGTAGGACAAAAGTTAAAACATGTTACGTCTGTTACTTTATCCCTTCATTCCGTTACTTTTTCTCCCGTTCTTTTTCCTTTTTTAGAACCCAGTAAAACGAAATCAAATATAAAATCGAAAAGTAGGTTTTTCTAAACGACTAGACAATTTGTGATCGAAGATTTCTGCCATTATTCAGTTAAACATCAATTTTTCTTCATTGATTCATCTACAAGTATGTACTATTTTTTTTATGTAAACGATTTAGGTACATGTTTTCAAGCTGGCTTATTGTTAAATGATATTAATTAACGAGTTCTTCATAAAATATTAAGTGTCAGATCATACTTTATTCAACTATTAAAAAAGATAGAAGCATTTATCTTCTGATGTAAAGGATTTACGTACATTTTGAGTTTTATTTTCATAATCACTGATATAAATGGTATATTATCTAATGCATTCAAGGTATTTGATGTTTTTCTCATGATATTAGTTATTACATAAAATACACAGATATGTTAAACCCTAGGTAAAAAAGATAAAAGCATTTATGTTTTTATGTAAATGATTTAAGTTGTTTGTTGTTTTTGAGATGGTATTGTTAAATGATACTAATTAACGAGTTCTATATAAAATATTAAGTGTCAGATCTTACTTTATTCAACTATTAAAAAAGATAGAAGCATTTATCTTTTGATGTAAAGGATTTACGTACATTTTCAGTTATATTTTCATAATCACTGATACAAATGGTATATTATCTAATGCATTCAAGGTATTTGATGTTTTTCTCATGATATTAGTTATTACTTAAAATAGTCAGATACGTTAAACCCTAGGTAAAAAAGATAAAAGCATTTATGTTTTTATATAAATGATTTAAGTTGTTTGTTGTTTTGGAGATGGTTTATTGTTAAATGATATTAATTAATAGTTCTTCACTCTTTCTAACATTTCATTATATATGACAATTTTTATGCAGCGTAAAAATGCATACAAGGTCTTCTAAGTCAAAGGTATTCATTCGAAAAACTACCTGCATATTCATAAACGAAGGTGGAACCCAATGCATAAACATAAGACCTATATCCAGTCCATTCTGCAATGAACACAGCCAAAGACCATCATTATCTACAACTCCATTCGTAATTGTTTTCATACTTATGTTTCCTATAATATTTAATTCTACTCTTCAATTTGTATATACATAATAAATTGGAATCTAGATTCCATATTTTAAATAAAAAAATAGCTAAATTTTTTGAGCTTACATTGTTTACCTTGGTTAGTCTGCTATTCTGTCACTACATTTACGTATACATGCGTGTGTGTGTGTGTGTGTTTCTGCATTCACTTCATGTATTTTGTATTGGATTGATGTGCATTGACTTGAGCTGTTGCTTTATATGCAGTCAGTTATCATGTAGCTTGTCTGCACTTGCATTCTCATCTTGTCGACATGTCTGCATTGGACTCTGGTTTCAATGTGTATGATGTTTCAAATTCACTTGATGTTTCACAGATGTATATATGTAATGTTCGAACACTTCAGTCAGGTTTGGTTACTTCATTTGCATTGATCTTGAGTTGTTTTCATGTTGCATTTGTTTATGTGTATGCTGTGAACTTGTTTGCACTGTCACTTTTGAATCTGAATATTCATTGATGTTGTAGCTTTCATGTTGCATTCATACATGTTGTACATGTTATTACTTCAAGGCTATTGTGATGATGAAGATAAAGCAGATTATCTTTCTATACTTTGAAACTTTCTAATTGTAAATTTTCATTTCATCAAATAAATCTTGTTGATTTTCAGTTGTGAATGTTCATTTATCTCTTATTGATCTAAATTATAAATTTCAAAATGTGAAAATTTGAAACTGTAAAAATTGAAATTGGTCAAAAAATATTCAAACATTTGTTTTTTACAAAAAAAAACAGTTAGATTTAATTTGTAATTTTTTTGTTTAAAAAAAGAGGTACTTTATATAGTAAAAAAGTGCTTTATCTTTTACTTTTTTATATAAAGTTACTTTATATACTAAAAACTATATTAATCTCAAAAAAATACAAAATAATTTAAATGATAAAACATATTATCTTTTTACTCAAACATATAATTGACCATTACTTGAACAACTAAAAAAGATAAAGCACAGTATCTTTATATACTTTGAAACTTTGTAATTGTAAATTTTCATTTCATCAAATAATTCTTGTTGATTTTTAGTTGTGAATGTTCATTTATCTTTTATTGGTCTAAATTATAAATTAGAGAATGTGAAATTTTCAAACTGTGAATATTGAAATAGGTCTAAAAAAATTTCAAACATTTGTTCTTTACAACAAAACCTATTGGATTTAATTTGTACTTTTGTTTTTTTAAAAAAAGAAGTACTTTATATACTAAAAAAGTGCTTTATCTTTTATTTTTTTAAATAGAGGTACTTTATGTACTAAAAATTATCTTAATCTCAAAAAATACAAAATAATTTAAATGATAAAACATATTATCTTTTTATTCAAATTTTTGTGTAGTAAGATATTTTTTTGATAAACTTGTTATTTTTACCTCCTAATTTATTTTTTGATTTTCCTAAATATAGAATCAGAGTGCACCAACGCAAGAATTACCTGATGTGAATGAAAAAGAAGACTTCATATCTGATGATGAAAAAACGATTTCACAGCAACTAGCTGAAGACGGTACTGATTTGGATGATGTAGATCACTATGAAATTAAGAAAATAGCCAAGAAGCAAAAAAGGCAGTGCACAGATACTTATAGATGTAATTTGGATGCAATCTATAAGGTGATGTCAATTATAAAGGAGAAACACATTCTTTCACCTGAAGCAAAAGCTTTTTTAGAAAAAACACCATTCAAAAACATCTTCAACGTTTTTCTTAGTGATTCAATAGCACGACTAGATTTAAGGAAAAGTGCTTCAAATTTAGATGATATCATTACTTCTTTTGATGAAAAAGAAAATGCTTTCACAATTGGAAACAAATTACTCAAAATTACTCCTGAAGAAGTCAGTCTAATTTTTGGAATGCCATTAGCTGGAGAAGACTTATTTCCTATACCAGCTTCTAACAAAGCCTCAGCCATGGAAAATTTCTCCAATTTTTTAACTTCTAATTTTGCAGAAGAAGACATAATTAGCCAAAAAACAGTAACAAAAAGATTGAATACACTGTTAGAAGAAGAAAAAGGAAATGAAGATATAGTGAAATTGTTATTGTGGTTGCTGGTTATAACTTTCCTTTTTCCAAACAACCAAAGCTATATGCAATGGGGTTTCTTGCCGAAGTTGCTGAATTTAAAAAATTAAATTCAATTTGTTGGCCGCGAGTAATATGTGAAAATGTTTTGAAAAATGTTAAAAAGTATCATGCTGAACCTAGAAGTACACCAGGTTGTACTATGGTGTTACTTGTATGCTTTCATAATTTTAACTAAATATAAATATATTTAAATTTATATTTAATACAAAAATATAAATGCTTTTATCTTTTTCTTGCAGTACTGGATTTGTGAACGAACACAAATAATTGATGAGAAGGAAAATCTGCAAACAAAAATCCCAAGAATGGGGAAATGGGATTTATCGAAATTGAAAGATTTTGGACCTCACTGAGGTTGACAATGACAAAGTATGCTATTTTTTTTTAACTGTACATTTTTTTTGATTTTTTCAAAAGCAATTTTTTAGAATGTTAGTAGCCTAAATAATAGAAAACCAAATGAGTATAGAAAGTATATGTGCAAGCTTAACTTGTCTAGTACTTCAATTACAGTATATGTGCAAGCTTAACTTTAAATTTATTCATTGCAGATTTTAAAAAAAATGTGCAGCTGTAACAAAAGAAGAGAAAGAATTTCTTTCCAATAAAATAAAAGCTATTGAAGTGGAAGCAGACCGAAACAACAAAAGAAAATTAGATGAGTACCAGGAAGACACAAGTTTGAGAAAATATGCCAAAGAATCTGCTAATAACATAATGGAGTTACAGTCAAAAGTCAATTTTTTGTGTTCTGAGATGAAAAATGTTGAAGAACAATTAAAGGAGGAAAGACGTTTAAGAGAAGCAGCTGAAAATAGAATCCATATTCTTGAATTGAAGCTTCAGAAATTGGAAAAATTTAGAAAAGCATGATGTGGAGGAAAAAGATAATTTGAACAAAAAAACTGAAGTTGAAAAAGGTAAAAAAAAATTTGTTGGTATGATTCACATAAACAGTTCTGCTAATTTTCCAACTTTTGATATTATGCAAACTCAAGATTTCATACTAGAAAAGCAGACACAAGATAGTTTAAAATCTGACAATCTGAAAGAGCCTGCTCAAGATCCTATTGTTGTTGAAGATATTGTCCTAAAAGAACCAAAAAAGAAGAAGAAGCCAAAGAATGTTGACAAATGTCCACTACTCAAATATCTTACCGAAGAACAAAAAGAAATTGTCAATTTTTTTTTCAAAATTCTTGGAGGAAACAAGTAAGTAACTAAACTACTTTTGACTCAATTGAATTAAATATATATTTATTCTAATAAGATATGCATATAAAGTATAGCAGAACTTTTGTCATGTTGATATGCATATAAATATTCTCCATGTTTTTTTGTCATATAGAGATCAAATCTGTGTTTTATATGTAAGTGCCATAAAACCAGGACTGATTTAATACCCATGTTTTTTTATCATATAGACATCAAAAAAACCAAACTAAACTAAAAAAGATAAATTAATTTATCTTTTCATACAAACTTCTACAACTATTGTTATTTTCTTTTGTTAAAAAATATTTCATTACATACTAATCTTAATTTTTCAGTATACCAATCTTAGTTAATTTTCTTTTATACTGTAAGTGCCATACAACACAGAACATACTAATCTTAATTTTTTAGTGATGAAGCATTTACTTGTGATGATGGAAACTTCATCACCATCACAAAAAGTATGATAGAAGAAATTCTCTATGGAGAATATATTTCTGGTCAAGTAAGTACAAAAAACTATACTTTGCATCATTATAAATTCTATTCTTTGCTTCATTATAAAATCTATACTTAATCCGTAATTTTTTTTGGAAATGTAGGTTATTGATTGGTTTTGGTTCAGAAAAACAAAATTTTTAGAACCAAGTTCTAGCATTATATATGTGAACACAACAATGACAGTAAGTGTACTATAATGAAAAATTTAATTTGTTTCTAAGATAAATTTTCTGAAATTATTTTTTAGCAGAAAAGCGCAACAGATGGAAACCTGGAAAATATCAAAACAAATATGTTTAATCCTTTTATTAAACAAGCACTTCTAAATCCATTATGTTGTAATATATTATTTCCTATACATGGCAACGAACATTGGAGCTTGCTAGAGCTAGAAGTGGAATCATGTTCATGGAACCATTATGATTCTCTACACTTGACCACAAGATCGAAGACACTAAGAAGTGGACATTCAAGGTTTGCTATTAATGTGGTAAGTAAAATACACAGAAAGTAAAAAAGATAAATAGATTTATCATTATTATAAAAATTTATATATATATATATATATATATGGCAGAAAGCAGCGGTAAACAAAATCAATAAAGACTTACAAGACGCAGGCGAGAAAACAATTCTGGGAAAGTCTACATTGATTAAAAATGTTAACTGTGCTCAACAAAGCAACGGGTAATTTTCATAATCACTAATTAAAAATGTTTACCTAGGATTTAAGTACATGTTTAGTTATATTTTCATAATCACTAATACAAATGGTATATTATCTAATGCATTCAAGGTATTTTATGTTTTTCTCATGATATTAGTTATTACATAAAATATACAGATATGTTAAACCCTAGGTAAAAAAGATAAAAGCATTTATATTTTTATGTAAATGATTTAAGTTGTTTGTTGTTTTGGAGCTGGTTTATTGTTAAATGAAATTAATATGGGCATAGGAGTGGATTGGAAAACACCAAGTACCACAATTTCAGTTCATTTGGATGATTACTGTGATCTAATTGATTGTCATGTAGGAAGTGAAATAGAGTGCAATGAATATATATCTTCAAAACTAATCGTTAGGTAAGTAATCTGATTGTAGAGATGATAGGCTTACTCAGACATGTGATCTTACTTGATACTTTGATTAGAATTTGATTGTAGGTACTGCTAGTCAAAGCATCTCCCAACATATTATGAGGTGTAATCTTTAAGTTTAGTTTGTCCCGTGAGGGAATAGTTTGCCTCAACCAGTGTAAACATATTTGCTAAACATCTATATAAAAGCATTCGTATCTATTAAATAGATGCCTACATAGTAGATGCTATTAATTAAGTTCTGTGTTTCTAGATATCAATAATATATAAGGCTCTTCTTTTCTTTTTTCGTTTTCTTTTCATGTCTACAGTCACATTATTGTTTTTATTAAAAAAACGTGGTTAAAGGGAATTCAACTTGGATAAATGGGTATATTTTAGGCGGGAATCCATCCAAAAATATTTTCTTTTATAGAAGAAACATGATAGATGGGACAAAATCAGATGATTTACTGTTTTACCAACATTCAAAATAAATTGGACAATATCTAAGAAAAGACGGTCCACTTAAAACTAAATCCAAAGAGATCTAATCGGAAAAATAACCATAAAACTGCAGCAGCTCCCCGAAAAAATTTAAAAATTGCATTATGAGGGCAAAAATGAAATTATTTTTGATTTGTATGACAGAGCAATTTTTTCGGTGCATCTCATAGCAAGTTTAAAATATTGAAAAAATGCCCCAGGTTGTTCAAATCACTGATACAAATGGTATATTATCTAATGCATTCAAGGTATTTGATGTTTTTCTCATGATATTAGTTATTACATAAAATATACAGATATGTTAAACCGTAAGTAAAAAAGATAAAAGCATTTATGTTTTTATATAAATGATTTAAGTTGTTTGTTGTTTTAGAGCTGGTTTATTGTTAAATGAAATTAATTAAAGAGTTCTTCATAAAATATTAAGTGTCAGATCTTACTTTATTGAACTACTAAAAAAGATAGAAGCATTTATCTTTTGATGTAATGGATTTAAGTACATATTTAGTTATATTTTTATAATCACTAATACTGGAGATTTTTATACAACGATGAATGTAACACAATAACTAAAATTTTAACAAATGCAGGTTTGACTGTGGAATTTTCGTAATGATGTTTATCCAAAAGTTAGCACAAGGAATGGACACAACATCAAAAATCATTCTAGAACAAGTAAACGCATTTAGAGCACAGATAAGTGCACAAATTCTCTCTGATGAACCATACTGCTGGACAATTGAAAAATTCTGCAGTTCAGCTTCTGCAACAAAAGATGTGAACTGACAATGATAGCAACAAATTCTTTGATGTCTAACAGTCTTTTTATCATACATTTGTTAAAATTTTATTTGACTGATGAATTTGTAATGGTTGACTTAGGCCATATTATTTGAACTGTAAAACCTACTTACAGATGTTGTAGACTTGAGTTTGTTTATGTGTATGCTGTGCACTTGTTTGCACTGTCACTTTTGAATCTGACTATACATTCATGTTGTGTTCTAGAAAAAAATTGGGCCGTATAATACAGAGTGTGTTGTGTAATGTGAAGGTTACTGTGATGTTGAGTAATTTGCTAGGATGAGGAAGATAGTGTGGATGGAAGTGCTATGCAGTTAGTGTTGATGGTTGCTGTGAATTTCAGGTTATAGAGGTCGTTTCTGTTGGTGTTGAGGATGTTGTATGTCAAATGACAGAAGTTTGAAGATAGTGATTGGAATTGCAGTGCATTGAGAGTTGATGGAAGTCCTGTGAGCTATTTTAGGTTGTGGCAAGTGCAAGGTTGGTCAGTTGTAGGCAGAAGGCTAGATGTTGGTGGAAATGAATGATGAAAGTGATGATGCCTGAGAATGGGAAGAAGGAATGCTGGTGACATGGATTGGTGACGTTTGGTTAGTGATTATTGAGCAGAGCTTCATAGAGGGAAGATTTGAATGGTTTGTAGACGGATTTTGCAAGTAGTTAGCAGATGTTGATGGAAAGAGTGGTTAATAATGAGATTGGGTAAAACAGAAAATGTAATGATAATTTACTGTAATACGTGAATGAGAACAGAATTGAATTGTATGCAGAAACCTTAGAATGTATTGAAAATAGAGAAGAATTTGTAACAATTGCAAATGTGTAACAACGGTATTTTTTGATATATGTTTGCAAATTAGGGATTGAAGCAATGGCAAATTCATACAAATAAACAAAGCATATGAACATAAGGAACATCATACTCTTTCTCTTTCTCTGTATAGTTCCTTTACAAGTATGATTAACAAACTAGTGATATAAATCAAAAATTGAAACAAGATGGTATGATGTTAACATTTTGAAAAAATAATGGATCAAATTAGTGATATTTTACCTGATGAAAAACATCAAGCTAAAGTAAAACTTAAGACATGCATGTGTAGAAGGCACATTTGTTGATTATCAGAGAAAGTCATAGTAAAATATTTGGATATCTAGTGAATAAATATATGAAATGGGTGAAGATATAACTTTTGTTATGGGCAGTAAGTACAATTTCAGTTAGTTTTTAAACAATTGCAAATGTGTAACAATGGTATTTTTTGATATATGTTTGGAAAAAAAAAAACAAAACAAAACACACTAAATCAAACCAATTTCCTGCAGCATTAGCAACATCAACTGACCACAATTGCACGCAAGTTGAATACTGCTTTCTTGAAAAAAGAAGTTATTAGAAAAAGATAAATAACTATTGGAGATGGATAGGTATTCCACCGTTATGAAAAATCAACAAATATTTCTGCACAAACAAAATTGAACAAAGATTTCTGCACAAACAAAATTGAAATCAATGACCGCAATATACTTAAGTACTAAGCTTGTTTGAGGCCAATGATATGTCAATTTATCTTTTTTAGCAGAACAATTGCAACCAATAGTTCTTCCATACTTTCCATTTCCTGTTACAAGAGCAACTACCACCTTCATCATTCACAACTTCAAGTGCCTCTGACTACTCCTTACTTCACTGCCAACCTCCACTGCCTCACTTTTTAACTACTACACCTCCTCCTTTACAAAAGTCCCAATACCACTCTGTCATACTTCACTTACTAACCATACTTCCATCCCAAACCATTCACAACCTATAAACTTCACAGTTCTCTGGCCATACAAGCAAATACTACTACACCACTGTTTCATTCAATACAAACTGCAGCAACATTCCACACTCAACACTGTCAGAGAAGCCACAACCCACAATTCTTCTTCACTAACTATCATCTTACCAATTCCACACTGACTACCTACCGGCAACCATCACAGTGCCTACCAGAAAAGCAGAAACTCATAAACAATTGCATACAACCAAAAGTAATCAAAATCAAATTATGTCCAATTCAACATATGCAATAATCCAAATATTCAAGTCAAAGTATTCATAGAACAACCAATCAATCAAATACACTGGACTAATACAATCAACTCAATTATTCAACTCAAAGTATTCATAGAACAACCAATCAAATACATTGGACTAAAACAATCAACTCAAATATTCAAAGAACATCCTCTTCTATTATGTCCTAGTTTTTTACACTTTCTACATCTGTTTTGCTTAGCATGAAAGTCAGCCCCTTCAATCCTATTCATCCTAGGCCTACCAGCTCCACGAATAGGCTTAGGAGGAAGAACAATAGATGATTCTTCAGCTTCAATTGCTTCCTTCTCAAAAGTTGGAATAGGATTGATCAAATGTGAATATGAAGCTCGATAATACTCAACAGTAAAGTAATTCTCAATATATTCATAAACAGAATTTATGGTTAAAGAAATACACTTCAAAGCTTGCTCACAAGGAAAACCTGTCACTTTCCATTGATTGCAACTGCAAATGCGATTTTTAAGATCAACCTTTTGAAATGTTGGAGAATGAACTTCAAAAATATACCTACAAAATGTAAAATTAAAAACAGTTAAAATATATACACAGATTGCATTTCCAAAAAATGATTATTAGCACTATATATATTCTCTCTAATCTATCTAATAAATAAGACCCAATTCATGTGCATAGAACTAATAGTGAAAAATAAGACTCATAAACCAAAACAAATAACAACGGGCATACTGTTCATATTCTTTAGAGAAAGTATATCTTATGTAGATTTTGATTTTAATTTTCTTTTTAAAAAAGCTGATAACCAATCTAGAAAAAAGAAAGCATAAAGGTTATAGTAAGAATTAAAACCTGTAAACCTTGACAATGATTTCAATGGGTAAGGAATCCACTGATTAAATGGAATTGACTAGAACATTGCGTTGATGCACCAGATTTGACTTTTCCAAAAAGATCAACAGGATTGTCCAAGTCAAGAACTAATATACCATAAGTAAAATGTATAGACTCATCCAGACGAAAATAATGAAAGAGCTAAGAATTACATACAGTGTTAATTACAATGCCGCGACTGTCAAGATTCAAAAGATCCAGAGGGGTTTAAAATTTATAAATACCAACAAAATGAAATCATAACACATGCTACATAGCAAGTTGAAAAAAGATAAATGCATTTATCATTTTTTCAGAAACTATGAGCATCATGTAAAAATGTAGAAATACATACCTAGATGATTTAGAAACACTCCACCCAAATCCTTCTTCCTTCAATTTCAACAAACGAGCTTCCATTTTTGGACATAGCACACTAGTCCACTTTGATGCCCCTTCTCTACGATTAGACATTCGCATCATCAGTTTTACCCTAATTCCATCAAGACAAGCAGTAACAGGCAAACTTCTTTCATCCAAAATCCAAGAATTAAAACTCTCAGCTACATTGGATTTATTTTCACCATATCGCTTCCCCGGAAAAAACAAATCAGCCCAATGATCATATGGTTTATCATTCAAGTACTCTATAGCTTTGGCACCTCCAATTTCTTTGTACTTGGACATAGCTTTTTCAAACTCATGATGATTAGAAGCTATAGCACAACTCTCAAGTAAATGAGCTACCCAAACACCCCTTCCACTTTTCACGATGCTAGCAATATTATTTTGCATATGATGCAAACAATAAGAATGATGACTATTTGGAATTTTTTTTGGAATACTTAACAATAAACCCCAGTGTCTATCACTTAAAAAAGTTAATATTCTATCACAACTGAGAGCATTCTTTAGGTGTTTTAAAAACCAACTCCAACACTCTTCATTTTCTTTGGGAACAAGAGCCATTGCTAATGGGAAAAAACCTGGAAAAAAAACAAAAAAAATTAATTCACTGTTTATGTATTACATTTGAAACAACAAAATGCATTATATTTGAAACAGTATTATCTAATAGTAGACAATCACATGAACACTATACCCTCAGCCCAAATAAAAAAGGAAAAAACAATTTCCTAGAGGCAATTCATCCTTTTTTTTTAAAAAAAAAATTCTATTTGAATGTGTAGTCTACGCATAAAGGGTAGAAATTGCAAAGATATGATACATAATTCATGCATACAATACAAAGAATTATATTCAAACATCTAAAACATATATGCTTTTATCTTTTCTATATGCTGTTTAAATCATTTGTATACCTTATGTAAGAACTTCAAATAAAGAGCAAAATGATAAATATGTTCAACATGTAGTAGTATCTATGATATATAAGTACGGCTTAATATGTTATTTAATTATTTATATTAAAAGATAAATGCATTTATCTTTTTTAACTCCTGAATACAGTAACATTTTGTATATCAAATTAAAGAACATAGTATTTGTTTTGGATCAAATTTACAATAAGAAGAGCATGGCTGTCCATTGAACAATTGTACCAACTTTGTAACTTGTGCAACTAGATTGAAGATGTTAGAGATAAAAACATATATGCATTTATTGTTTAAAATATGACAGATTCTGGTAAATCCAACATAAGCAGTAGGTATCATGATAAACTGAAAAAAATAAAACATCTAGATTATGTATCTATCAAAATAAAAATAAAAAAACAACCAACATTAATCATCGTTAATTTTCAGTTGAACTAAATTGTGAGTTTGAATTCATTTTTGCAATAATTTCACATGCTAATCCTTAACGCAGAAGAAAATATAATGAATTGAACAACATATTACTACATTTGAAACAACCAAATGCATTATATTTGAAACAGTACTATATAACAGTAGACTAATCACTTGAACAAAATGCAGTATGTACACAACAAAATTCACTAGAACAATAACTTAAAGAAACAGTACTATGTAACATAAATACAACAACAAAAAAAAAATCAAAATCAGTACCATGATTCCCATTTTTCGCAGTGGCAGCCATCAAAATACCACTTCGCCCTTTCAAAAAGGTAGCATCCAAAAACACCATAGGACGACAATAGTTAAATCCAAATATACATGCCTCATAACATACAAAAACTCTCTCAAATTGATTTGTTTCAGAATCCACATCCATATATACTTGAATAACTATTTGGGTTATTTCTTTCCAATGCCTTCAAATACCAAACTAATTCATTGTAAGATTTCTTTTCATCACCAAAAATATCATTCATGGCCAATTTCTTTCCCTTATAAGCAAAGTAATAGCTTAGCTCCACATCATAATCTCTTCTAAAACTTTTAATGATATCCTTGGTTTTTCTTTTTGGCTCATTACGAATTTGATTGACGATTAAACTTTTCACAAGATCACTATTAATGGTTGGACTACTAAGGGAACGAAATCCACCACCACAAGTATGAATCAAGTTAATGTTTTTAACAAACAGTTGGTCCAATTGCTTCAGTTTGCAAGAAGCATGAATCCTAAAAGGATAGCTAGCTACAGCACATCGAACTGTCAATCGTTCTTTACAATTCTTAATATACTGTACTTTAAATCCATTCTTCAAACAATAAGCACTAACTGTTCTACAGAATCCAATAGCAGAATCAAACTGTTGACCAACGCCAGTAAAAAATTCCATATTTGAATTCTTCTTCAACAACTCATGTAAATCCTTTTATTGAGTAAAACCAGAATCTAAATCATCATCATAACCTAACATATTATTACTTGACTCAACACCAACAATTGAACCAGACTTGCTACTTTCACCAACAAAATTATCCATTGAATCATTCTTCAACCGTAGAAAAAAAACCAAAAATTCTTCCTTTTTAAACCAAGACAAACACAATATAGCTTGAAGATCACTATCCGTTTCAATAAAGGTAGTCTTTGATTCTCGAATATAAAAAATATCAAAGCATAATGGAGTAAAATTATTCCACTCCTCCCAAATCCTATTCCTAACAGAAGAAATAGAAGATCCAATCCAAAACGAGCACTAAAACAATTGTTATTGAAATCAAACACAACTATAACAGATGAATCACACCTGCAAAAAAAAATGTAAAAAAATATAACTATGTGAAACTGATCTTAAATAAAAACTAATAGCATAAAACTATTTAAATCATTTTCTATACCACTTTTTGAAAAAAGATAAAACAATTTATCTATTACAGATCACTATCACTCTTTGGGATAACCTGATTACAACAGTGGAAAATATAACTATGTGAAACTGATCATAAATATAAACTGATAGCATAAAAATATTTAAATCATTTTCTATACCACTTTTTGAAAAAAGATAAAATAATTTATCTTTTACAGATCACTATCACTCTTTGGGATAACCTGATTACAACAGTGGAAAAACGTTGAGTTTCATTCTAACCCTTACCAACTAAATTTTCAACACCTACCACATCAAACATTCCAACATAACAGCTAACAATAACTATTGTCCTACCATAGTCTAGTACATAAATACCAATTGTCTGATCCTCTTTCAACCAAGTATATTGGGATTATGTTTACAATTTCAAATCCAGCATGGTACATAACTTGAAATCAACCAAAAAAAATTGGTACATGGGGAAGAAAAACATTCGTCATGATTGTACCTATTCAAGTTTACATTGTTGAAAAATCATAGGTGAAAAAGATGATCTGCAAAAATATACTTAATGGTGAAAAAGAAGAGCTAAAAAATTATCATAACAAACACGCACTAAGATCAATATGGTCTTTAAAACACATAATCACATTCAATGGCTGCCAAATAATTTGTAACAGCCCTAGTTTTTAGCTATTTATTTTATTTTAATTATTTAATTTTGAAATATATTTCATATAAATGGTGTTTACCAAAATAGTTTAAATATTTAATTTGGAGATATATTTTATAAAAATTATGTATGTCAATAAAATAAAATAATAACTGTGAAAATTTAAGCTATTTTTGAACTGTTAAATTTCGCGTTTAAAAGACGCGTCAAATTATAGGGTATAAGCAACGTAATAAAACGTGTGTTTTTAAAATGTTATGTTTATGAAAATTTTGATGTTTTAGACTACGTCTGTTTAACGTAGTGTAAAAATCATATTTTCGAACCTTTTTGAAGAAAAATATCAGTCAGAGATTTTTGGCTAACGTTACGTTATTTTAACTGACAGTTTGGTTTAAATTTAAATTATATACTTTTATGCCTAAAGCCTACATAAATATTTACCATTTCATTTATTAATATCAAACTATAGAATCAAATGTATAAAATGAATTAGACATGAAGAAAACGTTCAAAGCTTATGTCACGCAAATATTTATAACTTTGGTAACTGGAAGCTTTAAACCCCTACAGCTCTTTTTTTTCCCCTGTGTTCTTGCCTATGATCAAGCATGGAAGCTGCATGGTCCAAGTACAATTGGAAGCATAGTTAATGCAAATCACAGTTTATATAAATCAAAAGTCTGGCAACTTTTATTCTTTGAAACTGGAAAGGGAAAATCACGCAAGCTTTAAAAGTTTAGAAAGTAACGTGCATTATCAACCTTGCTTGTAACCTCTGTTTTCATCAGTTATCAAACACTTAAATCACGCAAGAAATATAACTGACGTATATTTATCTTCCCCTTTGATTTCGCCAGCAGTTTACATTCAAACCACTATGTATGCAAACCTTTCAATTGCTCACAAATCACGCGACTCAGATTTTGTAACGAATGAACATCAGAGGCTGAAGAAACTGATATGACATTCCTTTCACCCCTCCTCATACTGCCTATATGTTTTCCCACTTCATTCATCTTTTCTTTTCTGGATCTCAACTTCTCTGCTTCTTCTCGTGAATCCAGATCAGGTAATATTTCACCTTGTTTCTTTTGATTCTTTCAGTCTCCTTTCTGTTTCGTTGGCACTTTGCTCGGCCATGACCACCTGTGTTTATGCCCTGTCCCACCTTATCTTTATATGGATCACTGATTTGTTTTAGTAAAGAGCTGAGTTGTTTGATGCTAGTAAATAGAAGTAAGGGGGGGTAGATGTTGATTCAAGTTTCAGTTTGGGTGGAAAGCTTGCTTGAAATGTTTGCATATTTGTCTCGAAGTAGCGGTTATGAGGAACTAGATAATATGGGTTCTGTCTGTTTGAATTATAAAGACTGGAGTGGGTGATGATAGGAATAGAAGGGAAGTTTAAAAATTTGAAGTTGAATAGCTTGGTCTGAGAAGTGGTAGAGAAGGCATACGTGAGTTTTTCAGTTTGCATTGGTATCATTAAAGTAAGTCTGCCTTTATACAAAATCTTGAGTAGCTGTGCATGTCAAGTATCATGGTGCATCATAGTGTACATGCAACACAGGCCCTTCTTTTTCGAAAGCTATAATAAGTGCACAGCTAAGGCTTATATATTTGTTTCAGTTGATAAGTTGATAGAAATAGAAGTAGTGGCAAGTTTCAGTGTTGAGGTAGGTGAGGAGTGATTTTTCAGAAAGCAAGTTGTGTGGAAAATTTTACCCGAAGCATGCGCATATTCGTCTCGAAGCAGAGACACATGTGACTCGAAGCCTTGAATAATTTTTCTCGAAGTAAAGCAAGTGTGGCTCGGGTAGTTAGATAAGGCCTCTGAAATGCTTCAGTTTTAGCCTGGGAAGTTTGAATCTAAGAAAATCAATCTGTAAAGTAATGTTTTAAAACTAAGCCTAAAATTTAAGATTTGAAACTGAATACTAGAAATGGAGTCTAAATGATATAATTAGGCAACAAACTTTTCAGAACACATACCTGCAGTAATAGATGAAGATAGACTTGGGGTTAGGCATATTGGTTTCAGTCTGGAAAGTTAAATATCAGATGGGTTAAGATATAATGTAAAGCTAAGTTAAACAAAAATAGAAGTGGATAGGAATAGGCTGGGAATTTCATAGATATCTTTTGCACAGAGTATGATATGATGAATGATAACAGAAGAAGGGGGGCGTGCATATGTGCACGTCTATACATGTTTTGCAGCGACTGATGGGAAACTAGGTAAGGATGAGATAGGAACTGATTTGTTTGAAGATGGATCTGAGAAAGTTGGAATAAAGGTTGGGAATATTAGTACAGGATTTTGGCTGCATATAGTGTTTTGGCGTGAGTCGAAAAATGCGTGCACGTGTACATGTGTATATATGTCCCGACATATAATAGGAAACCCACCATTTTGCCTTAGTTCGTCCTTAGGAATTTTGTTATAGATTTTAGTTTTAGCCCGGTTCACATTTTGGGTACACTTTGGTCATATTACACGGTGGAGTGGTCGAGCAAGCCAAACCGATTCTCGTTCTATTTTTAATTTTTCTTTGACCGTAAATTCTAAAGTCGCGTATTCTATATTTACTTTTGTTCTAGATTTGAATCTAGGCGACATCCGAGAAATCTGATAGTTACCCTTTGTCGTTCTTGTCCGGTGAATTGCCGTTTTGAAATTCAAATTGTCTGCAGTTCTCAGGTGAGTATTTCTCACCAGACATATGTACATGTATTTTGTAAATTTTCGCAAGTGTATGTGTAAAATTTTATTTCACTATTATCTGTCTGTAGTGTGATATAGAATGATGAACCCCATTTTTGACATCTCATCAGTTATTATCTGTTGTATTATTTATGCAGTTATATTATATTATTGTTTATTTACTGCTTAAATTACCACTGCAAGTTCCCTGTTAATTTAGATTGTATGGGCTGAAATGATAGGCCTAAATGATGATTATTGTTAAACTATTCTGTTAACCGCTTAACTGTTAACTTGGGATTGCGGGTTTGAAATGATAGAACCCGGGGTTTGTAAACTACGGATTGAAATGATATAAATCCGTATCACTTGACCTAGGCTAGAAAACTATATACAGGCCCGTGGTCCTATAATATTTTCTGAAATATTTAAAATTATTTTGGAAGTTAAATATTTGATTTAATATCTTTAAAGGATTTTATATTGATTTTGAATGAGTTATAAATGTTAAATAAATAAATAAATATTTGAATAAATTTTAGAATATAACGTATTTTGGTAATTCTGGATTTTTGAAAGGATAAGATTTCAGATAAGAAATAATAAATAAATAAGTTATATTTGGGAATATTTATTAAGTTAAACAATCTACTACAGCATTTAAATGCTGTCTTTTGAAATTGGACTAGTTTTACCCGTAACTTTAGGTAGCATTTCCTAAGTGCTACAGAGTCTAGAATTTGATGGTTTTAAAATTTATGGAATTTGATAAATTTTATTTTATGTTTAAGTTTTGGAAAATCTTAAGATATGATATTTACAACTGGATTTTCCTTAATAAATTTAAGATGAATATTCTAGTATTAAGTAAATTTTGAAATTATTTAATGGCTAAAATTTGGAGTTTTATTTATGGAATTTGTGGGAATATTCAAGACTAAATAATAAAACATTGATTTGTTGAAAGAATAAAATCCAACCTTAGTTTGAATAGTAAATACTCCAATTGGATATATATATAGGAATTGTAATGGTTTGGGAACATAAAGTGATATTTAAATTATGGTTTAAAACTTTAAATAAAGAAATATATTTGTAAAGCTATGTAAATTATCTTCTTTACAAAGTAACCATAAAGTTAAACCATTCATTCTACATACCGTTGAATATCCAAACCATTTGTGTTGGGTGTTATGGGTTTAAAGTAAAATTTCCAAAAATAATATGTTTGAAGATATAATTCAAATAGTTGGTTTCCAGATATTATAAATTTTAAGCAGTATGGTTTTGGAAAAGAATTATATTTGAATATAACGATATCATGTTGTTTTGGGTTTTAAATGATATCGTATTTATAGTTTTGAAATGGAAATGTTTATACTGGTTTTAAAGTATAAATTGTTTTTAAATGACCACGGGTTATAATAACGATGGGTTGGCAAAGAGACCGGGATCGGATATGGACATACTCTCTGTCGATACCGAAAACCACTTTGACTAACCGTGTACGCGGTGGAGATTCCAGAATGAAGTAGGTCGGTGGTGGCGTTTCCTATAAGGTAAATACGTGGACCCGACTCCCGTGAGTTGGCATAAGATGGCTAAAACAGGAGCAATTCCAGGCCAATGAGGTCATTCCTCTGATCGGACGCTCCTCTTCGATATTATACTATGATTTTGGATTGATTCGGTGGCCACCTCTATATTTTGATTTTGGGGAGTTAGTCCGAGGTGGGCGGTAACTGCGGCTACGCGTTTCCACCAGCCTGGATAGCAATTGGTATATCTACCCTGGCATTGCCTAGTTGTGCCGTGTCATCTACCATACCGAGCCTTGTACGAGTTTAGATTTCTCCCGTAGCCCGTGTGGTATCCTCTAGTTGCTTCCCGATCAGGAGGAGCTATGATATTGGATGGACTACTGGGACTATTACGTGTTAAGGGCTATATGGGTAACCCCTTAACGCTATTAAAAAGTAAGTTTATTTTATAAATAGACACTAGTATAATAGCGCAATATACTACATAGTAAATAGTTTGACGGATCCTTAGAGGATGGGCGGTCCCAAGCATCCTTTAAGTTACTTGCTCTATATTACAGTACACTTGAATTAGCTTACATTATATAAGTATGTATGTCCTGACTCGAGTGTTATGTTTTATTTTTACGCTCGGGTCAGCCTGAGTTGCAGCTTCAATTTCTTCTCCGTAGCTAGGACACTCAGTAGATCATTCGCGCTGCTGGAAGTTGTTTCAGCCTTTATCTTTTCTGGAATTCAAGACTTTGAAGACTCTATCTCTATTTATGTCTTAAAATTTGTATTGAGGATTATAGACAATGTAAGTTCTGTTTTGTTGAAGTTATATCAGTGGCTTCATGAACCACTAAATTTTTAATTTCCGCTGCGAGATTCTGATATCTGTGTATGTGATTCTGTGATCTATTTATTGTATATTCTGAGTTTTGCCAAATTTATTCTACAACGCAGTATTTTGAACAATTCAAGTCCGACAATGTGCGGATGCGAATGGTTGAAAATACTGGGCCGTTACATTTGGTATCGGAGCTTTGGTTCTAGGCAAAACTTAGAATGCATGGTAAATTTGATTTACAGAATCACGTTCATTCGAGATTGAACCACTCTCTTTTCGAATTTTGGAACATTCCCTACGGTTCCAAAGCTCATTCGTGTCCCTCACTTTTCATCTACTTTAGATTCTGGAGTGTCCCATAACTCCACTTCGGATGATCTTTATAGTGAATTGGCGGTCTCGCCATTATTCTAATTAAGGGGTGAAACTCCTTTACCATTAGCATTGATTCACCAGAAATTTATATTTAACATCGGTTTAGATGCTAGTATCTTTGGTTATTCCGAACTCTCTCTCTTCGGATCGAATGGTAAATCTACATTTGAGCTGACTCTTTAAGTCACGGTTGGCCAGGTCTGGGTTGTCCGCGATTTATATAAACGTACCCAGTTCCTTATTTTGTTGTTTAATCATCAGATCTGCTGATTCCAACTTATCTTGAAATCTCTTTGATTTGAATTCATCAAATTTGAATTTCTATCCTTGTTTTGAAAATTTATTCCTATATTTGAAAGAAAATCTAAAATATATATAAGTATAATTTTCAGAATTTTTATAATTAATTTAACTAGTTGTCAAGAGATAATAGTTTTGATTTTTTTATGGTTTTGTAAACCATGTGTTTTGTCTAATAAATGATTGAATATAAGCAATGGTCATAAAGTAATTTGGAAACAGAAATGAATTTAAAACAAGAACTTGAAAATTCAATTTCCGATGGTTTCAAACCTTGGGTTTAAAATTTTTAAAAGGATATATACTATTTAAAGTATTTTTGTATAGAAATTTGTTTCCAAAGAATTTTAAAAATATAGTGCTCTTCTCTTTGTCGCTGGAAAATAATTTCGGTGATGACTGCAGCATCATCGACATTCATTTTCGAGTTTCGAAGCGAAAAGACCATTCTGTAGTCTGGCTACAGTGTTACCTTGAGATTTTAATTAATTTGAATTTCTAAAATATGACTTAATTTATAAAATTGATTGGACATATTATGTACATATATTTAGTTATCTCTAAATGGTTTGAAGGGAATCGGAAATTTAACTCTTAAAGTTTATCTGGAAAAAATATAAAATAAATTTTTTGAATAAGGAATTCCAACTGGAGATAATTGAATTTGGAAGTTTTAGTTGTATAATACTCAATTTCATTTCAATATAACTTACCTTGATTTTCAGAAGTTAACAATGTAATTGGATAATATACAATATAAAAGGATTTTATAAATAAAATTTGAGTGGTTATAATAAATGTTATACACTTAAATTTTAATTATAAAAGATTGATAGAGGTAAATAAAGAAAATATTTGAAGGGATATTTTTGTAGTAAGGATTATTTTAATTGATGTCTAAATGAATAATTATGATTTAAATAGTTAAGACGTATTTTAATATCACTAAAGTTTGATAATTGAGAATTTGGTTTTCAAATGAAAATTACAAGTGTAAGTTATTTGTTACAATTAAGAGTTAAGAAAAAATGAACTGATTGGAAATACTATTATATCTACTGTAGCATATTATAAGTGCAACTGTTTCTAACAATGAATAGTTTGAAAAAAATTTATAATTGAATAAATGAAACTAAGAATATTTCAACTTTGAAATGAATATTATCTGGCATTAAATTTAAAGGGTATAAATAAAGATTATTTTAAAAGTGTTATGATTTTAGTAGTATGATTTCCAAATAATAATATCTATAGGTTTTAATGACTTTCAAAGTATTATGATTTCAAAGGCATTATGATTTCAAATTTATTTTCTTATTTTCAAACTATCTTCGAGTATCCTTGGTTTCCTATCTGCTACAGATTGGGAAGGCTATTGCTTATACCAGTCTATTTAGAAATCTTTCTATAATCTTTGAAAATCTTTGTTACTCATCGGGACCTGAGCACCGTTTATCACCCATGGACTGACGGTCAAACTGAAAGAGTAAAACCGATTCTAGAGGATCTTCTTCGTGCTTCAAATCCGGAACTATTCAGTTAAGGTTTTTTTTTTTTTTTTTTGTTTATCTAGCTGATCTTCCTTTGTTTCTCTTCTTCCGTTCCTTTTCGAGGACGAAAAGTTCTTAAGTGGGGGAGAGTGTAACAGCCCTAGTTTTTAGCTATTTATTTTATTTTAATTATTTAATTTTGAAATATATTTCATATAAATGGTGTTTACCAAAATAGTTTAAATATTTAATTTGGAGATATATTTTATAAAAATTATGTATGTCAATAAAATAAAATAATAACTGTGAAAATTTAAGCTATTTTTGAACTGTTAAATTTCGCGTTTAAAAGACGCGTCAAATTATAGGGTATAAGCAACGTAATAAAACGTGTGTTTTTAAAATGTTATGTTTATGAAAATTTTGATGTTTTAGACTACGTCTGTTTAACGTAGTGTAAAAATCATATTTTCGAACCTTTTTGAAGAAAAATATCAGTCAGAGATTTTTGGCTAACGTTACGTTATTTTAACTGACAGTTTGGTTTAAATTTAAATTATATACTTTTATGCCTAAAGCCTACATAAATATTTACCATTTCATTTATTAATATCAAACTATAGAATCAAATGTATAAAATGAATTAGACATGAAGAAAACGTTCAAAGCTTATGTCACGCAAATATTTATAACTTTGGTAACTGGAAGCTTTAAACCCCTACAGCTCTTTTTTTTCCCCTGTGTTCTTGCCTATGATCAAGCATGGAAGCTGCATGGTCCAAGTACAATTGGAAGCATAGTTAATGCAAATCACAGTTTATATAAATCAAAAGTCTGGCAACTTTTATTCTTTGAAACTGGAAAGGGAAAATCACGCAAGCTTTAAAAGTTTAGAAAGTAACGTGCATTATCAACCTTGCTTGTAACCTCTGTTTTCATCAGTTATCAAACACTTAAATCACGCAAGAAATATAACTGACGTATATTTATCTTCCCCTTTGATTTCGCCAGCAGTTTACATTCAAACCACTATGTATGCAAACCTTTCAATTGCTCACAAATCACGCGACTCAGATTTTGTAACGAATGAACATCAGAGGCTGAAGAAACTGATATGACATTCCTTTCACCCCTCCTCATACTGCCTATATGTTTTCCCACTTCATTCATCTTTTCTTTTCTGGATCTCAACTTCTCTGCTTCTTCTCGTGAATCCAGATCAGGTAATATTTCACCTTGTTTCTTTTGATTCTTTCAGTCTCCTTTCTGTTTCGTTGGCACTTTGCTCGGCCATGACCACCTGTGTTTATGCCCTGTCCCACCTTATCTTTATATGGATCACTGATTTGTTTTAGTAAAGAGCTGAGTTGTTTGATGCTAGTAAATAGAAGTAAGGAGGGGTAGATGTTGATTCAAGTTTCAGTTTGGGTGGAAAGCTTGCTTGAAATGTTTGCATATTTGTCTCGAAGTAGCGGTTATGAGGAACTAGATAATATGGGTTCTGTCTGTTTGAATTATAAAGACTGGAGTGGGTGATGATAGGAATAGAAGGGAAGTTTAAAAATTTGAAGTTGAATAGCTTGGTCTGAGAAGTGGTAGAGAAGGCATACGTGAGTTTTTCAGTTTGCATTGGTATCATTAAAGTAAGTCTGCCTTTATACAAAATCTTGAGTAGCTGTGCATGTCAAGTATCATGGTGCATCATAGTGTACATGCAACACAGGCCCTTCTTTTTCGAAAGCTGTAATAAGTGCACAGCTAAGGCTTATATATTTGTTTCAGTTGATAAGTTGATAGAAATAGAAGTAGTGGCAAGTTTCAGTGTTGAGGTAGGTGAGGAGTGATTTTTCAGAAAGCAAGTTGTGTGGAAAATTTTACCCGAAGCATGCGCATATTCGTCTCGAAGCAGAGACACATGTGACTCGAAGCCTTGAATAATTTTTCTCGAAGTAAAGCAAGTGTGGCTCGGGTAGTTAGATAAGGCCTCTGAAATGCTTCAGTTTTAGCCTGGGAAGTTTGAATCTAAGAAAATCAATCTGTAAAGTAATGTTTTAAAACTAAGCCTAAAATTTAAGATTTGAAACTGAATACTAGAAATGGAGTCTAAATGATATAATTAGGCAACAAACTTTTCAGAACACATACCTGCAGTAATAGATGAAGATAGACTTGGGGTTAGGCATATTGGTTTCAGTCTGGAAAGTTAAATATCAGATGGGTTAAGATATAATGTAAAGCTAAGTTAAACAAAAATAGAAGTGGATAGGAATAGGCTGGGAATTTCATAGATATCTTTTGCACAGAGTATGATATGATGAATGATAACAGAAGAAGGGGGGCGTGCATATGTGCACGTCTATACATGTTTTGCAGCGACTGATGGGAAACTAGGTAAGGATGAGATAGGAACTGATTTGTTTGAAGATGGATCTGAGAAAGTTGGAATAAAGGTTGGGAATATTAGTACAGGATTTTGGCTGCATATAGTGTTTTGGCGTGAGTCGAAAAATGCGTGCACGTGTACATGTGTATATATGTCCCGACAT
The DNA here is from genome assembly GCA_030765085.1 of Allium cepa. Lineage (NCBI taxonomy): Eukaryota > Viridiplantae > Streptophyta > Magnoliopsida > Asparagales > Amaryllidaceae > Allium > Allium cepa. The sequence continues at coordinate 817,097,461 of CM060940.1, read as the reverse complement.
ATAATAGGAAACCCACCATTTTGCCTTAGTTCGTCCTTAGGAATTTTGTTATAGATTTTAGTTTTAGCCCGGTTCACATTTTGGGTACACTTTGGTCATATTACACGGTGGAGTGGTCGAGCAAGCCAAACCGATTCTCGTTCTATTTTTAATTTTTCTTTGACCGTAAATTCTAAAGTCGCGTATTCTATATTTACTTTTGTTCTAGATTTGAATCTAGGCGACATCCGAGAAATCTGATAGTTACCCTTTGTCGTTCTTGTCCGGTGAATTGCCGTTTTGAAATTCAAATTGTCTGCAGTTCTCAGGTGAGTATTTCTCACCAGACATATGTACATGTATTTTGTAAATTTTCGCAAGTGTATGTGTAAAATTTTATTTCACTATTATCTGTCTGTAGTGTGATATAGAATGATGAACCCCATTTTTGACATCTCATCAGTTATTATCTGTTGTATTATTTATGCAGTTATATTATATTTTTGTTTATTTACTGCTTAAATCACCACTGCAAGTTCCCTGTTAATTTAGATTGTATGGGCTGAAATGATAGGCCTAAATGATGATTATTGTTAAACTATTCTGTTAACCGCTTAACTGTTAACTTGGGATTGCGGGTTTGAAATGATAGAACCCGGGGTTTGTAAACTACGGATTGAAATGATATAAATCCGTATCACTTGACCTAGGCTAGAAAACTATATACAGGCCCGTGGTCCTATAATATTTTCTGAAATATTTAAAATTATTTTGGAAGTTAAATATTTGATTTAATATCTTTAAAGGATTTTATATTGATTTTGAATGAGTTATAAATGTTAAATAAATAAATAAATATTTGAATAAATTTTAGAATATAACGTATTTTGGTAATTCTGGATTTTTGAAAGGATAAGATTTCAGATAAGAAATAATAAATAAATAAGTTATATTTGGGAATATTTATTAAGTTAAACAATCTACTACAGCATTTAAATGCTGTCTTTTGAAATTGGACTAGTTTTACCCGTAACTTTAGGTAGCATTTCCTAAGTGCTACAGAGTCTAGAATTTGATGGTTTTAAAATTTATGGAATTTGATAAATTTTATTTTATGTTTAAGTTTTGGAAAATCTTAAGATATGATATTTACAACTGGATTTTCCTTAATAAATTTAAGATGAATATTCTAGTATTAAGTAAATTTTGAAATTATTTAATGGCTAAAATTTGGAGTTTTATTTATGGAATTTGTGGGAATATTCAAGACTAAATAATAAAACATTGATTTGTTGAAAGAATAAAATCCAACCTTAGTTTGAATAGTAAATACTCCAATTGGATATATATATAGGAATTGTAATGGTTTGGGAACATAAAGTGATATTTAAATTATGGTTTAAAACTTTAAATAAAGAAATATATTTGTAAAGCTATGTAAATTATCTTCTTTACAAAGTAACCATAAAGTCAAACCATTCATTCTACATACCGTTGAATATCCAAACCATTTGTGTTGGGTGTTATGGGTTTAAAGTAAAATTTCCAAAAATAATATGTTTGAAGATATAATTCAAATAGTTGGTTTCCAGATATTATAAATTTTAAGCAGTATGGTTTTGGAAAAGAATTATATTTGAATATAACGATATCATGTTGTTTTGGGTTTTAAATGATATCGTATTTATAGTTTTGAAATGGAAATGTTTATACTGGTTTTAAAGTATAAATTGTTTTTAAATGACCACGGGTTATAATAACGATGGGTTGGCAAAGAGACCGGGATCGGATATGGACATACTCTCTGTCGATACCGAAAACCACTTTGACTAACCGTGTACGCGGTGGAGATTCCAGAATGAAGTAGGTCGGTGGTGGCGTTTCCTATAAGGTAAATACGTGGACCCGACTCCCGTGAGTTGGCATAAGATGGCTAAAACAGGAGCAATTCCAGGCCAATGAGGTCATTCCTCTGATCGGACGCTCCTCTTCGATATTATACTATGATTTTGGATTGATTCGGTGGCCACCTCTATATTTTGATTTTGGGGAGTTAGTCCGAGGTGGGCGGTAACTGCGGCTACGCGTTTCCACCAGCCTGGATAGCAATTGGTATATCTACCCTGGCATTGCCTAGTTGTGCCGTGTCATCTACCATACCGAGCCTTGTACGAGTTTAGATTTCTCCCGTAGCCCGTGTGGTATCCTCTAGTTGCTTCCCGATCAGGAGGAGCTATGATATTGGATGGACTACTGGGACTATTACGTGTTAAGGGCTATATGGGTAACCCCTTAACGCTATTAAAAAGTAAGTTTATTTTATAAATAGACACTAGTATAATAGCGCAATATACTACATAGTAAATAGTTTGACGGATCCTTAGAGGATGGGCGGTCCCAAGCATCCTTTAAGTTACTTGCTCTATATTACAGTACACTTGAATTAGCTTACATTATATAAGTATGTATGTCCTGACTCGAGTGTTATGTTTTATTTTTACGCTCGGGTCAGCCTGAGTTGCAGCTTCAATTTCTTCTCCGTAGCTAGGACACTCAGTAGATCATTCGCGCTGCTGGAAGTTGTTTCAGCCTTTATCTTTTCTGGAATTCAAGACTTTGAAGACTCTATCTCTATTTATGTCTTAAAATTTGTATTGAGGATTATAGACAATGTAAGTTCTGTTTTGTTGAAGTTATATCAGTGGCTTCATGAACCACTAAATTTTTAATTTCCGCTGCGAGATTCTGATATCTGTGTATGTGATTCTGTGATCTATTTATTGTATATTCTGAGTTTTGCCAAATTTATTCTACAACGCAGTATTTTGAACAATTCAAGTCCGACAATGTGCGGATGCGAATGGTTGAAAATACTGGGCCGTTACATAATTACTAGAGCCAGAATGGAATTTTGATACACCATTCTTAAACCTCTAAACAATCAGAGTTTAATTGCAAACTAAAGAACAAACGAGGCTAAATACACAGTGCTTGTGTTATCAGAATAAAACAATACCATTCAGAAGCCATTATTCCAACTACATCAAACAAAACCTTCCTCCAATAGATGAAAATAGCCTCCTGTGAAAAGAAACATACAGTAACATCATGAACATCATAAAAAATAGAATTGAGAATGAAAAACAGCAAATAAAATGGAGACTCACCAAATGAAGAAAATCGCCTCACGATTTCCCACAATTAAAGTCGATTTTTATTTGAGAAGAAACTAACGCCTCATGACCGCTTTGATTGCACAAGAAACGACCGCTTTGATTGAACAAGAAATGACCGCCTAATTTACAAGATCGGTAAATTTCAGAAGGTACGTAGTTCTTTGAGAAGATGAAGACGCACGCGCCTAATTTTAACGATCGGCAGATTTCAAAAGATACGCAGTTGTTTGAGAAGATGAAGACGAACGTGCCTAATTTCCACGATCGATTTCAGAAGATATTTAGTTGTTTGAGAAGATGAAGACGCACGCCACACATACTTGTCCTCGAAAATAATAATTTCAAACCTGTGTCCTGGAAAAAAATTGGGCTGTATAATTAGGCCCTTCATACCAATTTCCACTTATCTATGTGTATATATACCCATTTCCTAATATATTTTTTTCAATATTCTCATTTCATTTCCACTTTGAAAACTTTCTCTAAGTTCTAAAATACTTCCATGGCTTCCAAAAGAAATTCTAGCATTTAAAAATCATAGTTTTATTCACTTTTAAATTTCCAAAACCTTGTCTAAAGCTTCCTTCTTCCATTTCAATGCTCCTCCTTCACAAAGCCAGCCCTCATAACCCTCATCAACCAAGGCCGAGCATTATAACCCCTTAGGCTGAACTCTTGTGCTTGCTAAAGCCCATAAAAATATCATTTTTCAAAAGGCAAGGTGAAGTCTTAGATCATATTCAAATTCTAGAGGAAGTTGCTTTGATTTATCGACTTTTGGTGAGTAAAGATCTAGCTTTTAACTAAGTTTTTAAAACTTATATATATATGCTTGACTTGTTGTAGTATATGATATTTGTTAGGGTATAATGGTGTTGACTTGGATGTATGGGTTTGTGTTTGGATGAGATGACATATAGTTTAAAATTGAAAGTGAACAAGTTAAGTTGGTTACAAGTTATAAATCTTTTCTTGTATGTGTGGATGATGGCATTCATATATGTTTGTGATGCTGGTTACAATGTGATAAACTAAAGAAATTGAGTATATGAGCTAGTGGTTATGCCGCGACATCGAAATCCTTGATTTGCTTTAGCTTGTTTACTCAAGCTTTTTCGGAAAAAGTTTTCACAAAGAGTAAGCTTTTCTAATTTGGTTTATAAAACTTCATACAAAATTTTAAAGTAAGTTTAACTGTGAAAGAAAAGGTATTTAAAACTATTTGGAAGTTTAAACAAGTTTGGAAAATTACGGATCGTATAACAATAGTCGCTATAAGTGCAGTTCGTGAAAACGAACTCTTTTTGAAACTTAACAGTGTTTTCATCTAGGAATCTTTTAGAAATTATTTTCAAGCATAAGTTAAGTTTTGAAAAGTATTTATTTATTTATTTATTTAATGATTATTTATTTATTTAATTAAGTAAGGTAATTAGTACTTAATCATTAATTAACGAAGGTAATTAGTACTTAAGTGTTAATTAAGTAAGTTTATTATAAATAGTTAATTTATTAAAAGTTAATTATTAATGAAGTATTAGTTAGAGATTAATTATTATTTAATTATTTATTTAATATTAATTATTAATTATCTATTTATTAAAAAGGGTTTAATTATTAATTAATTACTAATTAAGTTAAAGTTTAATTAAGATTTAATTATGACTTAATTAATATTTTATTATTGTTTAATAAGGGTTTAATTTATTATTTAATTAATTGATAAGGGTTTAAATTTTAAATCACTTTATTTTCTAAAATATTCGTTTGTTTAAACTGTTTTCTTTTCCAAATGTGTTTCAGATCAACGGATTTCTTTGTCGATTGCCCTTAAGCAACCTCAACAAATATGAAACTAATATTAATATGGTGATACATTTATGGAAAGCAAGTCATCCCATAGTTAGTGTGACAATCCGGAAATTTTTAACATTTGAAATGGAACATTTAATTGATTTTAAATATTTGGAGGTTAGTTTAACTTGAATTTCGAATATAAATATGAATTTGGCAATTAAATTATTGAATTTGATTTAGTAATGATGGGCAAAATTTTGAATTTTCAATTTTTAGCTTGTTAAAAATAATTTGATGTCTTAGAAATTTATATTGATAATACTGAGGTTAATGGAAGCTTCAGAATTTGATTTGGAAATGATTTATTCAGTTTTGAAATCATATTGTTTAAATTGATATTTAAAAATAGCCTTTGGAGGCACAGTCTCGGAATTCGACGAAATCAGTTCTATTGGATCCGTAATAGTGTATTATCATCGGATTTCAATTTTCGTAGTGTTTGGAGTGATCGTTTGGCCATACGATAAGCAAACGCACTGAAAATTAGATCGAAATTTAAATTAACAACTGAGTTCAAAAAGCTATCTTCTCCATACGATCGAATTTGGACTCGAAACCTTTTCCATTGCATTCGGAATAGAGGTTTAACATTATAAACGTCTAGCGGCGTGCCTCGATTGGAGTTTGAGATTTTTAGCTGGGAAATCGAGACGGTTTAAAAGTTAAATAAATATATATATTATTCTGATTGACATATATTTTCACATCAGTGCTTTTTGCTTTCATCTCATGGTCTGTTTACCTTCTGCAGCACGCTAACCCCAAATCTTACGCTACCTTTCCTTTCTTCAAATCACATCTCCCTCTCCATCTTTTAAATCAACCGAGCATTCATTACAGTCGAACTCCATCTCCAGTTACTCGAGTCAAACCGCACCATTTCCCTTTCCTCTCAGTTCAAATCGAGCAAGAGAAAAAATATATAATAAATAATAATAATGGCTGAAACGAATAAAACTTCTCCTCAATCGATCGATTCCAGGTTGCGCTCGCGGCCTTCTGGAGAGACGGCATCGCGCGTAGTCGCGATGTAGATGGGGTCGGCCTGAAGAGGGGTCGTTCGAGCGAAGGTCGAGATCGCATCGAGGCTAGGGTCGCTATATCTAGGGTTCTGGAACGACGAACATGAGTTCATTCTCAATGGGTGGCGTAGGCGTGGCATCGAGTTGGAGAGGAAGGCCGCGTCATCGTGGCAGAGCGTGAACCAGTGTGGAGCGGCCATCGGTGGCGATCGAGTTGGGTGAAACAGCGACGTTGGTTAGTTGTCAGTGAGGTATATTTGTTTTTTTTGGGTTTTATTTTAGTTTAAATATATAGATATTTATAAAGATAAACAGAAAAATAATGTGTTACAGTGAGGTATATAGGTTATGCTAGGAAGATATTTTTATTCCCAATAGAATTTAATTATATAAATTACAGAAATTATTTAGAAATTTTGAAGTGTTTTGAAAGTTTAATTTTAAAAAAAAGAAAAAAATTTAACAGTAAATAGGATTGCTGTTGTTTATTTACACTCAAGATTTAAATAATTCAGTTTTTATATATATGAGATATTGGGAAATAAAGATTTTTAGAATGATGAAAGTTTATATATATAAAAAAAATTAGATTTTTGAAATCTATAAATTATTATTAAAAAAGAAGATTGGTTAAATTAAATTAATTAATTAAACTAAATTTACCAAATGAGAATTTAATTGTTCGATTATTTCGAATAATAATAAATTGTACAAATGTTTATACAAGGTTTAAAACCGTGGAGAAAACAAGCTGAAATGGAAATGGGTTGCATGCGTAATTAAAGGTGAGATCTTCTCACTCAATCAGTTTTTTCTGATTTAATTTTAAATAGTTAAATTTAAATTGTTGATAGTGTGCTTGAATGATAATTTATTATCAGTTGTATTGAAATACACCCTATACGCCGCATAATAGCGGATGATATTATATTAAACCCATATACCGCGATATTCCACCTTGAAATGGAATTGATATTATATATGTATTTAGGGTTGTTGATTTCTCCATTATATAGCGGATGAAACCTTATGCGCCGCATAATAGCGGATGATATTATATAACACATATACCGTGATATTCCACCTCGAAGTGGAATTGGTATTTAATTATCGTGCTAACGTATGTGGATGCAGGGAAAACAGGTTGGAGGGATCCAACTGGATTCCTTAAATATTTGAATTAGTTTCAATATTGTGTGTTGATTATTTAAAATATGTGTGTGATTATATTGTTATTGAAATCGTTGAAGGCTAAAATTTAGCCGAATAATATTTTTGGTATCATAGGATACCAGAAATAAATAAAATTGATTTTTAAATTTAAGTAGAAAATCTATAGTGAAATCCTATTGAAGAAAATTCTAAAATATAGGGAAAAGTTTAATAAATGGATTTCAAGTAATAATATTTAAAAGGTGAAGAATTTATTTTAAAAATATGATTTTTACATAATTTGGAAAGGATAAAGGAGTTTATTTTAAAAATAAATTCGAAAATTGATTTGGTGTTAAAAGAATAAATCTTTGGGGAATCAATATGAAAATTGGTTTGGTGTTTGAATGAAAATCGATTTGGTGTTGAAGTAAATTTAGAAATCAAATTGGAAATTGATTTGATGTTTGTATATGATTTTTGAAATCGATTTAAAAATCATATATCAGTGAATATTTGGGAATTTGAATTCACAATGGGAATTTAAAAAGGAACGGGAAATTTGTTTAAAAAATAAATATCAGTTTATTTTTAGGTGTGGAAAGAAATTTACGGATTTGGAATGTAAATTTAAATTAAATCGAGGAAGGTTTATTAATTGACGTAAATGAACCATTTTGTGTGGAAAGAGAATTCTTCCTTGGAAAGCCGAGTATATTTTTAAAAATAGCTTTTGAAGTATAAATGATTTGGAAAAATATTGTTGGAGGAATTATTTTTGGGAATCATTTTAAACCTTTGAAGTAAAGATGTATTTAAATAATTATAGAAGGGATTATTTTAAAGATTAAATTGATATTTGATTTAGAAAATAGTTATTTAAATGTTTAAATATTTATACTCTATCTACTAATGTTTTTTTAAAATTATTTTGGACTTGAAATTTTATATGAGATTTTAATATAATATCTTCATAACTAATGTTTTAAATAAAGTGTTTTAAAAAAGTTTTTATTCTGAATGTTTCGAGTACATATGTTTGGATAAGCAATTTAAATTATTTAAAATTATTTGAACTCGACAGATTTTCAGTGGAAATAAATAAATATTTGGAAATGTATTCCGCGTAAGGAAAAGTAATTTGAAATTTGTTTTCAAAGTATTGAAATGTGGAAAGTAATTTGAAATTTATTTTCAAATGGTTGAAGTGTGAAATATATCTTGCGAAAATATTTTGAAAATAAATAATTGGGGAAAATTATTTAAATCTGGCAATTGTTGTGAATGTTGATTGATAGTTAAATAACCGACTATCAATATTGGCCTTTTTAATGTCATTTGAATTTCGATGCGACCAGGAGACGAATTCTAAATGGATATTTGAAACCCACATTGAACCTTTGTGATTGTGATGGATCTTTTATTTGAAAGATCAACGGGGAAATTGTTATGATTTGTTTGAAATCTGAATGAACACTTATTTTTAAAAATAAGCGCTCATTATTCGGATTATCCGGGAGAGGACCTTATGTCATAAAACCCATGAATAATGATATGACGAAATGGGATTGCATTTGAAGACGGTGTTGAAAACCGGGTATTTTCGAAAGCGAAAGGATTACCTGTCGAATGTCACTGCATCAGGTTGCTCCGGTATAGAGATTTGATCACCCTTTGCGATGGGGATTCCGGACGTGATTTGTGAATATCCGGATTTGCAAGGGCTTCTTTGAAGTGCCTTCGGTTCCGTTCGATCCCAGAACGGACTTGTATGGATGTGTGTCTGACGTTACACATTGAGATGTAAAGCGGGTTTCTATCAAATACATTTTTGTTGGTGGCGGAGAATTTATTCTCTTAGCTTAACACTCTTCTCTGAGATGTACAAGCTCAGAGGTTATGTAGTTGATGGTTACTAATGATACATTCCCAAATTGGTAACGTGGCATATGAAGTTCTGCTAATCATTTGTTGATCAAAGCATGACTTTGTGAAAAGTGTAGCTTTGTGGACGAGACCTCGTCGGACCTCACACCCCGAAAATGGTCAAAACAGGAAAGATGCAGCAAGGTTATGAGGGTCGCGCCCTTTAGGGTATGTCATTTCCTTCTGGAAAAGGGTGGTATCATGGTATGGAGCCCAGATATTTAACCTATGTGGTTGCTGCAAATCTATTACTCTTTGTGGTTGAGGATCCTCGGATAAAGGTCGCAAACGACCGGAGAATGGCATACTCGAGTAGTAGTTACCTAGTTACAGAGGTAACCCGGCCTTGTGTTGGCAGAGATCCGGGTAGGTTCTCGGGATGTCCCTCCAGAGGCGTACCCATGTGGCAGTAGGAAGTTCCTTAGCCTGACCATTTGTTGGAAATCCAAAGAAACAATATGCGCCCCGTACGGTTTTAGTTGTATAACCTGCCATGGAATGTGGCGGTAACCTACTATTGAACATGGTAGCTATAGTAGGCAAAAGTGCGAAATGCCTATGCTGGCTAAGATTAATATCATACTTTCGAAATGTTTTCCACACTATGCACTAATAATAATATTATCAAAAGATTTTGCGTATCAAGCATGTTTGACTATCATAAGGAGAAATATCCTCCAATTCTGCGTTTGCATTGTGTTTGTGGCGGGAGGCCTTATGGTAGTTTCATTTTCCAAAAAGCATAGCGGATTTCTTTTATTTTCTTTGTGAAAATAAATGTTTTTAAGATCTCACACCAGTCCCACGACTGACCTGGAGTATATTGTTCCCTTCCTAAATTCTGGGTGTCCATAATTTCCCACACGCGCAGCCTAGAGTCAGGTTATCATTATTCGGGAGCGAAGTCTATCAAGAAGTTGCCGTGGAGATCTAGAGTTCAAGCTGGATGGCAAGGCGTATTACTTATACTTTGTAGTGTCCGCTGCGTATGGGTTGGTGCAAGTCAAAACTCTATATAAGCAAGCTAAATAGCTGCCAGTGTTGTATCGTATTGTGTAACTCTGATAATGTGATGTATGTAAAAAAACTAATATAGTGCTTTTGTTTTAAAGATTATTCATTTATCTATTATATTTGTTCCGTCACGACATGTGAGATTCTGTTATTGTTCTATTTTCTTCTTCTATCTTCTTCTTCTTCTACCTCTTTCTTCTTTAAACCCGAAAATTCGTACGTTCTTTCCACTTTGGGCTGAATTGTTGTGGAATTTTGCCAGCTCAAAAAGCGGTACGGATTTGCGGGCCTTTACAGTGGTATCAGAGCATTTGGTTAAGCGACAACCTTGGCTCTGTTGGGTGTTACTCGTTAGAGATAGAGTCAGTAGTACTCTAGAATGAGTTGGAGAGTATTAATAGATATGAGTGCGTATTCGTTAGTGAATATAATTTTTTTTTATATTGTGATGATTGGTTTGTCGAGTGGTATATGGATTCTGGTCGATATAGTCTGTACAACTCTATTGATAGGAATCTCTAAACACTCGTACAGGTCAATTCGACATGATATTGTTTTAAAATAGGGTGAATGAAATAATTTTACCCAAACTATTTTCGTAGATAAAGGAAATGATTTCCATAAATTATTATAGTATATATATGGTTGCTTGGTTGTTAGGAAGTGATAATATTAAATTATTATCATTGAAATTGAATAAGAAATTGAAATAATAATCAAAAGTTAGGAAATAAATTCACATACAATTGGAATTTGAGAATATAAATTGTAAATGTAATTTGTAATTTGAAATGGAATTCCAAAGAAATGTTTTGAAAAGAATATGAAAATTTTGGAGATTTGGAAAGTTTAAATCCCTTTTGGTTTGAAAATAATGTTCAAAGGTTTTGGAAAAGTGTTTTGAAGGGATTAAAGCTCTAAACTCTTTTCGGTCGCTGGAAAATAATTTTGATGATGATCGCGACATCATCGGTGTTTATTTTCGAGTTTCCAAAAGAGGAATTGCTGCCAAATTATTTTAAATGGAAGTTGTTTGGGAAATTTGGGATTGGTTTTGAAATTCAAAGGATAATTTGAATTGTTTTCAATAATTGTTTTGGAAAAGGTGGAAAGACTCTGGAATTTTATTAAAAACAGTTATGGAATAATAAGTTTGAAAACTTAGGAAATTCAGATTTAAACTAATATTGACTTGAGTTAATTTGAATAAAGGTGAATTTTAGAAGCCTAATAGACTAAAATGATTGGAATAAAATTATTAAGATGGAAAATAAATTGTTAATGAATAAATAAATTTGCAATTGCAAGTACATGAAAGTGAATTGAATGTTGAAATTCATTTCGAATTTGCAAGTAAATAGAATGGTGAATCGAAATTGAATTTTGTTTGGGGATGAACAAAAGAATAAAACTGAAATTGAAAACTGAATATTGAAAATCAATTTGAATTATGTGAAATAAAATGAAGTTGTAAAATTAGTTCGAAGTGAACTAAAGTTAATAAAGGTGGAAATAGAAAAAAAATGATTTGAGATAAAATGAATTGGAATTTGTAATGAATTAGTAAATGAAACTAATTTATAATAGTGAGATGAGTCAGTAGTGAATGAAAGATAGTTGATACAATTCAATATTCAGAAGGTAAATTGAATCCAAATTAAATTGAAAGTGTAAATTGAATTCAAATGAAATTGAAAATGCAAAATTGAATGAAAATGGATATATAACTTCAATAGTGAAGTAAAAATGGTATAAGAGGTAAGTATTCAAACTTTTGTAAAGAAATGTGCAAAAATGATTTTTGAATGTTGAAATTGGACATTATGGATATCAGGATATACAGATGTGTTAAAGACAAAGGATAAATTGGATTTTGATTCTAAAGATAATTTGAATTTCTCGACAAAAAGGTATGTATTTAAATTTCCATATGAAATTTGATGATTTTCTTGTCTAGCCACTTGGCGTTTTGTTTTCTTTTTGAATCTGGGGGCCCATGGTGCCTTTTTGTAGTTGTACCGAGCTAGCCGCGCAAAGGAAACGCTAGCGAAATTTTTCGAAAATTTAGGGCGTTAGAAAATTTTGAGAAATTTTGAAAGTTTAAAATTTGAATTTAAATTGTTGAGAAAACAACGTTGTTTGGAATCTATGATTGATTTTGGAAAGTTAGATGAATGATAGCGGGTCTCTAATAAAAAAAATTGTTTTGGGCAAGTTGATAAAATCGTTTGTTTTGGGAAAATAATAAACGGGTTGAGGATCATTCTTCTTAACTAGTAATTTCGGGACGAAATTCTTTTAAGGGGGGAAGGATGTGGCGACCCGGAAATTTTCAACATTTGAAATGGAACATTTAATTGATTTTAAACATTTGAAGGTTAGTTTAACTTGAATTTCGAATATAAATATGAATTTGGCAATTAAATTATTGAATTTGATTTAGTAATGATGAGTAAAAATTTGAATTTTCAATTTTTAGCTTGTTAAAAATAATTTGATGGCTTAGAAATTTATATTGATAATACTGAGGTTAATGGAAGCTTCAGAATTTGATTTGGAAATGATTTATTCAGTTTTGAAATCATATTGTTTAAATTGATATTTAAAAATAGCCTTCCAAGGCACAGTCTCGGAATTCGATGAAACCAGTTCCATTGGATCCATAATAGTGTATTATTATCGAATTTCAATTTTTGTAGTGTTTGGAGTGATCGTTTGGCCATACGATAAGCAAACGCGCTGAAAATTAGATCGAAATTTAAATTAACAACTGAGTTCAAAAAGCTATCTTCTCCATACGATCGAATTTGGACTTGAAACCTTTTCCATTGCGTTCGGAATAGGGGTTTAACATTATAAACGCCTAGTGGCATGCCTCGATTGGAGTTTGAGATTTTTAGCTGGGAAATCGAGACGGTTTAAAAGTTAAATAAATATATATATGTTATTCTGATTGACATATATTTTCACGTCAGTGCTTTTTGCTTTCATCTCATGGTCGCTTTACCTTCTGCAGCACGCTAACCCCAAATCTTACGGTACCTTTCCTTTCTTCAAATCACATCTCCCTCTCCATCTTTTAAATCAACCGAGCATTCATTACAGTCGAACTCCATCTCCAGTTACTCAAGTCAAACCGCACCATTTCCCTTTCCTCTCAGTTCAAATCGAGCAAGAGAAAAAAATAATAATAAATAATAATAATGGCCGAAACAAATAAAACTTCTCCTCAATCGGTCGATTCCAGGTTGCGCTAGCTGCCTTCTGGAGAGACGGCATCGCACGCGATGTAGATGGGCTCAGCCTGAAGAAAGGTCGTTCGAGCGAAGCTCGAGCTCGCATCGAGGCTAGGGTCGCCATATCTACGGTTCTGGAACGACGAATATGAGTTCGTTCTCATTGGGTGGTGTAGGCATGGCAACGAGTTGGAGAGGAAGGTCGCGTCATCGTGGCAGAGGCGTGAACCTGGGTAGAGCGACCATCGGTGGCGATCGAGTTGGGTGAAACAACGACGTTGGTCAGTTGTCAGTGAGGTATATTTGTTTTTTTTTTGGGTTTTATTTTAGTTTAAATATATAGATATTTATAAAGATAAACAGAAAAATAATGTGTTACAGTGAGGTATATAGGTTATGCTAGGAAGACATTTTTATTCCCAATAGAATTTAATGAATATATATAAATTACAGAAATTATTTAGAAATTTTGAAGTGTTTTGAAAGTTTAATTTAAAAGAAAAAAGAAAAAAAATTTAACAGCAAATAGGATTACTGTTGTTTATTTACAGTCAAGATTTAAATAATTCAGTTTTTATATATATGAGATTTTGGGAAATAAAGATTATTAGAATGATGAAAGTTTATATATATAAAAAAAATTAGATTTTTGAAAATCTATAAATTATTATTAAAAAAGAAGATTGGTTAAATTAAATTATTAGTTAAACTAAATTTACCAAATGAGAATTTAATTGTTCGATTATTTCGAATAATAATAAATTGTATAAATGTTTATACAAGGTTTAAAACCGTGGAGAAAACAAGCTGAAATGGAAATGGGTTGTATGCGTAATTAAAGGTGAGATCTTCTCACTCAATCAGATTTTTCTGATTTAATTTTAAATTGTTAAATTTAAATTGTTGATTGTGTGCTTGAATGATAATTTATTATTAGTTGTATTGAAATAGACCCTATACGCCGCATAATAGCGATTGTATTATATTAAACCCATATACCGCGATATTCCACCTTGAAGTGGAATTAGTATTATATATGTATTTGGAATTGTTGATTTCTCGCATTATATAGCGAATGAGACCCTACGCGCCGCATAATAGCGGATGATATTTTATAAATCCCATATACCGCGATATTCCACCTCGAAGTGGAATTGGTATTTAATTGTTGTACTAACGTCTGCGGATGCAGGGAAAACAGGTCGAAGGGATCTAACTGGATTCCTCAAATATTTGAATTAGTTTCAATATTATGTGTTGATTATTTAAAATCTGTTTGTGATTATATTGTTATTGAAATCGTTGAAGGCTAAAATTTAGCCGAATAATATTTTTGGTATCATAGGATACCATAAATAAATAAAATTGGATTTTTAAATTTAAGTAGAAAATCTATAGTGAAATCCTCTTGAATAAAATTTCAAAATATGGGGAAAAGTTTAATAATTGGATTTCAAGTAATAATATTTAAAAGGTGAAGAATTTATTTTAAAAATATGATTTTTAAATAATTTGGAAAGGATAAAGGAATTTATTTTAAAAATAAATTAGAGAATTCATTTGGTGTTAAAAGAATAAATCTTTGGGGAATCGATATGAAAATTGATTTGGTGTTTGAATGAAAATCGATTTGATGTTGAAATAAATTTAGAAATCAA
This sequence comes from Allium cepa, assembly GCA_030765085.1. Taxonomy (NCBI): domain Eukaryota; kingdom Viridiplantae; phylum Streptophyta; class Magnoliopsida; order Asparagales; family Amaryllidaceae; genus Allium; species Allium cepa. The sequence continues at coordinate 817,082,441 of CM060940.1, read as the reverse complement.
ATTGGAAATTGATTTTGTGTTTGTATACGATTTTTGAAATCGATTTAAAAATCATATATCAGTGAATATTTGGGAATTTGAATTCACAATGGGAATTTAAAAAGGAAAGAGAAATTTGTTTAAAAAATAAATATCAGTTTATTTTTAGGCGTGGAAAGAAATTTACGGATTTGGAATGTAAATTTAAATTAAATCGAGAAAGGTTTATTAATTGACGTAAATGAACCATTTTGTAATGGAAAGAGAATTCTTCCCTGGAAAGCCGAGTATATTTTTTAAAATAGCTTTTGAAGTATAAATTGATTTGGAAAAATATTGTTGGAGGAATTATTTTTGGGAATCATTTTAAACCTTTGAAGTAAATATGTATATAAATAATTATAGAAGGGATTATTTTAAAGATTAAATTGATATTTGATTTAGAAAATAGTTATTTAAATGTTTAAATATTTATACTCTATCTACTAATGTTATTTTAAAATTAGTTTGGACTTGAAATTTTATATGAGATTTTAATATAATATGTTCATAACTAATGTTTTAAATAAAGTGTTTTAAAATAGTTTTTATTCTGAATGTTCCAAGTATGTATGTTTGGATAAGCAATTTAAATTAGTTTAAATTATTTTAACTCGGCAGATTTTCAGTGGAAATAAATAAATATTTGGAAATGTATTCCGCGTAAGGAAAAGTAATTTGAAATTTGTTTTCAAAGTATTGAAATGTGGAAAGTAATTTGAAATTTGTTTTCAAATGGTTGAAGTGTGAAATATATCTTGCGAAAATATTTTGAAAATAAATAATTGGGGAAAATTATTTAAATCTGGTAATTGTTGTGAATGTTGATTGATAGTTAAATAACCGACTATCAATATTGGCCTTTTTAATGTCATTTGAATTTCGATGCGACCGGGAGTCAAATTCTAAATGGATATTCGAAACCCACATCAAACCTTTGTGATTGTGATGGATCTTTTATTTAAAAGATCAATGTGGAAATTGTTGCGATTTGTTGAAATATGAACGAACACTTATTTTTAAAAATAAGCGTTCATTATTCGGATTAGCCTGGAGAGGACCTTGTGTCATAAAACCCATTCCGAATAATGATACGACGAAATGGGATTACATTTGAAGACGGTGTTGAAGACCGGGTATTTTCGAAAGCGAAAGGATTACCTGTCGAATGTCTCTGCACCGGGTTGCTCCGGTATAGAGATTTGATCACCCTTTGGGATGGGGATTCCGGACGTGATTTGTGAATATCCGAATTTGCAAGGGCTTCTTTGAAGTGCCTTCGGTTCCGTTCGATCCTGGAATGGACTTGTATGGATGTGTGTCTGACGTTACACTTTGAGGTGTAAAGCGGGTTTCTATCAAATACATTTCTGTTGGTGGAGGAGAATTTATTCGCTTAGCTTAACACCCTTCTCTGAGACGTACGAGCTCAGAGGTTATGTAGTTGATGGTTACTAGTGATACATTCCCAAATTGATAACGTGGCATACGAAGTGCTACTGATCATTTGTTGATCAAAGCATGACTATGGAAAAGTGTAGCTTTGTGGACGAGACTTCGTCGGACCTCACACCCCGGAAATTTTCGAAACAGGAAAGATGCGGCAAGGTTATGAGGGTCGCGCCCTTTAGGGTATGTCATTTCCTTCTGGAAAAGGGTGGTATCATGTTATGGAGCCTAGATATATAACCTATGTGGTTGCTACAAATCTATTACTCTTTGTGGTTGTTGCTTTGTGGTTGAGGATCCTCGGATAAAGGTCGCAAACGACCGGGAGATGGCATACTCGAGTAGTAGTTACCTAGTTACAGAGGTAATCCGGCCTTGTGTTGGCAGAGATCCGGGTAGGTTCTCGGGACGTCCCTCCAGAGGCGTACCCATGTGGCAGTAGGAAGTTCCTTGGCCTGACCATTTGTTGGAAATCCAAAGAAACAATACGCCCCTTGTACGGTTTTAGTTGTATAACCTGCCATGGAATGTGGCGGTAACCTGCTATTGAACATGGTAGCTATAGTAGGCATAAGTACGAAATGCCTATGCTGGCTAAGATTAATATTATACTTTCGAAATGTTTTCCACACTATGCACTAATAATAATATTATCAAAAGATTTTGCGTATCAAGCATGTTTGACTATCATAAGTAGAAATATCCTCCAATTCTGCGTTTGCAATGTGTGTGTTGAGGGAGGCCTTATGGTAGTTTCATTTTCCAAAAAGCATAGCGGATTTCTTTTATTTTCTTTGTGAAAATAACTGTTTTTAAGATCTCACACCAGTCCCACGATTGACCTGGAGTTTATTGTTCCCTTCCTAAACTCTGGGTGCCCATAATTTTCCATATGGGCAGCCTAGAGTCAGGTTATCATTATTCTGAAGCGAAGTCTATCAAGAAGTTGCTGTGGAGATCTGGAGTTCAAGCTGGATGGCGAGGCGTATTACTTGTAGTGTCAGCTGCGTATGGGTTGGTGCAAGTCAAATCTCTATATAAGCAAGCTAAATAGCTGCCAGTGTTGTATCGTGTTGTGTAACTCTGATAAAGTGATGTATGTAAAAAAATAATAATATAGTGCTTTTGTTTTAAAGATTATTCATTTATCTATTATATTTGTTCTGCTGCGATATGTGAGATTCCGTTATTGTTCTATTTTCTTCTTCTATCTTCTTCTTCTTCTACCTCTTTCTTCTTTAAACCCGAAGACTCGTACATTCGTTCCACTTTGGACTGAATTGTTGTGGAATTTTTCCAGCTCAAAAGGGGTACGGATTTGCGGCCTTTACAGTTAGCACTAGAAGCCGATAAATAGGCTGGTCCTCTATCTATGAGATCTAGAGTTTATTTCTACGCGAGGGATAGAGTAAGGTCGAAATATCGGAAACGTAATAGATTTAGGAGGGTTAATTTCTATCAATGGGTCATGTTTAAATTAAATATATGGTTATCCGTATGCAGAATTCTGTATAATTACCCTAAGTAGCGGATTGTCCACTATTTATAACTTGACATGTTTTAACTCAGGAAGTATGCTGTGTATATTCGAGTTCCCTGGTAAAGATTCAAATACTAGTTGCATACATCTAAAAGAACCAGAATTGAGTTAGTCAGGAATTATTGCATAGTTTGGAGACACCAGTTTCAGATAAGTATGATGTATCCGAACTACCTCAAAACTAATAACGTTCGTGATGGATCGTTATAAAGCATGCTATGAAGTGATACTATTCTTCCTAAGGGTGATTCTAAAATGGAAGGTAGTAAATGTTGAATATTTGTTCGATCCCAGAACAACTTGTACATATGAATGCTATCATTGCATTGGTAGTGTTAGTATTCCCAAATGGTCTGCTAAGAGGAAAGGTAAAAGCATAACCTCAAGCTTTACAACCGGTAAATGACTAAAAAAGGGTTGATGCAGCAAGGGCTATGTGGGTCGTTCCTCTTAAGGTATAATCATCAACTAATCTAGAGCGATATCTATGTTTTATGTATGCTTCGTGATCCCTTTATGGTTGTTGATCACATCCAAGGGGTGATCATATTTTATACACTATCCAATAAGGAGTAGACCGGTTTTGTGTTGGTAGAGGGGCAAATACGTTTGTAGCCCTAGGTATATTTTATCTACAGGTGTACTATATGGAAGGTAGTCAATAACCTTACCATCTATTGGAATCCATTTTCCAATACAAGCCTTCAGACTTGATTGTATACCAATTATGTTGGGATTTAATAATGTAACAATTCTGACTATGATTTCGTATATATTTTAAACCTAGACATTACGATAATATCAAAGCATTTTGTATAGAAATGTTTTGGTTATAGTAAGGTAAAAGCCCGTCCGTGTTTATGTATGACGCAGTCTTACGAGATACCTTTGATTTGAAGGTTTTTATAAAGTTAAACTCATACTTTACTCACATGAGACCAATGTCTGACCTGGAGTTTTATTTCTTTTCCTTAAACTCTTAAGGTACTCAAATTTTTATGAGTAGCAATATAGTCAGGTGTCTTTGGAGCATTTTGGAAAGCAGTATGGAGTAGGAGCTTTCATCATTATCCAGTAGCAGTCTTTATTTCCACTGCTTGTATATTATGTATTAGCAGTTTGGGCAGGCTGATATAGTTGTCCTTGTTGGGCATAGTACTTATTATAACTTTGATGTAACATTTTAGAGTAACCATACGTATTATTCTGTGATGATGTATATGTAACTATGTCGTTGTGAGAAAAATATGTATTTGTTTCCTTGTCTTTTTATTTTCTTTGCCCCACTACCTATCTTTCAAACACTTAGATGATTAGCATATGAATACCGAGGATGTATTAAGTGTCATCTTTTCATGTAAGAAAGGCCGATCATCACATACTATATGTAGCCTTTACAAAATTACACGTTGTAATTTAATATCTTCAGACTTTGGTGATTGAATGTGAAACCTTATAATAATATCTGTATCAATAGAGACTTTCAGTACTAAATAGCTCTCCCCAGATTATCAAAGTCCCGTAATTTTTTTTTCAACATTGTATTTTTTTCCTATTGTAGCATCAAAACTTTTATTAACTATTAGCATGAATGATTTAAAAAAACTTAATATTTGTACTTTGTCCAAAAAACTGTGATTATAGAGAGGAAACAAAGCAATTTGTTGAATACGTAAGAGGTGAGAAGTAAATGTGCAAACTCAAGAAACTTGTTTAACTTCTCCAAGTAAATATGCAAACTCAAAAAACTTGTTTAACTTCTCCATAATGCTTCTTTTTACTTTAAAAACCCATCAAAACTTGTTTAGCTTCTCCATAATGCTTCATTTTACTTTGAAAACATTTTCATCCCTGATCACTTATAGTTTACATTGAGTTGGTAAGCTTATTATTTGTGACCATGTCTCTGTATTGATCATCTGTGCATCAATTTTGGATGTTTATCAAGAAAATTTATGGAATACAATGCTTACTACCAATGTCATCCATATTTTATAATTTTAGAACAATATTCAGATGTAAAAATTCGTTAATCACAACAAACGGTCGCCATTTTCTAGTAAACATATTAATCAGTCATCAGGTTGAGAAAGCATGTTGAAATTAACATAATTGGAAAAAATAAGATGAAATAATGTGTAGAATAGAATATTATTAATGTTTTGGAGAAATTACTTACCGCTTGATCAAAATTCAACAATAAACAAACAAAGTTTCATAATAATTAACTAAGTTTAGAACAACTACAGCAGCAAAGGCAACAATAAATAATACATTAACTATAAGTTTTATAAAAATTAAATAAGTTTATAATAATTGTAATAAAGCAATAAATTATAAAATATTAATCAAGTTTACTAAGGTTTATAAAAAATAATTAAGTTATAATAATAATAATAATAATAATAATAAATTAATTAACTTAATAAAAATTAACTTTGTTGACTAAGTTTTATAAAAAATAACTAAATTTATAATAATAAGAAGAAATTAACTAAGTTTATAATAATTATAATAAGGTAATAAATTATAAACATTAATCAAGTTTACTAAGTTTTATAAAAAACAACCAAATTTATATATAATAATAATAATAATAATAATAATAAATTAACCAAGTTTAAACCAACAATACTAACAACAACAACAACAAAAACAAGAGTAATAGTTGTAATAATAACAATAAATGTTATACCGCCTTTAGACCAGGTAGTATATCATAAAAGTTGGTTAAATGGCTTCTATGATCATCAAGGCAGGAAGCCCAAAGAGACGGTTATCAGGCTTGGAAATCGATGATATTTGGAACTATGGACAATAGTTGGGCGGATTCGGACTAGATCCCAACCAAGGTGCAATCAATATGAAATGACATGGAAGGCCCCGTGAGGCCACATTTCCAATTTCAAGTCAATTGGAGTCTGTATGCTCGAGTTATGGGCAAAGGAAAATTTTATATGGATCGATCGGGAATGTTGCATAAAACAGCATAAATCAACGAAGATCGATCAGTATCTCAAAATATACAAAGCCAATGAATTTGAGACTTTTACAACATCAACATATTGAAGAGTCGAGCCCATATAAGTGATCGCATGACAATACTCCCAAATCTTGGAAAAGAGGCCGATTGTTATTGGAACGATCATACAAATCAGCTAGAACGATCCATAGTTTCATGAAAAATGCGATATCTCACAAACGATATGTCGGAATTGCATAAAATTTGAAGAGCAAGTATGTTACATCATGGAGCACCTCCATGATCGATCATAGCTCAAAACTCCCAATTCTTGGAAAACGAGGCCGATCGTTATTGGAACGATCGTACAAATCAGCTAGAATGATCCATAGTTTCATGGAAAATACGGTATCTTATAAAAGGTACGTCGGAATTGCAAAAACTTTAGAGAACAAGTATATTACGTCATGGAGCACTCCCAAGATCGATCGTAGCTTGGAATTCTCAAATCTTGGAAAAAAGCCGATCGTTATTAGTACGATTATACAAATAAGCAAGAACGATCCATAGTTTCATGGAAAATGCGACATCTCACAAATGGTACGTCAAAATTACACGAAATTTAAAATCATGGGAGATCAAAAGGATGAAGCATGGAAGATATCCTATGATCCAATTTCTAGTCAAAATAGCAAAGATTGATCAATATCCCATAAACGTAAGTCAGAATGGCACGAAACTTTGGGAGCATGGATTAGAGGCATTAGGGACCCCATAAACATGATCGCAGCCCCATTGGACTTATTATGGAATGATCGGTCTAAATTATTTTTTAGTGTCCGATCGATCCTAAATTTTATGGGTCGGGTCGTGTGGGCCTGGAGGTTCTTTTGTCGAAATTTCAGACCGATCCATGAACGTCTTTACCTATAAATATCTTTACCTATAAATACAACGGACTTGGCTAGTTGCAAAGTTTTTTTGGCTAGCTCTCCTTTATCACTTCTTATCTTTTCTTCCATTAATTTTCTAAGGCAAAAACAACTGTACTTGTAACCTTACAATATAAATAAAAGATTATTGGAGTGGATATGGACTGGAGTTTGCCGAACCACTATAAAACTTGCGAGTTCATTTACTTTTTCTACTATTTATTCTATGATCTACGTGTTTGTCTTTCTATGTGGAAATTAGTGCTTTCACATATAACTTGGTGTTTGTGACCATTTTTGGCGCAAACAATAAACAAACTAAGTTTCATAATAATTAACCAAGTTTAGAAAAATAACAACAACATTAATGATTAACAAGTTAACTATGTTTTATGAAAATTAACTAAGTCTACGTAATAATAATAATCAAAATAAATTAACTGATATTATGATAATTAACTTCGTCAATTATTTTTTGTAAAAATTAAATAAATTTATAAAAATTAACTAATATTATAATAATAATTTAACTAATGTTTATGATAAATCACTAAGTTGGTAAAAATAATAATTTAACTAATATTTATGAAAATTAACTACATTTATAATAATAATAATACGGTTGAGATTTCTCCCACATCTGGCAATTTACAATATTAATTTTGCATAAATACTAAGAGACTTCCATCACATTAACCAATTGGTTTTGTGATAATATGAGGTTCTCTAGCATGGTATCAGAGCGAGTTTAATTATGTCACACGTCACCCTCAATGAATGTCCACGTGTTTGGATGATCATACCCAACACGTGCGGGGGCGTGTTGAGATTAGTCCCACATCAGGGAATTTACAATATGAATTCTGCATAAATACTAAGAGACTTTCCATCATATTAACCAATTGGTTTTATGATAATATGTGGTTCTCTAACAAATACTACTAACAAAAAAATCATAATAGCAATATTAACAACTAAGAAACTAAGTTTACAAAAATTACTAAGTTTCATAACAATTAACTAAGTATAATAATAATACCACCAATACTAAAAAATTATAAAATTAACTAAGTTTAGAATAACACCAACAACTATAACGGTAAATGGTAAGTATTAACAAATTTAACTATGTTTACAAAATTTAACTAAATTTATATAATAATATGTTAATTAAGTTTATAAAAATTAACTTCATTAATTAAGTGTAATAAGAATTTTTTTTTTAAAGTTTACTAAGTTTATAACAGTAATAAACTAACCAAATTTAAGAAAATTAACTAAGTTTATAATGATAACAACAACAACAACAGTAATAAATTATAAAGCATTCAACTTTTTTACATCTAATTCATTTTAAGAAGTTCTAAATTTTATAAAAAATAACTAAGTTTACAGACGAAGATCGTCGAATTTTATAAAAATAATTATGTTTTTTTAGAAAATAACTAAGTTTATACAATAGTACTAATATTAATTAACTAAGTTATAAAAATTAATTAACTTTGTAATAATAATAATAATTAACTAAGTTTATAAAAATTAATTAAGTTTATAATGATAATACTAACAATGACGACGAAAATAATAACAACAATAAGCAAACTAAGTTAATAATAGAAATAATAATGTTTTAAGTCTTGTCCTGGTAGATGATAATGCACACGACCATTCTAATTTATTACTTTTACTAGGAAACTAGCTCTTATTTAGAATTTTTGTTCCTTACCTACAAAAGTAATGTTAGTTATCATAGTCTTACTTCTATGGATTTAGTTGTATAAATTCATAAATATATGTGCTTATATGCTTGTTTGAGTTAAGTTTAGGTATTTGGTGCCTGTTGACTCGCTTTTGGTTCTCTTTATTCCCATATTTCTTTGAAAATGTTAGCGAACTCGCTAATATTGCTAAAAGGTATGTTTTAATGCTTAATAGAGATATATAATATGTGACATACACACTTTATAAGATAATATAAGTAACTGTTTGGATACTTTACCCGTGTGGGTGTTTGTGATTGATATATTGTGATTTCGATCATGTATATCTATTTTTTATGTTTGGAATTTTTCCCGATGCTAGCTGTGCAAAGGAGACTTTACCAAAATATTTCAAAAATTTAGACACTTAGAATATTTTTGATAAGAAATATTTAGCAAAAAGTTTTTTCTAATGTAGATACTTCATTTTTCAATTTTACTTATTTTCATGTTTATATTCACCTCTAATGTATATTCATTTCATTTACAGGTGAGAGAATGAAAGATTTGGGATTTTTCTTCTTTTTAATGCAAACAACTACGTACTTGTATTTGGTGTGCGTATAAAGAAGAATACTATGTAGTTAAAAGTGCGGGATCTTATGTGTATGAATATTTGGTTCTACTTAATAAAATGTGTTGTATCTTTATATTTAATATTTTCTATGACTTTCCATCATCCGAATGTATTTATTTTTTAGAAATATTCTTAGTGCTGTATTTTATATGTATTGACTATTGTGATCCATAAGACCGCGGTACATTTTAAAAATGCAAAAAGTAAACTATAACACTTGAAAAAAGTTATATAAAGTTTACAAGGAAAACGTTATCAAAAGTAAAAATACTCATAGCGCTTTTTTATGTCATGAATAGTTCAATGTCTATTATAAGATGTTGATATACAACGTCTATTAAACTGCTATAAAATACTTATAATAGCGAAAAAAATGCTATAAAAGATATTTTTTATAGCAGTCATTTTGTGCTATAATTAAGCCATTGTTGTTTAACTTGTTTTTTTAAAATTTGTACTTTATATACATCATGTCACTATGAAAACATATCACAAATCACATGACAATATAAGTCCGAATCACGCTATGCAAGTTTCGAACATGTGACCTCTCACACCAAAGTCGAATCACTTAACCACTGGGACAATGGTGCTCGTCTGTTGTTTAACTTGTTGATATACAATGTTTTTTAAACTGCTTAAAATACTTACAATAGCGAAAATATAGCGCTGTAAAAGATGATTTTTTTTATAGCGGGTATTTTTGTGCTATAAATAAGTCATTGTTTTTTATAATATGTCAATATACAATGTTTACCGAACCACTATAGTTATCATTTGGCGGTTTTGGGGTGCTATGGATGACTATTTTTGCTATAGTGATATTTTATATTATATCTTATCATTGGGTAACTGACTTTGTGTGCTATGTTATATATTCAATATTGTGTATTATTCTATCTTGGAGACGCACATGTTTCTTGCTTTGTACTGAGATCGTGTAGATCTATTGTAAGTATTAATGATATGAGATATGTATTAGTGTTCGTCCAAGGGAATATTCATGTGTGTATCTTATATCTCCTCATTCTTCGTATTATCCGATAGTATTACTTTGTAATACTCTTAGACAATATAAGTATAGAGGTAGGGGTGTTTCATTTGGTATCAGAGTCATGTTTAGAATAATACATTTTATATATGAGACATCAGTCATGGCCTTAGATGTGACTTAGAGTCCCTGCCCCTTAGGTGTGTTGGGTAGTTACCCGATAATAAGGGATAATATGAGTATTTGATGATTACTGAGGTAATCATACGAGGACGTATTTGTTATTTTCTATATGTATATCATATTTTCATTTTTTGATTTTTTTGAGTATAAAAATATTAATGGTTACGGTCCAACCAGTAGTGTCGATATTGATATTGTATATTACTATGGTGTCTTGAAATTCGATTGTTCTACTCTGGTCTGTTATTGATCAGAGTTTGCAATGAAATCCGATGAATTATTTTCTACTGACTGCATTAATTAATGTTTATTTTGTATGTTAAGTGTTTGGCGATTGTTTGCATTACATTTGAATCCGATGCTTGATTGGTTGATGTATGCTTGTATTGAATTTGAAATTATTGATAAAATGATATTGGTTAGGAGTTATTATTTGGAGACAAGAAGCGTACTCAAATTTTGATAAATAAAATCTCATGGTGTTTTCAGTAGTAAAGCTACTGCTAAGAAAATTGAGAATTGTATTTTTGTATAATATAATATACTATTATAAACATTAATTAAATTTTTGAAATGAATATCATTATGGTGTTTACTTTTTAAAAAAAATGAATAAGTATGATGTTATTCGCTTTTGTGTGTTGTTTGATATTTGATGTGTGATATTTGAATTAATAAAAATGATTTATTATTTTAATGTATATTTGGAAAGTACTTATAATTATTTCAATATAAGCAAGTAAATGTTTGTACAAAGTGCTAAAAATCTTCTATCCTATATATGTATAATGTATTATATAATATTTTATGGAACTAAGTAAGTGTTTCAAATTACATATCTTTGTGGTAAAATGTATGCATATAAATGTGATAATTGATTATGTTTGAAGTAGACTTAAACAATTATTTTTGTAAAGGTACGATTATCGAAAAGATATACTTACAAGTTATTTAAAGGAATTTTTGAAGTAAAATAGTCATGTTAATTTGTCCGTTGAATGTTTAAAGAATTCCGGTTGATACATCCAACGTTATCGATAGGGATTCCTAAACACCCGAATGAGGCATATGGATACAATGTTTTGTAAAGATTTTAATATTTTGAAGAGTTAAAAGAAAAAAGTACTTGTAGGATTTTAATGTTCTGAAAATGGTGTTATATTTAAAAAAAGTGATATGAACTATATTTTTGCGAGAAGAAATTATCTAGTGCTTGGTAAATAACTATAGTAATAGTTTTTTATAAAAGTGTATATATCATATGATGAAATGAATTATCTGAAATTTTAAATAATATTGGTTGTAATAGATATTGGAATATTAATATACTAATGTATATTAAGTAATGAAAATTTATATACATATATATATTACATGTGTGTGTTTGCAACAAAGTATGATTTATTTATATTTGAAATAAATTTTTGGAGTCTTGGATACATTAATTTATATGAGAATGAAATATTTTAAACATCTTGAATATTTTGATTGAGTGAATATAAACATTTTAAAGAAGTATAATTTCCCAAATTTAGTATTTTGGGTTAAGAAAAGTTTTATAAAGATACTATGCATTATTATAAGTATTTGCAAAGACTATATTAAAGTGATATAAGGTTTGTTAAACTGAAATGATTTGTAAACTCAAAATGACAAAAAACTTTGTAAATGTGTTGAAATTAAAGTTCTATATAATAAAATAATTTAAGGGAATGAGAATTTCTTTTGTTTATATATATATATATTACTAATTACTAGAAGAAATATTTTTTTTACTATGATTTCGAAGTGAAAAGTTAAGTTTGAAAGGACATTTTTATGAAATAAAATTTTGTTATAAAATATTTTAAAGGTTGAAAAGTTAGTATATTGATAGAAGATATTTATTAAAGGATTTAGTTTAATAAGAAATACAGTTTCTACTTTTGAAAATGTTTAATTTTATAAATACGATTAAAGTTCTATATAAATATATTTGAAAATTTTGGTGAAGGATTGAAAGAACATATAGCTTAAAGATTTAACACTTTGATAGGTAAAATGGTGTTTGTTTACAAATGAATGTAAAGATATATGGGCAAACTATTTATAAGTTTTGAACAGATAGTATTTGGATAAAAGTAAAATGATAATAATAAGTTTTGTAAAACTAAGTTATGAAAATTTGAAGGATGTTTTAATGTGTATTAATAGAGATTATTTAGTATATGATGAAAGATAGTATTCAAATTAGTGAAATGAAAATTTTGGAGAAATGTATTTGAAAAATAATTTTGTTTAAAATTAAAGATGTATTTTGAGATTTTTAAGATGAATAAGGTGCTTGCATCTAAAAATATAAGAATATTTGTTTTAGTGGGTAAATATAAATTTTAGTTGTTTTTATATTTCTGGATTTCTTTATGCAGTAGAGATTACTCCAAAGCATCCCAAAAATTCTAACATATAAGAATATATTTTGTGATTATGTATGATAATATTGATATCTTTCAAATGAGTTCGTATGAACTCAAAGCTCATGATTTTAAACAATGGACGAGGAAGATAAATATGAGTCTTGTCGTAGGCCACCGATAAAAGGTCTAATCATTGTTTTGGGTAGCTCTATTTAATACTTGATGGGTCGATGCAAATCACCCAGACTCGAAATAGTAAGATGAAGCTTTGTGAAATTTGTATTGTTGGTTGTTAGTTTTGTACTTTATACTATAAATGGTGTAGTTAAGCTGGAAATATCAGCTTAGTTGTAGATTTTTCCACAAGGGAAATTACAAGTACCCAATTTTCTTAAAGGGGAAGTCTGTAGCAACCTAGTGTCAAGGGATAATCAACGAAAAAAAATATTAATGGTGACTTAATTAATTAAAATAGATTTCTTAAGATTAAATGAGTATAAGTTTTGAAATTGTTTAATAAATGGGCGTAAAATGTAAAAATATGGTAATTAAACTAATATGATATAAAATTTGGAGATAATATTTTGTAAAATTATATATACAGAATAAATAATATCGATTTGAGTAAGAAATAATTTTAAAGTGGGAATTTGAACTAATTTGGGTTAATGAATGAATTAGGTTAAATGGGCTAAACTGAATACATTTGGAATGGATAGTTACAATAACAAGAACTTATGGGAAATAAATTCTATAAAATATTATAGTGACAGTTAATCGCTTTAGGAATATAAATATGATTTTTATTTAATATTTAATAATGATTTGTTTTTGATAGAAAATAGTTATATAAAAGAAAAATAAAATAAATGTGTATTTAAGCCCATATTTCCAAGTCAACAAGTCTATGCCCTCGTTTTCAAGCCCAAACTTCACCATCACATATCTAGACTTCTCTAATTCCATATAATTCTCTTAGTTGAATAAATATTAGTTCATGTATGCTTCCACCTTATCTCCATCATCTCCTTCCTGAAGCTAGAGGTTGATCGGTGGTGCAATCAATAACACAAAAGAGGTGTGGTTTCGTAGTAAGGGCTAGTGTTATTCTACCATCCCACCCGAGTTCGATTATCCACGTTATACTATTTTATATGTGTATATTTTAATAGTAAATAAATTATATTTGCATTGAAAATAAATGTGGGAAATTGTATAAAATAAATATATAATCTTATGAAGAATTTTTTGATTTAATATTTAGATATATTTAAAGTTATTGATTTATTGAAAATAAATCTATAAATTGGTTTTAAATAATTATATAAAAACTTATATAAATTCTAGAAAAATAAGAAAAAATTTCCTGATTAATATTCTAAGTATTTTATAATGAATAAGTTAATTAAGAATTTCAAGAGTCTGTTCTACATATTTGAAAAATGAGTATTACCACGCTTTACTAAATTCTATGTTTCCTATACTGATTTCAGATGTTATGAGTGATTCACCCTTAAATATTGATTTGATTAGTTGCTTTTGATACGTTTTTGTGTAGTGATGACATTCTTCTATATGATTTCGTGGCATTTTCATTTTGGAAATTTTTGATAAGGATATTTTTATATTCTATATAGCGAGGAATCTAGATAAACGGAGTTATAATGCGGTCTGATATGGGACTTTCGAAAATATTTCTTTGGTTATTTTTGGACATGTTATATTGAATATTATAGGAATTGTATGTACTTTATAAGTAGTGAATAAAGGTTTGAGTATCACGATGTGGTATGAGATGCCATTGTGATATTTATTCGGTTATTCACTGTAAGTAAACGACACTCACTGATGGGAATATTGATGTCGAAATAATACTTACATGAGGTGATGCTCATAGGTGTGAGCAAGGTTGGTGCATAAATTTTTTGATACCACGTGCTACTATCATGACGTACTTCTATTATTAGCGTTGGGGAGGACCAGAAGGCTAGAATCCACCTGAGCGCCTAATCAAGGTATGCTCCCCAAATCCATGACACCTTGAGCGTGTGTGTGTATTGGGTTAGGGGACCCAAAAGGTAGGTGCCCTATAGCCCCTGTGTCACTTAGGCTAGGATTCTACTACCTATAGGGGCAAGTGGAGGGTCATGACAGAGTGCATCGCATAAACAAGCAACATATGGTTATTTGTCACAATGACCGTCATGGTAATCGAAGACTGTAGAGTCGAGTTAGGTGGCCCATGTGCGAGACTCTGGAACAAGTAGTGCCTTCAGTCTATCTTCTAGTTCTAATGGAGTGACAGATTGTCATATACTATTGATATATCGTACCTAAGTATAGGTAAGGGTTAGGCAACCCACACACATGCATATATATATATATATATATAAGGGACTTCGTGTCACTACACCAAAACAGGCAAATCCTAACATTTATAAGTGTTACAAATAATTTCAGTAACACTTTTTAAGTGTTACTAATGGACTATGAGGAATGAAGCGGCCAAATTTGTAACACTTATAAGTGTTACGAACATACGTATTACTAACACTTATAAGTGTTGGTATCTAAATATACGGCAACACTTATAAGTGTTGGTACAGAAATATACGGTAACGCTTATAAGTGTTAATATACGGTAACGCTTATAAGTGTTGGTACAGAAATATGTGGTAACGCTTATAAGTGTTGGTACAGAAATATGCGGTAACGCTTATAAGTGTTGGAAAATGATTATTTAGTAACACATATATGTGTTGTTACACATAAAATGCTTTGCTTATCATTTAGGTTTGTAACGTAGATAAGTGTTGTTATCCAAAATATTGGTAACACTTATATGCGTTACTAATTGAAATTATGTTTTTACACTATTTTATACACAATTAATATTAAATTCTTAAAACAAATGAATATAATATCTCATAAATAATGATGTCCATATCATATATAATTCATCATATCAATTCAATATGAGGTCTAAAATGCTTCTATATCTCAAATGCAACAATATCATATTTAGATAATACTATAATAGGAGCTACAAACTTTCCAATTTCAAAATACCACAATATCATATCCAAATTACAAAAAAGATATTTCATATCTAATTTTAAATATCCAATATAATACTGACTGTGCACTACTTCACTATACATCCACTCCGACAACAACAGTGAAACTTCCCTCCTCCACCACATTGCAAACATACCCACTTTGCCAAAAATAAAATAAAATAAACACAACATACTCCTTCATCAAACACACTGCACCATAACACTGCAAACACACAACAATAACCTCTGCCTGACACAGAATCGAGCATCACCACCTTCAATAACCAGATATATTAAATTGACCAGACAAACATCTCCACTCACAACTGCACACAGTTACTACCCATACTTCCTAATCAACTGCACTACAACAACCACTGACATTTCAGACAAGTGCACACATGTCCAAAACTGCAACTCACCATCACTCCTTTTCACCACTGGCCACAACAACAACAACAACCACCAGTGTTCTGCCTTCATACAACTAGACAACTTCAACTCTTCATACAACAGCGCACTACACAATCACATTTCCTTGCAAACATAAAATTTCCATATCACAAACCATTTCCACTTTCGAATTCCATACACCCAAACTACTGCATTTACAAACTGCTCTAACACCAAACTGTGCACATTGCAGTACTACTGCTCCTCCACTTCCATCCATTATCTCAGAACCACTCCTCTATCCACTACAAGCTCCATCATAAATTTCATTTCTGATCAGACACTCCACTGTTCATACCCTTATCCACTACAAACTCAACACTTTTACAACTCATCAGCCGCATACATTCCCTACACATTAATTAATTTATTCCTGTCACAAAAGCATCAGCCACATCAGTCACACACCCTCCATCCTCCTGCCTTCTTCTGGCACTCTTGCATTAACAACATTTCATCAATATCCCCTACACAAATTCAGTTACATGCCCATTAGGGCCATCCTCTACCTGCAAATAATCATATCACTTCAAACTGCACCGCAAAAATCCAATCTCACAACCCAAACAAACTAACCTCTTCTGCCAACCATACTTGAATATTAGCCACTGCCAACCATACCTCCAATTCATTCACTGCCTTGCCATCATTCCACCTGAACTACGACTACAACTTCCCACTGCCCCCCCCCCCCCCCCCCCGTGCAACTATGCTTCACACTTCATTGCAAACCAGTAAAACTTCAACATTGTCTGCCTCCATTGCCAACAGAACCACAAACACTCCTCACTGAATCATCACCTGACCACACAACTCCTCCTCTACACATACCCCTGACCACCAGTCAACCATTCACACTGCATCACTAACCGACAACATCATCTCCAAGCAGACCCCTCCACTGTAAACTTCTGACCACCTCCACCCACTGAAAGCAAGCTTCCTACCATCCTTACAATCAATATCGGAACAATCAGTAAAGCAGTATTACTTTTTGTGTGAGACATGCATTGATTTATAACACAGTCCCTCGATCATATATAAGAATCAATTTCAGAAAGTGAAAATATCTATAAAGCAATAAATGTTACATATATGCATGTATTACTAGAATGATGCATACATGTATGACAACTTCAACATTGAGAAATGTCTCTATATTTTGTGACTTAAGTAAGAAGAGATTCAAGAACAATGCCTTATTACCCTAATTTTTTATTTTCCATTGTATAATGAATTAAAATTTTATTTTTAATCAAAATTTAAGACAACTAATAGGTTTTCAAAAAAAGGTTTAGACTCTATAGTGATTTAGTGATTTCATTCGCAATATGGAATACATGTATAAAAGCAAAAAAAGAAAAGAAATGCAGTACAAAAAACATATCCAAACTTAGGGACTCCATGTAACAAAAGTTGTATGATTGCTAAAATGGAAACGTACATTTCATATATAGGTAGCCATAAATAACATATTTATTATAAGGGAAACATTGTAATTGGGTGTAGAATCATATATATTTCTGGCACAACAAGCAAAAGGTATCCATTAGACTCAACCCATCCTAATCTCTACGTATACTGATAATTATATCACTAAGGTTAAAACAAGCTTGCAAACTTAAAGATGGCTACAATGTGCAAGGTACATCCTTTCTATATAGCAACAACAATGAACATGGGTACCACTATGAACTGTATAGCTGTAACTTACCACTAATCATGCCAAACAATGTTTACCTCATAAATATTGGGTCAGTGATTCTTATCTGTACTGAATTAAAATATACAAAGGTTATGATACTCCTCTTATATAAAAGTATTTAACTTTGAATACATGGAAAACACCGAGGTTTGCTCACTTTGGGTTGAA
The DNA here is from genome assembly GCA_030765085.1 of Allium cepa. Classification (NCBI taxonomy): domain Eukaryota; kingdom Viridiplantae; phylum Streptophyta; class Magnoliopsida; order Asparagales; family Amaryllidaceae; genus Allium; species Allium cepa. The sequence goes on along the minus strand of CM060940.1, from coordinate 817,064,248 downwards.
TGTGGTGGTTAACAAGTAAAAGGAAATCATTGTATTATATAAATATATTGTTGTATAATAATTTAAGCATATATACATACAACACTAAAATGATACACACTGGCGAACACACACCTGAACATACACCCACACACAAATATACATAAGAACACACACTGTTGCACACACAAGACACAACACACAACACTCACCCATCATGACCCTAGTTTAGCTTTAAGAAAAAAAGAAAATTTATATTGTAAGCTATTGTAAGCTGCCAACACCGATGATAGGATAGTTAGAACAAAAAGGTAATTTGTTTAATTATATTGTCATTTCATCTTTACAAGTAGTATATGATAGGATATACATAAAGCGTGAAAATGCAATAAGTAATAGCAAAAACTATAACATACTTAGCAATAAGAAAGATAGATGAAGCACGAAAAAATATATGCTGCCAGATCTTGTTATAGAAACTGACTTCTTACAGGTGCAACTTGTTCCTAGCATGTAAAGGGAGTCAACTGCAATAATAGAATTTGTTCCTATTATGTATAATCTGCTCAGTTTATATTAATTGAAAGCTAGTTAACCGAGTGTCATTGTTTTGACAAAGAAAACAGGGTGCAAACATAATTTCATAGGGAAAATCACCTTTAGTAAATTGAAATGAGAACATTAGCATGTGATACATACCAAATTAATATAGAAACACTCAAATTAATTCAATAAAACAACATGAAAGAAAAGAAAATAATAATCAACTTTTTTTTTCCACTGATCTAACTATACTTACTTCTGAATTTTTTTTACTTTTCTCGCACATATACCAAAGAAGCTTGATTTTATACCCTGGTTGTCAAAATTCTAAATTTCCTTACAAAGAAACACAATTTTACATCACCTCTTAGTCTCCCGCTATCATAATTATATGCATGCATGTGATAAAATGGTTTTTACCTATGCTAGTTATCATTAATCAAATTTAAATGTGATTAATTTAAATTCTTTTTTTCTGTTATGATTAATACATACATATAAGTTATTGCAATGACAACCAAAGATATATCCCCTATAAATTACTTTTAAAACATTTCAAATTCTTTTTTTTGTAATGATTAGACCGATTTTTAAAAGAAATTACTTTTAAAACATTTTGTCAGAAGCGAAGGTCCTCTGAGTGAAGCATCCTAAGACAAAATATTTCGTCAAGCCCAAAAAGCTATACAAGTTGGATGATTAATTTTGTGATATATACAAATTGCAATATTGATATGCTATACAAAATGCATGATAAGTAAATGAATATGAAATAAGATGCATGTTTTGGGTACAACATTTGACATCATTCCTTTATCAATTAAGAAAATATTTGATGATCTCTTACCACAGAAAGTTGTCTAATGACTTCTCTCTTTTCCTCATCCTTCTGCTCTAACTCAACCTTATAAGTGTCAATTTATCCATTCAGCCTTTGTACTTGACGTTCTACATAGTTATCGGTAGGTTTTCTTGACTTGATCGGAGGCTTTATGTCAATCATAGGCTTTATTTCACAATTTTCACTCTTTGTTCCAGGATACTCTTCCAATTCATGTTTAGGGAAGCTTGCACCAGAGAACTTGAAATCAACTTTAGAGTGTATACGTTTTTTATCATTGATTTGCATCTTATTTACTGCCTTTGCATAGTGTGCAGTGAAAATGTTGTCCTTGCTTCTGATTTCTTCTAACACTGGTTTCACGATGCAAACTTCACTGTTCTTGTCAGTGGATTTCTCAACCATGCACTCAACTTGTGTTTCTTTGAGTTTGCTCTCAACTTCTTGAACTGGAGCATCATTTTCTTTGAGTTTGCACTCAACTTCTTGAACTGGATCATCAACTTCAGGGCCAGAATTTGAATCGGAAGTAACCATCGAAGATGCAAGTGATTCATTTGTAAAGCTTCGACTCGTGAGTGAGAATCTCCTATTTAAGAGAGAGTTTCCTGACTCCATTCTAAGTTGATCATAGCTTTCAGCTAGAGAACGATAGGATCTGTAGAAATCTTCAATCATATTGACCAGTTCCGGTCTCTTTTTGTAGTACATTTCTGCTCTTTGAGCAAATGTCTCAGCATCACCTTCGATTAGTTCCAGCATCCCCTTTGTTTTATGTAACGATCCTAAATTTTGAACAATTTAATTTGTAAATATTTAATTTATTTTAAATATTTAAATGATAATTTGACTTAAATTTCAAATTATCAGAATGAATTGGTGATTAAAATTTAGAATTTAATCTATTTAAAAGTTGAATAGAAATTTGAATTTTGACTTTGAAGTTGAAATTTAATATTGAACTTATATTTTAAATTTGAATTAATGATTTAGAAAAATAGTTTGCATTTGAAATAAGAATGAAAATATAATTATGAAAATAAATAAAAAAATATATATATATATATAATAAAATAAATAAAGAATATACTAGTTAAAATTTTAACAAGATAATTTGAAACAAAACTAATTGAAATTAAATAAGAAAAAAATAAAAGAGAAAAATAAAATAAAATAAAAAGTATAACATTACCTTACTTACCTTACCTTGAGCATTCCTCCATACCTTCAACATACCATGATACATGCCGTGACCATGCTTTAAACACAATCTCTTCTGTTTTATAACCCTACCCCTCTCCACTTTCTTCATTCAGACGAAAGAAAAATAAAAAGAAAAAAAAAATGGCGGCCTCCCCAATCCATCTTCGTTCGACTTCAGATTAGGGTTTCGGCTTCGATTCATTTCTTCGCCGACCTTCAGCAAGTTGGGGCTTTCCAAAAATCGAAAGCGACGGCTTCGACTCGATCGCGTGCTCTTCGATCTGAGAAATTAGGGCTTCGGCTCCATTACATTTCGGTGAAAGGTGAGTCTTTTGGCTCACGATTATCTTAATGCAAGTTTTTGAATTTGTTTGAAGTGAATTTCTTGATTTCATACTATGAATTTGGGGGTTGTTCGTTGTCATCTGCTGGGTTAATTGGCATGTTGTGTTTTGATGATTGGTGGGTTTCAGTTGCTCGGTTACTTGAATCTGAACCATTTGGGGGTAATTGCGATCTCTTGCTCGATTTGCTTGAATTTTTTTTACTGATAAAAGCAGATACTTTTTGCTCTGATAATTCGATTTAAATTGTTAAGGACAGATACTATCTACGGTCGCTTGCTCGATTATTTTAATTGATAAGAACAGATTCTACTCAATATTTGATATGTGTAATTTGTTTTTTTTTACTGATAAGAATAGATGCTGTTTGATAATTTGTTTTAAAATTTAAATTGATAAGAACAGATACTATAATTGGTTTTGTTTTTTTTTAAATTTGATAAAAAAACAGATGCTATAAATTTTATTTCTAAATTGATAAGAACAGATGCTTAAAGTAAAGTTTTGGGGTTTGTTTAAAAGTGTGTTGTTTTGGCTTGTGGGTTGATTGTTGTGCTTGAACCTCTGCATGTATGCCATGGCTTCGAATTTAATAGATAGTGTGCTTGTGTTCCTTTTGCCTGGGGATGTATTGCTTTTCCAGTTTCTCTGAGTTATGATTTACAGTGTTCATATACCTAACTCAAACCCTTTTCTATTTGTAAATTTGATTTTAAATTGTTTCAGATTTATTATAACAGAACTGTTCTGTTTTTAAGAAGTTTTTTTTTAAGGTAAAGTTCAAATTTAAATCTGAAATTGAACTTAGAATGAAATTTAAATCTGAAGATGAATTCAAAATTGTTTGAATTCTTATTTTGTAATAATTTGAAAACAGAGATTCAAATTTGTTTTAAGAAGAAAAAAAAAAAGAAAGGTCAATAACCATCCTTCTTTCTGAACAATATGAGCAAACTCAACCTGACCAATATTTGAATAATCTGTGATGTATGATCTCCCTTGTGCTTGATTTAGAATATGATTATGATTACATGCATGGGTATGGTTAAGAATAATGATATGCATGCTAGTATTTAGGCTCTGTTCCATGTTATTCAGGTTTTCAAAAGTTGAAAAAAAAAATATCCAAACTCTCCTCCCTGAATCTCTTTAGACTTTACTATATAAATAAGAGTTGTTAGCTACATCAAAATATTTATAAAAAGAAGATGTTTCAGAATTAAAATAAGATGTTAACAAATCTGATCAAGTCTGGGCAATTATATTAGGATAATTTTTGAAGTGAGTTGAGGGGGATTTGATTTCTGTAAGGAATTAATGAATGATTACTTAATGAATTAAGGGGTAGTTGCTTTGTGTAATTGCATCAAGGGGTGATTGAATTATGTGATGAAGTAAATTATGTTTCTACAGGCAAATCATTATTGCCTCATTTTATAGACTTAGCTAATAACTGAAAGATGTCACACAATTTTGGTCAAAACCAACAGTTGCAGGAAACTGCTGCCTTGCCATATTTTTATATATGTTCATCTCCAATGATTTCATTTTGTGATTTAAGTGGCATTCCATCTACTAATATTTGATGTTTCATGACACTGTCAACTCAGCAGTGAAAATTTCCAGTTTTAATGCACGTAGTTGCATTTTTCTTTATTTACAGTAAAAGCTGTAAATATTTGTTTTGTGGATATTTGCATTTATTTGCACCAAAAACTGCATATTTTCCGAAAATACTTCTATATGTGTTTCTAGAAGCCATTTGTTGCCTCTGTTACCTCTGTGGCCTCTGTTGCCTGTGTTACTTCTGTGTTACCCCTATGTTGTCTCGGGGTTGCCTCTGTGTTGCCTCGATATTGCCTTCGTGCTACTGTACATTTTTGCTGCTGCATAGTGCCTTGCCTTGTTTGTTTTGGAGTTATGCTTGTACACTTGCAGTGATTTGTCTGACTCGTGCACGCGTGTCGGCGAGGCAGTGCACATGTGTGCAAAGTACACGTGTGTACTGCAGCCACACGTGATTGACAGATTTTAAAAGTTAAAGTTGTTAATATGAAAATCCGTAATAGATTAAATTGATTCATGTGATACATTTTATTCAGTTCATTTCAAATTTATTTACTTGAGTTAAGATTAATCCTGACTCGAGTGTTTTTGTGTTTTGCAATTAACGCTCGGGTCAGACCGAGTATTTTTACAGCTTGAAGATTTTCAGGCCGCGAAGTTAGAGAGAGGGAGATTAAAGCTCTACTAAAGTTTTCAGTAAAATTTTTCTTTGTACTCTAAAAAGATATATATTCCGCTGTATATAAAAATTTAATGCATTGTACAAACTCTGATATATGTATGTAAGAAAAATTCAATTATGAATAATATTATGATTATTCTGTGATTCTGTGGCTGATTCTGTTTAAACTTTATAAACTGACTAACAATTCGTCATTTTGAACGTTTCTAGTTGGTTTAATTACCGACTAGAGTCGGTCAGAGCGGCGGGTCGTTACAAAAGTGGTATCAGAGCTTTGGTTTACTCAAAGCTCAGTTTATGATGTTTAATATGAATAGTTACTAGAACCACTATAAAGAAAGTGTTTTTCAAATTTAAAGAAGTATAAAATTGTTTTCTTTAAAATAAAAGGTATTTTGGAAATTAAAATTATTTTGAAAATTCCCCTCTCTAAATGTGAGTTTGCGATAGTTTATATTCGGTGAGGTCTCGTTAGATTTGAGTTTCGATCGTTCAGAAACTCGTTATCAAATTATAGAGATTTATGAAAAATGAAATATGAGTAAAGTGAACTAATAAATTAGTAAATTGGTTTAAATTGGTTTAAATCGAATAACTTGAATATTTCGAGTAATAATTGTGAATAAATTGACATGTTAATTTGGTTATAATCAAGTGGATTATTGAACTATAACTTGGAAATTTGATTCTAAATTCTTTTGAGAAATTGTTTTCAAATATGAAGAACGAATTGGTAAATGAATGGATTATAAGTATTTAACTTATAATATGAACTTTTGGGTATATAACTGAGTTATATAATGAATTGAATAGAATTAATAAGAAGATTTATAAATTGAAGTTTTATAAATAGGAAAAGAATTTATGAAGATTGTTTATAAATTCAAAAATCAATTGAATTTGATAAGTAAATTATTATAACTTATTAAAGGAGATATATCCACGATTTTGGACAGTGGGTAATCCTTTAAAAATAAAAATAAGTTGTAGAAATGATGAAATTGGTTGACAAAGCATATTCACGATTTTTGACAGTGAATATATTATTGAATAAAACAGATATGTTTTAGGGAAGTGATATTATGGAATGAAATTTAATTGTTGATTTAACTGTAGAAATCAAACTAATTTCGATGTGAAGTTTATATTTCAAGTTTAGACTATTGTCTAAAATAGTAAATGTGGAGATATGAATTTAATGGAGCTAAATTGATGAACAATTTACTAAAGAACTAGTTGACTATTTTTGAAATAGAAAGCAAATGCAAAGTTCAAATAGAATTTAAATTTTGAATTTGAAATTGTCAACATGATAGTCCATTATAGGTTTAATAAATTCAGTGATGAATTTGAAATTAAACGTGCGAAAAAAAATTAAATTAAGTGAAAAACTTAATGTTGAAAAGTTTGAAATCAGTTTAAACCAATATTGTGAAAAGTATGAGGAATTCAAACTATGAATTAAGTGAAGTTGAAAAAGTTAATAGTTTTAAAAGAGTTTTAAAATGAATTAACTATCGAATACATAGATTTCAACACTCATTGTTGAAATAGACGTTTTTCGAGAAATTAAGGAAATGGTGGACTATAACTCTATTGTTATAGTAAATGGTTTCCGGAAGGAAATGTTATTTATAGTATTGGGATTTATATATTTATCTTAAATCCGAATCCCTATACTAGTGATTTTGAGTTGTCGTAACGATGTTTTACATAACATTCGTTTTAACTCAAATGATTTCCTTAAAGAATGGAATATATACTTAATTTTGATTCAAGTATATTGAATATTTTCAAAGTGTTGAAAATGAAAGAATTTGTGAATTACTTATTTTTGAATAAGTATGGAAATATTTTCCAATGTGAAATGAAAGGTTTGAAATTTTATCTTTTAAAGATAAATTGAAAAATGAATATTTGAAATTAGTTTCAAATGATTAAGTGTGAAAATTATATATCTTGTAAAGATATTATTTTGAGAAATTTGAACAATTAGTTCAACTTGGAAATTTTTCAAAGAGTGAATTTTGAGTTAAATTGAGTTTAACTTTGACACCAAAAACAATATAAGTTCAGCTTTTGAATTTTGGATAGTCGATTGGGATTGTATGTCTAGCATTGTGAATTGATGACATATCATTTGATCTCTATTAAATATATATCTGTGGTGGCGGAGAATTTATTCTTTTAGCTTAACACCCTTCTCTGAGACGTACGAGCTTAGAGGTTATATATCGATAGACATCAATTATGTGTTGAGAATTGACGATGTAACGTGAAATCCAAATCGAATGTGAAATCGATAATGAATTGGATTGTGAATGTGAATTAGGTTAGAGATAACCTTAACTATTTGTTGTGAATGTGAAATGAGTTTTCGTAACTTATATATGTGAATATAATCGAAAACTATCAGTTTAGAAAAATCATTATTATGAAAATCCGGTGTAGGGTTACATAGATATGATAAGTACGAAATGTGAATGAAGTACTATATGTATATGACATATGTTTTCTAAAAACTGAGGATATGGAAATGTACCTTCCAAATTATTATGTGTGAAGGTGATTGGAACTCGGTGGAGTGTCCATTGTAAATCGTAGCTACGTAGAATTCCCTTAGTGGAATGTCCAATGGGACTGATTTGATATCCCATTGTGTTGGGATTATCCCATTGTGTTGGGATTATGTGATTGATGCTGGCGTAATTCGAGGGGTGTGATACCTAAAGTTACAAGCGATTCCATTGAGATAGTGGCGCAACCGCCGAGTAAACTGCGATCTGGGAACCGAAGCGTAATTCGAGGGGCGTGATGCCTAAGGCTACGAGCGATTCTACTGAGATAGTAGCGTAACCGCCGTGTGGACCGCGATCTAAGGCGACAACCATGGCGAAATTCAGGAGTGATGAGAAATCTAAGTTACAAGCGATTCTACTGAGATAGTAGCGGAACCGGCGGGTGACTGTGATCCATGGGGGAACGGACTTTCCATATCCATTTTTAAAAGAATTTTTAAAAGAATTTTTAAAAGTATTTTCACTGGGAGTTGAAGCAAGTATGTTTAGTACTTGGAGATTTTTAGTCTTGCGTCTGATCAGCGTATGCCTAAAGTCTGTGAGAACGACGATGAACTTGTTAAACTTTGAGTTATCAAGTATTTTCAAAACTTTGAATAGAAAATCAATAATCTGAAATTAGAATTACATAATTCTAACTTAATGAATTAAGGAAGAAGATCTTTTTGAATATCTTGAAAGTCCACAGTTTTGGATAAGATATATTATGCAAATATTTAGCATGAAAGATTTCAAGTTAAAAATCTGAGTTTTGTAAATCAAAAATTTGATAAAAGACTTTTGTGTCTTGATTATTGAAATCGATAAACAAAACTAGTAAAGTGAAATAAATGGAATGAATCCTATATTTATTTATGAGTTTGAAACTGAGTGAAATTATGTAGGATATAAATATCGGTGAGATTTTAGCAATCGTTTTCCTAACTTATAATTTCGGGACGAAATTCTTTTAAGTAGGGGAGATTGTAACGATCCTAAATTTTGAACAATTTAATTTGTAAATATTTAATTTATTTTAAATATTTAAATGATAATTTGACTTAAATTTCAAATTATCAGAATGAATTGGTGATTAAAATTTAGAATTTAATCTATTTAAAAGTTGAATAGAAATTTGAATTTTGACTTTGAAGTTGAAATTTAATATTGAACTTATATTTTAAATTTGAATTAATGATTTAGAAAAATAGTTTGCATTTGAAATAAGAATGAAAATATAATTATGAAAATAAATAAATATATATATATATATATATAATAAAATAAATAAAGAATATACTAGTTAAAATTTTAACAAGATAATTTGAAACAAAACTAATTGAAATTAAATAAGAAAAAAATAAAAGAGAAAAATAAAATAAAATAAAAAGTATAACATTACCTTACTTACCTTACCTTGAGCATTCCTCCATACCTTCAACATACCATGATACATGCCGTGACCATGCTTTAAACACGATCTCTTCTGTTTTATAACCCTACCCCTCTCCACTTTCTTCATTCAGACGAAAGAAAAATAAAAAGAAAAAAAAAAATGGCGGCCTCCCCAATCCATCTTCGTTCGACTTCAGATTAGGGTTTCGGCTTCGATTCATTTCTTCGCCGACCTTCAGCAAGTTGGGGCTTTCCAAAAATCGAAAGCGACGGCTTCGACTCGATCGCGTGCTCTTCGATCTGAGAAATTAGGGCTTCGGCTCCATTACATTTCGGTGAAAGGTGAGTCTTTTGGCTCACGATTATCTTAATGCAAGTTTTTGAATTTGTTTGAAGTGAATTTCTTGATTTCATACTATGAATTTGGGGGTTGTTCGTTGTCATCTGCTGGGTTAATTGGCATGCTGTGTTTTGATGATTGGTGGGTTTCAGTTGCTCGGTTACTTGAATCTGAACCATTTGGGGGTAATTGCGATCTCTTGCTCGATTTGCTTGAATTTTTTTTACTGATAAAAGCAGATACTTTTTGCTCTGATAATTCGATTTAAATTGTTAAGGACAGATACTATCTACGGTCGCTTGCTCGATTATTTTAATTGATAAGAACAGATTCTACTCAATATTTGATATGTGTAATTTGTTTTTTTTTACTGATAAGAATAGATGCTGTTTGATAATTTGTTTTAAAATTTAAATTGATAAGAACAGATACTATAATTGGTTTTGTTTTTTTTAAATTTGATAAAAAAACAGATGCTATAAATTTTATTTCTAAATTGATAAGAACAGATGCTTAAAGTAAAGTTTTGGGGTTTGTTTAAAAGTGTGTTGTTTTGGCTTGTGGGTTGATTGTTGTGCTTGAACCTCTGCATGTATGCCATGGCTTCGAATTTAATAGATAGTGTGCTTGTGTTCCTTTTGCCTGGGGATGTATTGCTTTTCCAGTTTCTCTGAGTTATGATTTACAGTGTTCATATACCTAACTCAAACCCTTTTCTATTTGTAAATTTGATTTTAAATTGTTTCAGATTTATTATAACAGAACTGTTCTATTTTTAAGAAGTTTTTTTTTTAAGGTAAAGTTCAAATTTAAATCTGAAATTGAACTTAGAATGAAATTTAAATCTGAAGATGAATTCAAAATTGTTTGAATTCTTATTTTGTAATAATTTGAAAACAGAGATTCAAATTTGTTTTAAGAAGAAAAAAAAAGAAAGGTCAATAACCATCCTTCTTTCTGAACAATATGAGCAAACTCAACCTGACCAATATTTGAATAATCTGTGATGTATGATCTCCCTTGTGCTTGATTTAGAATATGATTATGATTACATGCATGGGTATGGTTAAGAATAATGATATGCATGCTAGTATTTAGGCTCTGTTCCATGTTATTCAGGTTTTCAAAAGTTGAAAAAAAAAAAATATCCAAACTCTCCTCCCTGAATCTCTTTAGACTTTACTATATAAATAAGAGTTGTTAGCTACATCAAAATATTTATAAAAAGAAGATGTTTCAGAATTAAAATAAGATGTTAACAAATCTGATCAAGTCTGGGCAATTATATTAGGATAATTTTTGAAGTGAGTTGAGGGGGATTTGATTTCTGTAAGGAATTAATGAATGATTACTTAATGAATTAAGGGGTAGTTGCTTTGTGTAATTGCATCAAGGGGTGATTGAATTATGTGATGAAGTAAATTATGTTTCTACAGGCAAATCATTATTGCCTCATTTTATAGACTTAGCTAATAACTGAAAGATGTCACACAATTTTGGTCAAAACCAACAGTTGCAGGAAACTGCTGCCTTGCCATATTTTTATATATGTTCATCTCCAATGATTTCATTTTGTGATTTAAGTGGCATTCCATCTACTAATATTTGATGTTTCATGACACTGTCAACTCAGCAGTGAAAATTTCCAGTTTTAATGCACGTAGTTGCATTTTTCTTTATTTACAGTAAAAGCTGTAAATATTTGTTTTGTGGATATTTGCATTTATTTGCACTAAAAACTGCATATTTTCCGAAAATACTTCTATATGTGTTTCTAGAAGCCATTTGTTGCCTCTGTTACCTCTGTGGCCTCTGTTGCCTGTGTTACTTCTGTGTTACCCCTATGTTGTCTCGGGGTTACCTCTGTGTTGCCTCGATATTGCCTTCGTGCTACTGTACATTTTTGCTGCTGCATAGTGCCTTGCCTTGTTTGTTTTGGAGTTATGCTTGTACACTTGCAGTGATTTGTCTGACTCGTGCACGCGTGTCGGCGAGGCAGTGCACATGTGTGCAAAGTACACGTGTGTACTGCAGCCACACGTGATTGACAGATTTTAAAAGTTAAAGTTGTTAATATGAAAATCCGTAATAGATTAAATTGATTCATGTGATACATTTTATTCAGTTCATTTCAAATTTATTTACTTGAGTTAAGATTAATCCTGACTCGAGTGTTTTTGTGTTTTGCAATTAACGCTCGGGTCAGACCGAGTATTTTTACAGCTTGAAGATTTTCAGGCCGCGAAGTTAGAGAGAGGGAGATTAAAGCTCTACTAAAGTTTTCAGTAAAAATTTTCTTTGTACTCTAAAAAGATATATATTCCGCTGTATATAAAAATTTAATGCATTGTACAAACTCTGATATATGTATGTAAGAAAAATTCAATTATGAATAATATTATGATTATTCTGTGATTCTGTGGCTGATTCTGTTTAAACTTTATAAACTGACTAACAATTCGTCATTTTGAACGTTTCTAGTTGGTTTAATTACCGACTAGAGACGGTCAGAGCGGCGGGTCGTTACATTTTATCTTCTAACTCTGCATTGTTATTATGATTGATCATTTGTTATCTTTTTTATTCATATTACATACAACCCATTTCAGAACATGTAACACAAAAACAGCAAGTTTCTGAAAAATGTTTACATACAACATCGCCATTTTTGGATTTGCTTTGTTGATTTTTTATTTTTATTTTTTTTCGCAATATTGTTTTTGCACTGGTAAAATTCAAATTGCACTAGTGTATTAATAAAGTTAATCAAAATAAGGGTTAATTTTGTAATTAACTAGATTATATAAATAAATAAAAAAGTCCATTTCAGTATGCTGTAACAATTTGCATTAAGAAAATAAATATTCCATCTAAACAACAGTGCATCATTATATGCGAAATATAGACATTAGAAACAGTGCATCATTCAAATAAACAAGAACAATATTTATCCATCTAAACTAATAGATTGATAAAAATAAAAATCTATTTTAAAGAACGCCTGAAGTACAAAAGATACATATACAATTGAACTAAACATAATAAAATAACTAAATCTAATCCCAAACTTCCGATTTTTAGCATGAATGTCTTCATTTTAATTGAAATCAATTTTCTATCAGCAAATTTCATTAGTCAATGCACTTATATCAAATTCATTCCTTCTTCTTAGTATATTTTTTGTAATAAGCTTCCATTATGTTAAGAAGAATCCAAAAAAGTAATTTTTAAGCGCAAACATAACGCCAAAAAACAAAGAAGGCCATCAGAAAATAATCGAGAAAAAGACAGTTAATAACTGAAAAAACACTTGCTAAAACCGCTACATTCAACATCTCATGCACCAAAACTCGAACTTTGACACAAAATCAAGCTCTAAAACATCAAATCTAACAAAAAGATCCTATCTTTTGACTATAAACAAGTAACGAACCAAACCCTAAAACCTCAAAACAAGAAATACTCACAAATAAGTCTCATCACGATGACATCCGCCTACAGGAATAGAAGGAGGCAGAGCTCTCTACACCATCATTAATGGGAAAAGCACGGGGAGAAGGAACACGTTGACGAAGTACGTGCAAAGCCCTAGTTATGAGATTTTATGGAATTAAATTTAATGCGGCCAGGAGAAGAGATAGAAATGGGATAGTATTACAAATGAATGACTAGTTTTAAATTACAACGTAGTCCATTGATATTGATTTATTTACATATTTACCAAGTATTGTAACGCTTTTTTGTGTTGCAAAGTTTATACAGAAAATTATTTATTTTTACTAACACTTTTTGATGTATCCTAACACTTTTTAGATGTTGGTAGTTTGTAACATTTATAAATGTTAGAAATTGAGAAATATAAAATGTTACAAAATCACTGATTTGATGTAGTGTGTCCATCGTGCGGTCATTCACCGGTTACAACTTATTCTGATTTATTTGTATATGAGGAGATGAGAATATATCTGGACAAGTGTCCAGGGTATAGTTGATTATCACAACTTTTTTTGTACATGATTTCTTACATAGTTTGTCTATATTTTATATTGATGTCATTATTTTGTTACTTGAGATTGAGAGATATACTTCGGTTTTGTTATATGCTAGCCTAACTATACTTTATGATATCTCATATTTGATGATTTCTAAACTTTAATGATGATTAGATATAAGGATTATTCACCCATCTACCATTGATTCTACAATTTCGTATTGGATGTGGTTTATATATGGGTTAGGACATCTTTAATTTTGCTTTGATTGATTATATTTCATTTGGGATATCTATGCTGGTTATGGTGTCCTTTGACCTATTTATGTTATCTATGATATCGTTATTTATCATATTTATTGTATTTATGTATATTGACCATTTTTGATCCGTGTGTTATTTACGTAATACTCGAGTCATTCTGAGACATTTCAGGTACATGGAATATAACTAGCTTGTGATTTGTGGGCATAACGGAAACTTGATAAATAGGATTGTTCTATATTATTAGTGTAATGCTGACTCATTATATATTTGATACGCTGTTGTATATTGATTATACATTATATACTATTTGAGATGTTTTATACTCTCACTTTCACCTATATATTTTATATTATATCTTGCCGTTGCATTACTGACTCCGTGTTCTCTGTTATATACTATATAGTGTACTATTCTATGACGACCCAAAATTCCGTACCCTTTGTGCCAACAATAAACCATACATGTCTGGCCCAAATTGCATGGAATTATGGATTATCAGGGGTAATAAAGAAAAATAGACAGAGTAGAATCTCACACGAATGGAATAATGTATAATATTGAACAATAATCTTTACAGTGGAAAATTTTTAAAATACATATATTAGAGTCTAACCTAAATTCAGCTTGGACAGTTATAAATATCTGTCCTTACAATTGCTGACAAACATCAAACAAAAACAAAAGCAAAGCGGATAATAGAATATGCCCATACGTAATGAATATCTCCAGCTCTCCTCTGTGTAACGGCCCAGAATTTTAGTCATTGGAAATTAGGATATTTAATTAATATAAGTTGAATAGCTTATATTTGAATTATAGTGATTTAATTGGATAACTAAATTGTTAATTTAATATTTGAAATTGCTGAAATAATTAGAATTTGAATTATATGTAAATGAAAATGATTTATAAAGTTGAATTAAATTATATTTGAATTAGGATGATGTTAATAAACTTTTAAAATTGAATTAAAAGTTACTTTGTAAAAATTGAATAATTGAATATTTAATTAACATGTAAAAATAGTCATTTTTCATACAGTCTCGGATTTTGACGAAACCTATTTCATTGGATCCATAATTGTATATTATGTAGGATTTCAAATTTCATGTCAATTGGATTGACGGTTTGTTCATGGCAAGCTGAAATGCGTAGAAATTCGTTTAAGTGAAATTTTAATTTAAATAAGTCGATTCGAAAATCTATCTTCCAAATACGATCGAATTGGCTTTTGATATATATTCCATTGCTTTTGGAATAGGGGTAAAACATTATAAACGTCAGGCGGCACGCTTCGTTTGGAGTTTCAAATTTTTTTGGATGAATAGTGTCGCGAAATTTTCAATGTAAGGCCAAACGTTTTTTCTATTTTCACAAAACCCTAATCAACTAGGGCAAACAAGAAGCAGCCGCCACCCATGTTATTAACGGTCGAAACTCCACCTCCTTCCCACTCGTTTATCTCTAAATCCATCGCCAATTATCAAAAGCTTCGTTCAGCAATATTGTAGAGCATGTCGTGATCTTCACATCTAACGGCTATGATCGAACATCGTGTGGTGGACCGCTAGAAATTTGGCCATGAAGTCTTCACATTTGCGTACGATTTTCCACACAAGGGGCCACCGTGTTCGACGACAATCATAGCATAGTTGGAGCTCGAGAAGGGCTATACGATGGTGGCTCCTGATCGAAGTATCGATCATCGAGGGGGTCGCGACGATTAGTTGAACGTCGGCGGCGATTGGGTTTTGTGAAGCCTGGGTTGTTAACGCGAAGAAGAAAAGCAACGATCGACCTGGATCTTTTTTTGCAAACCGAACGGCTACGATGAAAGCTATGTTAAAAAAATTGTGAAATTTATATATATTAAGTTCGTATAAACTTTAAAATGCTATAACTTTATCATACGAGGTTCGGTTTTAACGAAACAAGTGTGTTGGGTTCGTATTAACAAGCACTATATTTTAAAGCTAGTTTGGAGTTGATAGGAGCTAGTGAAAATTTTGGGTAAAATTAAATGCTCGTTTAATTTTATTCGGAATAAAACACTGCAATCACTATTGGAACCAAAGTGAGTACAACTTACTCTTTCTGCCTCACTATTATTTTTATATAAGTGGGAATAAATATTATTTACGATGATTGATGATTGTTTGGATGATATATGAAATATTATCTACATATTGATTGGCATTTGGATATATTCCTACCTATTGAAGCAGATGAGACCCTATACGTTCCCATGTATGAGCGGATGACGTTTTGTGCGCGTGTCTGCCTTGAAACAGACATTGTACACATATTCTAATATGTATATTTGTTGCAGATGATAGGTTGAAGGGATCCAACTGGATTCCTCAGCAGTATTTGTTTATTTACGAATATTGTTATATATGTTGTTAACATGTGATTTATTATGGTGCTAAATATTTGTTTGTTTCTTTGATAGTTAAATGACCGACTATCAAATTTGGCCATTTTAGTTCCTCGACTTGATGTGGAAACTATTTAGTCGTACACTTAGTACGTAGCCTTCTGTGTAGGCTTGATTATCGTTTGTGTTGAGGATGTTGATTTGTGTAGTGAAAAGTAGTACTCCAATCTATCGAGCTTCCTTCTTGGCCGAAGGATAGCAAGTTGAAAGTTGAAGACGTGATAAGTTTATGAGACTTAGTTTCTGTGTGAGGTTGAGAAACGCTTTTGCGTTGTTGGTGCGAAGAGATCGGGACCAGATTTACCTGAAAACCACTTCGGACAAATGTATATGTGTTCGATTGTGCAGGTTGGTTGTGATGATATTGATATTCAATATTTTCATAGTGGAGGACTGCTTGTTGATCGTTTGGGGTTAAAATCCCAATATACATCCAGTAGCAGTAGTCTCTTCGTTATGAAATATCCATTGCAAGGACTATTTGCTACTAAACCTAGGGATTTCCCGACAAGATGTGGTAGGAAAGTAGCTTTGGTTAGTCCTGTTCCTGGACAACATGTATGGATGTTTGTCTGACATTGCATTTCTAAGATTACGTACATTGGTTTTTACAAACGTACATCAGTGGTGGCAGAGAAGGCAACTTCTTTTAGCTTGACACACTCCTTGAGACGTATGAGCTTAAGGGTTGTATTTTTGTGGAAGGCAATTAGTAGTCAACGAAAATGGCCGTGTGGCATTCTAAGTGATGTGATATGTGATGTGTGAAAGGTAATCATTACCTCAGGCATCATCAACCAGAAATGATCGAAACATGATTAGATGCAGCAAGGCTAAGTGGGTTGCTCCCAAGTAGGATATGACCTCTTCTATATATATCTTTACACGCTATGACATCATGTATTTGATTATTATGGTTTGTATGCTATAAGGGCCCTCGGAAAAGGTCGGTAACGAATGGAGGATGATATATTCGATACTATCTAGTTACAAAGGTAGGCCGGTCTTGTTAGTAGATGGCAGATGTTCTGTGTCTCGGGTCATCCATCTAGAGGTGTACCCATCGGAAGGTAGTCCCTTCACCTGGTCATTTATATGGAAATCCAAACTCCACTACGTACCTGCCATTTTATTTGTAGAGCCTAGCATGTTGGAATTTAATAATGGTAACAATTTCAGCCATTTTGATTATTATTTGTATACTAGACACTAGTATAATACAAGATGATTTGATACGAAATGCTTTGGTTATCGTAAGGTAAAAATATGTCCATGTTTATGTGTGGGCGTGTCTTACGAGATACTTTTGTTTTGATAAAGGAAAAGTTTGGTAATTTAGTAAATTAAGTTGAGTGTGTTTCTCACGTTGGTTTACCAGACTGATCCAGACGTTCTTTCCTTTCAATGTTCGGGTCAGACCGAGTATATTTACAGGTTCAGATTGGTGCTTTTGGAGCTTCAACAGGCGAGTTGGAGATCTTCATTTCCATATACACGTATCTATTTTGATTATCTGCTTTGCGCATTGTCGTTGTTGTATATTATCGGCAATTGCAAGGATAGGTTATTATAACTGTCCAGGCTGATAACTAGTGATTGATTATTGAACTCTGATTGATGTATGTATATACAGTTTTGTTTTGTAAAGACCATTGATATGATATTATATGTTTTCCGCTGCGATGTGAGATTCTGTATTGTTCTGTTTGATTCTCTCTTCTCTCTTTCTTCTCTTTTCTTCTTCTATCTTGTTTTCTTTCTCATGACTTTCCGTCAATTTGTGCTTTTTGGGTCAGACATGTGTGGATTATTGTTGATTCAAAGGGTATGGATTCGTAGATCATCACACTCTGGAAACTCTAACCTTTTTCGACTAAACCTGAAAGTACTGGGATCTTACCTGAGTATTCAAAATAACCGGACCAGGCTTGATAAATCAGCGTGAGAAAAACTTAGTAATAAATGACAGTGTCATATATCAGCCTTTGAATAAAATCCTTTGAAAAGAAAGAGTATCTTAAAAGACCATGCCTACACATAAACATGGGCGGTTTTTACCTTATGATAACCAAAAGACTTTTATATCAAAACATTTGATATTATATCTAATGATATTCTTTGAAAACATTTGCAAATAAACTTACTAATATTAGCTGAAATTGGTACCACTATTAAATTCCAGCATACTAGGCTCTACAAACAAAATCTAGGTTCTTATTAGAGAATATATTTTGATACAAATGACCGGGTGAAGGAACTACCTTTCGGCAGTACATCTCTAGAGGAATGTCTCGAGCATCATCACAAAGGATCCTCTACCAACACATGACCGGCCTATCTCTTTAACTAGATAGCACCGAATATATCATTCCCTGTAGTTACCGACCTTTAACCGAGCACGCTCTAGCATACAAACCATATTAATTTACATCTTGAATGTCATAGCGGGAAGAAATATATCTAGAAGGTGATGATCATACCCTAATTGGGAATGACCTACTTAGCCTTGCTGCATCTAACCCGTTTCAGTCATTTCTGGTCGATGAGGCTCAAGGCTACGATTACCTTTTCACATAGCACATCTTCTTTCACTTTGAATGTCAAATTGCCATTCCACATTCACATGACTGGTTTCTATAAATGTATAACTACTTGGGCTCGTATGTCTTAGGAAAAGTTGTTAAGCTAAGAGAAGGTGTCTCCTCCACCGCCGATTGATATACTTTTGTAGAAATCACTCATTATGATTTGAAATGCAAGATCAGACATTCTTCCATGTAAGTTCGTTATGGGACCGAACGAAACCGAAGGTACTTTCTTCGTTCGGACATTACTAGGCGAGAAGTCCTCGTGGTTTTGAGGTTTTTCATAACAAAGAGACCACTGCTACAATATAGTGAATCGAGAGTTTATCCCCAATTAATCAACAAGTAGTCCCTCGTTATTATTTGTCTCAATATTCCGTCTTTAAAATCTTCATTTTTCAAACGTGTAAGCTGGTTCGAAGTGGTTTTCAAATAGGAATCACCAAAATCTGATTCAGGTTCCTTCGAAATCCAATTATCGATTAAAAATGAATATGAGTATACAGGATTTATTAAGTCTCTTTTCACTTTAATTCTTTGCGGATGATTTCAAAATCTCTTCCTTTTGTCTTAGAGTCATTCTAAGTAATTCATTCTTTTTCTTCGGATAATATTTCAATTTTCCTCACTTATATCTCGATCCAAATTCCTTAACTTTTTTGGTGGATCAAAAATAATGTTATTTAATACATCATTTATTGTAAACCCTAAAATCAATCTTGTCAAACATTTTTGAGTAAATAGGATCTTAGAATGATTTCTAATTTTACTCAACATCATTTCCGTATTCAACAAGTGCTTTGGGCAGAATAACGGTGAAATCACCTTTTAAATTCCACGAATAGGGCGAGTTCCCTCTTCGAATTTTAATACCAAGTACAAGAAGATTATCTCCATGCAATCCAAGTTGTAGTTTATCCATTATGGAGATTGCTTAAATATTGGATAATACAAATCTTCTTTTATTTTGGAAACTTAATACACTCCTTTTTTAGAGCATCCGGGCTTTCCTTTCGATCCGTTCCACCCTTCGCCTAAGAAAACAAAACATAGGCTAGGTAAGTTCAGGGCACTGGTTGCTCCTTCCCTATCCTTAATTAAACACCTAGTTTTATCTTTCCAGATCTCAAAGGCAGGGCCAAATGTACTAGTCGTTTTCGCATACTCAGTTATCAACTTTATTTTGGAATTAATTACAAAGATTCCAAATTATCTTTTAAACATTTAATTTTCCTTTTAAAAACATTCATGATAGATTCTAGGAAAAATCGTTACATTTAAACTCATATTCCAAAAGTTATAGAATTTGCAGCATAAAAGTGTCGCGGAAAGTGATATATAAGCTTTTTTTGATTTAACAAACTTTTTATATTCGAAAATTAATATTTTCTACTTCAAATCTCTTCTAAACTATTTAAATGGATCTATCAAATTTATTACATATTTTTCCATAATTAAAAACATTCATATAAACAGATTTCCTGTTATGGTCACTTAATTGCATTAGCGTGATTTTTTCTAGAAAATAGATTTGGACATAATTCAAAATCCACTCAACGAAATTTTGATTTTGTTCCTTAATTTAGAAGATATTGATATAATAGTTTGGAATTTTTTATCTTTAAGAATTCCGAGCTATATTCCACTCTATTCACTCATTTGAACTATTCCGCGCGAAATCGCGAACTACCGTCGCGCGTCGCGCCTAGTTTTAACTCATTTTTCGATACTTGAAATAATATATTCAAATTGAACTTTATTACTTATAAAATTATTATAACTCATTTTAAATCAATATTTTCACTTTTTAAAGCTATTGAAAATGTATTTTCACTACTACCATATTTTAAAATTATTTTATTCCAATTATTTTAATATTAAATTTTAAATTCCAATATCATTTCAATTTTAACTCTAACTTCAAATTAAACTCTATTAAAACTTAGATTTCAAATCTAATTTTCATTCTAATTCAAATTTTAACATTAATCTCAATTTAAAATTTCAAAATCGATTTCAATTTCAATTTTACTATTCATCTCAATTTCAACATCAATTTAACTATCCTCTTCAAATCTCATTTCACTTCAAATTTCAAATTCTCTTTTGTTTCCACTTTAATTTTAATTCCACCTAAAAGAGACTTATTTTTCCGAATATATCATATCTCCAAATTAGGGTCTTATTTAACAAAGAGAGTACTTAATCAAAATGAGCATAACCAAGCTTAACATTTATCATTAACATAATTATGGTTCTTACACAAACTATTAAGATAAATAATCATAACCATAAACACTTGCACCTATTCAAACATAACGCAAACATACCCAAACATCCATAACAACATTTCAAAGGGATGTATACTCTCATATGTAATAAGATGATTACTATAACAAAATTAAAATATGATCTTTTAAAAGCGTTGAGTGTAATAATCCGGATAGAATTCCTATAATTTATAGATTAACTGAATCTAATTGATAAAAATACTGAATTATAGATTTAACAAACGAATCTAATCGTAAATATTTATGTTTGATAAATTTTATTGGATCATATCTTAATATAATCACTTAAAATTTGACAAAATTTTCTTTTATAAATAAATAATAATGATTGTTTATATAGGTAAATTATTTAAATTAGGAAAATTGTTAATTTCAAACCGATAATATTTTTGTGTTATTTTTAGATGAATAGAGTTAAAGGATGATTAATTTCAAATTGAATTAGGGACTTGTTTAAATATATGAACTTATTTTGAATTGATCTTGAATTGGATTTTTTCTAAAATTAAATTTAAAGGTTTGAATTTGAATTTGAAATTTAAAAGGGGAGTATATCTTAAATATATGTTATATTGATTTGATCAAAAACATAAGCTATGTATAAATAAATGTTTATATAGATTCATATGTATATTTACAAAAATCTAAAGCTTATTTATATAAAGTAAATTCACATTATGTTTGTGAGAATATTACATAATTACTTATTCATAACTTAAACAAAAATTTAAATAAGAAAGTAACATTTGTAAATAATTAATTAAAAATTAAAAACACTCGTAAATTTATTAATATATGTTAATCACAATTGTAAACAAGAGTGTGTATGTGTATTATAATTAGAACTTAAGGGGGACAAGTGTCATTCTCTTGGAAAATTTAGTTTAAAATTTAATTGTAAAATAAAAACTAAAGTTTGTCTATATAAACATATGTTTATTTTCTTTACTTCTTTTCCCTATCTTCATTCTAAAATCAAAGAGAAGAAAGATCTGTAAAGAACAAACCTGAGCAGATCCAAAACAGAACAATCTAAAGCTATGAAAAACTGGAAAACTCAAGGCAAAAAAAAAAACTTCAAACAATCACAAATGGAAGAAGATAAGCTTGCAACAACATTAACTACTATTACAACCTGATCTGAAAACAAGTTAACAAGAGGAATCAACTCATTTGCAATCAATCAGCAAACTTTGAAGTAGTTCAAGCATCAGATTTCAAAAGCCTGCTCTCTGTTCAAGCAAATTTCAGGTGAGTAAACATAAGCTTTGTTTTAAATTTATGCATGTGATGTTTTAGTCAGTAAGAGATGTGATAATTATTTGCATGTGAGAAACACATCCTTTAAATCTGAAAATGAACTAGTCTCTGCTCTGTAGACAGTATGTATGTTGTTCAACCCCACTTCAAAATATATTTCTCTTTATCTACTTTGTATTTGTTGATGCTGTAAAATAGAAAAGTACTAGATTTTGAGTGTAGTTGGTGTTAAAAATAATTGGTAAATAAAATTATGCTTAACAATTAATTTATGAAAGGATTTACAGAGAATAACCAAAATTGGTGAATATTCAATATTTTTAAATCAAAGATTCATGCATGCCATTTGGATGCTTGTGTGAAATTATGAATTTTAGTAATTAGATTGGGTTTTTTTAATGATCTATGGCTCGAGAATTTGGTAGATGAACGTTTTCAGTTCCATAATAGATTTCAGGCGACCTCGTCATTTTAGGGTGGAACGGCCAGGTCTAGGAGGTGCTGGCGGTCATCAGGCAGAGACCGATCGTGGCGAATTATTGATTTTGGCCTTGATTTGAGTAAGATGTTGGATTTTAGGGTTTTACGAGGTTTTGGGTTTATGGGTGATCGGAGTTGAACTGTGTGACGAATAGATGACCGAAGTTTTAGAAACTTGGCTTGAAGGTGTCTGTATGTATGGGTATTCGTACGAAGTTAGTGGCATGTGAAGTAAATGTGTGTCGCGAGCGTA
The DNA here is from genome assembly GCA_030765085.1 of Allium cepa. NCBI lineage: Eukaryota > Viridiplantae > Streptophyta > Magnoliopsida > Asparagales > Amaryllidaceae > Allium > Allium cepa. The sequence goes on along the minus strand of CM060940.1, from coordinate 817,041,233 downwards.
GTTTGTCAATTTTGGTGAACAGGGTGGGTTTCCAGTTTCGGTGAGCCGTTTGGGTTGATCGATTTTCGATCCGGTGGTCGAAGGGTTTCGGCAGGGTGACTTTTTGAATCATGTGACGATGAGTGGTCGGGTGGAGGTTGTCGCAGCGGTGAGATAGACGCAGTTGAAGTTGTATACGTGCACAACGTGCACGTGGAGATTCTTGGCTGGGTGGAGCAAGAGAGGTGATTGGGCATGGCTCTGGGCTGCGTTATGAATGAGGATAAGGTGATGATCGATTGTTGATTGAGGAGGGGTCGGAGATGACCTTCGGCCAGGCAGTGGGATTTTGGTTTTGGGAAGGAAAGTTGATGTCTGGAAGTTCAATAGTAAGAAGAGAAGGAGTTAGGGGGGTTGAATTGATTTTCTGTTGCTTTGGTATTAATCCAATTTGGGCTTCGGCCCGTACCCTGTTAGCTTATTTGTGCGTATTGTTTTTTTTTCTGTTTTGGTTTGTGGGCTTTGGGCCATTTTTTTTTCCATTTAAATCAAGATCTTGTCAATGAAAGAAAATCTGGATTCAAAATAAAACAAGATCTGAAATCAATTTACTTTCCTAAATTTATAGTAAACAGGTTGGTTAAAATAAATATTTTTAAGAACCAATTTACTTTGATGTAAATGTTTATTTAAATAGTCAAAGAAATTTGGAGAATAAACTTGTTTTGTGTTTGATTTTAAAATTTTAATTTTGGGATATTTGAATAAGTTATTTTATCATTAAGTTATCAAGTTTTTAGAAATAATTTATTTGTAAACACTTGGGTTTTATTAAGTGAAGTTTTGATTGAAATAATTAAAGGAAGTAAATATTTATACTTTGAAAATAATTCAAGTTCTTAAATGATATTATATTTAAAATAATTGTTTAATTTCACATTTGATAATGTGATCTAAAGGAGATGGTTCTTATCGACGGATGGTATGCCATCGTACGACCATTTGTGTGGTGGAATAGAAATTTTTAAGTTGGTGTAGAGATAATTGAATTACCAAATTAGAAATAAATGATATCAAGTAACTAAAAAAGGGAATGTTTAGTACTGGAGTTACTGGAGTTAGTGATTTGCAAGCTACTGCACTGCAACAACATTCTGGATTATCTTGTATGGTAAATGACATGAAGTACCTTGGCCTTCCTTTAATTTCCAAAAGGATATCAAAAGCTGACTGTTTACCTCTTTACTTCAAAATTTCTTCGGTGATGTCTGCTTGGAATAATAGGAATTTGACTCAAAGTGGAAGGCTTGTTTTAATAAAATCTGTTGTCTTTTCCTCCATTGTTTACTGGGCTCGTACCCTAATCCTTCCAAAGAAACTATTGCATATGCTTAGGTCTGCCATGATCAGATATTTTTGGACTGGCAGTATACATAACAGAAAATTAGTGCCTTGTTCCTTTACTAAAATTGAGTCACCCCTGAGATTGGGAGGGCTTGGTGTCTTTGATGTTAGGAAATGGAACATAGCTGCTATGAGTAAACATTTTAATGCACTTATCAACAAAAGGGGTAGCTTATGGGTTGACTGGTCATGGCAATACAATATAAAGAACAAGTACTTCTGGAGCATGGATATTCCTCAAGTATGCAGTTGGACATGGAGAAGTTTATTAAATCTGAGAGTTGTTTTCCTTCCCATGATACAGTATCCCATCAATGCTAGCAATGTTGTTGGCTTTTGGCATGATCCATGGATAAGTAATGGTCAAATTCTTTCCAACATTTGTGATCAATATCACATGATACAATCTGCTATCCACTATCATGCTAAAGTGAAGGATATTCTGCATTATAATCAAATTCAGTTGCCATACAACAGTAATCAGGTGATTAGGCAACTGTGGAGAGAAATTCAGCAAAAAACATTTAGTACAAACCAGGATGATACTGTTACTTGGCTTAACAAGATTCATACTGTTGCGGCAGTTTACAATTATGTTAGTTCCAGTGTGTCTCTGCCTGCTTCCAAATGGATAGCTGTTCTTTGGTCAGCTGATTCTTGCCCTAAGGACAATTTAATGATGTGGAAAGTCATCAACCAAGCTTTAGTTACCATATGTTTGTTGAATAGTTATGGTATGACATGCTATGCTGAGTGTATTTTCTGTAATCAAGATGTTGAAACTACTGAGCATCTGTTTTTTGCTTGTCCTGCCCTTCAATACTTGATGGATAAGATAAGCATCATAACTGGTTTTAATTTTACTTGTTCAACATCAAGAATTCAATGGAGTTTAATCTATAAAGCAACAAAGTGGAGAAATGTGCAGGGCAGAATTCTAGCAGTTTGCTTGAAAGTGTGTATGTCTGTTATTTGGAGGGAGAGAAATGCCATAATCTTTGATAAAGTTAAAATAAATGATGATCTTGTTTGGGTTGAAGTAAGAAACAGAACGAATTGGCAACTGCAAAACAGTGCAAGTGTTTTTCATCAAACCCTGATTGATGCCTGGACTTGATTTGCTTTTCAACCTAGCATTTTCATTGTATTTTCCTGTTTTTTTATTTTTCTCTTTCTTATGTACTTTTTTATTGTTCTTTGCAATAAAACTGGTAGGGGCCCAGTTAACCCCGCTGGCTATGCCAAAACAAAAAAAAGGGAATGTTTTACCTTATAAGTAATTAAGATTTTGATAATTACTAGAAGTGATTTGGGATGATTAATGAATATCATCAATTAATTAATTAAAGATTTATATGAGAATGGTTAAGAACAATTAATACATGTGATAAATTAAAATGGATAATCAAAGGATGATTAAATAAATTTATTCGTAATTAATAAATGTTAGATAAGCAAGTTTAAGGATGATCAAAGTAGTAATTTAATTTGTTAGAATGGTATGAAAAATTTATCTTGTTCATGAATGATTGGATAATATTATATGACGTAGATTGGTTGATATCTCATATATGTGATTTGTAATGTCATGATATATGATATGTTGGGTTTAAACTGAGACAATGTGGTTATCTATCAATGATTAATTATCGTGTATAGGTGACACCTGTGTTTTGAATTTTGAATTGTGTTTCACTGGAATAATTTGGAATAAGATGGTATTGAATTCGAAGAGACCGGAGTCGGGTATGAGTAAATACCCGAAACCACTTCGATTTATAATCTATAGTAATTCTATAATTGATTTGATATGTGAAATCAATAGACTGGAATGACATGAGTTAAATGAATTGAACCATTTAATCTAAGTATTGGTACTTAGAAATTGATATGTGAAATAAAGTAATGTCAATAACCACTTGTGAAGTTGTAATTTGATATAAATTACCCCGGGTTTATATAAAAGTTGTATGCGTTGTAATTCATGTTAGATGGGTTTACTCACGCTGGTTTCCAGCCTGACCCGGGTGTTACTTTGATGTAATGCTCGGGTCAGACCGAGTATTACCGGTTTTCAGGTAAGGACGTTCTGGAGCTCAGGAAGGCGAGCTGGATGGCTGGAACATATGGAGCGTACCCACTGTGATATATAGTTATATCTAGGACATGTTGTTTTATAACTGTCCTGTATTGTGTAAATGTTATAACTCTGATATATGAAAATGTAAATGTCCCGATACTGTTCTTTTTGTAAACTGTAATTATGTGATATTATATTTTGATCCGCTGCGAATGTGAGGTATCTATGTCTTGTTTCTGTTTCTTCTCCTTCTATCTCTTCTTCTTTTATCTAACTATCTGGAATTTTCGGGATCGAAAATTTCGGGTCCTTATATTTGGTATCAGAGCCAGGTTAAGCGAGAACCTTGGCTCTAGTGGGTAAACTCATTAAGGATAGGGTAAGTGGTACCCTAGGATGAGTTGAGTATATAAATATGAGAGAGCTACTTGTTATTTTCTTATATAAAAGTTTTTAAATGATTTCAAAAGTAAATGAATCTTATATAAGAAATAGATTATCTATTATATTAAGGAAATTGGTTGTAGTATTAATTAAATTAAAAGCAATAGTAAGAATTAAGTGGTAATAAAATTACAACCAAATTGAAATTAAAGACAAGTTTGAAATGGATTCAAACTAAAATTGAAATCTTGAATTGAAGAAGTATTTCAAAATAAGTTGAATTAGAATTGGTTTCAAACCAAAGAAATAAACGGTTATTGTGTTTAATAATGGAATGATTGTTCTCAATAAACAATAAAATGTTTTAAGGAAGTAACAATTTAAAAAAAAAAGTAACTTGTAAGTTTGAAAGGATGTAAATTAAAGTGGGTTTCAAATTGTGCAGTTTTGAATTCTAAATTTAAACATTTGAATTGGTTTCAAAATGTTAAAGGAGATAATATTTTGAATATGATCTTATTTTAAAATAAGAGATGTTATTTAATATATTGAATGAAATGGTCCTATTTCAAACAAGAGTTGTTTGAAAATTTAAAGGAAATTTGTTTTGAATTAAAAACCAAAGGTGGTTTAAAATTTTAAAGTATAACTTGGTATGTAAAAGAAATTAATATGTATATATGTGGATATACATAATATCAAAGGTGGTTTGAAAAAAAAAACTAAATGGTGAGTTTTGAATTTGGAATAAGGTGTGATACCCGAAGTGCTAAGTTTTTGAACTTATAAATGGGAAGATTATTAATGTGAAGTTTAGAATTTGAAATGGAAATTAAAATTGGGTAAGATTGACTGGATTAAGTGAATTAAGTTTAATTGGGGAAAGAGTTAAATAAGTTGGAATGATCAACCTGATTTGAAATTTTGAAGATGAAATTAAGATTTAACTTGGGAAGTTAAATGGTTGATTGGGATTGAGAGTTTGTGTGAACTCAAAATGGGTTTGAGATCTAGAAATTGAAAATAAATGTATGTTTTAAATAAATTGAATGATATCATCTTATTGTTATTAATAATCTTTAAGTTGTGAATTGGAATTGTTTAAATGGATGAGAGATGGAGTATGGTAATCCATTGTTGAGATAAAAGGAAAATTAAACTCTAATTTGAAATTAAGGGTACGGAATTACCTTGAACTAAAAATTTGAGTAATTGAATTTGTAAATTAAAAATTGTTTGAAACTCTTACTGGAACCTTGTAATGAGTTAAGTAAAGATAATTTAAAATGAAATTTTGAAATTTGAACTCGGAATTGAATTGTTTAAAAACTTTAAAAGAAAATTGATTTAAAGGAATTAAATCAACATTTGAAGTATTAACTCGAATTTATATAATTCGAGATGGTTTAAATTTGAAATTTGAATTAGTTCAAATTGAATTTGATTTGAATTAATTGAAATGGTGATTGAAGATGTATAAGATTCGAATGGAAAATTTGAATTGGATTGATTTGGATAATTTGGAATTGTAATTAAAGTTGAATAGTTTTAAATTGAAATGGCATTTGAATTGAATTTGGGAGGAAATCAGAAATAATTCAACTTGATGTGGAAATGGAGTTTGAAAATTGGGATTAATTCAAACTGGGGTTGAAATGAATTGAAATCGGAACTAGTTCAATTGAAATTTATCTGAATTAGAAGAATTTGAGATCAAAGTTGAATAAAGTTAAATTTGAAAAGAAACTGTGGGGTTGAATCAATTTCCAATGGAAATTGAAGTTGTTTAAATTGGAATTGGGTCAATTTAAATGGTAGAGGAAATTTAAATTGAATTGATGAGAATGGTGATTGGAAAGTGAACAGTTTTGACTCTGAACTATTTTTAATATAAATTATTTTAATATAAACTTATTTTCCAAGCTATTCATTATGTACACAACCTTTCTTTTAAAATCCAAACATCTTATACTTGTTTTACAATTATTTTTGAAATTGTTTAACAATTTTCCAACTGTTTTATAAACTAATTACTATATTTCAATTATTTTACAAAATTAATTACTATCTTACTATTATTTTGCAATTATCTAAATTTCTATAATTATTTTAACTATTTTCTAACTATTTTACACCAATTTTACAAACTAGTAATTATTTTCCAACTACTTATCATTTTTAAAATTTTCAAGCTATTTTCTAAATAAACTGGTCGTAGTCCAAACTGTTATTGGTTAAATACCCAATCGAGATAAGAATAGAGGTGATAATCCAAATGGGATTGAAGCAGTTGTGAATAAGTGAATAAAATTAAAGTGAATATGAATAGGAAGAGAATTGATTGTCTAAAAACCAATAAAGATAAATACGTAGGGTGTACGTATGTTATTCTATTCGCATAGTAATGTGATCCAGATTCGAGCATAGAATTTCGAGATAGTATGTCGATCCGAGGTGGGATTTTTCACTCTATTTCTGACGGCAAACCTAGATATGGATTGTTGATTGGTTCTGGATGTTCTCTATCATAGTTATGACTATGCAAGGAGAATGACGGTTTCTGATCAAGAAACCAGATCTGTGTCCGCACTAGGAAGTCGGGTGAACGATACTAGTTTGGAAGTGAAATTGTGTGATCGAGTGAGCGATTAGATTGGTATGTCGTACGATTGATATATGTACATCGTACGGATTTGAATGAAATTGATATTGAAAAGAGTAATCAAATTTGAATATTTGATTTTAGATAAATAAAGTTATATATCTTTGTTATATAAGATAAAACTTCCCTTGATGAATTTATTGCCAGAAGTAAAGGATTTTAAAGGTGTTTTGAAGTATAAAAGGAGTTTTATACAAGTTTGAAATGATCCAAAATTTTAAAAATTATACATATCTGTATATATATAAAGGATCTTATGAGGATTTTAGAAAAGGTTTTAGGAACCTTTGGATTTGGAAAGGCTTTTGATTTTTGGGTAAAATCAATATGAGAATTTGGAAAGCCTAGTTTGAGAATTATCGATTTTGGAATAATCGATTTTATGTAAAAGAGCTTTATATGGGATCATACTAGGTGTATGATTTAAAGATACTATATATGTATAGTATAAAATGTTTTGATGATGGCTCTGGGGAAAAAGGCGCTACCTTGAAATGAACTTCTCAGGAGTACCATCGGGTGGTGCTGCCTTGAGCCACAAGGGGAGGTTCTAAAGTTGATCCTGTGAGGAGTCCGGACAAAACTAGTTCCTGGGGATTATGAGTAGAGTATACCATAGCGAAAGTCGTGTGTGCCGCTGAGAGCCAACAGTCTGCGTTTGATTTTATATCGGTAGACTGCGACCTATGGTATAACATAGCGAAAGTCGTGTGTGCCGCTGAGAGCCAACGGTCTGCGTTTGATTTTATATCGGCAGACTGCGACCTATGTAGGAGTGGAGAGGTTTCATTTCGACAGCGAAAATCAGAGACCGCTGAGAGCCTGCAGTTACATGGACTTTTGCTGTGATGGCAACGTAACCCTGGATGTAACTGTGATCTGTTGTGTGGGGATCCATGGCATAATCGAGAGGCCGCTGAGAGCCTGCAGTTACATGGACTTTTGCTGCGACGGCAACGTAACCCCGGAATGTAACTTTGACCATGGATGGGGGTGATGATTTCCAGAGCATTCTCACGAAAGATATATCCTCTATTTTCAAAAACTGTTTTCTATATTTTTAATAAAATTACTTTTCAAGTATTTTCACTGGGTGTTGAAAACGGGTCTGCTCAGTACTTATAGTTTTTCAGTTGTACGCCTGATCAACGTATGACCGAATTTCTATGAGAACAAGGATGGACTGGTTGAAACATCGAGCTATAAAAAATATTTTTATAAAACTATTTTATGATATTATGTAAATTTTAATAGTGTTTTAAAAAGGGTTTTAAAGAATAATTTTTCTAATAATAAGAATTTTAAATTCTGGTTTCGTTTCTTTTCGAGGACGAAAAGATTCCAAGAGGGGAGGAATGTAATAACCCGGATTTTTAGAATTCCTGTAATTTATAGATTAACTGAATCTAATTGATAAAAATACTGAATTATAGATTTAACAAACAAATCTAATCGTAAATATTTATGTTTGATAAATTTTATTGGATCATATCTTAATATAATCACTTAAAATTTGACAAATTTTTCTTTTATAAATAAATAATAATGATTGTTTATATAGGTAAATTATTTAAATTAGGAAAATTGTTAATTTCAAACCGATAATATTTTTGTGTTATTTTTAGATGAATAGAGTTAAAGGATTACTAATTTCAAATTGAATTAGGGACTTGTTTAAATATATGAACTTATTTTGAATTGATCTTGAATTGGATTTTTTTTAAATTAAATTTAAAGGTTTGAATTTGAATTTGAAATTTAAAAGGGAAGTATATCTTAAATATATGTTATATTGATTTGATCAAAAACATAAGCTATGTATAAATAAATGTTTATATAGATTCATATGTATATTTACAAAAATCTAAAGCTTATTTATATATAGTAAATTCACATTATGTTTATGAGAATATTACATAATTACTTATTCATAACTTAAACAAAAATTTAAATAAGATAGTAACATTTGTAAATAATTAATTAAACATTAAAAACACTTGTAAATTTATTAATATATGTTAATCACAATTGTAAACAAGACTGTATATGTGTATTATAATTAGAACTTAAGGGGGACAAGTGTCATTCTCTTGGAAAATTTAGTTTAAATTTAATTGTAAAATAAAAACTAAAGTTTGTCTATATAAACATATGTTTATTTTCTTTACTTCTTTTCCCTATCTTCATTCTAAAATCAAAGAGAAGAAAGATCTGTAAAGAACAAACCTGAGCAGATCCAAAATAGAACAATCTAAAGCTATGAAAAACTGGAAAACTCAAGGCAAAAAAAAAAACTTCAAACAATCACAAATGGAAGAAGATAAGCTTGCAACAACATTAACTACTATTACAACCTGATCTGAAAACAAGTTAACAAGAGGAATCAACTCATTTGCAATCAATCAGCAAACTTTGAAGTAGTTCAAGCATCAGATTTCAAAAGCCTGTTCTCTGTTCAAGTAAATTTCAGGTGAGTAAACATAAGCTTTGTTTTAAATTTATGCATGTGATGTTTTAGTCAGTAAGAGATGTGATAATTATTTGCATGTGAGAAACACATCCTTTAAATCTGAAAATGAACTAGTCTCTGCTCTGTAGACAGTATGTATGTTGTTCACCCCCACTTCAAAATATATTTCTCTTTATCTACTTTGTATCTGTTGATGCTGTAAAATAGAAAAGTACTAGATTTTGAGTGTGGTTTGTGTTAAAAATAATTGGTAAATAAAATTATGCTTAACAATTAATTTATGAAAGGATTTACAGATAATAACCAAAATTGGGGAATATATAATATTTTTAAATCAAAGATTCATGCATGCCATTTGGATGCTTATGTGAAATTATGAATTTTAGTAATTAGATTGGGATTTTTAATGATCTATGGCTCGAGAATTTGGTAGATGAACGTTTTCAGTTCAATAATAGATTTCAGGCGACCTCGTCATTTTAGGGTGGAACGACCAGGTCTAGGAGGTGCTGGCGGTCATCAGGAAGAGATCGACCGTGGCGAATTATTGATTTTGGCCTTGGTTTGAGTAAGATGTTGGATTTTAGGGTTTTACGAGGTTTTGGGTTCATGGGTGATCGGAGTTGAACTGTGTGACGAATAGATGACCGAAGTTTTAGAAACTTGGCTTGAAGGTGTCTGTATGTATGGGTGTTCGTACGAAGTTAGTGGCATGTGAAGTAATTGTGTGTCGCGAGCGTAGTTTGTCAATTTTGGTGAACAGGGTGGGTTTCCAGTTTCGGTGAGTCGTTTGGGTTGATCGATTTTCGATCAGGTGGTCGAAGGTTTCGGCAGGGTGACTTTTTGAATCATGTGACGATGAATGGTCGGGTGGGGGTTGTCGCGGCGGTGAGATAGACGCGGTTGAAGTTGTACACGTGCACAGCTTGCACGTGGAGATTCTTGGCTGGGTGGAGCAAGAGAGGTGATTGGGCATGGCTCTGGGCTGCGTTATGAATGAGGATAAGGTGATGATCGATTGTTGATTGAGGAGGGGTCGGAAATGATCTTCGGCCAGGCAGTGGGATTTTGGTTTTGGGAAGGAAAGTTGATGTCTAGAAGTTCAAGAGTAAGAAGAGAAGGAGTTAGGGGGGTTGAATTGATTTTCTGTTGCTTTGGTATTAATGCAATTTGGGCTTCGGCCCGTACGCTGTTAGCTTATTTGTGCGTATTGTTTTTTTTTCTGTTTTGGTTTGTGGGCTTCGGGCTATTTTTTTTCCATTTAAATCAAGATCTTGTCAATGAAAGAAAATCTGGATTCAAAATAAAACTAGATCTGAAATCAATTTACTTTCCTAAATTTATAATAGACAGGTTGGTTAAAATAAATATTTTTAAGAACCAATTTACTTTGATGTAAATGTTCATTTAAATAGTCAAAGAAATTTGGAGAATAAACTTGTTTTGTGTTTGATTTTAAAATTTTAATTTTGGGATATTTGAATAAGTTATTTTATCATTAAGTTATCAAGTTTTTAGAAATAATTTATTTGTAAACACTTGGGTTTTATTAAGTGAAGTTTTGATTGAAATAATTAAAGGAAATAAATATTTATACTTTGAAAATAATTCAAGTTCTTAAATGATATTATATTTAAAATAATTGTTTAATTTCACATTTGATAATGCGATCTAAAGGAGATGGTTCTTATCGACGGATGGTACGCCATCGTACGACCATTTGTGTAGTGGAATAGAAATTTTTAAGTTGGTGTAGAGATAATTGAATTACCAAATTAGAAATAAATGATATCAGGTAACTAAAAAAGGGAATGTTTTACCTTATAAGTAATTAAGATTTTGATAATTACTAGAAGTGATTTGGGATGATTAATGAATATCATCAATTAATTAATTAAAGATTTATATGAGAATGGTCAAGAATAATTAATACATGTGATAAATTAAAATGGATAATCAAAGGATGATTAAATAAATTTATTCGTAATTAATAAATGTTAGATAAGCAAGTTTAAGGGTGATCAAAGTAGTAATTAAATTTGTTAGAATGGTATGACAAATTTATCTCGTTTATGAATGATTGGATAATATTATATGATGTAGATTGGTTGATATCTCATATATGTGATTTGTAATGTTATGATATATGATATGTTGGGTTTAAACCGAGACAATATGGTTATCTATCAATGATGAATTATTGTGTATAGGTGACACCTGTGTTTTGAATTTTGAATTGTGTTTCACTGGAATAATTTGGAATAAGATGGTATTGAATTCGAAGAGACCGGAGTCGGGAATGAGTAAATACCCGAAATTGCTTCGATTTATAATCTATAGTAATTCTATAATTTATTTGATATGTGAAATCAATAGACTGGAATGACATGAGTTAAATGAATTGAACCATTTAATCTAAGTATTGGTACTTAGAAATTGATATGTGAAATAAAGTAATGTCAATAACCACTTGTGAAGTTGTAATTTGATATAAATTACCCCGGGTTTATATAAAAGTTGTATGCTTTGTAATTCATGTTAGATGGGTTTACTCACGCTGGTTTCCAGCCTGACCGGGGTGTTACTTTGATGTAATGCTCGGGTCAGACCGAGTATTACAGGTTTTTAGGTAAGGACGTTCTGGAGCTCAGGAAGGCGAGCTGGATGGCTGGAACGTATGGAGCGTACCCGCTGTGATATATAGTTATATCTAGGACATGTTGTTTTATAACTGTCCTGTATTTTGTATATGTTATAACTTTGATATATGAAAATGTAAATGTACTGATACTGTTCTTTTTGTAAACTGTTATTATGTGATATTATATTTTGATCCGCTGCGAATGTGAGGTATTTGTGTCTTGTTTCTGTTTCTTCTCCTTCTATCTCTTCTTCTTTTCTCTAACTATATGGAATTTTCGGGATCGAAAATTTCGGGTCGTTATATTGAGAATTTCCTCACCTTCATATCCACTCCGCCAATCTTTTATGTAAGCTATGTGCCTCTCGAACTAACGTGCTACTTTCCGGACATCTCGGTTTTTTTCGTTTTCTTTCCTTCCACTTTTTCTTTCCTTTTTTTCTTTTCATGCTTTTTTTCTTTGTTTTTTTATTTTGTGCATGAGCTTTTGAGAGGAGGTATGGGTCTTGGATGCTCTGGTAGGCGTGTGGAGGTGGTTTGCCGTGAGTTTGGGGCGTGGGTGGGGGGTTAAGGTGCAGGTATGGATGCTTAGTTGGTGGGTGTGTGGAGAGTGTTGGGTTTTGAAGCAGGTGTAGGCCTCGAGTTTGGCTTGTGACCGTGGGTGGGTGGTGTGGAGAGTGGGTACGACCTTGGTGTAGTGGAGTTTAGCTCGAGTATAGGTGGAGGTGTGTTTGGCCAAGGTGGATGTGGGTTTAGGTGGTGCTAGAGCTTGGTGGAGATGGTGGAAGAGAATGGAGAGGTGGGAAGCCATGGAAATGGAGAAATGAAAAGGATGGAGAATGATTTTGTAGTAAGAAATTGAAGATATGCATGCTTATTTATACATGTAGTTTCTTGCCAAATGACTACACGCCCTTCTCTACTTTTTTTTTACATTTAAACCATACTTAAACACTTTTTTCAAGATGAGAAAGGATATGCATTAATGAGAAGAGAAGGTTGGATGTGATCATAAGTCCTTAAATAATGATTTTGCCTCTTTTTCTTAAGTTTTAAAACATTTAATCATTCATTTGCTTAATTTCCATACAAGATAAGACTTGGAATTAATGGGAAGAGATGGTTTAGTAATGATGTTGTTTAGTATAGATTTATTTATAGGTTTATGTCAAATCATGTTTCTTTTTAAATTATTTGTTAATTTTGACTTTTCAAAGTGCATTTGTTTTTATATGTTAAATGTAACATGTAACATAGTTTGTTAAGTTCTTATATGTGTTAGGAAACATATCATGTTGCAATAACTTAACGACAACTTGTTTCGGTTGAAAATGGTATTTTTGTTGACATATTTTACAGTCAAAATTTGACGTTTTTGCTAAACTATATATATAAGTAAACCAACCTTAAAAATGAACTCTTTTACTTCTTTAAATAAATTAAAACATGTCTATTCATATTTTAGAATCATATTTAAATAATATCAAAATCTCTATTTTTATAGTGTATGTAAAACCGAGAAAATGCGACAAATTTTGGTTATTTTTGTAAAACGGTTATTAATATACTTTTAAATATTTTAATACTTATTATCTTTATTAGATGTTTTTAATAAGATTTATCTTTTTAAATAAATTTAGACCTATTTATTTAAGCATTTATTTATTTTTAACAAAACTTAACTTTTGCTAATTTTTTCTAAAGTCCAAATTTATACTTTTTAATTATTGACTATAAGAATAAATAATTTCTTTATTATTATTATTTATTATATATGCATATTTCTTTAAGTATTTTTTTTTTAAATTTAAAAATAAGCAAAATCACTCTTTTTCAAAGTGACGAAATTACGGGTTGTTACATTCTCCCCTACTTAAAAGCATTTTGTCCTCGAAATGAAAGTTAGATAAAGGAATCTATCTCATACTCGTATCCTCAATCATTCTAGCTTATTTATACAAATGGTAGAAAAATTCATATATAAGAAGAAGGTCAATACCATAACAATATCGAAACAAATGATACCAGTCATGCATATAGAGATTCCCCACACTAAACTAAGTATTTATCACGTACTTAAGGTTATATATACATACATCAAGTTAGACTTCTATCCTACCCATCCTAGTGCGTACTGCACACTTAAGATAATATATACAACAAACAAACAAGATTATACATCCAAAAACAACCACATTGATACTATATCAACATAAATGAATACATCCACATAACTCATTCCCTGACCTGAGCATGTACTACATCTAAGGTCTGTATATATACGTCCCAAAACATCATTCCAACCACTATATCTTAGTGCCTACTATTTAAGATAACTATTTAACTACTATATAGACATATCTAAAACATCATACTATATGTGATATTTGATTCGATATATTATTTGAATCCATAACTTTACTTCCGAACTAGTATCGATCCCCCGTTTTTATGGTAAGGACTTTGATCAGGCTTCTTGATCACAAACCTTTGCTTTCCTTGCATATCTCTCAACTATGATTAAAAACTCGAGTACGTAATCACAAACCCTCATCAATGTTCGCCGTCAAGAATCAAGTGATAAATAATTTTTCGGATTGGTGTAAATACCTCATAATTCTGCACTCAAATCTTAGATCAAAATTTTATGTGCCAAAATGATCTATGTATAACTTATGTATTTTGTGACGACACAGAATTTTTAAGCTTTTAAAATCAGAATATTTAATTGACTTAAATATTCAATGGAATAATTTTAACTTGAATTCAAATATCACTATTAATTTTTAATTAAATTATTGAATTAAATAATTTAATATCGGGTAAAAATATGAAATCTGGGATTTTAAGCCTGTTAAAAATAATTTGAAGGCTTGTAAAATTCATATTAATAGTACTGAAGATAATAGAGCTTTTAAAATTTAACTTAAAAGTGTTTTAATTCAGTTTTGAAAATTTGATCGCTTAAATTGAATTTAAAAATAGCCTTCCGAGGCACAGTCTTGGAATTCGACGAAACTAGTTCCATTGGATCCGTAATATTGTATTATTATTGGATTTCAAATTTCGTAGCGTTTGGAGTTGTTGTGTGAACGTACGATATATAAACGCCCTGAATTTTATATCGAATTCAATATAAATAACTGGGTCCAAAAAGCTGTCTTCTCCTTACGATCGAATTAGGACTCAAAACCTTTTCCATTGTGTTCGGAATGGGGGTGTAACATTATGAACGCCTAGCAGCACGTTGCGATTAGAGGTCGAGATTTCAAGTTGCGATATCGTGACGATTTGAAATTTAAAATTTAAATAATATGATTTTATTTATTCCAGTCAAAAACAAAGCCGCCTCAGCCATTTTCCTCGATTCAAATCACTGCAATCTTTCTCCTCACGCCACATCAATGTCGCTTCTTTCTCAAATCACGCCTACTTTCTTTCTCTCAGTTAAAAATAAAATAAATTGAATCGTTAAATCATGGCCGACATCCGAGAGAATGAAATCGCGACTTGATTTTTTTTCTTCTCTCCTTTCATTGCGAAACGCGAGCTTCAAAGAAATCTCTAATGGGCGAAAAATAATAATGAATGAGGATCTTAGGTTTGATTTTTGCATTCGACTTTCCTTTCTTCCTCGAACGAATTCAAATTCGTTCTAGAAAAAAAAAGTCTCATTCCTCATTCACAAAAGAAAATAAAATCAAGTCGAATTCATATCGCGATTGAAACGCTTGGGGAGGGCACCGCGAAGTTTGCGTTCGATCGAGGAAGAGGTGTTCGCAATTTCTGATGGAAGCCGCCGACGTCGAGGTTCGAAGGTTGCATCAATTAGGGTTTTTTTCGTACTGTGTGGAGGCGTGGGAAGTGTGTCAGTCGTGAGCGCAATGATCAGCTTGTCTGGGTTCTCGATGGCGTGGGGGCTTCGGAGGCACAGTGTTTGGAGTCGCGACATTTTTCTGGGCTATGGGTAGCCATGTCATCGCGAGTGGGTTCGTGATGGCAGCGTGAGTTGTGGAAAGGTCGAGGTAGCTCGGAGTCGCATTCTGATCTTGATTTTTAGGGATGATGGGTTCTTCGGCAGTAAGGTATTCTGTTGCTTTTATTTATTTTATATATGGATATATATATAAAATAAAAAAATAGTTTAAATCAAATTATTAGTTTGGGTTGAATAAATGAATGGAGATTAATTGTTTGATTTATCCAAATAATAATAATAGACAATAAAATTTTATATACCTACATGCAGTCTATAAAATTTTATATGCAGGCAGTTTAGAAGTGTAAATCTACCAGTTTATGTTAATAATGTTTATTAGTGATTAATGTTGTTAATAAACTGATTTAATTTATTTTAGTTACCAAAAATAATTTATTTAAGGAGAATTTGTTAATTTAAATTTATTAAACGTTAATAGATTTTTGGTTAACCAAGGATATTAATAAATCGAATAAATATTTATACAAGGTTAAAAATCGAGAAAGAGGAAAGCTGGATTGGAATGGATGCTAATAAAATAAAAGGTGAGTTAATCTCACTCAGCTGAATTATTATTTAAATTTAATTGGTTAAATTTAAATAATTGATCGATTGATTGGCTTTGGTGTGCTATAGTATATATAGTAGTATATAATACACCTTGTAATGATTGATTTCCCATATTTTATAGCAGAGATATTTTATATTGTGTTAACGTCTGTGGATGCAGGGAAACAGGTTGGAGGGATCCAACTGGATTCCTCAACATATATTTAAGTTATTTAATATTCTTTGTTGTGATTGTTGACATTCTATGATGAATTATATTGGAATATTTAATGCTTTGGTTTGGTTGATATAATTGGGTATAATGAATTACCAAAAACATAAATTTGATTTCGGAAAGAGAAATAAAGGAAATGAATTTTGTAAGTAAAATAATTATGGAAACTTGAATAAATTTAAGAATGAATTGGAAAAGAAATAAAGTGCCTTTAAAATTCTAATAAATAAATCTTAAGTTTAGTAAGGGAAATTTGAATAAGCAGAAGATTAATGAATTTAAGTTTGTTATTATTTTAAAAGAATAAAACATTTATTTAAAATTTAAGATCTAATTTATTGAAAAGAACACAGAAGAGATTGGGAAGAAGCTGAAATTGGTATATTTCAGTTAAATGATATAAAATCAACCGGGAAATAATAATAATAAAAATAAAGTCCATAATTAATGAATTTTGAGATAAATTGATATGTAAAGAAATTTATTTCAAATGGAATAAATTGGGAATCAATTTGGAAGATTTGATTTAAGTAATTGAGATTGGAAATTCTCCCTGGATAACCAAGTACGTTTCCAAAATAAATTTTTTAATATAAATTAAAAGTTTTAAAGTTGTTTTAAAAGGTATGTTTTGAAAAATTTATTATTTCTAAATATTTAAATTCTAAAAGTATGTATTTCCTTAAATCTATTATAGTAGTAATTATTTAAAGAGTGACTTGGTATTTTTTTTTTAAAAGTGAAATCTAGTTTTATATTTTATTAAGTAACCTTATTTTCAAATATTCATATAGTATGTATTTTTGATAAATTATTGAAATAGCCTTTAATTAAATGTTGAAAAGTATATTTCAAAGTAAAGTGTTTTAAATTATTTTAAAAAGCTAGTTTTGTGCTTGGTGATTTCAGTGGAGATAGAAAATATTTGGGAAAGTTTATTCTGAAAAGAGAAAGATGGTTTGAAACTGTTTTCAAAGGGTTGAAAATAGAAATATATCTTGTGAAGATATTTGAGATAAATAAATAATTTGGGAGATTATTTATTGGTTGATGGTTGTTTGTGAACATTAATGGATAGTTAAATCACCGACTATCAATATTGGCCAAATGCGCTGATCGTTTCGAAGAGACCGGGATTGAGATTTATTTCTCGAAAACCACTTCGATCCGGTTTGTACATTCTCGTGAAAAACGATTTTGGATTCGAAGATGGAGCAGTGAAGTGCAAGGGCTACTCCCTACTAATCCTGAGGATATTTCCAAAATGGATGTAGTAGGAATACTGCCTTCGGTTCCGTTCGAACCCGAGACGGACTTGTATGGATGAATGCTTGCGAAACATCGTCAGGTGGACGATGGGCATTCTAAGAGATATGTTCTTAAAAAGGTAACGCTTAGCCTCAAGCCTCATCAAATGGGAATGGCTGAAATCAGGGCTTATGCAGCAAGGCTTCGTGGGTAGCACCCACTGGAGGGTGAGGTCATCCCTGTCTAGACGTCCCTTTTATTTCGGCTTAGTGGGCGGTTGCTGATCCCAACCGCGGGGTGATCTTGCTCGGGACTGTCCAGTAAGGGATGGTCCCGGTCTTGTGTTGCAGGGGAGTTAGGGTGGCTCCTCGGTACGCTGATCTAGACCAGGTACTGTGACAGGTGGTACCCCAGTGCCTAGCCAATAGTTGGAATCCATTTTCCCTATGCGCCCGTACGGTTTTGATTGTGCCCAACTATTGCTGAAACGTGAGATGCAAGCATTTCAGCTAGATTCTATTTTACTTTCTATAGACACTCTTATAATATCAGAGGATTTTAATAAAAATGTTTTAGCTATCGTAAGGTAAAAACCCGACATGTTTATTTGTGGCGTGGTCTTACGAGATGCTTTTGTTTTCCAATGATTTTTGAAACTTTAATAATTAATTGGGTGTGATTTTCTCATGCTGGTATTCCAGACTGACTCGGGTGTTATTTAACTGTAATGCTCGGGTCAGACCGAGTATTATATAATACAAGAAATGCTGTGGAGCTCAGGAGACGAGCAGGATGACGATACGTACTCCCGTATTTGTTTATGTATATATTCCACTGTGTTGAGTAGTTGTGTATCCAGTGTATGATATTGTTGAGCTGTGATTGATGTACTCTGATGATGAAATATATATAAATAGATATATTTGATTTGAGTAAAGATCATTTAATATCTATTATATTTTATTCCGCTGCGATGGTTAGATTCTGTTGTTGATTTCTATTTTCTTCTTCCACCTCTTCTTCTTTTACACTAATGGTTCGTATTTCTGTACAACTTGAGTTGATTTGGGTAGAATAGTGTTAACTCAAGGGGTACGGATTTGCGGGCTGTTACATATTTATTCACACTTACTTTTTTTACCCAATATATTTCTTCCAAATTTCTATTAATCTAAGTTTATTTCATGACCATTAACTTTCTACTAAGTCCACTATTACTTAAGCATACAAATATGCCTTAAACTTGTATAATATACCTTTACTTCCTAAGAGTGTATGTACATATCCCAAACTTCAAACCATTATTACTTCAACTAGGGTACCGAACAAATGTGGAATTCTACTATTATCTCAAATTTATAAGTTATAAAATGTAGTCCTTAGCTTTATTTACTTAATGTCTTAATTATGTACCTTATCCATTTTTTAAATCAAATTTCTTAACCTTAAACTCGTCAAATACCTTATAGTCAAATCGTGAATTTTACTTCACAAGGTATTTGTACTTAGCTTTTAAATCCACCAATTTTGATGATCATTAATCATTATTTCTTAATAACCCAATGTCTAGGGGTATATGATCAAATTTCTAAATTCTAGCTTTCAGCTACTTGATTTAATATGGAATATAGTCAAATCGTGCAATTCTAATCACAATATATTCATATTTTAGTTTTACTATGCCAAATTACAACCAATCCTTAATTTCTAACCATACATAATAATATCCCAATTTATTTTAAAATATAAACCTGAGGTAAAATTATTTCAGTTACCAACTTCTTTAAAACAAAAACCATTTTTATGAAATTAACAAATACACACTCGTATATATAATACTCTCATAACTCATTATAGGGTGTTACTAACCCTATCTCTATTAAGTTACTCATCCTAGGATATTACCAATCCTATCTCTAATGAGACTTTACCCAACCAAAGCCAAGGTTCTCGCTTAACCTTCAGCTCTGATACCAAATGCAATGAACGAACGGGCAATTCCGTACCCACCCCGGCAGGCTTTTCAACCATCCCGCTACCCTTTTGCTTTTCAACATGGGGGTACTCCTGCTTTTCAACATAAAGGTGACTACATGTCTGTGTAGTTAATGCGCCCGTTAGATTCAAAGCGGTGGAGGTGCAAAAAGTCATAGTGGGGATACAGCGAGGATATAGCGGGATATAGCGGATGGCTCTAAAATAGTATATAAAACTCGTACTTAATGTTTTTACAAATATATAAATGGTAACTAAATGAAAAATTATCATTCAATTGAATTATAAATAATAATTAATAATTTTAAATAAAAACATGTGCGAATATACTTTAAATAAATGAAAAACTGTTATATAACATAATTGAATTTGGTAGAATATTAGAGTATTTTCATTTCTGAAAATATATTAAATATTAAGTCAAATAAATTATTTTCATAATTTTATAGCGTATAAATGCAATTTTTCAATTCATTTTATTAAAAAAGATATAGTGGGAATAGCGGAAATAACGGGATATAGCGGAAATAGCGGGGATTAAAGCGGAAAGGCTACATCCTGGGCTATATGGAAAAATCATAGCGATAGAAATCCGCTTTGAGATATAGCGGGGTTGTAGCGGGGTAATAGCGGGGAATTAACTACACAGCTACATGTGGTAACTCGAATATGCTTTTATGGCAAGCCCCTCGACTATCAACCAACCCTTTCACACTAGGGACATGTAAGGGTAAGAGTCTAAGCTTCATCACTGTTCATGAAGCGAGAACCCCCTATCATGATGAACATAATCAAGCAAATCCGATACCGGATTCCTTTGAAATCCAACTACAAAAGTGAATATGAATATACAGGATTTATTAAGTCTCTTTTCACTTTAATTCATTTTGGATGATTTCAAATCTCTTCCTTTTATCTTAGAGTAATTCTAAGTAATGCTTTCCTTTTCTTTGGATAATATTTCAAATTTCCTCACTTAAATCTCAATGCAAATTCCTTAACTTTTTTATCGGGTTAAAAACAATGTTATTTAAGACATCGTTTACTGTAAACCCTAAAATCAATCTTAGTAAACATTTTTGAGTAAATAGGATTGTTGAAATCATTCTAATTTTACTCAACATCAATTTACGTATTTGACAAGAGGTATGGGTGGAATAACGGTGAAATCACCTTTTAAATTCCATGAATAGGACGAGCTTTCTCTTTGGATTTTAATACTAAGTATATGAAGATTACCTCTATGCAATCTAAGTTGTAGTTTATTCATTTTGGAGACTGCTTCAATGTTGGATAATACCAATCTTCTTTTATTTTGGAAACTTAATACAATCTTTTTTTAGAGCATCTGGCCTTTCCTTTCGTTCTGTTCCATCCCTCGTCTAAGAAAAGAAAACGTAGGCTAGTTAAGTTCATGATAATAGTTGCCCCGTTCTTAACCTTAGTTAAACACCTTATTTTATCTTCTCAGATCTCACAAGCGGGACAAATGTACTAGTCGTTTCCGCATACTCAGTTATCAACTTTATTTTGAAATTGATTATAAAGATTCCAAATTATCTTTTAAACACTTAATTTTCCTTAAAAACATTCATAATAGATTCTAGAAAAATCATTACATTTAAACTTATACTCCAAAGTTATAGAATTCGCATCATAAAAGCGCTTTGGAAAGTGCTATATAAGCTTTTTTGATTTGAACAACTTTTTAATATTTGAAAATTTATATTTTCTACTTCAAATCTCTTCAGAACTATTTAAATTGATTTATCAAACTTATTCCATATTTTTCCATAATTGAAAACGTTCATTTAAATAGATTTCCCGTTATGGTCACTTAATTACATCAGCATGATTTTTTCTAGACATAATTCAAAATTTACTCAACAAAATTTTGATTTTATTTCTTCGTTTAGAAGACATGGACACAACTGTCTGGAATTTTCTTATCTCGAAGAATTCTGAGCTAATTTCCACTCTATACACTCATTTGAACTTTTTGACGCGAAATCGCAAACTACCGTTGTGCGACGCACCTAGTTTTAACTTATTTTTCAATACTTGAAATAATTTATTCAAATTGAACTTTATTACTTATAAAATTATTACAAATCATTTTAAATCAATATTATCACTTTTAAAACTATTTGAAATGTATTTTCACTATTATCATATTTTAATATTGTTTTATTCATATTATTTTAATATTAAATTTTAAATTCCAATTTCAATTCAATTTCAACTCTAACTTCAAGTTAAACTCAATTAAAACTTAGATTTCAAATCTAATTTTCAGTCTAATTCAAATTTCAACTTTAATCTCAATTTCAATTTTCAAAATCGATTTCAATTTTACTATTCATCTCAATTTTAACTTCAATTTAACTGTCCTTTCAAATCCCATTTCATTTCAAATTTCATAATCTCTTTATTTCCACTTTAGTTTCAGTTCCACTTAAAAAGAGTCTTATTTTTCCAAAGTATATCATATCACCAAATTAGGGTCTTATTTAGTAAAGGGAATACTTAATGAAAATGAGCATAACCAAGCTTAACATTTATCACTAACATAATTATGGTCCACACGCAAACTAATATGACAAATAATCATAACCATAAACACTTGCAACTATTCAAACATAACACAAACATATCCAAACATTTATAACAACATTTCAAAGGGGTGTATGCTCACATATGTAATAAGATGATTATTATAACAAAATCATAATATGATCTTTTAAAAGCGGTGAGAATTTCCTTACCTTCATATCCGCTCCGCCAATCTTTTCTTCAAGCTACGCACCTCTCGAACTAACATGCTACTTTCTAAACGTCTCAAATTTTTTCGTTTTCCTTCCCTTCCTCTTTTTCTTTCCTTTTTTTCTTTTCACTCTTTTTTTCTTTGTTTTTTTATTTTATGTGTGAGCTTTTGAGAGGGGGTATGGGTCTTGGATGCTCGGGTAAGCGTGTGGAGGTGGTTGGCCGTGAGTGTGGGGTTTAGACGTGGGTATGGATAATTAGGCGGCGGTGCATGGAGAGTGTGGGGTTTTGAGGTGGGTGTAGGCCTTGGGTTTGGCTTGTGGTCGTGGGTAGGTGGTGTGGAGGGTGGGTACAGCCTTGGGGTGGTGGAGTTTAGCTCGGGTGTGGGTGGAGGTGTGTTGGCCGAGGTGGATGTCGATTTAGGTGGTGGTGGAGCTTGGTGAAGATGGTGGAAGAGAATGGAGAGGTGGGAAGCCATGGAAATGGAGGAAGAAGGAGGAAATGAAAATGATGGAGAATGATTTTGTGGTAAGAAAGTGAAGATATGCGTGCTTATTTATACATGTAGTTGCTTGCCAAATAACTACAATGGCCTTCTCTACTTTTTTTTACTTTTAAACCATACTTAAACACTTTTTCCAAGATGAGAAAGGATGTGCATTAATGAAAAGAGAAGGTTGGAGTGATCTTAAGTCCTTAAGTAATGATTTTACCTCTTTTTTTTAAGTTTTAAAACATATAATTATTCATTTGCTTAATTTCCATACAAGATAAGACTTGGCATTAATGGGAAGAGATGGTTTAGTAATGATGTTGTTTAGTATAATTTTTTTTATAGGTTTATGTTAAATCATGTTACTTTTTGAATTATTTGTTATTTTGACCTTTTAAAGTGCATTTGTTTTTATATGTTAAATGTAACATATAACATAGTTTGTTAAGTTCATATGTGTATTAGAAAACATATCATGTTGTAACAACTTAACGACAACTTGTTTCGGTTGAAAACGGTGTTTTTGTTGACATATTTTACAGTTAAAATTTGACATTTTTGCTACACAATATATTTAAGTAAGCCAGACTTAAAAATGAACTCTTTTACTTCTTTAAATAAATTTAAACATGTCTATTCATATTTTAAAATCATATTTAAATAATATCAAAATCTCTATTTTTACAGTGTATGTAAAACTGACAAAATGTGACAAATTTTAATTGTAAAAAGATTATTAGTATACTTTTAAATATTTTAATACTTATTATCTTTATTAGATGTTTTTAATAAGATTTATCTTTTTAAATAAATATCTAAACCTATTTATTTAAGCATTTATTTATTTTTAACAAAACTTAACTTTTGCTGATTTATCCAAAAATCCAAATCTGTACTTTTTAATTATTGACTATAATAATAAATAATTTCTCTATTATTATTTATTATATATACATATTTATTTAAGTTTTAATTTTTTTTAAATTTCAAAATAAGCAAAATCTCTCATTTTCAAAGTAGCGAAATTACGGGTCGTCACATATTCTATTCCGGTGGCACACATGTTTATTGCTTTGTACTAGGACCATGTACATCTATGGTAAATATTATATAAAATGAGTTATGTACCTATGTTAGTCTAAGGGAGTATTCACGTGTGTACCTATATCGCCTCATTCGCCATATTATCCAATAGTATTATCTAGTAATACCCTTGGGTAGTATGGCTATAAAGGTTGGGTGTTTCACAAGGGATCCTATACATCATGTATTGAACCAAGAGTGTTTGCAGAGTAAAACACTGGAGTTATGCCTAACACTCGTCGTCCAGTCGCCCAAAGCAGTGAGCAGTACATCGTTGATATGGTTAAAAGGTTACTGAACGAAAACCAACATAGAAACAAGATGATTAGGTCTCATTATCTAGCCAAACTTCATGTCTCTTATGATGGAATAGTGGTCGAAGGCAGCATTTATTGAAGTATAGATGGCATATAGACAGTGCTCATGCTACAAATAGCTTGAGATGTGAGTGCTTTCCTATATTCATAGATGGAGTTGCTATGATGTGGTTCACTAGGCTCGCGCCGAGGTCCATATCGTCTTTTGATCAATTAGCGAAGAAGTCTATAAATTAGTTTTTGCTCCACATTGCTTGACCAAAGGACGTGATGTCTTTGTTGAATGTTCATTAGAGTTTTGGAGAGACTCTAAAAGATTTTCTAAAGAGATTCAATACTGTAGTGATGGAAGTAAGCAATCCCAGAGGAGATTGTTTTGATGGCGTTGGTTAATGGGGTTAACCTAAGGACCGATTTTGGTAGATGGTTGAAGAGAAAACTACATCCACCATGGAGGAGTTTTATCGAAAGGCATCCCGATTTCTATGATTGGAAGAGGAAGATTTGGCTGGTGGATTAGTAGGTAATAGTCATGAGGTACCGAGTGTTGTAGTACAAAGCAATATTGCTATCAAATAGACCGATGATAGTGCAGGAAATGTTACCATGAATGTTGGGAACAATAGTAATATTAAAATAATGAATCAAGGTGTTGGTGGGAAAAGCAAGACACCACGAAGTGCATGACGTATACTAGACCAGAAGATTACGCTTCATTGAACCATTCTGCCCAAAATATCTACCTTGCCATGCATGGTACTAAAACTATAAGAAACCGCCATGAAGGGAGGCAATTGAGGAAGAGGGGTGTTCGGGGAAGTATGGTCGCTTTCATGAAATATGGCCATAATACCAATAAATGCCAGCGTTTGAGAGATGTGATTGAAGATTTAATAAGAAAAAGAAGCCGCAACAATATGTAAGAAACCTTAGGATGGTGGGAAAATGAACAACAAACCCTAAGGGCAGACTGCTTAAGGAAATCAGGCTAGGTCCAATGGAGAGCAACCAAGGTATCCATCGCGAGAAATAGTGATTAATGCCATCTCTAAAGGACTTCATCTTGTAGAGAAAAGATGGAATGAAATGGAGCGAAATGGTAGCTAATTGAGGCATGTGCCTTAAGAAACGTGTTTTGCCATGGAGGATGGAACTCCAGCTTAAAAAAAGAATAATGAATGATGACATCTTATTTAAGAATAGAAATGCTGATAGGGTTTGGGTGCCGACGCTTGACCTCATGGTGATTATGTCATGATTGGGTTGGTAATAGTACAGCGAGTCCTCATTGATAGGGGGAGCTTGGTGAATATTTTGTTTAAAAATATGTATGATTAGATAAAGCTTAATAAGAAGGATCTGAAGCCTTGAAAATATCATATCCAAGGATTTAACGGAGAGGCCAAGGAACCTGTTGGCTATATAGAGTTATCGATTGAGTTGGGTGAAGGAGATCACAAGATAATGTGGTTACAAATGTTTGTTGTGGTCAATAGGTTTTCGGACTATAATATTTTCTTGTGTCGACCGATCCTTATTAGTTTTAGAATTGCCCTTGCTCCATGGTGTTTAATAATGAAGTTCCCTACTGTGAATAGAGTAGGAGCAATACAAGGCAACCAAAGTACCAATCAAGAATATTACATCGTAGAGCTTAGAGAGGCAAAGCGATGAGAGAAAGCAAAGGATACAAAGAAGGCTCTTTGTATCAAGACCGCTGATGCATAACAACTACTGTCCAAGCCTTGGCATGGGTCCCATAACAGGTTCTACAAGCCTATGGACCTATGAAAAGAGTCGTAGGATCCGAGGGCAGCATCGATAGAGCCGATGATCAACATTCTGATTGATGACGAGGATCCAACAAAAGTCCTCAAGATCAGGTCTCAGCTTAACCTAAAACGAGGAAGGAGTTGGAAGGATTTATCCCCGAAAACATGAATGTGTTTACTTAGATGCATTCTGATAGGTGTTGAATTTTGCTAAAGATAGCTTTTTATGCATTGAATGTGGACCCAAGATACCCCCTGTAAAACAAAAAGGTGCAGTATAGAACCGTTAGAGATCCGCTGCATTAAAAGAAGAAGTGGATAAGCTAAAGGAAAATGCATTCATCTGCAATGCACTATACCTAGAATGTGCATCGAATCCTGTGTTGGTCAAAAAGAAAACAGAAAATGGCGAACATGCATTGATTATTCCAACTTGAATAAAGCATACCCAAAGGACCGCTTCTTCTTGCCATAAATTGATCGACTTGTAGATGGAACTTCCATATATGAACTGCTACCCTTTATGGATGTGCACTCTAGCTACAATCAAATAGAAATGCACGACCCATATCAAGCGCATATGAGCTTCATCAATGATTTAGGACTGTATTGTTATCGGGTTATGTCGTTAGGTCTGAAGAATGATGGATCTACTTACCAGCAATTGGTGTACTTAATGTTTAAAGATCAGATTGGACGAACTATGGAGGTCTATGTGGACGGTATGCTTGTGAGGTCATAGCCATCGATAAATCACATGGGCGATCTATTTGAAATGTTTGATGTACTTCAGAAATATTGAATGAAGCTTAACCCACCAAAGTTCTTATTTAGAGTTGCATCGGACAAATTTTGGGCTCTATAGCAAATTCAAGCGGCATTGAGGCTAACCTGGAGCAGATTAAAGCATTAAGTGAGGTTACTGCCCCGAAGACAAGGTAGGATATGCAAAGCTTGAATAAGAAGGTCACAACACTAAGTAGATTCATCTTGAAGGCGACTGATAAGTCTATATCGTTCTTCGATGCCCGTAATAAAGATAAGGGAGAGTTTGTCTCGACTAATGAATGTTAGGATGCTTTCTACAATTCACTAGAACACATGTAGAGTCTACCGGTGTTGCCAAAACCATTGAAAGGAGAAAATTTATTCATTTACTTGGTAGTCTTTTCTCATGCACTGAGTGTAGCCATGGTGCATGAGGAGAGTAAAATCCAAAGTCCAGCATATTAGAATAGAATATAGTTTACCGGGGTGGAAAAGAATCATCCGAAGTTGGAGAAACTGGCGCACTATTTGTTGATAGCTAGGAGGAAGTTAAGGCCATATTTCCATGCTCATCTGATTAAGGTGCTGACTAATTAGTCATCGAGATAAGTATGCATCGACCTGAGACTTAGGCAAGATTAATAAAATGGAATATCGAGTTAATCCAATATGATATATCTCACTTTCCTTGGAAGGTAAGTTGATTGGTGGACTTCATTCTCGAGTTTACTATCCGAGATGATGAAACGAAAGGGGAATGGGTTCAACTTTCTCAATGGAAGTTGTATGTAGATGAAACCTCCAATGATCATAATTCTGAGGTAGGAGTTGTTCTATTGAACCAAAGGATATGAAGGATATATTATGCCTTAAAACTAGAGTTCTCAGCAACAAACAACGAAGCAGAATACGAAGTGTTGATTGCGAGACTCAAGGTAGAAAAGGACCGAGGGGCAAGACATTGTATATATTCGACGATTCTCGGTTGGTGGTTTGTCAAGTGAAGAAGGAATTTCAATCTAAGGGAGCAAGACTTACTTCTTACCTGACCGAAGTGTTGAAATTACTAAACGATATCAAACACTAACCAATAATGCACATCCTTAGGAAGGAAAGTATGAAAGCTGATTCACTAACCAAGTTGGACAACTCTGAAGATACACAACTTTTGAGTACTGTTCAAGGTTTTAAATATCGGATTTCGGTCATGTTTCGTCTCAGAATTTTTACACAAGTTATCTCGTATCGGGAGAGATCTCGGACGAGATGAGTACGTATCGGGTGTACATCTCGGATTGACATCTCGGGTATTATAATGCATCTCGGGAATATCTCGGATGTACTTATGTGTTTAAAATTGATGTGTCAAAAATTTATTTAACGATTATAACTTTCTTAGTAAAAATAAAAATGGTAACATACTTGATTTACATGGAAAAAGAAATAATTTTAGAAGAGTAGTAGCTTGATTAGCTTAATTGATTTGGTAATGATTGAATAATATCCTTTTATTTGAACGTAATAAAGAAGTGAAACCTTTCGCTATGACTCATTAAGATAAAAAGTAAAGAATATGTTCAAGAAGTTGGAAAATTATAATTGGATTGAGTAGTTTCTTTTGAATCAATATGAAAATAAAAATTATTATGGAAAATAAGAAAAATGTATAATTTCGGGTGAGATCTCAGATTGAGATTTTGATCCATATATCGGGTGAGATTTGAATATCTCGGACGAGATGAGTGTCGAGGGAGATATGGAGGAGATTTGATGTCTCATCTCGTTTAAGTGTGAAAATGAGATCTCGAGCGAGATATAGGAGATTTAAAACCATGGTATTGTTCCATTCGAGACTTTAATTACTCCAAGCATAGATGAGATAGATGCTGATCAGATCTTAGATGTTAATGTAGAGAAGGAGTCATGGATGACTCTAATTAAAGAATATTTGCTAAAAGGGACTCTCTCGAATGGAAAAAACGAATGACATGAACTATTGCGTAAAGTATCTCGATTCATTATGCAAGAATGAATGTTGTATACAAGAGGATTCTCATTGCCCTTGCTGAGCTGTGTCACTAAAGATGAAGCTAAGAAAAATTTATAGATGCTCCCGTAGGTAGCTGTGATGATCACATTAGAGGGCAGTCGCTAGCAAAAAAGGTTCTTCGTTATGGATACTTCTGGTTACCTATCAGGCATGATGTGGCTGACTATTCTAAAATTTGTGATAAGTGCCAAAGGTTTGTAAAGATACCAAGATCCCTATATACTAAGATTAAGCAAATGGTTAGACTAAGGCCATTTGCGGTGTAGGAAATTGGTATTATCGATATGCTGTCGATGTCGAGAGGTAGAGCGAAATGTGCTATATTGGTTGTGGATTACTCTACACAGTAGGCCGAAGCGGAACTACTAACATCGATCACTTCGAAGAAAGTGATCAACTTCATAGTGAAAAATAGTTTGTGAAGATACAAAGTTCCATAAAAGATCATCACTGATAACGGACTCAGTTAGAGAGTATCGAGTTCAAAGAATTCTATGCTCGGTATCGAACTAAGAAGAGCTTCTTGATAGTAGCACATCTATAATTAAATGGATAGGTGGAGGCAGTGAGCAAGGTCATCAAATCCATCATCAAAAAGAGATTGAAGAGAGACAAAGACAACTAGTTTGATGAGCTACCACTTGCATTGTGGACTTATAGGACTACTCACAACTCTACAACCAACCGTACTCTATTCACTTTGGTCGACCGAACTGATGATATGATACCAATTGAATTTGAAGTCCCTTCTCATCGAAGATTGCACTATGGTCTTAAGATGAACAAGGAACCTATGTTTGAGTTCCTCGACTTGGTCGAAGAGGAACGAGAAGAGGCTGGTCGAGGTTAGTTACAAGCAACTCCGTTAGTTCATTGATTTCTACTCCTACCATTGTGAGAAAAAATCGAGCTTTGGGCGGAATATTTATCTAAGTAGCTTTATGGATCAGTGGTCCATTATACAACTTCATGCATCAACATCCATAATTTCGAGCAAGCACGGAGCAACATTAGTTAACTAAATCCACCCTCAGATCCTATGCAGCAATCACGAATGAATCCAGATCATTGAAACCTCAACAAGCATCAGATTCATGAGCATCTCAACCTTGGATCGACAGCTTGAATCAATCCAAGCATGGATAGATCTCGACGGCAGAAGCCTTAGATTCTAGATCTCGATGTCGACGACATTCGATTTTAAGCAATAACGACTGATATTAGGCAGCGACATTCAGTTTAGGTGAAGGCAATGACTCGTAGTTATTGGTAAAGCTTGGCTTTGGCATCTATTTTTTGGTCGAAGCCGCTTTCAGGGAGAACTATACCTTTTTGAAGTGGAAATAATTGAAGAAAAAGAAAAGAATGGGCCGAATCAAAGAGGGATAGAATCAGAGTTGATCACTTGAATATAAGAAGGGGAGTTTTTTTTACTTAATTTTGTGTTGTGCAATTTTTATTTATTTTAATTTAACCTTTTCGAACACTAAATTTTTAAGCCGTGTGTTGTAGTTTAAAGGTTATGATCTCAGGACATTGAGATTAGGCAGAGTTATTAGACATAAATTTAGAATATTTGTAAGAAGTGTCTATGAGTTTACTAGTTGTAAGCATTTGGTATTTAACTCTAGTAATAATTTTGGGGGAAGCAGTAGGCATTATGTCGAAGTTGGGTATGTCTTTGTATTCTTTATTTACTGAACTTACATTTCCATACTCTATTTTATATTTTGTCAGTAACTTGTTGAAATATTTTTAAATACCTTATTCACTCTGCCTCTAGGGTATATTTCCGGATCCTATAAGTGGTATCAGAGCCAACATGCTAGGTTTACTCTAGAGACATATCCAGTTCAAATAATGCTTTCTCTGAAGGTTAGTCGATAGCTAGACCACCTATGTTCAATGGTACTAATTATGCTTATTGGAAGGCTAGGATGGAAATATATCAGATCTCTGTTGACTATGATGTTTGGGATATAGTAGCAACGATATACACTCCACTCATGATGACAATAAATGATATAGAATTCCCTATGCCCAAGGAAAAAGGGAATGCAGCTAATAAGGAACTACTTTTATTAAATGCTAAACCTCTGAATGCTCTTATTTGTACCATTGATAAAATTGAATTTAATCGAATTTATCATTATTTGATTGCAAAGGAAATTTGACACGCTTCAGAGGTTATGCATGAATACATCTTAAGTCAAGGAATCATGTCTCGCCTTGTTCAACAAAGAATATTAATTTTTTTGATGTTAATGGACAAAAGCATAAAAGAGATGTACGGATGCTTTTCGATGTTGGTATACAGTTCCGGAGCTTTGGGTAAGGCCTACACTGAAATTGAGTTGATTCAAAAAATACTGATATTTAGTCCAAAAAATTTGGAGGCAAAGGTAATAGTTCTATAAAAATCCAAAGATTCGATCAAACAAAGCATGGAGGAATGATTGGAAATCTTCTAACCTATAAAATGGAATCGAAAGCTAGGAAAGACCGTGACAATTCAAACTCGAGGAAATCAATTACTCGCAGTAGCTCTTGATAGCGATGATGAAGATAATCCTATTGTAGAGTTAGCAGCGTTGATTAATGGTCTTAAGAAATGGCCCAAAAGATACTTTAAGTTTTCAACCAAAAGGAATAATGCCAAGTCAAAGTCATTTTTGAAATCAGATAATTCGGGTGAAGAAATCATGTACTACAAATGCAAAAAGATATGTCATATCTAAACCAATTATCCACTGATTCAAAGAGAGAAAGGAAAGAAAAATAAAAGAAGGGCGTTTGCTGCAACTTAGGACGAAGAAGAAGGAGAAGAGTGCAGCGATAGTGATAAAGCCAAAGAAAATCTATGTTTGATGAGACATTCAACTCATGATGAAAGTGATGATAACTAAAGCATGGTATCAAATTTTACTTATCAAGGTTTACACTTAATGTGTTATGAACTTACTAGAATAATTGATAGTCTTAATCTTAAGAACAAAAAATTGAAATCTATAAAAATTGAGCTACTTCACATAAATTATAGGATAGAAACCAAACTTGAAAAAAATTAAAGAAGCTTAAAACCTTGAATGTGAAAGCTGCCAGTCTTTAAAAAAGGAATTGGACAAAAGCGAGACAAATCTTGAAACTCTTAATAATGAGATTTTGGTTCTAGGAAAAATGATGACGCAAAGAGAGTTTTTTATCAACAGATGTACCATGCCGGTGGAAGAAAACACATTACTTAAATCTAGCGTCCAAACTCTTGAATCAACTATTAATAAATTTTCTAGAAGAGAAAGGTCATTGAATATCTTTTGGGAAATCAAATATATGCAAAAAATAGAAAATGACTTAGTTTTGGAAATCATAACACAATACGGAAAATATGACTGACAATGCTCGTGGTAGAACTGCATTTTCGAAATATTTAGGTTGCGGTAAATTTGGAAATAGTTTCAATAGATGTCAGTAAAGGAACAATGCAAAAATGTTAGGCCAATTTGGGTTCCTAAATCCTTTATTAATAATTCTTGATTACTAGACTCTTTTGTCACAAATGCTAATAGGACTATCAAGTTTTCTATGTCTTTTTTTTCTTTCCATGTGTAGGTATGATGGAGGGCTAAAGAACAATAATAATATTTAGACTTAGGCTGTTCCTAACATATGACGGACGATAAATCAGAATTCCTTAGCCTAAAAGACTATAGAGGTGGGAGTTTTAGTATTGGCAACAATGGTAAATGTAAGATTGTTGGAAAAGGTAAAACCTGTAACAACAATTTCTTTTGACTAATGTTCTTTATGTTAAAAACTTACAACATAATCTCATCTCTATAAGCCAATTCTGAGATAAAGGTATGAGCATAGTCTTTAACGTTGATATGTGCAAAATTACTGATATGTCTTCAAGTGAGGTTGTGTTTACAGGTTAGAGAAAAGGGAATGTCTACACTCTGTTATTTCATGATCTAGCCCTTTCTAGGTGGTTAGAAGCTAAAGATGAGGAAACTACCTTATGGCATAGATGGCCGGGACTTGCTAGCATGGGATTATAGGAAAAGCTTGAAAGAAAGAAGTTAGTCAGAGGGCTGCCAAATAAGAAATTCAAGAAAAATAAAGTGTGCGAAGCTTGTACAAAGGGTAAATTTAATATATCATCTTTTCATGCCAAAAACAATGTGAGTGCCTCTAGAGTTCTTGAATTAATTCATATGGATTTGTTTAGGCCTAACGATATCGCTAGTTTAAGTGGTAAGAAGTATTGTTATGTGTTGGTTAATGGTTACTCTAGATTTACTTGGATTTACGTTCTAGTTAAAAAGTCTGAAAATGATGATTGTTTTTCAAAACTTGTAAAACCTGTACAAATGAAAAAGTCTTTTTAATAATAATTATAAGAAGCGATCATGGTAGCGAATTAGAAAATATTTTGAAAATTTCTTAAAAAAAAATGGTTTTAACATGAATTCTTCGCAACACCTCAACAAAATAGGATAGTTGCAATGCTGAATGAATATACCTTCATTTGTGTTTTTAAGCAGAGGCAATTAATACTTCGTGCCATGTAATGAATAGAGTAGTGATCATATCAATACTTAACAAAACTTATTATTTATTATGGTTCAACAAAAAACCTAACTTTGTATATTTCAGGGCATTCGAGTGTCCGTGTTTTATTCTTAATACAGGCGATCATCTAGGGAAGTTTGATTCCAAAATAGATAAATGGATTTTTATGGAACACTCATCAAGGACTCTCATCCGACAATAGATTATGTTCAAGAACAAGTGAAATCGGTACCAATATGGGTCTATTTATCTGAAATTCCATTGCTACATTGGACATTGCTTGGTATAGATTGGATAATAAGCTACCTCGGGAAAGTAATCTGCTTTGATGGATGTACGGAATGGCTAGAGAGTTTTGAATACGCAAAAGTTTTGGTAGAATTCGAACCCTCAAAACTATAGTCGGGTCAAATCCTAATTCAAATTTTGAAAGAAAAGTATGTTTTCATTAGTGTCGAGTGCATGTGCAAGCCAGAGATAAGTGTGAATTGCAAGGTTTTTGCCGCAAAGCATCTAACTATACACACTTGTAAAATACTGCTCATACCCTCTCTTAAAATAACCAAATTTCAAATATGAATAAAGAAGAAGAAAATGAGTAATGCTCAATGGACATGATAAAAAACATCATCGAAATACCTTGAAAAGGTACAATAACAGTATGCATCAACCCAAGCTTCAGAGAAAATATGTGGAGAAATTAAACAATTCCTCTACTTATCAACAGACAACATAAGATACTTGCCGCATATTAAATCCAATTCCTACCATCAATGATTCTGATGCAACTCCGATTACTGTCCCTGTCCCCTAGACTACTAACATAATATATCATATTTAACAAAATCTATCCATGCAACCAATGAAGACCCCTCCCTCACTTTCCCGAAACTCCCCCATGCATGACCTTGAAATATACAATCTCTTTTGTAATTTGCAAGATTCTTCTCTATTATCAGGATTTCAAGAGACTAGTATCAACTCTAAAGAACATGAATCAAATGAAGACAATTTAGAGTGCAACATATCAACTATTGCAAACTGCAACGGAGAACACCAAAGTTTACCTGATTGCCATGCAACAAGCTAAACGGTATAAAACAAATCTCCCAATTTTCTTCTAGACCATATCAATATTAATGACACGTGTATTTCACATTGCCAACATGTCATCAACTGTCCTCCCAAAGAATGCAACAAATTGTTCGCCATTCCCAGAGACTCGTTAAAACTCCTACTCAAGACAGGATCCAATCAGACTTCGTCAAAATCAACAATTCACCAATATAATTGATTTTTTTTTTGAAAACCCAGGAGAACCCGACGGGCCGGTAAACTCCTGAGGAGGGTATAGTAAAGCCGTCCACTGATCCAAACCCCCATACCCCCGGCTAAATTTATATATGATAGGGAAGCGCATGGTAGGATTCGAACCTGGGTCTTTATACCAGAACCCAAGCATCCTTTCCACTGCGGACAAACCAATATAATTGAAACTTTCAAGAATCTCACCAAACATGCACCAAGGATCTAGTCCACTTCTATATAAACACAATGAGTCTCGGGCAAGCAAATCCCCTACACCATATCAAACGTCTGACAATTCTGACCAACCTGATGATTCAGCCAGAAATCCCTCCTTAACTAAAAGACCCAAGCACAAAGTATCTCCTAGAATCACTAGAGGTAGATCTAAAGATCATGAAAAGGTCTCCTATTCCCCAAAGAGACTACCATTTCAGCCACCGAACCCCCATTTTATGGTAGCATCTGCAACCAGAGAGGAGCTCCTTCACTCATCATGCAAAATTCCTCATCATCTATTATAACCTCAAATATTCTCCATTATTGACAATATAAAGACATGGAACATGAGAGATGACACGATATTTCCAAGAAATGTGAAATAAAGAGAATAATAAAAGACCAAAATCTTCACATGATCGCACTGTTAGAAATTAAATTCAACATCAAACCAATTCTCAAGCCTGCCAATTCATTCAGCCTTCATGGAATACTTTTCATAATCTTAATGAAACTCCTTTTGGAAGAATTCTCATTATGTGGAACCTTGAAAATTTTCAACTCACTCCTATATCTATCACCAATAAGTTATATCATGTCCTAGTATATCACATGCCTTACAATATTGATTTTCTTTATAATTTTATATATGGTGTTGCAGGGAGGCAACCTCTTCTTAAATCACTCCCTAATCTAAACCCTAGAAATAAACCTTGGATCACACTTGGTGACTGGAACTTCATGCTTGAAACAAGTAATAAATGTGGTGGTAACTTGCTATCTCAAAAAGAACTCCTTCCCCACAGTAAAACTATACATAACTCAAATCTTTTTGAGTGCAAGTCAAAAGCATATCTAATACTTGGAACAATAAGTCTAGAATAGGTGTTCGAACGTTTTCAAAACTTGATAGATTTTTTATCAATTAGGAAGCCTTTTAAGTATGTCCAAACATCAATTATGATGTCATCCCCCAACTTATCTGACCGTTCTCTCCTTATCCTAAGTTTTGGTCCACCTGAACAAAAACCCCCACCTCCATTCAGATTTTTCATTGCTTGGCGCGACCACCTTGACTTTCTTGATGTTGTTTCCAAGGCCTTGTCCACCAATTTTTATGGTAATCCAATGTTCAAACTCCAATCCAAAATCAAGTACACCAAATCCATCCTTAGATCCTGGAGCAAGGGAGTATATAACAAAGGCTATGGGTTACGGTGTAACAGATCTTAAGGCTACCTTAACAGTAGATGTCGGATGAATAGTGTTTTATAACTTTTATGAATCTTTTTAAAAAAAAATTCAAGATTTAAATCAAATAAAACATTATCAACACATGTCTATACTAATCAAGGGG
The DNA here is from genome assembly GCA_030765085.1 of Allium cepa. Taxonomy (NCBI): domain Eukaryota; kingdom Viridiplantae; phylum Streptophyta; class Magnoliopsida; order Asparagales; family Amaryllidaceae; genus Allium; species Allium cepa. Next base: position 817,004,908 of record CM060940.1, on the reverse strand, counting down.
TCACAATTAAATATAAAAGCAATAACAAAAGGTTAAAATAAGAGATATTGTATGTTTGAAAGATAAAATCTTCAGTTAAAACTATAATGGCGTCACAATCAGCTGGTTCGGATCTAGGAGGGGAGGATGTAGAGGAAGAGGGCTGGACAAAGGTGTCGGATCGGAGGAAGAAGCTGGCGGCTGGGCAAAAGGCGGATCGGTCAAAGGTGTTGGATCGGTCAAAGGTGATGAATCCTTGTGTTTCTCGTGCGAAGATGATGAATCGGATGAAGGCGAATAGGACATCTGATGGATCGGGTGTGTTTGCTGTTAATTCTAAGGCCACACCTAAAAGTTGGTGCGATTTGGTTAAGGAAAAGAAACAAGGTGAAACCATGCAATTCTTTGATCCAGTAATTGATAATGACAGGAAAACGACAATAATTGGAGAGGAGGAGCTGATATCTGCAGAGAAGATGTGGTCTAATTCAATTCTTATCTATTTGGTGGGGAAAAGACCGTATTATATGTTTTTTAAAGCATACATAAAGAGAACGTGGCTTCCAAAAGGTAAATTTGAAGTCTTTGCTAGAGACAATGGTTTCTATTTAGTTCAATTTGAATTAGCGGAAGATTGTAACAAAATACTAGAAGGAGGACCATGGATGATGGATGGGAAGTTTATCATTATGAAAAAATTGAACAGTTTTATCAAATATGAGAAAGATCTATTGTTATCCATTCCTATTTGGGTGAGATTTCCTAATCTCAATTTTTCATATTGGAACCACATTTCACTGTGTAAAATTGCTAGCACTATTGGAAGACCTATTGCAATGGATGAACATACTAAAAATAGGAGCAGAATAGCCTTTGCCAGAATGCTTATTGAAGTGGATGCGTCCTTTAAATTTGAAAAAGAAGTGCAAACTAAACTGCCTAAAGGTGATTGTGTTATGCAAAATGTTGAATATGAATTTATACCTCCAGTTTGTCATAACTGTGTATGTTTTGGTCATGTGGATAATGAGTGCCCTATATCATTTACGCAAAAATGGATACCAAAGTCTACATCTAATAATCATGAGACTAATAGCATGGGTATTATTTCATAGGATAATACAAATCAGCAGACTTTTTATATTAATTCAGAAGGAGTAGTGCATCACAATGCAGAAGTTATTACAATTGATGAGTCCAATGTTCAAGATCATACAACATATGACAAAGCTTTCAGTAAACTAAATACTAATAATTCAAATAAAGGTAATGATGTTTCTCCATCAGATACGAATGCTCTGAATATTGAGACAGTTCAGAAGTCTTCAAAGGAGCCTGCAGTTGCAATTGCAGCCTCGCCATCAATTGTTGTAGAAGAATGTGTAGTATCTGGTTTACCTCCACAAAACAGCATGGCTGCTACAATTGCAAAGGGATCCTCTGCTCACCTTTCTGATATGTCTCATATCCAAAACATTGAAGGAGGACCACCTATGAGTTCCGTTACTCTGGATCCAATTGTTTTGACGTCATCGACAAAAGCCTCGGTCACCTTATCATCATCAGAGAAATATTGCAGCAGGGAGTTGTTAAATCCTACTGAACCTGTCTTAAATAATTTAAATTCTCAAGTTTCTGATCTAACAACTATAGTGTTTAATACTTTTCAGGTGCAGAAAGACATGAAAGACTCAAATGTGGATGAATCTTCTCTATCTCAATCATGTATCAAACCCATATACCCTTCAACTGATAATCCACCCAATAATATGCCTAAAACCTCACATCCATTAACCCTGAATTTGAAAAAGAAATTGCAGAAATGAAAGGCAAGAATTTTCAAGAAAAGAAAAAGAACAAAGTGATCCATGAAAGTGTGACTCCCACTATAAGGACCAGGAGTCAAGCAAGTTCATCCAAATAATGTCTATCTTGTGTTGGAATGTGCGGGGTCTTAACAAGGCAGCACATGTTTTGGAGGTAAAAAATATCGTGTTCTCACAAAAACCTTCTATGTTTTGCTTAGTTGAAAATAAATTGAGAAGCAATAAATTACAGCTATATATCGAATCTTGGGGAAGTAAATGGACATGTATAAATAACATCGAGTATCATCACAAGTGCAGGATTCTTATTATGATTAATTCAGATATTTGGAGCAGTTATGTAATTTCTATGAGCAAACAACACATTACTTGTATTCTAAATAACACTACAGGGGCCCAATGCATTGTTACTGTCATTTACGCATTAAATCTTGAATCTGAAAGGAAAAGTTTATGGAAACAACTGGAAAAGGAAGCTAACAGTTTTATTACACCTTGGTGCATCATAGGAGATTTTAACTGTATTAGGTTTTGAAGGAAAAAATGGGAGGTAAAAAGTTGACAATCAGAAACATTCAGGAGCTTAACAATTTTTTCAACTCTGCAGGGGTTAAAGAAATTAGTATTTCAGGGGTTAATTTTTCATGGAGATCAGGGCCTAACAAGAATATTGCTACAAAGATCGATAGAATTTTCTGCAACATTGAATGGATGAACATGTTCAAAAAATCTCATGCAAAATATTTAGATCTATCAACAAGTGATCATGTACCTATTATGTTCCACTTTAATTGCATTCAAACATATGAAGGTCCAAAACCCTTTAAATTCATGAATCACTGGGTTATGTGTGAGGGGTATAAGGAAGCAGTTGAAAAATGTTTTGTTTTCCCTGAAGGAAATCAGTTATTCAACCTTATTCATATGCAGAAAAACATCAAAAAATAAATCAAAAAGTAGTGCAATGGAAAAAATGATTTACAGTCACAAATATTAAAATGCAAGCAAGAGGTCAACATTGCTCTACAGATATTAGAATCAGATCATAACTCCTTAAATGCACAAAATTTGCATGATGCTCAAGTGAAACTGGCTAAAAGTATGGAGCTGTTAGCTATTGATAACAAACAAAAATCAAAATATCAATGGATCAAGTGGGATGATAGTTGTTCTAAATATTTCTTTGCAAAACAAACAATCAAGAGATTTGTCAACAGCCGCCACAACATTGTAAAAGGAAATGGAGATGTAGTCAAAACACAAAAGGAAATGGAGGAAGAGGCTGTCAAGTATTTTTCCAACATATACAATAGAGGCAACATGATTAATTAGTTCCCTAAAATTATACCAAAAAGGAAATTAAATGAATGGGGAAAAATATTTCTCAATGCTGCATTTGATGAAAAAGAACTGAAAAGAGCCATTTTCAGTGTGCATAATGATATTGCTCCTGGCTATGATGGTTTTAATGCCAAATTCTACAAAAGACATTGGAATGAATTAAAAAAACCACTTTTGGAAGCTATGCAGACTTCCTTTGACAATGGCAGAATAGTGAGAGAAATTAATCACACCATTATCTCCTTAATCCCTAAAGTTAAAACTCCTGAATCTGTTTCAGATTTCAGACCCATAGCCTGTTGTTCCATGCTGTATAAAATCCTATCTAAAATGTTATGTGACAGAATGAAGTTTGTGCTTGGAGAATTGATATCTGATAATCAAACAGCCTACTTACCAAACAGGCAGATTAAAGATGGGATAATAATTGCACATGAGCACATCAGAAATTTTAACAAGCATGGTAGTAACAAAATGTGCATAAAGGTGGACCTTAAAAAGGAATATGATTCAGTAAACAGACATTTCATTTTACACATGATGAGAAGCATGAATTTTCCAGCCAAATGGGTAAAAATTATTCAAGAAATGATAAGTACCCCTACCTTTTCATTTTCTATCGAAGGATATCATAAGGGATATTTTACTGGCAGCAATGGTTTAAGACAAGGAGATCCCTTATCCCCTTATCCCCTTATCTTTTTACTTTATGCATGGAATATTTCACTTTATTGATGGATGCTAAAGCTATTAAAGGAAAAGTGGAATCGGTTATCAAGAACAATTCTAACATAACACATCTAATTTATGCAGATGATCTATTAATTTTCATAAATGCAACTGTAATTGGAGCTAAAGCTATTAAGAATTGTTTCAAGAAATTAAAAAGAGTCACTGGCTTGGAAATGAATAATCTCAAGACTCAAGTTTTTTTCAATAAGTTTTGCAATAACAAGGATCAAGTGCTTAACATTCTAGATATTCAAGAAGGAGAATTACCTGTTAGATATCTTGGGTTACCCCTATCTGTGACATATATTAAACATTCAAATTGTAAACAACTGATTGACAGAGTGTTAAAAAAGATGCAAGGTTGGGAGTGCAAATTTCTCACAGTTCCAGGAAGAATTGAATTGATTAAGGCTGTAGTTTATCCTATGGTCAGTTTTTGGATGCAGTGTTTTATGCTACCTAGCTTAACTATCCAAAAAACCAATCAGTTATGCAAACAATTTATCTGGAAGGGTAAAAAGAGTAGTGTTCCATGGGAAATAGTTACAAGTGTTAAATCTGAAGGTGGAATGGGGCTGAAAAAACTGTCAGATATAAACATTACTTTCTGCATCAAAAGAATTTGGGAGACTCTTAATATTTCAACATACAGTGCCAAGTGGCTGAATGTGAAATATGCTAATAATGAAACACTGTGGGAATCTAATTTTAATAACAATTTCTCATGCACTTGGAAAAAAATGCCATACCATAGAAAAGATGCACAAAAACTAATTGATAGAAGAATTGTGGATGGTAAATCTACAAGCTTGTGGTTTATACCATGGATTAATGGTTCAACTTTATTGGAGAAACTGGGGCATGAAACTTTATCATACTCAAGAGGTCATAATCACAAGGCATATCAAATTATATCTGGTAATATTTGGAGGCCTGAAAACATCTCATATCTTGGAAATATAAGTGAGATAATAAGGCAAGTACCCATTCATCTTGACAAAACAGAAGACTATTGGTTTTTTAGAAGCAGTAAAAATGGCCTATTTTCTTTCCATGATGTATGGAATGATTTAAGAACCAAACTTCAGGACATCAATAACTACAAAATCATATGGAATAACATCTCACTCCCAAAAATGAATGTATGTCTATACAGAGCTATTTTCAGTTTCCTACCTACAAAGGACAAATTAAAAATGCAAGGTGTGACTGAAGATGATGTTTATGTTCTGTGCAAAAGAGAAGTGGAAACTTGCAATCATTTATTTTTTAACTGTTCCTTTTCTAAGCATGTGTGGTGTTGGATCAGAATCATGATGGGTGACCCTATAACACATAGAAACTTTCATACTTCTATCATAGATGCCATTGCCTACATAACTCAGAAATTTGCAGCTAACAACATTAAGAAGGATATCATAATAGTTGCGCTTAGCTCCTCTATCTGGTTCATTTGGAAAAGCAGGAATTCTATCATTTTTAATAATGAAAAGATAGATAAAATCACGGTTTGCAATATCATAAAATCCAATGTTCGTGACCTCATCATTAATAGATCCAATTTTTTTAGTAATAGTATGACTAATCCTGATGATATCATCGTAAAATGGGAGATTTTACCTATGCGAGTTGATAATAACCTTACCTTGACCTCGAACCCTAATTTCCCAAACACAGCATCATCCTCAAGATACATGATTGATGGAGAAGATGATGAAGCTGAGAGCTCTAGAATGTCCAGACGAACCGATAGTATTATCGCTATTGTTGAAAGAGAGGAAGACTTTCCTGGTAGAGAAAATGAGCCGCCATGAGAAGACAAGTTTTACGAAGTTTTCGCAGAGTGTTTAGGGCAATGGTTATGGGTGTATGGGCCATATATATGTTGATTTGTTTATTGTGTATATAGTGTTTGTAATGTTTTATCATTGTCAATAAAGTGTTTGATCTTTTTCAAAAAAATAAATAAATAAGAGAGATGGCAACAGCAATTTTATACTGGTTCGGATTAACCAGTCCTACATCAAGTCTCGTACAATATTGTATTGATTTTTATTCAATCACCTACTTTAACTAGGTGGCAAGTAAACTAGAATACAGTCTCGATTTCAAGACTACAAGATATACATTCTTGTCTCACAAGTTTAAAGTAAACTCTCTGGATTACCGGGCAACAAGATCACCCAATAGATTTAGATGGGCACACCCACTTGATTTGAATGGACAACAAGCACACCCAAATATATAAGAGTAAAGCTGTTGATTTTTCAAATACAAATAGTTGTACTTGGGATAAAATATATCCTATAGCCCTTCTGATAGTGGTTTGAACTTTGAGTTTGTAGAGAAAATGCTTCCAAAACAGTAAATAATTTATAGAGAATCAATCTAGAAGTGTATGGGTTGATTCTATATAGTTTTGAAGAGTATAGTAAGTAGTTTCAAGAAATATTTCAATAGATTAAGGAGGAAGAAGACACTAAGAAAAATTAGTTTAAAAATCTATATACACCCCCCTTTATATAGTGAATGAACAGGTACATGTTGAATTTTGGCGACATTATATGTGAATTGAAAAGGTTGAGAATAGCTTTGGTGACAGTGCAAACGACGCATGAATCAGAGCTCGGATGCTCAAGTCATCGCGATTTGAAGATGCATAGGCTGAAACTTCTGTTATATGTCTAAGAGAACCTGTCGGACATCTGACAACAGGATTTCTGCATCCTGAAAGTTGCGACAAACGTCTAAGGGGTTTTGATAGACGTATGACGCGCTGCAGTTTTGTTTTTTCGGTCCAGAATTTGTGTATTTGCTTGTAGGGCTTTAAGGGGAAAATCGATTATTTGTCGAGGAAGAATAGTTCACTATATAAGCTATTTCAGGATTCAAAGCATAGATGACTCCAAGGGTTTTGATCAAGGGTTATCCTCCATCAAATAGGGTTTATCAAAACCTAGTTTTCTTCAATTCTATTCTCTAAAAATCTAATTTGAATATTGATCATTGTAATCAATCTCTTGTACTTTTTCATTTGTATTAATAAAGACTCTCTCAAAGTGGATGTACACTAACAAGATGTTAGTGGAACCGCTATAAATCGATATGTAATTTATTTTATCATTATTGATTTGTTTCTTTACTGCTTGTTTGGTGATTGTGATTGGTCTTGCATTGGATTGAGATATTGATTGGTTGTTTTTGCACTTCTTACAACTATCTCGTTTTCCACTGTGCATTAGGGTTTTGGTTTGAGTGGTCTCGAGTTAGAACTCTCGTAACATTTAGTATCAGAGCACTGGTGTTGGTAGGTGATTGTAGAAATGCCAGAATAAGATAATACCTCAAGTAGTCCCTTAATGATTAGTCCAAGTAGTGTAGCGCTATGTGTACGTAGGTCGTACGCAACTTTGAGATCATAATTGGTCATTGATAAGTGGAATGACGATAATAATTCCGAAAAGTGGCAATGGGAGGTGAAAGCGATTCTAAGGCGGAATCAAGTGCATTATGTAGTGTTTGATACACATTTATTGCCAACGGATATCTCGAATGTTGGGATAGAGGAAACAGAAGAGCAGGCATTCACTAAACTTCAACTTTCTATGGAGGAGAATGTTATCTTCGAAATTAGTGGTGAGACTACCGCTAAGGGTATTTGAGATAAGTTGGAGGAATTATATATATAGAAATCATTAACTAATCGTTTGATCTTATTGCGAACGTTTTTTATGTATAAGATAAAGGAGGGTACTTCACTAAATGCGCACTTGAATGTTTTTAATGATTTGCTAATGAAGGTTAAGGTAGTAGATTTGAAGATTGAGAAGAGCAAAAGACGATGATATTGTTGTGTTGGTTACCAGACCTTTTACGAGTTTCTCAAATATTTTGATCTATAGTCGGGACATATCGACTCTTGATGTCAAAATGGACCTTCTTAGTGAGGAGTTATGCGATCAAATAAAGGAGTTGTGTGATGGAAGTAGTGGTGCTAGTAGTGGTCACAGTTTACTTGTGGAGAACGAGAGATATAAGAAGAAAGGAAACCGGCGGCGTTCTAAATCAAGAAAGCCCAATTAGAGAGGAATGTCAAGGGAAAGAAATTGCAAGTGCTTTATTTGCAAGAAGCTCGGTCATTAGAAGAATGAGTGTCCGAATAAGGAGAAGGAGAAGAAGGAAGTAGCACCTTCATTTGTAGTGGTGGAGAGTGGAGTTGGTGAGGGAAAAGTAGATGTTTTGACGATCGTGGTATCAGATGTTTTGTGTAGCGAATAGGTGCTCGATTCGAGGGTATCTTATCATATGATGCCGGATAGGAATTGTTTTTCTTCTTATGCTGACAAAGAAGGAAATTCAATTGTTATGCGTAATAGTGCTATTTGCAAGTCGAAGGGCATTGGTTCCATGAAAATTCGGATGTTTAATGGAGTGGTTTGTACTGTCACTAATGTATGCTATACTCTGGGACTTCGGAAGTCTCTTATCTCTTTGGGGCAACTAGATTCTTTAGGATGTAAGGTCAGAGTGATGGTTTGCGGGTTTCGAAGGGTGCTCTTATGTTGATGAAAGGAGCTAGAGCTCATGGTGTTTATTTTCTTTAAGGTGTGACTGTAGAAGGAGAACTTGTGTGGGAGTTGATAGTTCTCATAGCTTGGATGTGATTAGGTTAAAGCATTCGAGATTAGGTCATGTCTCGGAGAGGAGTTTGGGTATTCTTCAAAAGAGGGAGATGATCGATGGAGAGAGTTTCAACAAACTAGATTTTTGCGAGGAATGTGTCATGGGCAAGCAAACTAAGGTGTCATCCGGTAAAGGAAAGTATGATTCAAGAGAGGTTCTTGAGTATATTCATACGGATGTTTGGGGACCGACACCAGTAGCTTCTTTGGGAGGAGCAAGTTATTATATTTCTTTCATTGATGATTTTTCTCGAAAGGTATGGGTGTATGTAATGAAGGCCAAGTCGGAGGCATTTGCAAAGTTCAAAGCATGGAAGGCTTTTGTTGAGAATGAGAGTGGCAAGTCTTTGAAGGTTCTAAGGTCCGACAATGGTTGAGAGTATGTTTCGGAGGAGTTCTTGGAGTTTTGCAAACATCATGTTATTCGAAGGCATTTTACTACACAGAAAGATCCGCGTTCAAATTGTGTTGTGGAGAGGATGAATGGTACTTTACTTATGAAAGCTCGATGTTTGAGATTGACATCGGGTTTGTCTAAGGGATTATGGGCCGAAGCTTTATCAAACGTAGTCCATATTATTAATCGAATTATGTGCTTGGCTATCGGTAAAAAAATTCCGAAGGAAGTATGGAAGGGAAAGAGCATTAACTTGAGTTATCTTATTGTGTTTGGTGGTTCGGTTTATATGCATGATCCCGGAAATGATAAGCTTCAGCCTAGAACTTTCAAAGGGATCTTGCTTGGCTATATGGATGGAGTAAAAGGCTAATTGGAATCTGAAAACAAAGAAGGTTGTGAATTCTTGTCATGTTACTTTTGATGAGTCATCTTTGATCAAGGAGAATGAGATCTCATCGGTTGTTTCAGATTTGATTCATCGTAAATCAAAGGAGAAGGAAGTTATTCCCATCTTTCATCCAAAGAGTAGAGTAGTTGAAGATTCTTGTGAGGAGGAATTGGTTGATGTTACTTAACATAGTCCACATGGTTCCTTTAGTAGTGTTGATGTTGTACACGATTCTAGAGAGGATTTATTTCAAGGTGGAGCCGAAAGGAGTTTAGGTGATAGCATTGCTACTCGGGTTGTCGTCGTATGATCAAGCCACCCGAAAGATATGGTGATGGAACTATCTTACCTTTTGTGATAATTTGGACTATGCTCTTCATGTAGTCCAAGATGAGTCAATGGACCTTGATGACGTCATGGGTCCAGTGATAACTCGAAGTGGATTTGCACCATAGAGGAAGAGATGCAATCTTTTTTAAAGAATCAAACTTGGGATTTGGTTCCACTTTCTAAAGGAAACCATGCTATTGGGTGAAAATAGACATATAAGGTGAAGGATAGTGGGAGATACAAATCTAGATTAGTGGTTAAAGGGTTTGCAGAAAAGAAGGGAAAGGAGTATAACGATATTTTTGCACCAGTTGTGCGCTTTACTTCAATCCGAATATTACTTGCTATAATTACTATTCATGACTTAGAATTAGAGTAAGTTGATGTGAAAATCGCCTTCTTGTAAGGTGACTTGGATGAAGACATCTACATGGAGAAACCGGAAGGTTTTGTTGTAGATGGTAAGTCAAATTTGGTTTACAAGTTAAAGAAATCACTATATGATTTGAAGCAATCACCTAGACAATGATATAAGAGATTTGATCATTTTATGCTTGAAAATGGTTCAAATAGAAGCATCAAGGATGCTGGTATATATTTCAAGAGGCTGGAAATTGATTATTGGGTGCATTTACACTTTTATGTGGATGACATGCTCATTATTTCAAAATATAAGAATTAAATCAAAAAGTTAAAATTGAGTTTGAAATCGGAGTTTGAAATGAAGGACCTTAGAGAAGCAAAGAGGATACTGGGCATGGAAATAGAAAGGGATCGAATGAAATTGACTCAAAAGGAGTATGTCAAGAAAGTGCTTTGCCGATTTAGCATGAGGAACGCAAATGCATCAAATACACTTTTACCTTTGCATGTGAAGCTTTTGAGTAAGGGATCACCTATCTTGGAGAAAGACAAGGCTTATATGGAAACAGTGCCATATGCAAGTGCAGTTGGAAGTTTGATGTACGCCATGGTGTGTACGAGGCCTGATATTGAAAATGTCATCGGGATGGTTAGTCGGTATATGGCTAATCCAGGGAAATCACATTGGGAAACTGTCAAGCTTATATTGAGATACCTTAGAGGTACATCATCTCATAGTCTTATTTTTGGTGGTAGTAAGGGGATGAATAGTAGGTTAGTTGGTTATTGTGATTTGGACTACGCTGGTGATAGGGATCAGAGAAAATCAACTTCCGGATATGTCTTCACACTTGGTGGAACGACCATAAGTTAGAGATTGAGATTGCATACCGTAGTTGCTTTATCCATTACGGAGGCGGAGCTGATAGCCACGGTGGACGCGGCAAATGTGACGCTTTATTTGAGGCAATTTTTATGTGACTTAGGATTTGAGCATGATAGAATCGATGTTCAATGTGATAGACAGAGTGCTATTCACTTGGTGGAGAATTTGACGTTTATCTCACGGACTAGCATATTGAAGTGAGAGAGTCATATTTAGTAGCCATGGATGAAGAAAAGCAAATATATCTTCAAAAAATGCACGTAAAGGATAACGCAGCGGCTATGTTCACTAAGGCATAGCCGGTTGGGAAGTTCGAGCATTGCTCAAACTTGATTCGCTTGAGGAAGTGCTAAGTGCCATGGGGTGGTACGGTTGAGGGAGGAGCTTGGTTATAGACGAGGAAGAGTATTAGTGAGAGATTGTGGTTCTATCTTTTTGGTGAGTACTAGTCTACACTCCTTAGTACACTTGTCTTTTGGTGGGGCGATGTTGGATTTAGGTGCTTTTAACACTTCGTTAGCGGACGGTAACTTTGTCGGAGCTCGTTGATGGAGTGTAATGGATGGTGGCTTTGCCAGAGCTCATTGTGAAAGTATCCAAGCATGTATGGTAGATGGTAGAGTTGGTGTTATTTTGGTACTATTGGTTCTTGGTGATGGAGATGGATATACCGTCGAAGTGGAGTGTTAAATTTTGGCGACGCTATATGGTGAGTTGAAGAGATCGAGAATAGCTTGGTAATGGTGAAAACGACGCAGGAATTGAAGCTTAGACCTCAAGTTATCGCGATTTGAAGATGCATAGGCTAAAGTTTTTTATCAGACGTCTGAGAGAACTTGTCGGACGTCTGACAGCCGCCCGAAAGTTGCGACAAACGTCTATGGGATTTTGATAGAGGTCTGAGGCGCTACATTTTTTTGGCCCAGAATTTGTATATTTGCTTCGAGGGCTTCAAGGGGAAAATCAGGTATTTGTCAAGGAACGATCTTCATTATATAAGCTATTTTCAGGATTCAAAGCATATATGACTCCAAGGCTTTTGATCAAGGATTATCCTCCATCTAATAGGGTTTATCAAAACTTATTTTTTTTGCAATTCTATTCTTTACAAATCTATTCTATTTGAATATTGATCATTGTAATCAATCTTTCGTACTCTTTTCATTGGTATTAATAAAGGTTCTCTCAAAGTGGATGTACACTAACAAGATGTTAGTGGAACCATTATAAATCGATGTGTGATTTATTTTATCGTTATTGCTTTGATTCTCTATTGCTTGTTTGGTGATTGTGATTGGTTTTGGATTGGATTGAGATTTGGATTGAGATATTTACTGGTTCTTTTTGCACTTCTTACCACAATCTCGTTTTCCATTGTATGTTTAAAAGCCACCTCTTTTAACTTTAAAAAAAAATTAACGGTCACTATGTCGGCATATCTAGGAGGGGTATTGTAACGATCTCGATTTTTAATTAGATTTAAATTGATAATTGAAATAAATTTTTGAATAAAATTGTAAATTAATTTGAATTTTCAAATTAAATAGGATATTTGTTTATTTGGGCCTTGATTTAAAAATTTAATTGGGGTTTTGAATTTGTATATTATAAATAAAAAAATAACATCCTAAAATATATCAATTAAAATTTATAATATATTTTAAACTTTTGAAATTTAATTTGAGAATATAATTGAAAAAAATCTCAAACAAATAAAATGAGTGATAGACTATACATAAATAAATTCCAATTTATTTTGAGTTTAAAAATCTTGAAATAATAAATATTTTAAAAGAAAAAAAATCATTTGAATTCAAATTATAAATATATATGTAATACATAATTCTTTTGAAAAGAAAAAAATTACTTATTAATAAAATTTGTTTTTAAAATCATTTCTTTCTTTAAATTGGTATAAGTAGAAGTAATAGACATAAATGAATTTTTATTCAAGTGGATTGGAATTTGAAATTAAATTTAAAATAAATGTTTTAAAATAAGTGGCATTTAAAATTATTAAGATGTAATATATGTAACGTAAACATTAGTTAAATTCTTTTAACATTGTTTATACATATATACACTAATGAATAAGATGTAAAAATTTACAATTTTTTTTATTTTGTCTCGTAAAAAGAAAAATCTTTGTCTTTGTAAAATCACAAATGATAAACATACATAAGGAAGTAAAGGCAATCAACATGCATTTAGGTTCCATAATCATCTTTTTTACAAATGGCATCAAGTATATTTAATTAAATAAAATAATGAAATTTAAAATTACAAAGAAACTTTTTAGCTTCCCCATATGCAATCACATTTACTCTCACCAAACCTGAACAAATCAGTAAAAAGATTTGAGTATCATAAGTTCAAAAACCAAAGAAAAAAATGGTAAAACCTGAAACCAGAAAAAAAAACAAGAGCAGTTTTCAAAAGCTAAAACAAAGTTGGGAAAAAAATCTGAGAAATCTCCTTCAACATCAAGCTATAGGTTACTCTTAGGTAAATTTTAAATTTATAGTTTAATAAATTTATGATTTCAAGATCAAGTTTTAACATAAAACAAATTCAAAAAATTTGCAGATTTGTTTTATAAAAAGAAAAAAAAGTGGAGCTTCAGTTTTTCCAGTGAGCAAGATTCTCTGAAAATAAGTGAAGGCAAGTATATTCTTTTTAAAAGATTTTGATTTGAAGTTGCTAAACAGTATTAGAGCAAGGATTAATCCATAAAACTAATCAATTGCAGGAAAACAAATCAAGTGCAAGGCAAATTTGTTTTCTGTTTTTAAATGTAGGGAGTTCCCCTGTTATATATAACAAGAAATTCAAATTGTAAGTATAATTAAGATTGTTTGTTATTGTTGAAGTAAATAGGCAAATACAATAGGAAATAAGCAAAGTTTCTTCTTACAACTTGCAGATCTAAGCTTCAAAAGATTAAAGAAAAAAGAGAAAAAAATGTGTGCAGGCTTTCATTCTTTGAAACTGTCTTTGTTCTTTATCTCTGCTGCAAATCCAGGTGAGCAAACCTTCAACTTTGGATCTGTTATTATTGTTTGCGAGTAAACTAATTTCTCTTACCCACTTATGCTTGGTGGGATGTTTTGATAAATGTTTCTGTTGATTGAAAACCTGACTATACATTGGTAGATAGGGTGTGTATGTTGTTTCCAGGCAGATATGCCTCGAATATTTTTTGACAGGGTTGATAAACCTGTTCAAAAATGAACATCATCCCAATACAATTCAAATTAGGCTCTGATCTCTAAAAACGAAATGTTTGGAACATTAAATTAAATTTTAAAAATAGTTTTCAAGCAAAAATATTAGTAATATTCTGGAAAAATGAAAATAACAGTGAAAACTTATAAATATGTTAAAAACGATTAATACATTTCTCTGTTTCAAATACATAACTTGAATGAGCTTGGTAAATTATGATTTTTAAAATCAAAATCACAATTTTAAGTGAAGTATCGAATGTGAATTTTGACTGAAATTTGATTTCTGGTCAATTTCTGATGATCGACTAACTTTTGAAAATCGAATTTTTGCATGGTGATACTAGGGTGATCGTAGATTGTTGGAAAAATTCAAGAAGATTTTTAAATTCATTATAGTTTGATATTTGAATTAAACTAGGGTTTAATCCATGTTTTAGTTAACGTCGAGAAATTGATCGCCACGTTATCAGAATGGTATCGGAATTCATCGCACGTGGGGGGATCGAAAGGTGGGGATGTGACGCGTCTTTGGGAGGAGTAGCAGGGGTTCTTACGGTCGAGATCACTGGCGAAGGAGGGATTTCCGATGGGGATGGCTACAAGCCTGGGTTGAATGGGTTGAATTTTGATTGGATGGTGATACCTTCAATCTGAGTTATGTGGGTCATCGGCAGGGTTGAAATCGACCTGATGATGGTCGTGGTGGAGGTCGAATCTTCGCCGTCTTCTTGTACACATGCACGATCTCGATATGGTTTCAGCAACTTTTAGGGGGAACGACTCGAGTTGATACTCAAGAAAGACGTCGTGTTGCTTCGGGTTGGAGCGCGGGCTTGGAATCAGTTTATTTAGTTTAAAACTTAAGAAAAGAAAAAGAAAAAAGTGGAAGAAGAAGTACGTGAGGGAGAGAAGGCTTCGGGTAAAAGGGAGGGGAAACTCGAGTGTTTACTCGAGTAAGTAAGAATCTCGCTTGGGTTTTGTTTCCCAAACCTGCAACAAAAATGAAAGAAAAAAAAAATGAGTTAAATTTTTCTTTAAAATGATTTTTGGTATTGTCGACTTAATTAATGTCTGACGATGCTAAGTTACGACCTTATTACAAGTTTCAATTACTTTAGTTAATGTTTCAGAGTTTTTTTAATTCAATAAATACTTTAACCAAGTAATTAATTCAGGATAAGTGTTGAAAGTTAATTAACATTAAAAAAATTCAAATTAATAATAATTTGTTTTCAAAGTTTAAGGGAGATTTTAAAATGTTAATTAAGATAGATAATAAATATTATTAATTTATTGTTTTGGAAAGTAATTAAGAATGATTAATTTAAATATAATTACAGATTGGTAAATTAATGATTAAATGTTTAATAATTTTGTAATTAAGAATTTTAAATTAACTACTTAAAGTTAATCAATGTATGATTAGTAGTAGTTAACTAATCAAGTTATTTAATTATGAATTAATTAATTAAGTAATTAGTGGTTAAATAACGGGTAATTAAGTTTTATTAATTAATAATCAAGGGTGATTAATTAAGTAATTAAGGTTTAATAATTAATTAAATAGTTTGAAATGAGATGGTTAATTAATTTGTGATTTATTAAACAGGATGAAGTGATAATTAAGAATGGTTAACTAATTTATAATCGTACTTAACTAAGTGGTTAAAGATTGGTTAATTAATAATTAAGTGTTTAATTTATTGTAATTAAGGATTGTTAATTATACAAATTAAGTTAATTAAACTATAATTTATAGTTAATTAGTTAAGGAATAATTAATTAATAAAGTTGATAAAAAATTAATTTAATTTGTCATTAAGAATAATTAATTGTTGATTTAAAATAATCAGTGAAAATAGTTATGTGGTTAATTCACTTAAATCACCTTCACCTTAATTGAAAATGATTAACTATTATCAATTGTTGTGCACTGGATTGATATTTCTGTTGTGTTTGTGGTGGATTAATTTATTTGATATGTGATGTGATGCTATGTGATGCTTTGTGCTGAGCTGCTATATTTGCGATGGATATACTATCGTATGAATATGAAAACCCCTTGACCCGTAAAACGATATTTGAATTTCGATGCGACAGGGAGTCGGATTCCAATTGGTTATCCGAAACCCACATCGAATCATAATAATTAATCTTTGTGATTGATAAATTTATTTTATCTATGAATCTGTGAATAAAGATAAGCGTTATGGGTTATACAGCTTATCGATATGATTGAATCTGTGATGATGATGTTGTGCACTATAGTGTTGAACCCCTGGACCACACTTATACACACACAAACATGGATTGCACGTGGAAATGAGTTAAGTCACAGATTTTTGAAATGGTTTTAAAAAATTGAATTTTTGAATCCAAAATAGTTTTGGAATTAGAATTGGAGCTTTTTGAAAATGAATTTCAAAAATAAAAGTCATTTTGAATAACTTGATTGAGTTTTGGAATTTAAATAATTTGATTTAAATTTGAATTCAATATTTGAAGTTGAATTCTATTATTTGGGGACTAGGGTTTAAAAAGGTTATTCAACTTATAAATGGGTTTATATGGGTTTTAAACCATTTTAAAAGTGTAGTTTTGGAAATTTGAAATTAACCCAAAGATTTTAACTTGTATAAATAAAATTGGATTTTTTGAAAATAAAAACTATGTGTTTTGAAATAATAAAAGCTTCCACATAAGGAATGAACTTCCAATTTGTGTTAAAAGGATTTCAAGTCTATAATAATGGTTTTTCAAGTTATAAATGAATCTTTGGGAGCATGTTTTGAAAGTTATAAGTTAAATATTTGATTTAAAGATCTAAATGAGTTAATCCATTTGAAATGGAAATTGTTTTAGAAGTCTATGAATAGATCTTTGTGAAACTGGGTGAAATTTGTGAAACAAATCTTTTTGTGAAAGATTTGAAATGGTAATTTGTTTAACCATTTGAAAGAAAAGCTTTGGATTTTTAAGTTGTGGCTTAACTAAAATCCCATATCCATATGTTTTTAAATATTGCGCTCACTATTCGGTTTAGCCGCGAGAGGACCTTGTGTCATATAACCCATTCCAAATAGTGATACGACGTTATGAATTGCATTTGAAGACTGGTGTTGAAGACCGGGCGTTGTAGGATCGATTTCACCCTAGAGGGGGAGAGGGGGTGAATAGGGTGATGGTATAAATTATAAAAATTAATTGGAGAAGCTTATAAAATAATTTCAACACAGATCACAGAACAATAGTAGCACAGATAATAACAGAATAATAAAATGCAGATATAGAACGACACAGAATTTACCCAGCTTCGGCAAAACCCTGCCTACGTGCTGCCTCCAAGGTTTCTACTAGAAATTAGATAGTCAGACGCTTACACACGTAAACTCGCGACACCCGCTATCGACTAAACCTAACTCTAAGCTTAAAACTCTGCCACAACTCAGCCACTAAGTTGCGAATTCTCAAACTACGCTACGTAGTTTGTCCCCTAGTCACACGACTAGAAATTTCAACGGTTTAAAAAGAAATTACAAATTAAAAACAATTTAAAAACAAAATTAAACCCTAATTTAACTAGAGCCTTATTAATAACTTTAAACCCAATATTTAAAAATAAAGGCCGACCCTATTTCCTCTTTTATTTTCTCTGGCCCGTTCCTTTGTGATAATGGCGGCTCTGTTGTTTCCTTTGTTCGATCTAAATTAGGGCTTTTCAAAGATGTCGGCTTTGGTTGCTAGATTGAATGGAAGATTTATCACTTTGTTTGCTTCGTCGATCGCATGCTTCTCTGTTTTGCTCACAGTCTCATTGAAATTGATCGAGTTTGTGGTATGGCTTCGGTAAGTAATTTTTTTTGCTCTTTTACTTTCTGATTCAATGCTTGAACTCGATGCTAAAATTGCCGATGATGATTTGTTTATATAGGAGTTCGATCTCCTTGAATTGCGTTCGTCTGATTTGTTCAATATCATGCTTTCGGCCATTCGATTTTTGTTGAACGTTGATGATTTATTTCTGACTTTTTCAATTTACTTGGATAACACGGTTTAGAACTCTGACTTGGTCATAATCGATTTTGATTTGTTTATCTTATACTTTGATCGCTTGATGGTCACGGCTTTGATTCATTTCGTGATGATCATGGCTTGATCGGTTCTGACTTTGACTTCGGTCATTGAATTTTTTCGTTCTCGTTCTGGTTGACTTCGACCTTGACTTGATTTTGTTCACTGACCTATACATATTGTTTCTTGATCTGGTCTCTAACGTTGTTCTGTTCTACATTGCTTTTGGTCATTATGGTTGTTGATTTAGTGGCCGTTCTTTATATCAAAACTGCTACTTGAGCATTTGCAGTTTTGTTTTTTTGGTCTTGGCTTCACTGGTTCCACTGGTGCAACGATATTGGTCTTTGTTATCAAGTTGCACGACTTCGACTTAGTGCGTGCACTTAGTTATGTACTCAGTTACTTGTCATTTTTGTATTTGTCGATGAACTCAGGTAGTTTTCATTTGACCTGTTCTTGAAGTCTGTAGCTTGGTCCCCCTGTTCTCTGTAGCATATACATGTTTACTTTGTAGACTTGAGCCTTATGATCTTCATACCATGTGTACAGACGTCATTTGATCTGCTGGCACTATTTATTGGTCCTGGTTTGAGTTGAGTTGATCATGTAGTCTTAAATGTGGCATGTGCCTTGTCTGGTTCATCTTGTAGTCTGGTTCTGACCATTGTGTATCCATTGTTGCTTCTGTTGTAGTTTGAATTGAATTTTGTGCACTGTCTATTCAGTTAAGTAAATGTGGACTGTCTTGATGCACTTAGGGTCGGGTTATGTGCATGCAGTTTTTTAGTAGTTGTACACTTGTGTACTGGTGCTTTATCTTTGTGTATGGCTATTCTTTGACCAATTCTGGTCCAATGCTTGAGTCTTACCATATATGTGCATACCTCCATATGTTTTTGTGTATGCATGTATTGTTTGATTTTTACCGAGCTTGTGTTATTGGTTTCTTTGGTACTTGAATAGTTTGGATTTGGGATTTGGCTTATGTCACTGATTTTTGGTCGAGACTTGTTTTAGTTGTCGTGATCGTTTTTCCATACTTGCACATTTTTAAGTGCACCTATGTTGAATCCAGTTTTAAAACTCGGGTTTGACCTTGTGCTGATGTCGAGACTTTATTTATATTGCACCTGAGTTGAACTCGTCTTTTTATTTGGGTTTGGCCTTGTGCTCACCTATCCCTGTAGCATTATCAATTGTATATTTCGATGTGCACAGCCTTGTGGCATATACAGTGATACACTGTGTATGTCACAAGCTGTTCGTGTATGATAAATTCAAATTTAAATGACGACGAACAACCAAAATAACCGAGGCAAATAATATTTTCAAAATCCATATTTTATTTTATATTTGAAAAATATTTATTTTTCAATTTTACTGCGTTAGTGAATATTTTTGCAGATTGCTCAGATGCTGGATTCTAACTGGAATGATGTTGAAGATAAACTACGAGTGTGAGTGATATGTAGTGAGGAATTTATGTAAACTGAATTATGATGTAATTAGAATCAAAATTGTATATGTATAGTGAGAGCTTGAATTTGTACTATTCAAAATTGTAATAAATATTTATTTGAATAAAATTTCTATTTGAATTCAAATTTTGTGTTATTTAATTTTATTCAGCAAATATTTATTTAATCTGTGAAAAATAAAATAGTACATTAACAAATACATTTACACGAATATATATATATGTTTATTATCATCAAACAAAAATCATATAACCGCATATTCAACAATCTCCCCCTTTTGATGATAACAAACATATATTTAGGATTTTGAATATGTTAAATGTATTTGATCATTGATATGCTCTAATTGCTCCCCCTATTTAAATGCTTCCTCTCTACACAAAGCTCCCCCTACATATATGCATACAAATAAAAATATGAAAATGAACCTAGATGCAAATAGAAAATTATTTGACCTTTGCTTGATTTTATTTGACAAAATCTTAACTTTTCTCTCCCCCTTTTGTTATCAGCAGAAGAATAATAGTGTTAGAGAAAATAGAGATAAAGTACCGATAATAATTCAATATTAAAGCTCAACTGAATATAAATATTAAATTTCAATAAAAAATCAAACAAAAATCATAAATATTTTGTTAGGCGCATATTCCACTTTTAGAACGATGGGAATGATATCATCATATAAAACCATACAGTTATGTCTATTTGTGGTATATTTATATCAGGAATTTGAATATCTACTAACCATACATAACCGTTAGGACTTTTAAATTAGATTAGTAGTATTCCAATTTTATTTTAAAAAATGAATTCAAGTATCTTCTAACCACGCATAACCGTGAGGACTTTTAAATGGGATTAGAATCAACTTGTTTATTTAAAAAAAATCAACTTTTGATATGCGTTCCATACATGCATAACCGTGAGGACTTTTAAATGAGCATGGAAGCACATAACAAATTCCAAGTAATTCACCCATGCATAACCGTGAGGACTTTTAAATGAGAGTGAATACTTTGGTATTTATTTATTTATTATTATTATTATTTTATAAAAGAAATATAAAATGAAAAACGAACGATTCCTGTTTAAAGTACCACATATCGACAAACTATATAGAATTTTGATGAGTGATGGTCGTTAGAAATATGATAGAGATAGAGATGGTCATGGAATTTTTTACCAACAAAAAGTTTTATAACTCTTGTTTAAATTTCTAAAGAAATTTACTAACTATACCATCTCGAGTCATAATATATGATAAATATCAACACTCATCACTTTTTCAATTACTATTAATCTTTTCGATAATTATTAGGGAGTCAGATTAGTCAAAACGGTCATTTAAAATCAAATTAAAAAATGATTATGAAATCAGTTTTTCAAAATGACTAATCTGAAAATATGGTCAAAAATGATTTTCTTGAGGGGATTATATGAGAAAAATTTCCGCTATTTGAAAATTATTTGAAATGAAGTATATGTAGATATTTACTTTGAAAAATGATGCAGTTACTAAATGTCTCAACAAAAATCACGTTCAACTAATAATTTTTCTATCAACTAGATTACCAGTGTAATCTGCATCTGAATTTCTCTTTCATTCAAAATTATCATTAATTGAATTTGATTGACCAAACCATGAAGTGTGCACCAAAAATTTCAAACTCAATTTTAACAGCATTTTAAGTGACATTCTTTTGAATTTGAATTGAAGCCGTGTAAACAATCAATAACCGTTAATATAGAGTTAGCCGTATTATAAACAATTGTATTATCATCCAACAAAACACTATTATTAATCCAAATTAATATATATGAAATAATTCAAAGAATCTAGAGAATATTATAGTGTTTTGGCATAAGAATATAATTTGGCCAACTATGTTGGATAAGTCAGAATCATCATCTTTTCATCATCTCATTATTGGCTGATTTAATTTAGAATACTGTGCAGATTATCACATTTAATATATCGTATTTTTTCGTTGTTGTCTATTGTGATTCTGTCACCTTTAAACTAGGCTAAGGAACTTTGCTTTGTCACCTGTTGTGTTTCTAGAACAGCCAAAAATCCATAGAACACTGTTGTTGTTCATTAGCTTGCCACCACACCTACATGGGAAAAGATTTATGTGACCTATTTGTTTTTATAGGTCCATGGTTGTTAGTGGCAGAAAATTTTGAAAAACAATTTTGTAAAGACCTAAAACTATTTATAATTGTTCCCTTTGGCACCCAAATTTGTTTAACTTTGAGAGTTATTATATTTGTGCCTTTTGGAACCCAAATCAGTATAGTTTTCACATGTTTGGGTCTATACCAACATTTATTGTGATTATGTCCATATTTTTTTACAAATTGTGCACATAGAGTTGACTTGATTAATATTGCTTTCAACAATTTTCGATTTATTATATCCAAGTCCTTGTCTAACCGTATTAACAGTTTGCTTTCCTAATAGCATATTCAACGATTTTCCACTTTTTGAAAATTTATCTAAAGTCGTTGACAATTGTTGGACTTGTGTTTTGAGAGATTCATTTTCATTTAACAATTGTGTGCACTTTTTAATAGAATTCTCTCTCCTAGTACTTTCATTCTCTTTTAAAATCAGAATTTCATTTTCAAGTGATTTTATATTGATTTCTGATTTTTTAGTTCCCTCTTCGAATGTTGGACACTTATCACACTTAGGGATCCTTCTTTGATAGTTTTTAACTAATTGGTCAAGTTGTTCATTTAATTCTATCAAAATGACTTTTTGTGACTCAAGTTTAGCGTATTTTTCCCTAAGTCGTTCAAAACAGCCATTTACTTTATGAAAATATATAAGCAACTCTGAATGAGTAAGTTTTGATACCTCGCTTGGCTCATCATCATCACTGTCAGTTATATCACCTTGAAGGCACAAATCTTCTTTTTCGCTCTCACTGCCAGTGCTTTTATCATCCTCATACATTTCATCCCAAGTGGCTGCAAAACTTTTCTTTTTCTGTTTCTTTCCAAAGTCACGTCGATTTCGAGGACAATTAGGCTTGATGTGTCCTGGTTGGTTGCACTTATGACAGATGATCTCCTGTTCTTGTGAGTAGTCAAGTGCTTTGCCTATTCTTCTTTTCGCTTTTTGAATTCGAGCTGAATTTCCATATTTGTAATTCCACCTTTTGAATTTCGTTATTAATAGCTCCAATTCTGCTATTGCATCCTCATCATCATCGTCATCACTTTTAGTTGTTCCTTTGAGAGCTATTGATTTCTTTCGAGTATCTCCTCCTTCACGCTCTTCCTTGAATTTCATTTCTAGCTCATAAGTGGTGAGATTTCCGATGAGTTCTTCGACTGTCATTTGTTTCAAATCTTTTGATTCTTGAATGGCAATCACTTTGGCTTCAAAACTTCGTGGAAGGACTCTGAGGATTTTTCGGACTATCTCCAACTCTGTATATGATTTTCCAAGAGCTTTTGATTTGTATATGATATTGGAAAGTCGTCCATGCATCTCTTTGACATTTTCTTCCTTCGCCATTGTGAAGTTCTCGTATTCGCTACTTAGCATGGCAAGGCGAGATTTTTTGACTTGAGATGTTCCTTCGTGAGTCACTTCTAGTGTGTGCCATATTTCCTGCGCAGTTAGACAATGTGAGACACGATTAAATTCAAATTGATCCAATGAACAGATAATAGAATTCATAGCTTTAGCATTAGTATTTTGTAATTTATTTTCTAGTTCTGTCCATTGTTCCTTTGGTTTATCTGCTTCCTGATTATCTACAGTTATAGTCGGTGTTCTATAACCTGTCTCAACAATATTCCAAGCGTCAATGGTTTTTAGAAAAATTTCCATCCTATTTTTCCAGTAAGCATATTCACCATTGAACATTGGTGGTCTAGCTATAGACTGACCCTCAGCAAAAGCAGTATTAAAAGAAGCCATTTTAAAATTTCAACTTTTTAAAACAAAAATTGGTTTTTGTAAAATCAAATTTTTAAAACAAAAACGGCTTTTGTTCCTAGCTCTGATACCACTTGTAGAATCGATTTCACCCTAGAGGGGGGAGGTGAATAGGGTGATGGTATAAGTTATAAAAATTAATTGCAGAAGCTTATAAAATAATTTCAACAGAGATCACAGAACAATAGCAGCACATATAATAGCAGAATAATAAAATGCAGATATAGAACGACACCGAATTTACCCAGCTTCGGCAAAACCCTGCCTACGTGCTGCCCCTAAGGTTTCTACTAGAAATTAGATAGTCAGACGCTTACACACGTAAACTCATGACACCCGCTATTGACTGAACCTAACTCTAAGCTCAAAACCCTGCCACAACTCAGCCACTGAGTTGCGAATTCTCAAACTACACCACGTATTTTGTCCCCTAGTCACTCGACTAGAAATTTCAACGGTTTAAAAAGAAATTACAAAATAAAAACAATTTAAAAACAAAATTAAACCCTAATTTAACTAGAGCCCTATTAATAACTTTAAACCCAATATTTAAAAATAAAGGCCGGTCCTGTTTCCTCTTATTTTCTCTGGCCCGTTCTTTTGTGATAATGGCGGCTCTATTGTTTCCTTTGTTCGATCTAAATTAGGGCTTTTCAAAGATGTCGGCTTTGGTTGCTAGATCGAATGGAAGATTTATCACTTTGTTTGCTTCGTCGATCGCATGCTTCTCTGTTTTGCTCACGATCTCTTTGAAATTGATCGAGATTGTGGTATGACTTCGGTAAGTAATTTTTTTTGCTCTTTTACTTTTTGATTCAATGCTTGAACTCGATGCTGAAATTGCCGATGATGATTTGTTTATATAGGAGTTCGATCTCCTTGAATTGCGTTCGTCTGATTTGTTCAATATCATGCTTTCGGCCATTCGATTTTTGTTGAACGTTGATGATTTATTTCTGACATTTTCAATTTACTTGGATAACATGGTTTAGAACTCTGACTTGGTCATAATCGATTTTGATTTGTTCATCTTATACTTTGATCGCTTGATGTTCACGACTTTGATTCATTTCGTGATGACCACAGCTTGATCGATTCTTACTTTGACTTCAGTCATTGAATCTTTTCGTTCTCGTTCTGGTTAACTTCGACCTTGACTTGATTTTGTTCACTGACCTATACATACTGTTGCTTGATTCTGGTCTCTAACTTTGTCTTGTTCGACATTGCTTTTGGTCATTATGGTTGTTGATTTAGTGGCCGTTCTTTATATCAAAACTTCTACTTGAGCATTTGTAGTTTTGTTTTTCTGGTCTTAGCTTCACTGGTATCACTGGTGCAACGATATTGGTCTTTGTTATCAAGTTTCACTACTTTGATTTAGTGTGTGCACTTAGTTATGTACTCAGTTACTTGACATTTTTGTATTTCTCGATGAGCTTGGGTAGTTTTCATTTGACCTGTTCTTGAAGTCTGTAGCTTGGTCCCCATGTTCTCTGTAGCATATACATGTTTACTTTGTAGACTTGAGCCTTGTGATCTTCATACCATGTGTACAGACTTCATTTGATCTGTTGGCACTATTTATTGCTCCTGGTTTGAGTTGAGGTGATCATGTAGTCTTAAATGTGGTATGTGCCTTGTCTGGTTCATCTTGTAGTCTGGTTCTGACCATTGTGTATCCATTGTTGCTTCTGTTGTAGTTTGAATTGAATTTTGTGCACTGTCGATTCAGTTGAGTAAATGTGGACTGTCTTGATGCACTTGGGGCCGGGTTATGTGCATGTAGTTTTGTAGTAGTTGTACACTTGTGTACTGGTGCTTTATCTTTGTGTATGGCTATTCTTTGACCACTTCTGATCTAATGCTTGAGTCTTACCATATATGTGCATACCTCCATATGTTTTTGTGTATGCATGTATTGTTTGATTTTTACTGAGCTTGTGTTATTGGTTTCTTTGGTACTTGAATAGTTTGGATTTGGGCTTTGACTTATGTCACTGATTTTTGGTCGAGACTTGTTTTAGGTTTCGTGATCGTTTTTCCATACTTGCACATTTTTAAGTGCACCTGTGTTGAATCCAGTTTTAAAACTCGGGTTTGACCTTGTGCTGATGTCGAGACTTTATTTATAATGCACCTGAGTTGAACCCGTCTTTTTATTTGGGTTTGACCTTATGCTCACCTATCCCTGTAGCATTATCAAGTGTATATTTCGATGTGCACGGCCTTGTGGCATATACAGTGATACACTGTGTATGTCACAAGCTGTTCGTGTATGATAAATTCAAATTTAAATAACGACGAACAACCCAAATAACCGAGGCAAATAATATTTTCAAATTCCATATTATATTTTATATTTCAAAAATATTTATTTTTCAATTTTACCGCGTTAGTGAATATTTTTGCAGATTGCTCAGATGCTGGATTCTAACTGGAATGGTGTTGAAGATAAACTACGAGTATGAGTGATATGTAGTTAGGAATTTATGTATATTGAATTATGATGTAATTAGAATCAAAATTGTATATGTATAGTGAGAGCTTGAATTTGTACTATTCAAAATTGTAATAAATATTTATTTGAATAAAATTTCTGTTTGAATTCAAATTCTGTGTTATTTAATTTTATTCAGCAAATATTTATTTAATCTGTGAAAAATAAAATAGTACATTAACAAATACATTTACACGAATATATATATGTTTATTATCATCAAACAAAAATCATATAATCGCATATTCAACAGGTGTCTTCGAGAACGATAGGATAACCTGTCGATTGACTCTGCACTGAGTTTCTCCGGTATAGAATTTTCCATATGTGATGGGGTGTCCGATCGGGATTGTGGATACCCGGATTGGCAAGGGCTTCTTCGGAAGTGCCTTCTGTTCTGTTCGAACCCGGAACAGACTTGTATGGTTGTATGTCCGACACTACACTTTGAGATATTAAACTGATATCTATCAAATACATTTCTTCTTGGTGGTGGAGAATTTATTCTCTTAGCTTAACACCCTTCTCTGAGACATACAAGCTCAGAGGTTATGTAGTTGATATTTATCAGCGATATATTCCCAATTTGGTAGTGTGACATGCTAAGTGCTGCTGTGTGTTGATGATCATTTGTGATCAAAGCATGGCTTTGTATAAAGCGTAGCTTTGTAGACGAGACTGCATCAGGACCACACACCCCGGAAATGGTCGAAACAGGAAAGATGCTGCAAGGTTATGGGGTTCGCGCCCTTTAGGGTGTGTCATTCCCTTCTAGAAAAGGGTGGTATCATGGTATGGAGCCCAGATACTTACTCATGTGGATACTACAGATCTATTACTTTGTGATTGCTTTGTAGTTTAGAGGCACCTCAGATAAAGGTCCCGAAGGACCGGGGGATGGCATGCTCGAGTAGTAGTTACCTAGTTACAGAGGTAACCCGGCCTTGTGTTATCAAAGATCCGGTTAGGTTCTCGAGACGTCCCGCCAGAGGCGATCCCATGGACAGTAGGAAGTTCCTTAGCCTGACCATTTGTTGGAAATCCAATCAAAACAATACGCGCCCTGTACGGTTTTAGTTGTATAACCTGCCATGGAATGTGGTGGTAACCTACTATTGAACATGGTAGCTATAGTAGGCATAAGTGCGAAATACCTATGCTAGCTAGGATTTATATTATACTTTTGAAATGATTTTTCTACACTATGCACTAGTAATAATATCAAAGAATTTTCTCGTATCAAGCATATTTGACTATCATAAGGAGAAATGTCCTCCAATTCTGCATTTGCATTGTGTATGTGGCGGGAGGCCTTATGGTAGTTTCATTTTCCAAAAAAAGCATTGCGGATTTATTTTAATTTCTTTTGTTGTTGTTTTAAAAGGACTAAATGTTTTTGTTTGCTCATACCAGTCCCACGACTGACCTGGAGTTTATTATTCCTTTCCTAAACTCTGGGTGCCTACAATTTTCCCACATGGGCAGTCTAGAGTTGGATTTTTCAGATAGTCAAGTTTAGTAGGTTATCTGGAGCTAGTTCAGTCTTTGGATCTGAACTGCATTTGCTTATCTTTGTGCATCGTTATTGGGAGTTCGATCTATTTCTGCATTGGTGCTTTGGAGATGGAGATTGCCGATATTGGAGTTCTTCCTTGAAGATCACCTTGGAGATTTTTGTTCCGCTGCTGGTGTTATCTTTTCTTTCCGCTGCTATTATCTTGTATCATATCTCTGATGTGTATTCATTGTATCATTCAGTTGTATCATATTGTACCAAATGTTGTATATCTGTTGATATATTCTTTTTCTCCCGCTGTTGTACTTAATGTGTTATAAGCTCCGGCGAACCAGATTCGACGTTTGGATCTGCGACATTTGAATGCGAGTGTCGTATTCGGTGCCGATTTTCGAAGGCCGAGTCAGGATCGCTATAGGTATGTCAATATAACTTGTAAATTTGCAAAATGATTTTCTTTAAAATTGTTTTCAAACTTCTATAATTTTGTAAAATAATTTTAAACATATTTTTTAAATACTTTGAAAACATAAAAAAATTATAAAATATCTGTAAAATTAGGTTTTGAAATTTATTTCGATAAAATCACAAAAAATAGAAATTTGTGACATAGATCAAAATCTGCTCTCAGGGAAGATCAAAATTTGCTCTCAGGGAATTTAACAATTTATTCTAATGACTCATAACTATACAATAAAGTCTTGCGCTCTTCAAATTTTTATCTTTAAAATCGTGAGTTTTGATCATCTCTAAATCTGGAACTTTAGTCTATATACTAATCAGTCTTCAAACTTAATCATTATATGCATGTGTAATATTCTGCATTATATACTATACAACCTGGCAAAAAATTAGTATCGATATTTATATGGTTGTTATCATCAAAATCAATGTCTAAGGTACTAGCAATCTCCCCTTTTTTATGTTTAACAACCATGTAGATATTTCCATATATAAAATATAATACAACTCCCCCCAAGTTAAATAACTTCCATTAGTATATGCATGTATTATATTTTATATTTTTCTCCTCCTTTGTCGTCAACAAAAATAAGTGAAAACCAAACTCCCCTAAATATGATTTACTTATGAATTATGGAGTCAAAATCAATATTTAAAATTTAAGTTATTTTTTAGAGATTTAAACTATAAACACAATTATGATTAGATTATATGTAAGGCATACATACATACATACATATACATACATACATACATACATACATACATACATACATACATACATACATACATACATATATATATATATATATATATATATATATATATATAGATACATATATATATATGTGTGTATATATATATATATATATGGGAATAACAGTCATTTTAAATGTGGTATATTCAGGACATATAATGAACAATGATTAAATATAAGTTATATAATAAATATTGAAGACATTAAATATATAAGAGAAGACAAACTTTATTTACTAATCCAAACCATACAAACCAAATTAACATACAAATCAATGTTTCTTTTTAATTATTGGAGACTTATGGATAGAGCAATTAGGATAGTAGAGGCAAAAATTTCCTTTTTGTTCCATAAGATTTCCAATGGAATCAAAGAAAACTTCTTTTACACGCTTAACCTCATCGCCATCTACATCATCATCTTCCTCTACCTCCTCTTCCTCATCATTCATAGGGTTATGAATGACAAGATTAGGGATATCTTCTTCAATCACTATTGGATTAGCCTTGTTGTCCAATAGATGCTTTTGAAGCTTTCATAGAATTTTTCCTTACTTCTCTTGTTCTTTCAAGAGGTGAATCTAAACTACTTCTATTTCAGAAAGCATGTCAAGGACATGCTTCAGATCATCTGCAATTTTAGTGTCTTTGGCTAGGGTAGAGTTTTGAAAGGGTCCTAGGTCAGAGATATTGAAGTTTACAAGAGTAGACTCGTCTCTTGGTCTTTTGGAGTTTGAAGGATCCATCACTTTATATTTTAATTTGAGTTTTCATGAAGAAGAAGACTGGGAAATGAGAGTAAATTTGAAATTTGATAGTCATATATATAGATTTCAAATTTTGAATTAAAGAGGGAAATGTAGTTTTCAGAAAACTGTAAGGTATGTCGACATATATAGGAAGCATATATCAACTTATGCAGCTAAATATGTATTTTTCATTTCCTTTTTATTTTAATCAATAATAGCTGTTATATTTAGGTTTTTTTGAAAGAACATATTCCTAGCTCTCTTCTTAATTAAAAGAAGGCAGTTTATGCTAAATGTTTCGTTAAGATATCGATTATTTGATTTTCGATAAATTAGAGTGAAATAACTTCTTTATTTACGTTTGCTCATAGAAAATGACATCTTATGTCTATATGTTTGGTCCTAGCATAATATGTTGGGTTTGTAGACAAATTTACTGCACTAATATTATCGCAGCATATTGGTGACTGTTTAGATTTAAACCAAAATCTTTTAAAGTTTGTTGCATATAGATAACCTATGAACAAGCCAATTCAATTGAGATATATTCTGCCTTTGTTATGGATAAAGATACAGGATTTTGCTTTTTGCTAAACCAGGAAACAAGAGAGTGTCCTATAAAGCAACAAGTTCCACCAGCACTTTTTCGATCTGATTTGCATCCAGCATAGTCAGCGTCACTATAGGATATTAAGTTAAAGGAGTCTTCTTTGGGTAGAAGAGTCTATAGTCTAGTGTGTTGTTTACATATCTTAGAATACGTTTACAGCTCTTAGATGAGTTTCCTTAGGTTGAGATTGATATCTTATATAAAGACATAGGCTATGCATTATATTAGGTCTACTGGCAGTTATATAAAGCAAACATCCTATCATAACTCATATAGGTTTTGGTCTACATCTTTTGAATTTTCTTTCTTATTTAATTTTTCATTTGTTGTCACGGAAGTTGGCTTCCACTAGTATTGGACATACCAAATTTCTGTAAAAGTTTCTTAGCATACTTTTCTTGAGTTATAAATATACCATTATTTGATTGCCTTATTTGTTATCCTAAAAGGAAAGTTAGTTCTCTTATATAACTCATTTCAAATTCCTAAATCATTATATTAGAAAATTCTTTATTTAACTATTTATTTGTTGACACAAAAATAGTATCATCTACATATATTTGTATAGTTTAATATCATTATTATTTCTTTTAATTAATAATGCATTATCTACTTTTCCTATTTCAAAGTTAGACTGTATTAAATAAGATTAAGGTCTTTCATGTCAGGTGCTAGAAGCTTGTTTTAAACTGTATAAAGCTTTCTTTAAATTATGAACATGATTTAAAAGTTTTTCATCTTCGACAAATAGGGGTTGTTCTACATAAACATTTTCTTTAATAAAATCATTTGAAAAGGCATTTTTTAACATCCATTTGAAATAATTTAAAATTATTATGATTTCCAAAAGCAAGTAAAATTCTAATGGCTTTTAATCTAGCTATAAGGGCAAAAATTTCTTCAAAACCTATACCTTCCTTTTAACTATAACCTTAAGCAACTAAACATGCTTTGTTTCCAATGAATTCTCCTTGTTCATTCATTTTATTTCTATAGACCCACTTGGTTCATATTAAAGATTTATTTTTAGGTCTTGGGACTAATTCCCAACCATCATTTCTAGTACGCTGATTTGGTTCTTCTTGCACAGCAGTAGTCCATGAATCATTTAATGATGCTTCCTTGGATTTTAGGTTCATTAGCTGAAATAAAGGCTACATTACTCATTTTATTTAATTGATTTCTTGTCTTTACAACTGACTCTATATTTCCTAGAATGTTCTCTATAGGACGATCTTTCAAATATTTTGTTCTTTTATTTGGATTTGAATTCAGAGTTATCATTATTTTCATCATTAGTGGTTACAAAATTTGTAATTTCATTATTTTCATTTGGATTAATATTTTCTTCTTCATAATACCCGTATTATTTATTTTAAAATTTTCATCAAATGAAACATGTGATGATTCTTCAATGATGTTAGTTTTGGTGTTAAAAACTCTACAAGCTTTACTTTTATTAGAATAGCTAATAAAATTCCTTTCTCTGATTTAGCCTCAATTTATCTTTTGTATTTAATATAAAAATTTACTATTAAAATCTCCGAAGTAGGATATTTTAGGCTTTTTATCATAAAATAATTCATAAGGAGTTTTCTTTATCAAAGGTCTTATTAAAATTCTATTTAAAATATAGCATGCTGTAACAACTGCTTCAGCCTAAAAACTTTTAGGCAATTCACTATCATTTAGCATAATCCTAGCATGTTCTTGTATAGTTCTATTTTTAGGTTCTACAATTTTGTTTTGTTAGGGTGTTCTAGAAAAGGAAAAGTTAAATTCTTTTCTTATTACAAAAGTTTTCAAAATTTTCTTTTTCAAATTCTTTTCCATGATCGCCTCTAATCGTTTCAATTTTGATTGTTTTTTGATTTTGAATTCTTTTAGTAAAATTTTTAAAATTTTAAAAGCTTCGCTTTTAGGTTTAGAAAGATTGTCCATGTAAATCTAGAGAAATCATCTACAATTACAAAAGCATATCTATTGTGATTTATAGATAGTATTTGCGATGTTCCTAAAAGATCGAGGTGAAGAAGTTCTAGGGATTGTGAAGTTGAAATCATAATTTTGATTTAAAAGAATTTTTATGAAGTTTTCCTAGTTGTCAAGCATCACATAAGCTATTGACATTAAAACTCGTTTAGGGATCCCTTAACAATTTTAGATCTTGCAACTTTAAATAAATGTTTAGAATTCCAATGACTAAATCTTTTGTGCCAAATCTAATGGTCACTAAATTCTGCCAAAAGGGATTACCCGATAAGCTAGTTAACCGCTTAGCAACAGTCTGACAATTAGCTAATGTTGGGGTGAATCAACAAAATTTGGGTAAAGTCAGATCGAAGTGCTAGATAGGTAAGCGTCCTATAGTAAAAGGAGTAGTTATGAACACTGTAGACCATCCCTGTGGAGGTAGGGAAGAGAAAGCCCCAATTGGTAGAAAAACCCCACAACAAAGATTGCCATTAGACACTTTCATACTTAAGATGTAAATATTACATTTCTTAACAACTTCAAAAATAATTATACTCACTATCCTCGATGTAGAAAATATCTTCTTCAAACTTAGTTTCAAAACCCTTATCACAAATTGACTAATAATAAGTAAGTTATGTTTTAAATTCATAACTAACAAAACATTAGAAATTATAGGAGTATTAGAGTTATCGAAATTGTCCATGCCAATTACATGTTCTTTGAGTTGTCTTCGAAGTTAACTGATCCTCTATCTTTGTAAACTATATCCTCTAAGATCTTTGGATTTTTAGTCTTGTGTCTTAAGCATCCACTATCTAGTATCCATTTGTTCTTCTTGATTTATGATGTGTGAATATCAAGTGTATGTTCACTATTAGCCATATAACATACTTGTTCCTACAATATCACATCATACCTTTCCAAAAGATCAAGTAACTTCTCATAATAATTAGTTTTTAATTCGTTTAATAATAACATACATATTTTATGACTTTATTTTTCTATAAAAGTGTTAAAAAGTGTACTAACAGTAATACTAGCAATTTATACTATTCAAAAATCAAACTATGTGTTTTTGAAAACCCATCGCTCTAATACCAAATATGGGTTATGGTGTAATGGATCTTAAGCCTAGTTTTAACACTAGAGAGGGTGAATAGTGTTTTGTACCTTTTATGAATCTTTTTAACTTTGTTTCAAGATTTAAATCAAATCACAGATTATCAACACATATCTATACTAATCAAACGGTCACATATGCAACCATAAATAAATATAAAAGCAATAACAAAAAGTAAAGTAAGAGAGATGACACCAGGAATTTTATACTGGTACGAATTAACCAAACCTACATCCAGTCCTGTATAATGCTGTATAGATTTCTTTTCAATTGCCTACTTCAACCAGTTACCAACCGTAGGAGAATATAGTTTCAATTCCAATGCTACAAGATACACCCTCATGTCTCATGAGTTTGTGTAAACTCTCTTGATTTAGAGGGCAACAAGATCACCCATTAGATTTAGACGGGCTACTAAGCACACCTACTTGACTTGAACGGGCAATAAGCACACCCAAATAAATAAGAGTAAAATTGTTAATTTCCAAATACAAATAGTTGTACTTGGGATACAAGATATCCTATAGCCCTTCTGATAGCAGTTTGATCTTTTAGTTTGTAGAGAGAATGCTTCCAAAACAATAAATAACCTTTACGGAACAACCTTGTAATATATGGATTGAAGAATGTAGTAAGTAGTTTTTAAGAAATATTTCAAGGGAGTAAGAAGTAAAAAGAAAGCAAGAAAAATTAATTAGAAACGTTTACACTCACCATTATATAATGAATGAAAAAATGTATCGATTCATGAAAAGGTGTGTCTAAATGATCCTCTTTCCAAATTTAAAAAAAAAACAAATTAACGGTCACTATGTCGACATATCTAGGATGGGTACCTTCACAAAATTTGAAAATGATTTCCTTTTAAATTGTTTTCAAACTTCTATATTTTTGTAAAATAATTTAAACATAGTTTTTAAATACGTTGAAAACATAAATTTTTTATAAAATATTAGTGAAAATATATTTTGAGTTTTAACAATTTATTTTGATAAAATATCAAAGATCAAAAATTTGTGATAAAGATCAAAATATGCTATTAGGGACTTTAACAAATTATTATAATGACTCATAACTATATATTAAAATTTTGAGCTCTTCAAATCTTTATCTTTAAATTTATGAGTCTTGATCATCTCTAAATCTTGAACTTTGTTCTTTATACTGATCAGTTTTCCAACTTAATCATTCTATACTTGTGTAATATTCTGCAATATATACTATGCAACTTGAAAAAACATTAGTATCTATATTTATATGGTTGTTGTCATCAAAATCAATATCTAAGGTATTAACAAAAGCTTCAAGCTTTCCTCAAAACTTCAATGCAACTAGAAAAGGTACAATCTGACCTTATTCTGAACCCTACCGACATAACTATTTCTATGTACGAGCACATTCTGTCAGACAAATAAACCAATGCACAACAAATTGAGGCAAACTTGCTTAGCTAAAAATGCAGAGACAAATGGGATGAGCAGGATGATAAGAACATTTCTTTCTATCACAACTATTTGAAGCACAAAATTAAAGCCAGTTAGACATCTGTCATATATGATGGTAACAACAGAATGCATGAGAGCCATGATGATATTTGTGAATCCTTTGTAAAGAATTTTACCCCCTTTTAGGAAGTAAAGAAGTACAAAAAATCAACACTGACTGCATTAACCTCCTGTCATTCCCATCCTTGTCAGAAGACATTTTTGATAAGGAAATAAAGAGAGCCCTATTTGCTATTCCTTAATCCAGTTCAAGAGGACCTTATTGTTTTAACTCGTAGTTTTGCGCAGTTTGCTGGGATATTGTTAGGAAGGATTTCCTTAAAGCGATTGGCATTCCATCATCAATGCATTAAACAAAATGGCTTTTCCCCCTAAATTCATTAAGTGGATTGTAGTATGCCTCATAACTACTAAATATTCGATTCAAGTCAACAGAAAAATCAAAGGTTACTTCTGTTATCCTGCCTTTTGACTAAGGAGTATAAGGACGAACCCGACGAGTCATACTTCAATGTTATCAAGACAAAATGCTCGGAGAGATAACCAAGAAGCCCAAAAACAAAAGTACAACCAAGATCACAACACAAATACCAAACTACCATAAAAATCAAGAGCCTAAACTCTATAAATATGAGGTCGGTACTGAATCATCCCTAAGTGATGATACCAACCCAAAAACCTCCTCCAAATCTTCCCAACTCTTGCATACTAGCCCTACATGGTGTTAGAAACCCATTTCCACTGCTGGCTCATCGATTCCGTGCAACTCTCTATCAATCTCCACAAACTCCTGAATCACTAAGTTTTTTCTTCCGCAACTCTATCATTTGGACTTAAAAAAAGCTACAATTGATGCAAAAAAAATTATGGAATCACGAAGCTAACCACAAGATGAGCCAAACCGAAGAGTTCAAGATGACCAGATTGGCCATCTTAGGGGTCAGTGCCAACCCCTATCCTTGGAGTTGTATCGACCTGTAGTTACTTGATGATATGACATTCTATTTTCATGGAGAACTGGTCTATAGCAAGAGGAACCCCTTGGAGGTCTTTTACGTGAGATTCTAGGCTCCCTACCTCTATAAGTAGCAGGGTAGGCTCATTTTTCAAGAACTTTTGGATCTAGTTGCACTCTACTCTATATTCTTGTGATTATGAAAATCTAAATGTCAGTGTTGTACCAACCCCTAAGAACTTCTGTCCCTAAGTCAAAAGATAACCAATAAAATTGTTAAGTGGACAAAGGCCATAGTTTAAACCACTATAAATCTCAATGTGTTCATTTGTTATTCATTTTAAATTTTTTTCTTCACTTTTTTTCTTTTACATTTTCTATTGGGTGTTTTTGTCATTTTTGGTTCAAATATTTTGGTGCTTTCATTGAGAAACACATGAAATCGCTAATCTAAGACTTAGGAAGACTCAAAATGACTGGACAATCAACTAGAAGGACTTATGTTGGAGGAAATCAATTAGGGGCAACCAAGAGGTATCCTTGGGAGCTAACCCCCCATCCATCTATATAACCAGGGATGAGGATTAAACCATGATAAATGGGTTGTAGGAAAGGATGATGGCTCGTCAGGAAGATATGATGGAGAACTTCTTAATAAGGATGGGAACAGCTGGAGTTACTGCAAATTAGAATCAAAGAATAGAAGCCGGAGCACAGGTAACTGGAAGCGGGGTCGGATGATGTGGAATAAACCCTGAGCCAAATATATAGGTTGGTACCAACCCCTAAGCATGGGTAGGTACCGACCCACAAGGGCTTGGGGCATGGGATGTCCTGACTTTGGAAGGGGTAAGGTGCATCCCGGAGATGATGTCGAGCATATGAACTTAAATCAGAATGCTGAAGCGCGACTGAAGGAGTATGTACTAGAATTCCCTTAAAAAGTAAAGGGCATGCTGAGAATGCAAATTTTAGAATCCATTTGAATGACGATGACAGACTTGCTATGATGGTGAGATGAGCTATGAGGGTGGATTGCCCAACCAAACCTTGGAAGATGTGATTAGAAATCCTTTCAACTCCAAATCGGTACAATAGGAATGCACCTGATTTCAAATTACCTACGTTGGAAACGTATTAAGGAAAATAGATCCAATAGTTTGTTAAATGAGGTACAACCGTCATATGGAGGTGTTGGGTGCATCTAAAGAGGTTATGGAACGGTGTTTCCCTTTATATTTAACAGGTTTGGTGATGTTATTGTTTAGGGCGCTGAAGAACGGTTCCATTAGCCATTGGGCCTAGTTGGTGAATAAATTTATGAAGCAATTTCGGGTCCATATCTTATGACCTAAGAATGTAATGACGTTAGCAAGCATGAAGCAAAGGGTCGGAGAGACCTTTAAGAGTTTTCTAACAAGATTCAATATGGCGGCAGCTGCCATTGATAAGCTAGACCCATCAATGGTTTTGGTGGTAGCAGTTTCAAGGATAGTTGCTAAAAAATATTTCAAGGTTAAATTTAAACGGGATCCTCCAAGGGATCTTATAGAGTTTTATCACAAGGTGGAAAGGTTTCCTCGTTAGGAGGACGCTGAAGCCGACGAGGAGGAGGTTAATGCTTTGGAAGATGGAGGATCGCTTGGAGTAAGATCTAGCAAGGATAAAGGGAAATGGAAATTAGATAATCACTTCGAAGGATCGAAGAAAAAAAGAATTGAACCGAAATTCTCTTCTTACATAGATTTAAATGATACATTGGAGCGGATTTACCTGGGTACTAAGGGACAGGTTCCCTATCGGAAGCTAGCAAGAAGAGAACCCATGGAGAGTGAAAAAGCTTCTGAAAGATACTGTCCATTCCATGATCTGGATGGGCATAACACAAATGATTGCAGGCACCTGCGGGATCTGATCGAGGAACAGGTCAGAGATAACCGATTATAGCAATATGTAAGGAATCGAACTGTGGTAAGGGAATATGAGCAACCATCAACCGCAGCGAACAGAAATGACCCTGGATCAAGGTCAAGGATAGTTATCTTTTGATTGAGATGGTAGGGAATTAGGTTTGGTTCTCTCACTCAATTTTCCCTTTTCAATAAACCATGCAACAATATAGTTTAGACACTTACTCGTGTATGGGACCTTGAATGGTCCCTAGGCACACTCTGGGCTGATGCTAGACTGTAATACCCGATGAGGCAGTTACCTTGATGTTAAATTTTATGTTTTTTCTGATATTTGAATTTGATTATTGAAATCCACATTGAATGTGATGAATGATATTGATTGCTTTAAGTCCCGCCCAAAGAGACGGGGCCGGTGTGCAACTTACCAGTCCCCTTGTTGGAGCACGAGTGGATAGACTTGTATAACATAAATCACTATTAAGTCTCGTCCAATGAAACCATAGACTTTGATCGCGTTATGTCCTAAGTGGAAAGTTGGGACCAGAGAGCAAGAAGCAGGTCACTTTTCCAAGGAAAGACTAGATAAGCTTGCTTTTATTGAGCCCCCTTATCGAAGAGCAAGTGGATTGGGCTCGGCGAGGGTCCGAAGAGACCACGGATTTGATTATCGTTCTCAAACAACCACAGATTTAATTATCAGTCTCGAACGACCATGGATTTTATTACCAGCCCTTAATGGCTATTGATTTGATTAATGGTCTGGAGAGACCATAAGTTTGATTACCAACCTCGAACGACCATAAACCATAATAAATGATCCCAAGAGATTGCGGATTTAACTATCAGCCCTGAATGGCCACGGATTTGACTAACGATTAAGAGAAATCGTCCGTTCAACTGAACAAAATGATCTAAAGAGATTGTACATTAAACTGAATGTGAAATAATCCGGAGAGACAGACCTTAAAAAATATATTGAATTTGATAAAAGGATTTGAACGCCTTGAAATTAAAATGAAATGGATAAATCTTGGATGAACAAGGGAAGGTTTTGATATGTGATGTAATGACTTCGAAAGAAATCAGAATTGTGATAATGTACAGACAACACCTAGGCAGAGTCTAGAGTCTTAGGCTATGATAGTCTAGAATGACCCGTAGTTGACAAGAGAATCCAAAGGAACTGGACGATTCACCAATATTTAAGCAACCAGAGAGCTCAATTATCAAAGATTGACATCACATTTGTTCTTGAACAAAGCACACCTTCCATTCGGAAGACGTGCTTCGAGGGGCCTACCTTTTGACCAGTTAGTATATGGATGAATCTAATGGGTCATAATTCGAAGTTATCAAGGCAAGACGCCTAGAGAGATGACCACGAAGCCTAAAAACAAAAGTGCAACCAAGATCATAATACAAATACTAAACCACCACAAAAATTCAAGAGCCCAAACTACATATGTGTGGGGTCGGTACCCACCCATAAAACCTTCTTCAAATCTTCCCAACTCCTGCCTACTAGCTCTACTTGATGTTAGAAACCCATTTCTTGTGTTGTCTCATCGATTCCCTGCAACTCTCTATCAATCTCCACAAACACCCGAATCATCAACTTTGTTCTTCTACAACTCTGTCATTAGGACTCAGAAACAAGCTACCATTGATGCAAACAATTATTGAATCATGAAGATAACCACAAGACGAGACAAAGAAAAGAGTTCAAGATGACCAAAGTGGTCATCTTAGGGGTCGGTACCGACCCCTATCCTTGGATTCGTACCAACCCGTAGTTACTTGATGATGTGTCATTTTATTTTCATGGAGAACTGTTCTGTAGCAAGAAGAATGGCCCGAAGATCTTTTGTGTGAGATTATAGGCTCCCTGCCTCTATAAATAGCAAGATATGGCTCATTTATCAGGATCTTTTGGCTCTAGTTCTACTCTACTCTATATTCTTGTAATTTTGAAAATCTAAGTGTCGAAGCTAGACCGACCCTTGAGAACTTCTTCCCCCGTCATAAAATAAGCAATAAATCGCTAAATGGACTTAGGCCAGAGTTCGCCGAACCACTATAAATCTTTTTATCTTCATTTCTTACTCGTTTTTTTTTCACTTTTTATTCTCTTCTATTTTCTATTGGGTATTTATGCCATTTTTGTTTCAAATAACTTCCAAGGAACCTAAGCCCTATGACAAGGTGTCCCTTGAGTTCCTATTTGTTTGCACCAAAAATTGGCACAAACACCCAATAGAAACTTTTTGAAGAGGACTAAATGAAGAAAAAATGGAAAAAGTAGATAATAACAAAGAAACAATTTAGAAGAAAAGTGCACACACAATGATTTATAGTGGTTCGGTGTTGTTTGCCTACGTCCACTTTGAACAAATTTCTTTTATTGATAACTTTATAATCTAAGTCTAAGAGGTATCAGATTAAAATCCTTAGTTACAAATGTATATAAATCAAATAGCAGCGTAAAGTCCTGAAAATGAACAACCAAGTCAGTATTTACAGATGAAGAAGGCTAAATATCTCTCTGAAAATCCAGTAGAAGGACCCTCAAAACCTTATGGGCCTACAAGAGGGGTCACCTGGCCTAATTCCCAAAGTAGAGGGATCGGTACTGATCCCTTTTTTATTGAATTTTGGGGTGCGATCCCGATAGTGGCTTACTCATGCTAAAATATGCTTAGCCCCCAAATTTCATGTCAATTGGATTAGTGGAGCTCAAGTAATTTTTTGATCTTTGCTTCTATATAGTTTGCATGCTGTTTTCTACTGATCCCTTAAGTATACTGATCCATCCAACTTTATAATCTTTTGGTGCGATCTCTAGTGTAACGATCGCGATTTTTCGTTGCCGAAAAATCGAACCGTTAGGGTTTTAGAAGAAGAAAGAGGTAGAAGAAGAAAGAAAAGAAAGAGAAGAGAAAACAGAAAATCAAGTAACAGAACGAGAAACAATAACAGAATCTCACAGTCGCAGCGGAACAACATATAATAGATAAATGAATATTCATTAAAACAAAAGAACTATACATTTTATACATACATCACAATACATCATATCATCAGAGTGTACAACAATAAAACAGCGGAAAGAAAATACTATATACAATAGATAATAGACTACGCTATCCAAGCTCGCCTCCAACATCTGCACAGCAACTCCCGAATCCAGAATAACCTGATAACCTAACTCTAGACTGCCCGTGTGGAAAATAGTGGGCACCCAGAGTTTAGGAAAGGAACAATAAACTCCAGGTCAGTCATGGGACTGGTGTGAGAACTCAAAACAGTTTATCTTTAAACAAGCAACACGAAAATTTAAATTTTGAAATCCGCAATGCTTTTTGGAAAATGAAACTACCATAAGGCCTCCCGGCACACACACAATGCAAACGCACACATGGGGGAGATTTCTCCTTATGATAGTTAAACATGCTTACTACGAGAAAAATTCTTTGATATTATTACTAGTGCATAGTGGAAAATATTTCGAAAGTATAATATAAATCCTAGCCAGCATAGGTACCATGATACTATGCCTACTATAGCTGCCATGTTAAATGGCAGGTTCTACAACTAAAACCGTACAAGGCACGTATTGGATGAATGGATTTCCAACAAATGGTCAGGCTAAGGAACTTCCTACTGCCACATGGGATCGCCTCTGGCGGGACGTCCCGAGAACTAACGTTACGGTTAGATCTCTGCCAACACAAGGCCGGGTTACCTCTGTAACTAGGTAACTACTACACGAATATGTCATCCCCCGGTCCTTTGGGACCTTTATCCGAGCGCTCGATACCAACAACACCACACAGAAATAGATATAGTGTTTTCCACATGAGTAAATATCTGGGCTCCATACCATGATACCACCCTTTTCCAGAAGGAAATGACATACCCTAAAGGGCGCGACCCTCATAACCTTGCCGCATATTCCTGTTTCGACCATTTCCGGGGAGTGAGGTCCTGACAAAGTCTCGTCCACAAAGCTACGCTTTGTGCAACAAAGCCATGCTTTGGGTCCACAGATGACCAAAGCAAGATCACACAGATAAATGATCAACAAATGATCCAATCCAAACGATCAACCAATGATCATCACACAGCAGCACTCAGCATGCCACATTACCAGATTGGGAAATATCGCTGATAACCTTCAACTACATAACCTCTGAGCTCGTACGTCTCAGAGAAGGGTGTTAAGCTAAGAGAATAAATTCTCCGCCACCAACAGAAATGTATTTGAAAGAAATCTGCTATATCTCTCAAAATGTAATGTCAGACACGTAACCATACAAGTCTGTTCCGGGTTCGAACAGAACCGAAGGCACTTCCAAAGAAGCCCTTGCAATCCGGGTATCCACAATCCCGATAAAATTTCCCATCACAAAGGAAATCTCCATATCGTAGCTAACGATGCGGAGACAATCGATAGGTCATCCTATCGTTTTCACAAATACCCGGTCTTCACACCGGTCTTCAAATGCTATCCATAACGACGTATCACATATTCGGAATGGGATATACGACACAAAGGTCCTCTCCCGGCTAAACCGAATAGCGAGCGCTTATTTTAAAAATAAGTGTGCATTCAATTTCAAACAATCACAACAATTACCATCCAAGGGTAAATACTGATAGTCGGTTATTTAACTATCAATAAAGATGCGCCACATCATCAGATTCCAAATAATTTTTTCCAAAATTATTAAATCCCAAAATATCTTTGCAAGATATATATACACAATTTCCAAATAATTTCCCAATTTATTTGCTTTACCGAAACACCTTCACAATAAAATTTTCCACACTTTACCCATTTGAAAACCCATTTCAAATTAAACACCTTAACCATTTGAAAACAAATTTCAAATTACACAACTCAACCATTTGAAAACAAATTTCAAACCACCATTCATCCTTTATCCCTTTTGAAAACAAATTTCAAAACAACATATAAATCCTTACCGATTTATTTTTAAATTTTACGCTCCAAATTCGTGAATTTTATTTCCATCTTTAAAAATAAATCAACATTTATTTTTAAACCAATTTCCCTTCCTATATATAAATTCCAAAGTGGATTTAAATCCCAAATACCCATTCATAATTGATTTCAAATCGATTCCAAAATATTCGCTTACAATTTACCTTTAAAAGGTGAATTCACAAAAACGTTCCATTCCATATTGGAAAATCATTTCTAAACTTATTTAAAAATAAGTAATTCACAATTCAATTTATTTTCAACAATTCGAAAATATTCCATATGCTTAAACCATAGTTAAGTATTAATTTCATTCCTTTAAAGAAATATTCTTTTATTCACATTTATTTGGGTTAAAAACGAATGTTGCGTAAAACATCGTTACGACAACCCAAAAACACTAGTATATGGATTTGAAATTAAAAATAGATATATAAATCCAATACTATACCAATTATCCCCTTCTGTTTCTCGAAAACGTCTATTTCAACAATCAATGTTGAAATCTATGTTTTCAATACCCAATACATTTTAAAACACCTTTAATTCGTTTAAAATTCCATTTAAAACATTCCTTTCCCAAAAACAAACCCGTTTATTTAATAATCTATTCAATATTCAAAATAGTGAATATAGCCCACTTAACAAATTCCCATATTTCAATTTATCAAATTCGATGAATTTCAAATTTATAAACATAGTTTATAAATTCCATTTCTATTAT
Source organism: Allium cepa (assembly GCA_030765085.1). Taxonomy (NCBI): domain Eukaryota; kingdom Viridiplantae; phylum Streptophyta; class Magnoliopsida; order Asparagales; family Amaryllidaceae; genus Allium; species Allium cepa. The sequence continues at coordinate 816,961,455 of CM060940.1, read as the reverse complement.
AAACCCCAATTTTATAAATTCCTTTATTAATCCGATGCAATTTACATAACCCAATTTCATACCCAAAAGCCATATTGTAAGTTAAATACTTATAATATTATTTATTTACCAAATCGTTCCTTTGAACTTCACCAATTTAAAATCTTATCACTTACAAGATTTCTTTATGGTTTATAATAATTTCAACTAATGAAATCTTCATTTATTAACAATTTTTATAAAATTCCCCTTTTTAATGCCCAAATCCATTTCTATAAGTTAATAACTTATAAACTTAAATTTTTCCAATAACCGTTCGTTTTATAAATTTCACATTTATTAATCTATAAATCCTAGTGAAATTCATGTTATACATCAACTTAACACTTTATAAATTTATTCTATAACTTCTATAATTTTTTTTTTTTTTTAAAAAACATCCATTTATAAAATCCTTTATATAAACCATTAATAATAATAACTTCCCAAAAACCAAATTTAACTATTTTATAAAAACCTATTATTGTTAAAAATTTCTTTTAAGTTATATTTTATAAAAATATAAATTTTTAAAACATAAAATTTTATCCATCTATTTATTTTAAAATTTAATCAATTCAAAATTTTTAATAAACCATATTCTTTGAGAAATCACTTTTAAATCCCTTTTTTAAATCCAAAAACCGTATTTTTTAAATTTTTAAAAATTTGAATCCGATGATGCAACAACATCGAATGGTCAATCATGGGAATAACATCATATATCAATGTGATTATCAACAATCAACATAATATTCATAAACAAATAAATATGTGAGGAATCCAGTTGGATCCCTCCAACCTGTTACCCTGCATCCACAGATGTTAGCACAATACCAATTCCACTTCAAGGTGGAATATCGCGGTATATGGGATTTTATAAATATCCGCTTAATAACGGCGCAATAGGGTCTCATCCGCTATACGAGGCGGGAAATCAAATCCGATATATACATATGCCAATATATATATATCGCTATATATAATATATATCCTATTATATCTACTACCACAATCAATCAACAATTATCGATCAATATTAACTATTTAAAATTTTAAACAAAACCTTTCGATTGAGTGAGGAGTTCTCACCTTGATTTTATTCCGGTTTCGTCGTTCGTTTCGAATAAAATTAAACGAACGTTTAATTTTACCCAAAATTCAAACGACCTCCAATCGACTCCAAACCAGCTGCATTTCGAAGAGCTCGGCGATACGAAGCCAACGCAAAAAATCTCGTCCGAATCCGACCTCGCATGCAAAAGTTATCGCAGTTTGAACATTGAACGATTTAAATTTACAATTCAAATTTAAATTAAAATAAATAAAACTATCTCACCCCATACACACGTGCGGCCCCACCACCATCTCTCCCGTTCGCGTTTCATCTCCAGGAAGAAACACACGCGTAGAACCCATAGAAGCTCCAACTAGGGTTAAAGGCCACGACCACCACGATGCGCGAAAACACGATCAGGGAGCGCCATTACGCAGCTCTAAACCTCCTCCACCTTCGACCCAAGTGCGGTCACACTCGGCCCCTGCCCATGCCTCGAGTTGCGTGCGCAACTCCCAGGAGACGCGGCCCCATCCTGCCTCCAAACGGCGACGATAGCTGAGATCCACCGTTGGATCTGTAGTCCACACCATGCTCTACAACTTTCATGTTGTAAGTTTCTCGATTCGATGAGCGGATTTGGAGATTTTGAGAGGGGAAAATGGGATGATTTCGGCCATTGGACCTATAGGAGGCGGCTGGTGATAGTGATTAGGGTTTTGGAAAAGAAGATAACATATATGTTAATATTATTTTAATAATAAAATGCCCAATTTAACACTTTTGCAAACGAACTCCAAACGACGCGTGCCGCCAGGCGATTCTAAGGTTTTTCCGCATTTCGGACACAATGGAACAGGTTTCGTAAGCTAATTCGGAAGTATGTGTGAGATACGACTATAAATGCTCGATTTAAATTAAAACCGATTTAAACGATTTCTAGGCGTTTTGGCTTGTACCGGACAAACGACAAATCCAAACGACTTGAAATTTGAAATCTTGCAATAATATCACATTACGGATCCGATGAAACTGGTTTCGTCGAAATCCGAGACCGTTTGAAAAATGGCTATTTTAACTCGCCGAATTAAAATTAAAACGATATCGATGCGTTTCGAGCTGCCACGGTCAAACGACAACTCCGTTTGCTACGAAATTTGAAATCCGATAATAACTAACTATTACGGATCCAATGGAACTCGTTTCGTTCAATTCCGAGACTGTTCAAAAATTGGCTATTTTTCAGTCGATAATTAAATATTAAAATATTCAATTTTTACAAATTAACTCCAAATTCAGTTTTACAAGTTCCAAAATATTTCTATAACCTTAATATGATAAAACAAAATTTTCCAAACCATTTTCAATCATATTTAACCCAATATTTAATTATTTTTGTTATCTCACTATTAAATCATCGATTTAATTATCCCATTAAACCCAATATTCGAAAAATAAATTATTCGACTTAAAAATTCCACTTATTAATATTTAAAATTAATTAAATACTCAAATTTAAATTACTAAAAATTCTGGGTCGTTACATCTAGGGTAGGCTTCCTAGAGTCTCATATCTTGCTTATACAATTTCATATGCATTAGAATTGTGGATCTTCAGATATTAACTGTTTCCTATAATAATGCCTCCACACCTTGAAACATACTGATCCCTCTTGTTAAAGCTAATTTTATGTCGATCCATCATATGCGTTGAACCATATTCATACTTCAAACATTCTACCTTGCATATTAATCATTTCCATTCAACTTTGACTTCATATTATCATCTGCACTTGACTTCTAGGGCCCACAATCATCACTTCGGAGCCATTGGCCTTGATGGTAATTGAATCTAACTCATGCAAGTAGTTCAATATAGCCAGGCAAAAATGCTGGATAACACTCGCTCTCCAAAGTCCATCTTGTGATGAACATGACATGCTTTGAATCAAAGCAAGTTAGAGTCATCGGGAAGAAATCCATCCAGCTTCCTGAATAGTTGCTATCCCTTTATCGAGTTATTTTTCCAAGGTGCTGTATTTCTCATCGATCATCATGATGCTTGGTAGATTTCCGATAGTATAAATCGAGAGCTATACTCCATCAGTATATATATATATAAGTTCGCTTCTACGAGACTAACAAGCTTTGGTTATCTGGTCAAGCCTCGTACTTAAGGACTTTAGGTTTGACTTCAATTTCTATCGATTTTAAAAATTGAACTTTTTTAGGTCATGCACGTGCACGTTCATATACACGTTCTTCATTGTTGGATCTTTGACGTGTTCGTATATTCACGGGTCATCACCAATTTTTCAATGCAATTTCTATGTTCATGCTTTTAATAATTTTCATGCTTATATTTATTTGCATATATATTTATGGCCGATCTTTCATTTCTTCCTTTTTTTTTTAAAAATATTTGTGGGTGTCGGCATATGTTTAGTCGATCCCTCATTTCCATTCCTCGTGCTTATAGGGACCGGTACCTCTTTTGTCGATCCCTTTTCTCTTGTTTGAAAACTTGGCCGGCCTCTTTACTATTTATAAAACTAATATATTTTCTTTCCAACCTCAGTTGCTTCATTTTTCTACCATCCTTTAAAGCATCGAACCTTCTCATTCTTCTATCAAACCTAAATCCTCCTTCCCTTCCTCCTTTAGCCTCAAAATGAAATCCTTCTACAAATCAACCTGCCTCACGGACCCATTTCCTCTCACCTTTCATTTCAAACATCTCTAAGCCACTCGCACATAATTCCAACTAATACACTCACATAGGTAGGTCTTTAGTTTATAACTTTCTATTTCATAACGAGACAATGGATTCCATGCCATCGGGGATTTCAATGGTACTTGATGTCACAATGAAACGGTGGTCGAAGTAGCCTGGAGGAGGTGAGTCATGGTGTGTGTAATGGGTTTGGTAGAATAAGTAAGGAGGAAGAAGAAGGAAGAGTAGAGGAGGGATTGGTTGGAATTTTTTGTATGGTGTGGATATACTGATCCCTCGTTTGATGATGTGAGAGAGGGATCGGTGTGGATTCTTTATGGGAGGATGGCTGCAAACAATGGAGTAGATGGACTGGTAGAATGGACCATCATGGATGGATCGATATCGAAAGTTTGATTGAAAACAGTGAAGTAGAGAGAGAGGTTAGACTAGCTAAGTAGGGGAGGGATCGGTAGAGTCGAATGACATGGTGGGATCGTTGAAAGTGGTTAGCATGGTAGGATTGGCAAATTTGTTTAACGAAAGGGGTCGACACCCTTCATATGGAGAGAGGAATCGATTGAGTTAATTCGGAATTGGGATCGTAAAAATATGGATTGGCATATAGAGGTTGGCATTTTGGGATCATCATATATGTACTTTGAATTGAACTCGAAACATAATCCATAATCACTTATTTGAGCAATTACAACTAATCCCATCTCAATGAACTTGAATACATGATGACGATGAACAATTGGACTTGCATATTTATTATTGTACTCGAAACTGCATGATCAAATCCCACGAACTTAGAACATGAACTAAAACTTAGCACATGGACTTGAATAACAAATTTAACACTTTGATATGTCAATAGTCAATCCCAAAGCTTTCTCAACTGATTAATCTCTTCGTCGGTTGAGACGATCAGCGATGACGGTTACTCTGATCGGAATCAAAAGTCTCGTCATTTCACATTGCTTTCTTACTTTGAGCTGCTTATTTCTATAACACATCACACTACAACACACTGCACTGCACTAGCTCATATTTAGCACGAGGGGACAGGTAAACTTATCTAATCTTGATTATCTACTGAATATAGTTGATATGGACTTCAAACGTTTAGAATGTCTAGCTACAATGCCTTCTGGACTACCCTAGCAAAATAGCAGCCCTAAAGTTGAGTCGAGTTCTGTGACTGTATCCAACAAGCTTTCTCCTAGTCATTAGATTGAACAAATGGAAGTCTCTGGTCTGCCAGTCAACTTTTTTTCTAATGTTTTCGTCCTCTCGACAAAAGAATAAAGTCCTATGCATGATGTTGTAGAAGGCGCTATACTCTTAAACAACCCGATAGATTCTCAAGCCTCTAGAATTGGTGAGCCCGCCCTTCGTAGACTATGTTCCAGACATGGAATTCCGTTCGAAGATAACTTTGCTCCTTCGATAAATGACAGAGCTCACTTGCCACCACAGGGGTACACAACATGCAATAAATTCATATGCTGGGCTGGATGTGTGCCACCCTTCAATTTGTTTATTTGGGATATGTTAAGATATCTTGGAATAGCTCCTACTCAACTTCACCCGAATAGCCATGCCTTTCTCCATGCAATTTTCTTCCTATTCTTGAGTATTCTGTGCCTCCCACCAACTCCCGAGGATATAAGATTCATTTATAATTTTAAGCGACGATCAGAAAGTCCATCCTATGTTTTCCTCGAGCCTTCACCTTATTATTAAGTCTTAACGGGTGCATGAAACAAACTTACCCTCTTCAAACACGAATGGTTCTACGTTCGATGTCCGGCTGGCTTCGCAAGGCAAAGATTGGAAGGACGTAAGTGTCGTCTTCACTTTATTTTCAAATTCTCTAATTCAAGTCATATTCTGAATCAACTAACATTCTAAATATCTACACATGTCTGTCCTTATCCATAGGGCAATAGTTTTTCAAGAGCGATCTCCGTAATTCGTGCTACCCCTGCGGAAGACAAGGATATCAGATCCTTGTCACCGATGAGTTATCATCTCTATTTGGGCTACAAGAAGAAGAAGGCCGCATAATTGGGCTTCCTGGAAGTGTTGCATTACCAAGGAACCCTGTTGAGAAAGAAAGGGATATTAATTACCTTGTCGTGCCCCCAGTCGAGGGGATTTAGGATGACGTCGAAGAAGGCGGAATTAGGAGTACCTAGATTAATGAGCCAGGCGACGCTGATGCAGGTCCCGAAAAGGCACCAGTGGTCGAACCGTCATAAGGGGCGCAACCCCACTCACCTGCTAAGAGAAGAAAGAAGCTTGCATATAAGCTTTGCATGAGAAAAACCGCTAAGGATCCGGAGTTCGTTATCACTTCTATTGACAAAGAGTCATCTTTCCGACATATAGAAAGCTTGATGAAGGGGTTCTCAAACTTCCAAATTCCTGATGACATTATAACTTATGATTTTCCCGATATCGGTACTGTAGGGCTTGACTCTCCCCATAGAAGTGGTGATGTCATTCTTTGCACTGGTCAAGGAGAGGAATCTCCTATAAGAAAGGCTATAACTATTGGTCTGTTGGGTGGAAACTATAGGACACTCACAATCATGTGCACTTCACCACATGATCTTCATCTATCTTTTGTACAAACATTACTTATACACTTTTTTGGCTTTTGCAGATGCGATGTCTCAATCTCGAGCCTTAGATCATTTAAGGAGCTCATCAACGCAATGTGGATCCAAGTGTGATTCATAATCGGGTATGCGTGGAGAGAGAGATGATGAACGAGAAAGAAGCCATTGCTCTAGGGAATCATCATCTTCAGAACATAAGTTCCAATCTCAATCGTCTCATTATGAAGTGCAACCTAATCTTCTTGTGCATAGTGGTGACCAGATCTCTTTTCACGGTCCTCCAACTCCCATATTGCCCGAGCAATATTCTGGTTCATTTAGCTCTAAGAAATCCCATGACCACAGGTTGAGCAAACATCCAATCATTACTTCTAATCCATCTTTGCGGATTGCTACTCCTAAAGCTTCCAAAGGAGAGAAATTATTGAGCTTAAGGTCATTTTCCTAAAGATTTGTTTTGACGGGCTTAAGTTCCTCCCCTTCGTCCATATAATCCCAGGGACTGTCAAAGCAAGCTTTTTCACGTGTGTCAACGATGTGTTCGTGCGGCATGAATCATTTCAGCACTTAGCAGAAAAATATCTGAGGTGTCTATTGAGCGACAATATAAGTTAGACCATTTCAAGCTAGATACGATCCATGATAAAGATATAATTAAGCACTAAGATAATAAGATCTTGGAGTTGAAGACAAAACTAACTAAAGTAGAAAGGGTGCCAAGGAAACATCTAAGGCATCGAGTCGCCTAGAAGCTGCCCATACAAAGGAACTTGATGATGCCTTCAACTGCAGCAGTGAACTCGCCTTGGAAGACGATTCCTTACAAAAGGAGAAAAATATCTTAGTCTGCCACGTAAAGGAGCTTGAAGAGCTTCTGAAGAAAGAGAGGGAAGAGAAGATCGAAGCTCAAGAAGAATCGCATAGATATTGCAAAGAAGCATTGAAGCCTGGAGTTTGAAGATTAAACTCGATGAGCAACTTGATCAGATTGAAGTCCTCAAACAAGAGGAAAAGGAAGCAGGCTGCAATAAGATGAGAGAATAACTCAAAGCCTAGGTAAGGGATGCCAAGGAAGCCAATCGGAATGAAATCGAGGACATGCTCGATCCCCTGATCGTCGAATACAATGCTAAAGTCCTTCCCCACCGTGATCTAATCTTTCTTGGTGAAGGTTATCTTGAGTCGCTCGCCGAGGCCTAGGATTATATTGTTGAAAGGAAAAGGAGAGACCTTGGTGAATTCGATTTGGATGAAGGGAAATTAGTATGAAGATCCTTCATGGAAATGAACCCCTAGACCTCGCTGTCGCGAGACTCTGATACTTCGGCATTCTAACATCTTCTGGCAAAGGGGAAAATATCGCTGAATCTTCGAAGTCAGATCCCAAAGGCCCCTCCTCTTTTCAAGCAGCCGGAATATCAGTTTCTTTCAATTCGAGACAGGATCTAAGGTACGAATCGGACAAATCCGGTTATCAATCTAAAGTGCTGACCCTTATTTTAGAAGGAGGGACCTCGACGATGACTGAAGTTCAGCCGGATGTTGGTATTTTTCCTTATCTTCCACTTTTTCGATCGGTTTCTTTCTTCATGTACAATAGTCATAAGATTATCTTCTTATTTCCATGAATCTACAGGTCTTTTAGGTCCTAGACAAACTCCATAAAGTGGTGCAGCCATGGAGCTACAATCCACATCAACTGAGATCCCACGGCCACCAATGCTCCAGGGCCCAATGCTCAAGTCATTGGAGCACTTAATGATGATACGTCTGAAGATCCGCTGCCACAGGATGGACTTGATGATGTTGCAATCACCGGTGCCACAAAACACACCTTTGAGCTCAGACTGAAGGAGTGTATTGAGTAGGAGGAGTTATTGAAGAAACAAGCCAAGTCTGAACTTGTTGATATGGATATTGATGACCCAAATCTCATCCCATTACATGTTATCCCACCTGGTAGGTCGTTTTTTGAAAAACTCCCTTATACTTTTGAAAGCTCCCCCGCCAAAGGCGATAAAGGATCGAGGAACAGGATAGAGAAAGCTCGAGTGGCACCACTCTTGAAAAATCCAAGAAGGAGAGAAGACAAAAGAAATAGTCGTCGTTTCTGCCCTGTTTGTACATAGCTTGTATATCCGTTTTTTTCCTTGTTGGCTATGATTGTACAGGTACGGCCCCCGTTTTTTAATAAACTTGCATCACAATTTTGAAGCTTATTATGTGAGTAAAGGTTTTTTGTTTTCTATTGCACCCTCATATGAATTGTTATCAATGTAGTTGAGTTATTACTTTCCATTTAATGCACTTGTAATTCATTGCACATTTCTTTGGATGATAATCCATTAATTCTATCCCAAAGCCTCCATGCAGTCGTGGCCTAGAGTCGTATCAAACATGAGGCTTGAGCCATAATGTTGTGCTGTTGGATTCAACAGTTTGAGTGATTATGCTCATGCCCCTAGTCTCGGGTTAGCAGAGTTAGACGGTGGATGGTTGAACTACATCCTAAATGACTTTATACTCCTCTTGTCAATTTCAAGCCGGAGTTTCCGGAATAGTGAGTGGTCGAACCGCACTCATCTGTTTACTTATACTCATATCTACACTCCGGGGATAAGAGCTAGTTAGTGGGCAGTCAAATCATGCCTAGCTAGTGTTTATACTCCAGTCCGCACTCTGTGGACTTTGAGTTAGTTCGTGGGTAGTCGATTCACACCCTTTTATATTTATACTTTAATTTGCACTCTAGGGACTTAGAGTTAGTTCGAAGAATAGTTGGACCATACTATTCTTAATTGATTTATTTGCCCCTTGGTTCAGGGTTTGATTTAATGAGCGATCGGTCGTGCCATGATTACTTTTGATTTATTTTAGTTCTATTACTCAACAGGACGTATTCGATCATTGGATGGTCGAGTCACCTCCATTCCTCGTTATGTACTCCATCCATCGGGTTATGAACAAGAGTTATTAAATGAATGGCCAGACCATGCTTATCTTGTTTAAGTCAACCGAGAACTAGCATAATTGGTCAGTCCCAATCTCTGAGAACCTGTTCGAGTGTATCGACATAAGTCAGTTTCTTAATGTAACTAACATGTAACACTAAAACAAGCGCAGATATGAAGGAAGTTCAAAATTTTATTTGCTAAACGAAAGGAAAGGACATAACTTTTATTATTACATATCTGGAAAAAAATGCTAAATAAAATTCTGAAAGTAATACAACTGAATGAGAAAGAAATAAACTACGTGAAATAGCATCGTAAATACTTGCCATTCCACACCGTTGGGTGTGTGATTCCATTAACAGTCGATAGTTTGAAAGTTCCTTCTCTAAGCTTCTGCTCAATAACATACGATCCTTCCTAGGTTGGATTCATACATGACGGGGCAGGAAAAACTCATTTCAAGACAAGATCACTGATTTCAAAGATTATTAGCTGGACTTTAGTGTTATAGTATCTGGCGATTCTGTGTCAATGCGCAGCTCCCCTCAAATCGGCTTCCTCACGCTTCTCATCTGTAAAGTCTAGAGATTCCAAGACGAGGTCTTTATTTGTTCTGGGATCATAGTAAGTCACTCGATGAGAAAGAACTTCAAGCTCAATAGGAATAATAGCCTCAGATCCGTAAGCGAGGGCGAATGGAGTATGGCCAGTCGTGGACTTGTAGGTGATCCTATAAGCCCATAATGTTGTCGGGAGTTCATCCACCCACTTGCATCTATCCTTTTCCAAATGCTTCTTCATAATGTATTTTATGATTTTATTCATAACTTCAACTTTCCCATTCGCTTAAGGGTAAGCAACTACTGCAAATTTCTTTTCAATACGATATCAATGGCAGAAGTCTTTGAACTCAGCATGGTCGAAGTGAGTCCCATTGTATGTTACAATAGCTCGTGGAAGACCGAGATGATAGATGATTTTCTAAACAATGAAGTTGAGTACTTTCTTTGTTGTGATCATAGCTAATGGCTTTGTTTTAGCCCATTTGGTGAAGTAATCAACTGCGACAATAACATAATTCGCACCACCTTTACAGAACGGTAAGGAACCGATAATGTCTATACTCCCACATGGAAAATGGTCAGGGGCAGATCATTTGTGCTATTTCCATCAGCGGAGCTCCTACGACTTTTGCATATATCTGGCATTGTTGCATCATCTTACATAATCAGTAGCGTCCCAGTTGGCAGTTGGCGAATAATACCCGTAATGGATTATTTTCTTTGCTAGAGTTTTCCCTCCAATGTGATCGCCACATTCTCCTTCATGATCTTCTTTTATGACTCGTTTTAACTCATTATGAGCGATACATCGGAGTAGGGGTTACATAACTCCTTCCGTATGATATATATGAAGCTTTACGAAGAACTTTTTTCTTTTTGTTCCTTTGTTCAAGAAGGACTATCTGTAGCAAATAGTTTTTAAGCGGAGTCATCTATGATTCCCTCTCAGGCTCCTTTCTAGTACCCAGTTGATTACCATTAGACTAATACTCAAGGCATTCAATACTTCGAATGCAACCAATCCTATCTGTTATACATCCGTAGTGCTAGAAAACTTTGCCAGTGAATCACCTCTCTTTTTCAATCTCAAGGAATGCACGCAATGTCGTAGAACTCAAAATCGGTCAACAATTCTTGGACTTGGGTAAGGTATGGAGCAAGCCACTGTCCTTTAGCTTGGTAATCTCCTCTGACTTGGTATACTACCAATTGTGCATCATAAAAGATTTCAAGAGAATTTATTCCCAATTCTTTGGCGAGTTTAATCCCAGCAAACAGTGCCTCACACCTGGCTTCATTGTTTATTGCACGTAAAGCAACCTTTAAAGCATAGATAATTAATCAATCTTCGGGAATTACAAAAATCCCTACTCTAGAGCAACGATCATTAGATGCTCCATCTCTATACAACTTCTATCATATAGTAGGGGTTTCGCTGCTCTTTGGAAAATCATCCTGCATAGTAAATTCTGATATAAAATTTGCCAATGCCTGACCCTGCATAGCCCTCCGGGGAAGATAAGTAATGTCGAATTACATGAGCTAGATATTCCACTTGAGTAACCTTACGTACATCTCAGGTTGTTGCAGGACCTGTCATAACGGCTGGTCGATATAAACATTGATAGGGTGCACCCGAAAATAAGGGTGGAGCTTTCGTGATGCAATCAACAAACAATATGCCAGTTTCTCTATCTTTGGATAGTTTCTTTCAGCTTCTGTCAATTGCTTGCTAACATAATAGACCGGTCTCTGGATTCGATTCTCCTCGTGAAGTAACGCAGCACTTATAGCGTGTACCGATATGGCAAGTAGATATATAAATCTTTATGATCCACTGACTTTAATAAGATGGGGGTTTCTTTAAGTGATTCAACGATGCTTGGAATGCGTTTTTACAATCTTGTATCCATTCAGAATTCGTTTTTCCTCTCCTAATCAAGTCAAAGATAGGAATGCATTTATCAGTAGCTCTAAAAATGAATCGGTTTAAAGTAGCAACCTTCCCATTCAGACTCTGCACTTATTTGATAGTCTTTGGCGCTTGGATATTATGAATAGCTTGGATCTTCTCGGGATTAAGTTCAATTCCGCGGGCATTAACGATGAAACCCAAGAACTTTCTTGATGCAAGGCCAAAGGAACATTTTAGAGGATTAATCTTTATTTTATAATGTTAGAGGATGCCGAAAATTTCTTCCAAGTCTCTAATGTGATCGCTGCACTATCGTGACTTCACGAGCATATCATTTACATATACCTCCATCGTTTTTCTAATTTGGTCTTTAAACATTCTGTTAACTAGACATTGGTAGGTCGCTCCTGCATTCTTTAGCCCAAACGGCATCACCACATAGCAACATAATCCAACATCGGCAATGAAGTCGGTGTGCTCCTGATCGAGAATGTGCATCGGGGTTGGGTTATATCCCAAGTATGCATCCATGAACGATAGCAATTCATGTCATGCAGTTGAATCTACTAGTTGATCATTCCTTGGAAGGGAAAACAATCTTTTGGGCACTTCTGCCACTTCCCATTCACCTTTCTCACAAGTACAGGATTAGATAACTGCTTATGTAGAGGATGTCGTGAATAAACCCATTATCTTTGAGTGTATACACATCCTCTTTAAGAGTAATAGATCTCTTTGGATCCATGCCACGTCTTTTTTTTCACCGTGACATGCCTCGGGTTGATATCCAATGCATGGCTCGCAAAGGCAGGCAAGATCACATACATGTCAGAGTGAGTCCAAGCAAACACGTCGAGATTCGCTTGGAGAAATCTATTAAGTTCTTTCACCATTGGGGGGCTGAGCTGCGATCCGATCTTTAGGACCTATGACGAGTCGTCGTGACTGACTATGATGTCAATCATTAGCTTAGCCTATGCAGCCTGGGTCTTTTTGGGCTCCTCCTCATCATCTCTTGGATCTATATCACTATAGAGCCGACTGTGGCACCCGAGCCAAGGCTCAAGCGCAATTTTTAATCTTTAATGGCTCGGATGTAGACTGACTTGTCCACACCCTTACCTTTCTCCATCCATTGAGCATCCCTCAATTCAACTACATAACATGCACGTCCAACCACTTGATCATCATGAAAAACTCTGACTCCATTATTTGTCGGGAACTTCAAAGCCAAGCACCATGGGGGCAAGAGCTACCTAAAACTCGGTTAGGGCCGGTCAGCCTAGAAAAGAATTATATGTGGAGTCAACATCTAAAACAACAAAAGGCAAAATCCATAGTCTCCTACGGTCACTCCCAACTCTATAAGTAATTCAACAAAACCAATAACTTCAGTTGCAGCACCATTAAAGCCATGAATGCGAGCTTTAAACGATTTCAAGTTCTTGGCTTCCACCCCTATCTGATCATAAGCTTTTTTAAAAATTATATTTAGAAAACTTCCACAGTTAAAAAATATCCTTCTCACTAAACTGGGGATGGTCATGGTCGAAATGACCATTAGGTCGATCGTTGGAGCCTTCACTTTGTCTACATCTTTGTTTCTAAACATGATATCATCTGCTATTATACGTTTTTGTTTTGCTGGAGCTCCATATTCCATGTTTGAATAGCATTAAACATCCACGTGCTTAATCTTGCAACATAACGCTCTATTTCATGCCAACTCTTATCAGCCGGATGCGGTCCTTCGACTATTGTATTGATTATCAATCTTCCACTAGTCCACACATGCTCCTCAACCTTGGGCAGTGCTTGTTCTTGGTTGGGATCAGATGTCCCTTGCCTTCCATCCTAAGGGTTATTCACAAATGGCTATAACTTCCTTTTTTAAATTGGCTTTTCAATCATATCCTAGAGATGCCTGCATTCATTTGTGTTATGCCCATAGCATTCGTGAAATCGACAATATTTTTCGGTTTGTTTCTGCTTCTCTGTTGATTCTTTTGGAGGAGACTTCCTATACTGCATGGTATTGCTGGTAGATAAATAGATTTTCTTGAGGGACGTATTTAGTGGCGTGTAAGTATTGTACGTCGGAATCCTAGGCTTACCTCTTCCAAAATCCCTCTTTCATTCTCGGCTCTCCTATCTCCGTCTTTCTTTTGTTAATTCGGTTTTCTTTGGACATTCACTTGAAATTTTCCCGAGCTTTCATCAGACAGCTTTACAGCAATATTACTATATACTCCCTCTCCATTCGATCCTATAAATTTCTTCTTCCTAGAGGATCTGGCTTCCTGCTTCCTCAAATACTAAGCTGCCTTTGCATAAAAGTGTTCCAATGTTGCGGGTGTTTGCCAGCTAACCAATCACCAAAATCAGATTTTGGATCAATTCCTCTTGTTAGGCTATTAATATTGCATGGTCATTCAGATTACTAATTTCTGTTAGAGCTATATGGAATCTCTCCAAATAGTCTTTCAACAGTTCTCCTGGAGACTGGATCACATTGGACGGGGAAAATACATCTTTGGGGCGAGTAGAGCGCACTCGAAACTTCTCAACAAACCTTGTTGCCAAATCATCAAATCTAGTGAACGACCTTGGGGTAGCCTTATAAACCATATCGTTGCTATTACAGAGAGAGGTATGGGAAAACATCTACACTTGGTTCCATCATCTGCTCGTGCGAAATCCATTAGCCATTCATATTTCATGATATGCTGCCTAGGATCGGTTTTTCCCTCGTATGTAGGCACCGATGACATATTAAACCTCTTAGATACTCTACATGTAGGACATTATTAGTGAACGGGGTATAGCTTCTCGAGATTCCCCAGTCATCATTGATCAAGCCTTGGCTCTCTCTTACTAATTGTTCGACCATAGCCGACAAGTCCAACGTTTGGATATTTGGCGCTAAGCTGTGGTCGTATTCCACCTCATGTGAATGGTCCGGTCGATGTCTATGGACCGTTCCATGCCTTCTTAGTTCAACATCTTCCCAATGCGTCTCTCATAGATTCACTTCATCGTCATTCCGAGGAAGCACTTGGTCAACATTTAACTAAACTCCATCATCCAAATCGATCACAATAGCTCCAACTGGCATCTCGGTGCGCATAGGTAATTTCCCTCCTCTAGAGGAGAGATCGGTACCGATCCTTATGGTGGGATCGACACTGGTAGATCCTGGCAGACCACGATGGTCTGCCTGTTAACGTCCTAAAGTTTCTGTGTGATATCCATCTATTCTATGGTGCCTATGTCTGTGATACTCGTTCAAGGAAATAGAACTTTCCAATGCCGAGTAAGGTGTATGGTCCCTTCTATCTTTTCCTCGCTGCTACTGAGTGAGTTGGTTCATTAGGTTGATATTGGTCTGAATCTAATGATTAATTATTGACAACTATCCATTAGTTCTCTCATCATATTATGGAATTCAGCTCTTGTAATAGAATCAGTTGGGTTCTGGACTTCAACTTGTCCAGCATTCACGTCCATTGGTTGACTACTCGAGCCTCCTTGCTAGATACTAACGTTCTTGTTTCCCTTCATGTTCTGAGAAGTAGATCTAGTGTTCCTCGCCATTATTAATAGCTTTGCTTAGATTTTAGCAATTCTGAATAGTATAAGAAAACTTCCTGAAGATAACTATGAATCTCCATTGGGGGATTTATGCAATCCAGTAGCAATAAAAGGATCCTAACCAGCTAAGAATTAATGTTCTTAGTGAAAGCCCCAAAATGTTTGCACCAAAAATTGGCATAAACACCCAATAGAAACTTTTGAAGAGTTAAATGAAGAATAAAATGAAGAATAAAATGGAAAACATAGATAATAACAAAGAAACAAAAATTAATTGAAAGAAAAGCGCGTACACAACGATTTATAGTGGTTCGGCGTTGTTTACCTACGTCCACTTTGAATAGATTACTATTATTAATAACTTTATAATCTAAGCACAAGAGGGATTGAATTAAAATCCTTTGTTATAAAATAATATAAAGCAAACAGCAACATAAAGTCGCAAAAATGAACAATCAAGCCGCTATTTTTAGATGAAAATGGCCAAATATCTCTTTGAAAACTCGGCAGAAGGACCCTCAGGACGTAGGGTCCACATGAGGGGTCGCATGACCCAACTCCCAAAGGAAAGGGATCGACGCCGATCCCTTCTTTTTTTGAATTTTGGGGTGCGTTAACTGTGGTGGCTTCCTTATGCTAAAATATGCTTATCCTCCAAATTTCATGTCAATTAGATCAATGGAGATCGAGTTATTGCTTGATTATAGTTTGCATGCTGTTTTCTACCGATCCCATCCTAAGGAAGTATACCAACCCCTCTAACTTTATAATCTTGTAGTGTGATCCCTAGGGTAGGCTCTCCACGTATTGCTCACAAAATTTCATATGCGTTGGACTTGTGGATCTTGAGATATTAATTATTTTCTACAAGAATGCCTCCATACCCCTGAAACATACCAATCCCCCTCGTTGGAGTTAATTTTATTTCAATCCCTCCTATGCGTTGTACCATATTTCATACTTCAAAACTTTACCTTGCATATCTATCAATTCATTCAACCTTGACTTCATATTTCATAGCACTTGACTTTTGGGCCCCACAATCATCACTCTGGAGTCATCGGCCTTGATGGTAGTTGAATCTAACTCGTGCAATTAGTTCAATATAGCCAGGCTAAAATGCTGGATAATGCTACCATTTCTTACTTGTTATGGATATGCTCACTATCTTATATAAGGATACATACTACAAAAGTGAAATTGATTATCACCCCAAATGTGGTGGCCCTTATATCACCCACTATTCTTTATTGATGGCCTCATAATCTTCTCCAAGCGAAATTTTGAATCGCTAGGTAATATCTTTCGCACTCCATATGACTTCAACAAGCTAAATGGCCTTATTATGAATCCTCAAAAGTCCTTCATTATATTTTCTCCCCTAGACAATTCCCATCAAATTGAACAAGCAGCAAGGTTTGACATTCAGCTTCAAAAATCAGGCATAATATATTTTGTAGCTCCTCTAACCTTAACTAGAATTTAGACACATCACTATTTGCAGATGTTTGAAAAAATAACCCGCAAACTTACCCTCTAGAAAAATAAATATTTGTCCTAGGTAGTAAGCTAACAATAGTTAAGTCTAATCCTTTTTCCATGCAAGTGTGATGCTCTAGAATATTTATTCTTCCAAAAAATTAATGAAAATGATTGACAAGAAATGTTGCCACTTCCTATGTTCTCAAATCCTTATTCTAAAAAACCTACCCCTATTACATTTTCCAAAATTCAACAACCATAAAGCATGGAGGATTATGATCCATGGCACAATAGAGTTTGGGATTTCTTTAGGAATCAAAAGCCAAAAAATTCTACAGAGAGTGCTCAAGAATGTAATACTCACTCGAGAAAAGCTATGTCACATGGGTATGCTGAATGCATCCATATACAACCTTTATAAAGTATCAAATGAAATGAATCTGCACTTGTATTTTCAATGCTAATATTTGCATGAAATATGGAAAAGAACTCTTGAAGTTGGAGGGTATCATCAACCGAGCACAAAAAGTCCGTTAGAATGGTATAATATTTTCTTAGCAACAAGATGGAAGAATAGGAGTTCGAAAGTGTTGCTATGGGCCTTTAAAACTGTCCTTCCTAGGGTATGGAAGGATTGAAATGCAAAGATGTTTAAAGGCAAGGATAGAAATGTTATTGAAGTCATCAATATATGCTTGTAGAAAATAAGAAGGAAGGTTCATTCATGGAGTGATAATCTTTTGTGTAGCATAGATGATAGATTAATTCTTGAAAGATGGCTTGGTTTTTGTCTATAGTCCAGGCAATTTATTACACTCTTTTATTTGTTTAATAGAAAGACGTAAGGGCCCTCTCTAAAACCCTACTTAAGTTGTGAAAATGGAGCAAAACTTATAGAATTTTCGACGAGCGCTTGGAAACAATTGTGGACTCAATCAATGTGAAGTTTAATGAGTCAGATGTCGATGCAACTATAGAAAGGACAAAAGTGACGATGGAGATGATGGTGCAAATGAGAGATGTGTTGAAGACAACAATGGAAGTGATCCATGCATTACTGAGCCTTGAAAATTAAGTTTATAAATTGAGAATTCGAAGTTCAAAGCAAGTCATCCACCAGAATTGGTTATATGTAGTCCAACGACATGCTGTAAACATGATCTTCATTCAGTATAAATCTTTATGCTTTGTGTATTCATAGTGGTTTTTTTCTTCTGAAATTGAACCCAAAAATATTGATGTTTCACTTAGTAATGAAGGTTGGATAATTTCCATGCAAGATGAACTTAACCAATTTGTGAGAAACAATGGTTGGGAAATAGTTCCTAGACCAAATGACTATCCAGTTATATGGACTAAATGGGTGTTTAAAAAAAAACTTCATGAATTTGGTAATGTAATTAGTAATAAAGCTAGATTGGTTGTAAATGGAAAATAATCAAATAGAAGGCATTGATTTTGAGGAAACATTTGCCTCGGTTGCTAGGTTAGAGGCCACTAGAATTGTGCTAGCTTTTGCGTGTTTTAAAAATTTTAGACTCAAGCAAATAGATGCAATAACTGTCTTGCCAAATGTTTATTTGAAAGAAAATATTTATGTGGATTAGATCCTGGTTTGAAAGTCGTGAATTTTGAAATCATGTGTATAAACTTGAAAAAGAAATATATGGTCTCAAACAAGCTCCTAGGGCTTGGTATGAGTGTCTTAGTGCATATATTTTGGAAAACAGATTTAAGAAAGAAGTGCTAGCGGTTCTTTGTTTCTATTACACATGTATGCTGATTTTTTTTACTGTACAAATTTATGTTGATGGCATCGTTTACGATGCTACTAATGAAAAACTATGCCAGAAGATTGAAAAAGTCATGCATGGTAAGTTCCAAATGAGCGTGTTAGGAGAGTTGAAGTATTTTCTAGGATTTCAAGACACGCAAAGCGATAAGTGAATTTTTATCTTGCAAACCAAAAATATGAAGGAGCTGTTGAAAAGATTTGGTGTTTAGGATGCAGTACCAATAAAAACACTCATGGGTCCTTTAACCAAGCTTGATAAAGATGAAAAGGGAATCGTAGTTAACCGGAAGAAATATCGAGGTGTAATTGACTCTGTTCTCTATCTTACTGTCGAACCAAAGTCAACTTCCTTAAGTCAAAAATCAAATTTTTACTAAAGAAAATCTAAGATTCAGGGTCGATTCAAGTTGTAGTGGTAGTTCTAGTTGATTCGGTTGACTTTTGGTGAGTAAAACTCACCTTTTAAAATTAAGATTTAAAATTTATTTTTGTAAAAATGTGTATTGGTTGTTTGGTTCAAAAATGGTGAAGTTTGTGCTTTACATATATTGTATTTATTTGTAATAGTTGCATAGACTTGGAAAGTGAAGTAAAAAAAGTTACGCTATAATTGTAAGTTATAATTTTTACTTGTGTATGTTACTTATGGCATGTGTTTGGATGTATGAGTCTATGTATGAATATAGAAAGCTAAAGAAAAGTTAGCACTTGATTTGTGGTTGTTGTGACATCAAGATCCTTTATTTTTAAACTTGTTTTTACTTAGGTGTTTTCTAGAAAATGTTTAGAAAATTTTTAAACTTTACTTTTAGTTTTCCAAATACCTTATACAAAAATTTTGAGCAAGTTAAACAAAAAGGTAAAGGCTTAATATTAGACATGTAAAACTAGTTTAGAGTTATGGTATCCACAGCGATAATCATTATGGATGCAGTTCATAAAAACGAACATTTTTTGTAAATTAAAAGTGTTTCCATCTTCAATAATTTGAAAAAAAATTCGAGCATACTATAAGTATTAAAAGGGTAATTATTACTTATTAATTAAGTAAGGTTTTATGATGTGCACGTAAATGTGCATATTTTTACCACCATATTTAATCTATTTAAATTGAATAAATGATCATATTGGGTATTTTAACTTGTTTAAACCAAAATTCAAATTACTTTCAAACTGTCATATATTCATCTTCATACATGGGTAAAATGGTCATTTTTGTGCATTTGTTAAATTGTGAAAATTTACTTGGAATTTTCTATGTTGTTTTGTAGGAAATTTGGTGAATTTTACAAGTGATTTTATGATGAAATATGCATGCACAAAGAAGATACAAAAGAATGAAGATGGAAATAATTCAAAGTAAAGAACATGGAGGACCCCACCCACTTACCTTGATTTCCAATTAAAGGCTAATGCGCATGCTTATGGAGTTTATGGCTTAATGTACACTTGAATGATGATTAGTAGAAACTAATGATTACTTGGTCTCCACACTTTCTCAAGGGTATTTCGGACATTCCCCAAAAATATGAATCAGGGTTTAACACATGTATATATACCCCTTATGTTTCATGTAATCTCTCTTCTTTCTTAGTTTCTCTTAGTTAGTTTTTAGTTTAGAAAATAAAAGAAAGCTTCTCTTACTTTTCACATGGCTACTTAGCCAATTTGTTTCATGTAATTTTTTTATGCAACTTTAATATATTTCTCTTTTCTTCTCTTGTTTATTTTCCTTTCATGTTGTAGTGTAGATCTATTTTACTTTATGCAAGTAGAATAATTTTTCCTTTCATTTTGCTCTCTTTTTCCTCTGCTTGTTTCATGTTGCTTTCTACATTTGTTCATATGATAACAAATATGAGAGTTTAATCTCTTCAACTTAGGGGTAATGAAGCTCTCTAGTATGTAGATCCAACATTTTGTTGTTTATGCTCTCTTTTGTGCTTAAATGAAATGTTTTGAAGTAGTTTAACTTGTTGTTTTTGATTTGAATTTGATAGCTTATATTGTTGACATCAAATAGTCTATTCTTAAAAAATCACAAACAATAATTACCTCTTCATCTACATATGATGATGGTAATGAAGTGATTGTTGAAATTAAAATTTGAGGGCCTATATTTCTAAACAATAGTTAATAGTCCATGCTTAAAATAGATTTTGCTTTCAACTTTGTTGTCATATTTCATGAGACTTAATTGTGTAATAGTGGTTGTGTTACAGTTTGGTGGTTTATATTGGGCTAATTAATAGCACAAATATATCATACTTATTATAAGCACATCAACTAATTATACTAATGACAAGAAAAGAGAGATCATAACTTCATGTGTGTTGAACTACATGATCTAGAGAGTGGCTTTATCTCTAAATTTCCTCTACAGTCTCATATTTTTATCTATTTTCTTTTGCTAGTTTGTCTTTTTCTAGCTTAAACAATTCTCAAATTTGGTTTAATTTGATTGAATAAATTTTTAAAATTAAACAATTCCCTGCGAATCGGCCCGTACTCACCACGTACTTCAATAGTACGTCGTGCGCTTGATGCAGCTCAGACCAGGGTCGAAGAATTGCGAGTTAACGCCATGAGTCGTTCACGACTTAGCGGGGGTTTAAGTCATTCGCGGCTTAACAAATCCGAAGGCAAAGACATGAGTCGCATATGACCGAAGGAAGAAGGGTTAGGTCGGTCACGACCTAACAGGCTAGGGGAAGAGGACTTATGACCTAACAAACCGTTGAGTTGTTCGAGAAGTATAAGTCGCTCACGACTTAACAAAGGTTGTTCACGTCCTAACGAAGAAGTCCTAAGTCATTCACGACTTAACAAGGAGCCAGAGAGGGAAGTGGCATTAAGTTTACGACCTAACAGAAACGAGCTACGACCTATGGTTATACGACATAATGAAGGAACGGAGTTAAGTCACCTGGAGATGAGTCGTTCAGGGATGAGTCGCTCGGAGATGAGTCGTTCGGAGTTAAGTCGCCTGGAGATGAGTCGTTAAGCCTTTGTGCTGAAGGGTTAAGTCATGACTATCTTAAGTCGTAAGTCGTCCAGGGTCAGTGTGTCTTAAGTCGTAGCAATGTTAAGTCGTATCATTTAAGTCGTTGTGTCTTGAGTCGCTATGATGTACAGAGTGTGTTGTAATTTGTTAGGTCGTTAACGACTTAAGTCATAAGTCGTATGTCGCTGTGTGTGTATATGTGCGCATGTAATGTTGTGTTAGGTCGGAGACGACCTTCTTTAATTCGTATGTCGTGGTGTACTGGTGTTATACTGTTTTAGGCAAACGCATGTTGTATTGTAAAGGAATGAGTTGTGTGTTGTTGAGTCGCTGCCGACCTAAGGTGAGTCGTGAGTCGTGAACGACTTATAGGCCGGTTGTGAAAAACTATAAATAGCGAGTGCGTTGTAACTTTTGGGGAGTTGATTTTTGAATAAAATTTCTTGTTGATTGCTGTGTGCTTTCATCTTCAATTGGTAGTTGAGTGTAATCTCCTATCTCCTCTTTCGGTTAATCGAGTGCGCTCGATTCAACGATCGTAGAAGCCGATTCACGGTATCTAGTGCGCTAGATCAACGTACGAAGAATCGTAGATCTTGGAACACGGTATAGTGCACTATCAACGTGTTTGAGATAGCTAAAATTCGGTATCTCCGGATCAACGAATTTGGGCATTTTGGTATTCATCAATCCACCGATTGCTACTTTCATCGATTCATATTGTTTTGTTTATAATCCGCTGCGTCAGTTTGGTATCAGAGCCATACTTAGCCAATCATAGCTAAGTTGATTCTTGGAGCCAAGTATTTGAAGTTTGAAGTTGGAGTTCATTGTGTTCATCTTGAAGTTGCAACGAGTTTGAAGATTTTGATCCATTTCATTTTGGTCCTAGAGTTGAAAAAGTGTTTGAAGTATTGAGGCCGAGCTAGTAATTGGAGCCGTGCCTTGTTGTTGTTTGAATTGAAGTGTTTGAAGTCGTGTAGAGGTATAGCTGAGCCAAGGAGTTTTGTGCGAGCTAGTGGTGTTAGGCCGTGCATTGTTTGGCTTGTGTTGGAGAGTTTTGAAGTCTTTTTGAAGATTAAAATTGTGAAGTGTTTGAGTTTTTGAGAAGTTTTCAATCATGCCACCAAGGAGAGCTAACCGTCATCTAAATGTTAAAGCGTTGTATAGGAGAGAAGAAGCCGAGCTTATGCAACAACGTATTAATGAGAAATTTGATGAAGGCATTGGAAAGTTAGAGAAATTGATGAATGATTTGAATCAAACTCAAAGGAGGAGATCACCAAACTCGAACCATGGAGGAAACCGAGTTTCACCATTGGTTACGGAAGCGAGGAGGGTATCACCGCAATCTTTTAGAGAAAGGAGAGAAACATCAATTTCATCAAGGAGAGATCACCATGACTATGGACATGAAGAGAGAAGAACTCCACGTGAGTTTGAAGAAGAGCCATATAGAGATGAAGAGAGACATAGTCGAAGAAGCATGTATGAACGAAGGGATGATAATGGTCGAGATCGATGTAGGCATACTTTTGATTTTGATGAAGAGGGTGATAGAGCTAGCATTCATTATCGAGATCGAGACCAAGTTCGAAATTCTTATCGAAATGTTGAAGATGATCGTCGATGGGAATCGGGTATGAAGATGGAAATTCCAGAATTCAAGGGTGGAATGGTAGCTGAAGAATTTCTTGATTGGGTGTCAAATGTTGAAGAGATCTTTGATTTCAAGGAGGTTCCTGAGCATAGAAGAATGAAGTTGGTTGCTACTAGGTTGAGGGTGAGAGCTTTGGCATGGTGGCAGCAAACTAAACTTACAAGGGAGAGCATGGGAAAGTCAAAGATTGAATCATGGGAGAAGATGAAGAAGTTGATGAGAGCTACTTTCTTACCATACAACTACCAATCACTTATGTACCAGAGGTTGCAGAATCTGAGGCAAGGGACGAAGTCTGTTAGTGATTATGCTGATGAATTTTACCAACTCATTGCTAGGAATGATATTATGGAAACGGAAGAACAGCTAACTGCTAGATTCATTGGGGGATTGAGAATGCAGATCCAGGATATGGTTAATATGTTTGATCCTAGATCAGTAGCAGAGGCACATCAGAAAGCGTTGGCTTGGGAGAAGCAAGGAAGGCGTGGAGGTGGTGTGTTTACTAATTCCAATAATCAAGTGAAGGGTGTTAGTGGGAGTTCTAATGTTCCTAAACCTGTCAGTAAGCCAGTGGTGAAAGAGGCTGAGAAGGCGAAGGTTAGCAGTGGTTTCAAATGTTACAATTGCCAGGAGTTGGGTCATAAAAACAATGAATGTCCGAAGCCAAAGAAGAGAACCATGGTTGCAGAAGTTGAGGAGGATGATGCTGAGGAGGCAGAATGTTCAAATACACCTTATGTCGAGGAGGAAGAAGAATTTTTTGGAGATGAAGGTTGTAATCTTATGATGAGGAGATCTTGTCTTACACCAAAGCAAGAAGAGGATTCTAGTTGGTTGAGAAGCAATATTTTCCAGTCGACATGCACTATTTTGGGGAAAGTTTGCAAGTTCGTTATTGATGCTGGAAGCTGTGACAATATTATCTCTACAGAAGCAGTAAGGAAGTTGAACTTGAAAACTGAGAAACATCCTAAACCGTACAAGTTAGCATGGTTAAGGAAGGGTGGTGAAGTGAAGGTGTGTCGAAGAGCTTGTGTGAATTTTTCTATTGGGAAGAAGTACAAAGATGAAATTTGGTGTGACGTGGTAGACATGGATGTGTGTCATCTGTTGTTGGGCAGACCATGGCAGTTTGATAGAGCAGTACAACATGATGGTCGTGCTAATAGCTATAGTTTCATGTTTGAAGGTACTAAAATCACTTTAGTTCCCAAGAAGCAGCAACAGAAGGAGAGCAAGCTGGAGGAGATTGAGGAATTGAAAACTCTGTTGACTTTGAAGGAGTTTTTTAAGGAAGTTGAAGAGGAGCCTGAAGTCTATTTGTTGATTGGACGAGAGAGTCATGAAGAGGTTGAGATTCCAGAAGAAGAAAAGCCAGTTTTGAAAGAATTTGAAGACGTATTTCCAGAGGAGTTGCCTAAGGAGTTACCGCCACTGAGAGACATTCAACATCAAATCGATCTTGTTCCGGGAGCAGTATTACCGCATAGACCACATTATCGAATGAGTCCGACGGAACATGAGGAGTTACGAAGGCAAGTGGAAGAGTTGTTAGAGAAGGGACGTGTTCAGAAAAGCTTGAGTCCTTGTGCCGTGCCAACCTTGTTGGTGCCGAAGAAGGATGGAACATGGAGAATGTGTACCGATAGTAGAGCTTTGAACAAGATTACTGTTCGCTACAGATTTCCTATGCCGAGGTTGGATGACTTGCTAGATCAGTTGAGTGGGGCTACTATCTTTTCGAAGATTGATTTGAAGAGTGGTTATCATCAGATTCAGATTAGACCTGAAGACGAATGGAAGACAGCCTTCAAGACGAGAGAGGGGTTATACGAATGGTTGGTTATGCCATTTGGTTTATCAAATGCACCTAGTACATTCATGCGGGTGATGAATCAAATCTTTAGACCATTCATTGGGAAGTTCATGGTGGTTTATTTCGATGATATTCTAATATGTAGCAGGAGTACGGAGGAGCATGTAGAGCATTTGAGAAAGGTGTTAATTATTCTTCGCGAGGAACAATTTTATGCAGCCACGAAGAAATGTGTGTTCATGACGAGAAGTGTATTATTTTTGGGATATGTTGTATCTGAGAAGGGAATCCAGGTGGACCAGAGTAAAGTTGAAGCTATTAGAAATTGGCCACAGCCGAGGACTATCACTGAAGTTAGAAGTTTTCATGGATTGGCATCATTCTACCGAAGGTTTATTCCACACTTCAGTAGCGTGATGGCACCGGTTACTGACTGTATGAAAGGGAAACAGTTTTCTTGGTCGGAGGAAGCAGGGGTTGCTTTCGAATGAATCAAAGAACTTTTGACGACAGCGCCAATTCTTGTATTACCAGATTTTCAGTTGTTGTTTGAGCTACACACTGATGCATCAAAGGTTGGGATTGGAGGAGTGTTGAGTCAGAATGGGAGGCCAGTTGCTTATTTCAGTGAGAAGTTATCAGGGGCAAAGATGAGATACAGTACATACGATGTTGAGTTTTATGCTGTTGTGCAACCTGTTAAATATTGGAGGCATTATCTATTTTAGAAAGAGTTTGTTATTTACACTGATCATGAAGCTTTGAAACATTTACAGGGGCAGGATAAGATTTCAGCGAGACATGCATCGTGGATTGCATATTTACAGCAATTTACCTTTGTTGTTAAGCACAAATCTGGGATAACAAATCGTGTAGCTGATGCTTTGAGTAGGAGGAGTCATTTGTTGACTACAATGAAAGTTGAGGTGACAGGATTTGAATTATTGCCAGAATTGTTTGAGGAGGATCCTTACTTTGCAAAGTTTGTTGAGAAAGTTAAGGATGGGAGTACTGATGAATTTATGTTTGTTGATGGTTTCTTATTCAAGGAAAATCGATTATGTATACCAGATAGCAGTTTGAGATTGAAGATTATCAAAGAGTTGCACGAGGAAGGCCATGTGGGTAGAGATCGTACTTTGCAGTTAATTTCTCAATCTTACTTTTGGCCGTCAATGAGGAAAGAAGTTGAAAGGTTTGTGGAGAGGTGTCATATCTGTCAGGTTTCGAAGGGAACTGCGACAAATGCAGGATTGTATATGCCGTTACCTGTACCGTCTAAACCATGGGTTGATATCAGCATGGATTTTGTTTTGGGTTTGCCTAGAACTCAAAGGGGAAATGATTCTATATTTGTTGTGGTGGACAGATTTTCGAAGATGGCACATTTTATTTCCTGCAAAAAGACAGCGGATGCAGTTCGAGTGGCACAATTATTATTTAAGGAGGTGTATCGATTGCATGGGTTACCAGAATCTATTGTTTCTGATCGGGATACTAGATTTTTGAGCTATTTTTGGCTAAGTTTGTGGAAGATGGTGGGAACAAAGCTGAAATTTAGTAGTGCTTATCATCCGCAAACAGATGGACAGACAGAAGTTGTTAACAGATCGTTGGGAAATTTGTTACGATGTCTTGTACAGGACAATCTGAAAAGTTGAGACATGAAGTTATGCCAGGCAGAGTTTGCTCATAATAATGCAGTGAATCGTAGTACGGGATTCAGTCCATTTCAGATTGTATATTCAAATTTACCCAGGGGACCATTGGACTTAACGGTAGTACCACAACCGAAGGGGACAGTTAAACAAGCTGTTGATTTTGTTGATGAATTAACTGAATGTCATAAGATCGTTCAGGAACGATTGGAAAAGTCAAATGAGAAATATAAGAAATTTGCAGACTTGAAGCGACGGAATGTAGAATTTAACGAAGGAGATTTGGTGTATGCTGTGTTAACGAAGGATCGTTTTCCAGTAGGCGCTTATAACAAGTTGAAAGCCAGAAAAATTGGTCCTGTCGAAGTTGTGAAACGAATGAATGAAAATGCTTATAAGTTGAAGCTGCCGGAGGATGTGTACACTTCTGACGTATTCAATGTTAAGCATCTTGTGCCATATTATGGAGATGAACAATCTGATGTAGAAGAACTTACAAATTCGAGGACGAATTTTTCTCAACCAGGGAAGGATGATGCAGCTCAGACCAGGGTCGAAGAATTGCGAGTTAACGCCATGAGTCGTTCACGACTTAGCGGGGGTTTAAGTCGTTCGCGACTTAACAGATCCGAAGGCAAAGACATGAGTCGCATACGACCGAAGGAAGAAGGGTTAGGTCGGTCACGACCTAACAGGCTAGGGGAAGAGGACTTACGACCTAACAAACCGTTGAGTCGTTCGAGAAGTATAAGTCGCTCACGACTTAACAAAGGTTGTTCACGTCCTAACGAAGAAGTCCTAAGTCGTTCACGACTTAACAAGGAGCCAGAGAGGGAAGTGGCATTAAGTTTACGACCTAACAGGAACGAGCTACGACCTATGGTTATACGACATAATGAAGGAACGAAATTAAGTCACCAGGAGATGAGTCATTCAGGGATGAGTCGCTCGGAGATGAGTCGTTCGGAGTTAAGTCGCCTGGAGATGAGTCGTTAAGCCTTTGTGCTGAAGGGTTAAGTCGTGACTATCTTAAGTCGTAAGTCGTCCAGGGTCAGTGTGTCTTAAGTCGTAGCAATGTTAAGTCGTATCATTTAAGTCGTTGTGTCTTGAGTCGCTATGATGTACAGAGTGTGTTGTAATTTGTTAGGTCGTTAACGACTTAAGTCATAAGTCGTATGTCGCTGTGTGTGTATATGTGCGCATGTAATGTTGTGTTAGGTCAGAGACGACCTTCTTTAAGTCGTATGTCGTGGTGTACTGGTGTTATACTGTTTTAGGCAAACACATGTTGTATTGTAAAGGAATGAGTCGTGTGTTGTTGAGTCGCCGCCGACCTAAGGTGAGTCGTGAGTCGTGAACTACTTATAGGCCGGTTGTGAAAAACTATAAATAGCGAGTGCGTTGTAACTTTTGGGGAGTTGATTTTTGAATAAAATTTCTTGTTGATTGCTGTGTGCTTTCATCTTCAATTGGTAGTTGAGTGTAATCTCCTATCTCCTCTTTCGGTTAATCGAGTGCGCTCGATTCAACGATCGTAGAAGCCGATTCACGGTATCTAGTGCGCTAGATCAACGTACGAAGAATTGTAGATCTTGGAACACGGTATAGTGCGCTATCAACGTGTTTGAGATAGCTAAAATTCGGTATCTCCAGATCAACGAATTTGGGCATTTTGGTATTCATTAATCCACCGATTGCTACTTTCATCGATTCATATCGTTTTGTTTATAATCCGCTGCGTCAGCGCTTATGGCATTTTTATTTCAAAAAATTTCAACGGTTTTCTAATTCGATCGAAATTCCGTCGTTAAACAAGTTTTTCGCGCCATTGCTGGAGAATTTGTTTTGATTTTGATTTTCTATTCTTCGAGTTATTTTCTTTGATTTTTATTGTGTGTTTGTTGTGTGTGTTTGTTTGTATTTAAAAAAAAAATATTTGCGTTTGTGTGTGACTTTTGTTTGCATTTGATTGTGTGCATTTCTTGCTTTCTATTTTCATTTTTCATTTGCATTTCTATCAAAAAAATGCACAAAAAATTTCAAAACAAAAACAAAAATACTTGATTTCATTTTCTATTTGCATTTCATTTTACAATTTTTATTTACATTGCATTTCAACAACCCTGTTTACAGTTCTTTGACACAGTGCACATACTATTGACAAAACTGTCAAAAATTGCACTACCAATTCACTACCCCAATATCCTTACAACACCACTGCCATTCATACAACCTTATAGACTGCCCATCATCACAATTACTGCTAACAACTTCGCAAAGACCATCTCCACAATTCTCTCATTACCCCTCTTCCACTCAAACGACATAGAAACACAACCAGAACATTTGAACCACCGAACGACCGCAATTTAACTTGAAGGAATCCATCTCCCTGCTCCTTGATCCCCTTTACAACCACCAATCGCCAATAAACCCACTGCATTCCCAATCCAATTCTATCACTCATCGACATCGAACTGGCAGTCCCTCCTCCTGCAAGCTCTTAACATCCCAAAACACCCAAAGCAGCGACCCCGCATCCCTCACCCAATTCGACAACCGAACCACCAACCAACCACAACCAGAGCACTACAACCATTTCTACTTCAAACACACCACAAACATACCAAATTACACTTCCTTGTATAGTCGACATCCACTACAACTATCTGCTGTCACTGCTTCCAACAACTACCTCGAATAGCTGCTCGCAAAACCCCAAATCAAACTCCACTCTAACATCGATCAACTCTGCCAATCAAACAACCAGCCTCCAACCCAATCGACTCCATACCCTAGGCAGTTACGAATCCACACTCAAACTCAAAGCATAGCCGCCGGCAAGCCTCATCTCTGAAATGACATCGATTTCAACACCTCAACATGGATTTCAACAACCCCAAACTTCGAACTATGACAGCCATACAAACCCCATTTAGAACTCGCTCTCCTCTGTTCAAACCCACGACCGCGGCTTCAATCAAGAATCCATCGCATGTCCAGACCATCGAACATATCCAATCGCTGACCATCAACAATCGACTCGTCTAAAAACACGGGCAACTTGAATCGAACGCCGCGCGAACTCCAAAAATTTGATTTAGGTTGCGATTGATTTTTATTTTCCGTTGTTTTCTGAGAAAATTGGGTTGAGAAATTGTGAATTGCGGTTCATCTATTTTAATTTGACTAAGGAATCATTTAGGCCGGGCGGGTAATTTTTTTTGTTTGGGTTGAGTTGAATTATTTTTAAGTTTCGGTACAATTATTATTATTTTTTCCATTAATTTGTTTTGATTCCTCTTTTTTTAGTTAAATCCTTATTTAAAAAAACATAAAAAAATAAAAAAAATGTATGTATCTTGCTTTTAATTTCAGGGTGCCAAAGCAGGAAATTAGAAGGCGGAGACTAGCTTGCTAAATTTTTTACTCGACTTTGCTTGTTTATAAAATAAAGTTTTTCACACTTATCTATTGTTTTAATTGCTTTGCATTGTTGATTGCTTGCATTTTCATTTATATGAAAAAAATTCAAAATCTAAAAAAAATTGCATTCGTAGTTGCATCGTTAATTTACGTTTAATTTCTGCTTTGCGTTTCATCTTAGATTTTATTTAAGAATAACGATTAGACATCGATAACACTTAATTGTATATTAACAATTTATCTTCTTTGAACAATTTAATTTCTTGGTGTCTAGGCTACGGTAGAGTAATAACCATTTATAAATATTACGGTGATTCGTAATTATTATAGTGGTTATTCCTCTGAAGGTTCTTAAACCTTCGGCTGCATTGCTAGGTGATACGTGGTGCACCGATAACCCCTGCTCGTTACTTGACTAAGAACTATCTTGTTGATCTAAGACAAAGTGTGATTATAAAATTTGGGTTAGATTAGGATAAATCATTTGTAATTAACCCCTGCATTCATATAGTTGCATTAGTTCATGCATAAAAAAACAACAACAATAAAAAAAATTTCAAAATCCAAAACTAAAAAAGTTGTAAATATTCCTTTTCCTTCGAAATTTTTTGAATCATTTTCTTTGAAATTTCAAAAATCCAAAAAAAAAATTATAAAACCTTTTCAAAAACAAAGACAAAATTTGAAAAACAAAAAAAATCAATTTCCCTTTTGAAAAAAAAAATTATTTGTAAATATTTTTCCTTTCTTAAAAAAAACCAAAAACATTCTTGGAAATGTCCAAATTTCCATATTCATTTGAATTTTACAATAGTTGCGAAAATCAGTATAATCCATATGATTTCACTCCGAATTCTATGGAAAATTTAACAGCAACTTTTGTACAAACAATTCAAATATTGAACAACAAAATTTTCAAAACTACGACCAACCCTCGAATCTTGTAAATAGAATTTCATATCTATTTGAAATCTCTACACAACAAAATCAAATGATAAAAGATTTGTGTAACTCTTATTTGTGTGATAACTCAAGTCAAAATTTTCAAAATAATCAAAATGTGAATTCACTTCAAAATTCAAACGATTTCGAGTATAACCCATGCCAATACAATTTTAAACTCCAAAACGAATTTAAAAATCAAACGAAAATATGATCCACTTTTCAAATAGTTTTGGCAATAGAAATAATCTTGAATATGATGCGATTGAAAAAAAATTTCCTCAACAAATCCAAATTGAAAATTCTTAAGTTAGTTACAAATTGGATTTTGTTGAACAAATGAATGAAATTTACGATGATCACACAAATTCGTTGTTTGAAACATATATGAAACAACGTGAAAAACAAAATCAAATCACAACATGTGACGAGTCAAATAATAATCCATCTTTTACCATAATTGACGATTTTCAAAGAATAACTTTTGAAACTGAAAATGTTGATCTTAATGAATCTGTTGAAAACACGGTAATTATGTTGGATTTCAATTCTTTTGAGGGTGTGGAACCAAATTTAAAATTCGACTTTCCTTTTCTCTATTTTAAAATTTTAAATGCAACAACTTTGGATTTTGAGCTTGAAATACGTAATGAAGTTGTTGATAATCCAACAAAGGAAGACGAATTTAACGAGCATGATTTCTTTGGACTTTTTGAAAACGTATGGTTGAATTCTGAAGGGAAAGGTATAAAACACCATTTTAATTTTGAAATTGATAATTTCAAAAAATTTATCAATAATGAGTTTGAATTTCAAAATGGTGAAAATAAACTTGAATTTCAACCAATTGTTTTATTAACCCTAAAAATCATCAAAAATAAAACAATTCGTACGAATTTTAATAAAACGACATTCGTTTTTCCAAATCAACATTCAACTTCGAAATCTTTTATGGTTTGGTTTTCTACGCTTGAGCTGTGCCTCGCATACTTGACGAGACAAATGAATCGGTCTTTGGAAGACCGTTCCATTTACATTTTGACGATATAATTTCTAAACTCTTGTAAATAATAATCCTTTTGTTTCATGTAAATATAGGTCATTTTTGTTTTATTTTTTTCTCTCCTTTCACATGGGTTGACTATGTGGACACCGTCAAAATCAACTGTGGGGGGAGTCTCATCTTCATTTTTAATTTTTCATATTTAATTTTTCATTTTCTTTCCAAAATTAAAATTAAATCTTAAAAAAATATTTAAGCATTTTTGATTTATTTTTAAACAAATACCATAGGATAAATATATGGTTTTGGCTTAATAAATTGAAATTTTTGAAAGTTTATTTGTCTTAACAAAAATAAAAATAAAGTTTGATTACAAATAACAATGACTTAACTAGTATATAGGAAGATTCATACGTGATAATTATGAAATACATCCTAATTGAAAAATCTTTGTTTTAAAAAATGGTTGATTTAAAGTAAAGGATATAACATTTTTGTCTTCTAAATTAAGCGGTGCTTAGATTATTTTACAAAACTCTCTCTTTCAAAAAAAATTGAAAAAAAACATATAAAAGAAACAAAACATTTGTATATATGTAAATATTTTCTATTAACACCTACGGTCAATAGGTGTACACACTTGTGTGTACACTCGCCATACTCTATACCTTTCTCACGTAAGCCCGGAAGGCAGTGCACGACCGATATATCTGGATTCAGTTTATCTGAGCTAGGTGTATGTATATAAAAATTCTTTTATTAATAATGTCTACAGTCGATTAGTGTTCATACTTGTGTGTTCACACTTGTGTGTTCACCCGCCACGCTTTGTATTCCCCTCACATCAGTCTGCAAGGCAGTGCATGGGTAATATATCTGGCCTCAGTTTACCTGATTTAGGCATATAAATATTGTAAATATCAATAAAATTTTCAAAATACAAGAGAGAGTAAGCAATTGAAATCCTAGAACTATTTTTAACTTATTTTAATTAACTTGTTATTGAAAAGAAATGAATATACCACTTTGATAAACTTTGATAATCAATTAAGGATCCATTTTATAATTACACTTTGTTATGAACCGAAACAACCAGTTAACCTATAGTCTATTTGTTATGATAACTTAATTTTTGTTGGAAATTTTGACGAGTAAATGACTTAAATTTTCAAGATAATGACTAAAACCTATATTTAACTTATTTGTGTCGATTTAAAAATAAATCCTTCATTTGTAAATATTTCAAAAACTCGCATTCTTTGTAAATAAATCTTGCATTTTGTAAATATTTTCATCCTGCATTTGGATTTTGTGGGTAGTATCCGCTGAAAACCCCCACGAGACAACACTAGTCCTACTAGGGACATCCAGAGGTTTAATGGCTTGTTGCATATGCTCAATGCAATCGTGTTCCCTATGAAAACGAATTTATCTTAGTTTTTCTTTATTCGAGGACGAGTAAAAGATAAGTGTGGGGGTATTTGATGTGCACGTAAATGTGCATATTTTTACCGCCATGTTTAATCATTTAAATTGAATAAATGATCATATTGGGTATTTTAACTTGTTTAAACCAAAATTCAAATTATTTTCAAATTGTCACATATTCATTTTTATACATGAGTAAAGTGGTTATTTTTGCGCATTTATTAATTGTGAAAATTTACTTGAATTTTCTATGTTGTTTTGTAGGAAATTTGGTGAATTTTACAAGTGGTTTTATGATGAAATATACATGCACAAAGAAGATGCAAAAGAATGAAGATGGAAATAATTCAAAGTGAAGAACATGGAGGACCTCACCCACTTACCTAGATTTCCAATTAAAGGCTAATGCACATGCTTATGGAGTTTATGCCTTCATGTACACTTAAATGATGAGTAGAAGCTAATGATTACTTGGCTTCCACCCTTTTTCAAGGGTCTTTTGGGCATTCCCCAAAAATATGAATTACGGTCTAACACATGTATATATACCCCTTATGTTTCATGCAATCTCTCTTCTTCCTTAGTTTCTCTTAGTTAGTTTTATTTTAAAAAATAAAAGAAAGCTTCTCTTTTCTTTTCCATGGCTACTTAGCCATTTTGTTTCATGTAATTTTTTTAATGCAACTTTAATATATTTATCTTTTCTTCTCTTGTTTATTTTCCTTTCATGTTGTAGTGTAGATCTATTTTACTTTATGCAAGTAGAATAATTTTTCCTTTCATTTTGCTCTCTTTTTCCTCTTCTTGTTTCATGTTGCTTTCTACATTTGTTCATATGATACAAATATGAGAGCTTAATCCCTTCAATTTAGGGGTAATGAAGCTCTCTAGTATGTAGATCCAACATTTGTTGTTTATGCTCTCTTTTGTGCTTAAATGAAATGTTTTGAAGTGGTTTAACTTGTGGTTTTTGATTTGAATTTGATAGCTTTTATTGTTGACATCAAATATGCAGTGCTTAAACAATCATAAACAATAATTACCTCTTCATCTACATATGATAATGGTAATGAAGTGATTGTTGAAATTAAAATTTGATGACCTATATTTCTAAACAATAGTTAATAGGTCATGCTTAAAATAGATTTTGCTTTCAACTTTGTTGTCATATTTCATGAGAGTTAAATATGTATTAGTGGTTATGTTATAGTTTGATGGTTTATATTAGGCTAATTGATAGCACAAATATACCATACTTATGATAAGCACATCAACTAATTACACTAATGACAAGAAAAGAGAGATCATAACTTCATATGTGTTGAACTACATGATGTAGAGAGTGGATTTATCTCTAAATTGCTTCTACACTCTCATATTTTTATCTATTTTCTTTTGCTAGTTTTTCTCCTTCTCTAGCTTAAACAATTCTCAAATTTGGTTTAATTTGATTGAATAGATCTCTAAAATTAAAAAAATTCCCTACGGATCGTCCCGTACTCGCCACGTACTTCAATAGTACGCCGTGCGCTTGCGGTTTTTCATTTCTAAAATTTTCGATGGTTTTCTAGTTTGATAGAAGTTCCATCATTAAATAGTTTAATTAATTAATTAAAGATAACTGGTGCTTAATCATTAGTTAAGTAAAGGTAATTGGTACGTAATTATTAATTAAGTAAGATAAATTATAATTAGTTAATTTTGTAAAGGATAATTATTCATTAATTAAGCAAAGGTTAATTATATAATTAATTATTATTTAAGTAAGGGTTAACTATTTTAATAATTATTATTTATGTAAGGTTTAATTATTAATTAATTATCATTCAAGTAAGGTTTAATTGTTAATTAACCATTAATCAAGCAGGGCTTAGTTATTAATTAATTAAGTTGAGATTTAATTAAGGTTTATTTATTATTAAAAAAGGGTTTAAATTTATTTTAAATTAATTAAATTAGGGTGTTAATTTTTAATTAATTTATTTCCAAGGATCAGTTTGTTTAAAAGAATATTTCTTTTTTAAAAAATGGTTTAATACAATGAATTCTCTTTGTCTATGCCATTAAGCAGCCAAACAAATATGAATAAAGTTATATTAAAATATTGACATGTTTTATTAGAAGTAAGTCGTCTTATATTTAACATTAAAAGCCGCTAAGTAGACTTTCCTATATATGTGAGATGTAGAACTTGATTTTCTAGGCGATGGACGGAGAAATCGGAATGTCAAAAAAATGATAAATGCAAGGGTTTTTGGTTGTCGTAATATCACCAGATTTTCTATAACTTTAAACCCTAGACATTGTTATAATATCATCGGATTTTCTATAAAAAAAGATTTTTGATTATCGTAAGGTAAAAACCCATCTGTGTTTACGTGTGGCGTGATCTTATGAGACACCTTTATTTAAAAGAGTTTTATAAGCTTAATAATTTATTTGTTTGGTGTTTACTTACACCAGTCCCATGTCTGACCCAGATTTTTCTTTCTTTTTCTAAAACTCTTGGGTGCTCAAATTTGTATGAGTAGCCAAGTAGTCCAGATTCTCACAGATGCATTTTGGAGGAGGTGGCTTCGTCAATATCTAGTTGTTTTCTTTATTTTTTGTTGTGTATGTATAATTTTTGTATCAGCATCATAGGGACATGCAGTTATAACTGTCCCTGGCTGAAGTTTGTACTAGTGTAAATTTGATGTTCATTTTGGGAATGATGTAATGTATTATCTTATGTTAACTATTTATATATTATTATTGCATTGTGAGATTCTATGTTTTCTTTCTTCTTATCATTACTTTTCTTTTATCCCAACGACTTGTCTTTTGAACTCCTGGATAATTAGCACAAAAATACCGTGGGTGTATTAAGTGTCGTCTTTAGGTGTAAGAAAGATGGACCATTACAAAGTGGGAGGTTGTAACGACTAGCCTTTCGACCCCAAATGTCGATACGACTACATCCACAGTATTCACATGTCGAGCACTCAAGTGTCAGAAAGATATATTGTTACGGTAAATAAAAATAAAAAAGAAATAGAATAATAAAGAAAGAACACAACATCAGAATCTCACAGCAGAATGATAGCATATAATATCAAAAAGAAGTACAAAGTGTTACTGTAAGATACATAGCATTTCAGAGTATAATCCTAAGTACTATCATTAGACTGGATAGTTATGACAATCTGTCCTCATAATTACTGAAATATACGTATAAATAGTGCAACAAAAATAAGAACACTATAGTAAGTTAAACAACCTATCCTCATAAAAGCACCATTGAGACCAATCGAATCACCAGAATGGTTTTCCCCTCAAAAGACCAAAAAAATAGTACATGTGTTGATATTATAGATAATGTCTAAGGTGTAGAATATAAATAAAAAATAGCTATGCTGCATGTACAACATAAGATATTAGGTACACAATCAAAAATGCTAAGTTTCGTTTACATATGGATTTCCATTGGAGGTACCCTCTGTAACGACCCAGAAATTTCGTTCCCGAAATTTCTAGATAGTTAGAGAAAAAGAAGAAGAGATAGAAGGAAAAGAAGAACCAGAAACACCAAAACACAAAAAACTCACATTCGCAGCGGATCAAAATATAATAATAAATAATATCAGTTTACAAAAGAATATTATATCTATCGAATTACACTTTAATACAATCAGTGTCACAAATACACAGACATTGAATATACTCAATTATCATGTCACAGATACCCAACAATATTATACTTTACAACGGAAGTATTCGATACTCTCTTGCATCCAGCATGCCTCCTGAGTTCCAGAACGTACCCACCTGAAAATCTGTAATACTCGGTCTGACCCGAGCATTACATTAAAGTAACACCCGGGTCAGGCTCGAAACCAGCGTGAGTAAACTCATTCAACATGGAATACAAAAGTATACAACTCACATAAACCCGGGGTGTGTATATCAATTTACAACATCACAAGTTGCTATAGACAATTTGAATTGGATTAATTTGTAACGACTTGAAATTGAAGTGGGTTCAATTTGAAATTAGTCCGAATTGATTTGAATAATTTGGAATTGTAATTAAAGTTGAATTGTTTTGAATTCAAATGGAATTTGAATTGAATTTGGGAGGAAATCATGGATAATTCAACTTGATTTGGAAATGGAGTTTAAAATTGGGTTTGGATCAATTTCAATGGAAATTGAAGTTATTTAAATTGGAATTGGGTCGATTTAAATGAAAGTGGAAGTTTAAATTGAATTGATGAGAATGGAGATTGGGAAGTGAACAGTTTTGACTCTGGACTATTTTTAACATAAATTGTTTTAATATAAACCTATTTTTCCAAACTATTTATTATATATACAACCTTTCTTTAAAGGCCAAACTATCTTATATTTGTTTTACAATTATTTTTGGAACTGTTTAAGCTCTGCGCATCAACACAGGTGAGTAAACCCCACTTTATTTAAAATCTGAATGCATGAATGGATCTAAGAAGCTTGATGTAAAATTGGTTGCATGATGATGTATTGTGTATATATATGAATGTATCTATATGCATGTATTAAGGGATCAGTGATCTTCTCTGTTTAAAGTACAGAGTCCAGATTTTTGATCAAAATCTCAAATTTCTTAATCTAGTTATGATAAGCTTAGATAATTAAAACAAATTTAGTTTGTAAAATTTAAGCTGAAGTTAAAATTTTATGTTGGAAGTTAAATAAGTGGTAGGCTTCTGGAATTCGAAATTTTCTAGTAAATCTTAAATTTGATCAAAATATGTTTTCAACAATTTAATGTTTCATGTATGTATTATAAATCATCGTCAAAATCTAAGATTTTTAAAATTAAAATCACGTTTTTCAGGAGTGTAATTTGAGAGAAATATTGAGTTGATCAATATATGTGTTTTTAAGCTTTTCTGATGATCACGTAGATCGGAGGGTTTGTGGTGTCGGTCGGCGACTTGTTCGAGGTGGCGCCGGAGGTGGCATCATCGTGGATGATCTGTGCAGGTGTACGGGCATGGGTTTCGTGTCAGTGGTTTCTTTGGGTTGTGAGTACTCGAGTAATTCCTCGAGTAAGCATAGTGATTGCCTCGAGTTGTGTCTGGACTGTGTAGTTTCCTTTCCAGATTTAAATTCCAAATTTAAACTTAAAAAAAAAGAAGAGAAGAAGAGTGTTGCGTGAAAGAATAGGTGAATGTCTCGGGGAAATGGAAGGGCAACTCGAAGTGTGACCCGAGTAAGAACAGTGGAGTCTCGGTTTTACAGTACTATGCTATTATAAAATAAGGATAAACAAGTGGTGCTTTAACCAGTTTAAGCTCTATGAACATAATAAATATTGATCTAATTTGAGTTAAGACTTATACAGGTCTTAATTATTTTAGTGAATACTTTAAAATGTTTAACTCTTAATTAATCATTTTAATTTAGTAATTAATTTACGTTAAGTATAAAATTATTAACATTAAAGGTTTGTAGTTAATAATGATTTAATTTTCAAAGTTAAAGATGATCTCTTTTAAATGTTAGTTAAGATGGTTAATTATTCAATTAATTATTTTTAGAAAGTAATTAAGATTAATTAAATTATAATTAGAGTTTGGATTAATTGATAAATAAATTTGTAATTAACTATTTAAGTTAATTAATGAATGATTAATAGATAAGTAATTAAGTAATTAAGTAATTCAATGACTAATTAACTGGTAATTAATAAATATCTAATTTGTGATTAAGTTGTGTTAATCAATAATTAAGGTTTATTAAATATTGGTTAAAAGATAATTAATCTGAAATTAAGATTTATTTAATTTGGTTTGAGGGAAATTAAGGGATGGATTACCCGATTGAAAATTTATTTGATAATTAACTAAAGGTAAGCTCTTGGAGGTTAATTAAATATAAATATTTGATGAGATTTAGTGAAGTAATTCATTATTACAGGATGTAATTAATTAATTAAATAAAAGGAATTACTTATTGGGAAGTTATTAAAGGGTAATTACTTAGTAGAAGTAATTAAGGATAGATTACTTGGTGTAATTAATCAAAACGGATTTATAATTAAGTAAGGAATTAATTACGTAAGTAAGTAATTATAGAGGGTGATTACTGTTTATAAGTAATTGGAGTTGATTAATGGATGCAATTAATTAAGGATAATCATTCATGGGATATGGTTAAGTAAAATTTCTTAATGGGAGTAAATAGATAATGATGATAAGCAAAATGTGATTAGAGAATAACTAATCAAGGAGGATTAATTAAGATGAATAGTTATGGGATGGTAAATCAATTGGGTTGAAATGAATTAATAAGAAGGACTTAAAGGTAATTGATTTTATTCGATTATGCTTAATTAGATTTATTCGAGATGGTGTGATTGATTTATCTTGCTTATGTATGATTAAATGATAATTAAATACCCTGAATTGATTGATACCCCTGATATGAAAAGGTTCGTGATAGGATGTGTTTGGTGGGCAATGATAGTGTGGTTATCTGCCAATGATGAATTACGGGAAAAAAGGGGTGACACCTTTAATTTAAAGTTGAGTCGCATTTTACTTAAATGACATTGTAAGATGAACTGAATTCGAAGAGACCGGAGTCGGGTATTAGTTAATACCCGAAAACACTTCGATTCTTTATAAATGGATACATGAAATCAATAGGGTGTAATGGAATGATTTAAGTAATCTAAGTTCTGGCACATAATTTCTTTGCGAAATAGGTGATGTCTATAGCAACTTGTGATGTTGTAAATTGATATACACACCCCGGGTTTATATGAGTTGTATACTTTTGTATTCCATGTTGAATGAGTTTACTCACGCTGGTTTCCAGCCTGACCCGGGTGTTACTTTGATGTAATGCTCGGGTCAGACTGAGTATTACAGATTTTCAGGTAGGTACGTTCTGGAGCTCAGGAGGCGTGCTGGATGGCAAGAGCGTATCGAATACTTCCACTGTAAAGTATAATATTGTTGGGTATCTGTGACATGATAATTGAGTATATTCAATGTCTGTGTATTTGTGACTCTGATTGTATTAAAGTGTAATTCGATAGATATAATGTTCTTTTGTAAACTGATATTATTTATTATTATATTTTGATCCACTGCGAATGTGAGCTTTTTGTGTTTTGGTGTTTCTGGTTCTTCTTTTCCTTCTATCTCTTCTTCTTTTTCTCTAACTATCTGGAAATTTCAAGAACGAAATTTTTGGGTCATTACACCCTCCGTACGTCGAGAATGGTCTTCCAGCATGGGTCAGAAATATCCTTTCTAGCGGCATATATCTCTACATAAAATATTCCATAGGTAAACATAGCTGATCCACACTTTAACACGTAGCACAAAGTATCATCGCTCCTGCTAGCAATCTAAAAGCATCTCTAAAATAGATCTGATATACTCTTAGGTTAGCTAAACCATTTGGCTATGCATCCTACTCTAGTTTCAGTTATTTCCAATGGTGAAGTCACGTTCAATGTCTGAATGCACGAGTCATCATTACTCAAATATCTTGAATCTCTTTCTAGATTCAGAGATCTCGAACGGATCTCGAATTTTTTCCTAGATTCTAGCATCTTGAACTGATCTCGATTCTCTATGTGACAACTGCCCTATACCTTCGATGCTCATATAACTGAGCAGTGCACTATTAGAGCATCTGGTCGATGTAGTATGTTTGTCAAGGGAAAGAAAAGAAGTAAAGAAAAGGAATAGAAGAGAATATAAGAGGAAAGAAGAGAACAGAAAGAAATCAAATAATCGCAGAACCTGTTGTATATCTCATAGTGCATCGAATAAAATATAATAACTATCACATATATAAAACAGGCAAGACAGTAATAACTATGTGAACCATAGAATCGAAGTACACAGGTTTGTATAGTTATACAAAATAGTAATAGAGGATATACAATGATAAATAAACTCAGCTAATAAACCGTCTCCAGTAATAATAAGTCAAACATTATCAAGGCCCACAGTGTCGCACAATGGACTATGCAATGAGAAGCCCAAATATAAGTATGAGAAAGTGTTGTCTCCTACTAGTCCATTTGCGTAAATTCATGTACCGTTTACGCCTGCTTTCTAAACTACTTATTTTAGAGTGCCCAAGGTAAAAAGAAGCAAAGTATAAAACATTGAGTCCGACAACAGTCTAGTGTGAGCGATAAATAATCTCAAAACAATAGAAAAAACGGTATAGTATATGGAACAGAGGGTATGTAAAATCATAACTTACTTGTACCTGCATCTAAAAGTTAGCACATAACATAGGATATATGCTACTCTATAATATAGTCATCAATGGTGTACTACACGTCAAAATACTAATGGGTATCTGGATATCTGCATCGATAATACATATATCGTGTGACATCCCTAAAGTGATAAACAATCACGCAAACATAGCATCCATCCTCACATTTACTCACTCGGTGCATTGGATATGTAATACTCGTATGACCACCTCCATAGAGCCAAGGACTACTCAACGTCCCTTTTCTCGGTACTTGAATCCATGCCACCCAGAAGGCAAGGAACTAGACTCCATCACCATAAACAATCCAAGGCACAATGGATCTAAACATTGTGCAATCCAAGGGCCATCGTATTCCCTTGTGAAGTATCCAGGGGCCATCGAATTCCAAATGGATATCATCATACATACCCCTGTTTTACGAGTATATATCAAAACCTACAAATATCAATGATCCTTTTGCATATGTCATTTATAGCAGAGCTCATCCCGGAACTGTCTTTACAACTCCCGTCTGAAGGCATCGCAGTTGGTAACTATTCTAGATAGCCATCATCAGTCATAATATGTCATCATGCATCCCATAACCTTCCTCTACGGTCCCTTCAATCCGATTACTCTGCATCCTGAAGTGTAGCTATCCATTGTCGGAGTCGTCACTTTCCATCATGGAATCATCATCGTTGGATCATGAAGTCTTTGCGTTGGAGCATCACATCTTCGCTTCACCACCAAAACCACTCGTCGAAGAGCAATAGCATCAATCAAATGTCAAATGAATGGACGAACGAACTATCACATCATGCTTTTTTGAATCCTCTCCATCGTCCATGTCAAAATTGGCCAAATCGGCCATCATCAATAGCGGTAGATATGGGCCACTTAAGAGTAGTCAATCACAACCACTTTAGTCGTGTACTTAGCCAAAAATAGGTAGGCACAAACCAAACAAAAACATTCAGCATCCATCCTAAATTCTGAAGCACATCCTTGAATCCATCATCCTTCGTCTTTAGATCGATCGGGTTGCATATAATTCTATCCCATGAGATACTTCCTAACACAATATCGCCTTCAATCAGCGTTTTCAACCAAACTAAGTAAGCAACATACATGCAACCAACAAGTATACAAACAGCTATAATAGCCTACATACTTCTATAATAACACATATACAATACATCCAAGCAACCAATGTAGGATTATTATCAAAAATAGCATAAGTCTAGAAATATCATCAAAATAGTACTTCAATAGGGAAAAGCGTGACATTCAAATAGAATCATTTTAAATCACATTTAAATTCTTTTTACAAAGTATAAGATGTTTGTTTAAATATACTAAAAATCACGTTTCAAAGTAAGGAATCATTTTAAAACATCGTTTTTATACTATACTAACAATCATATATAGCATGGGGGGAGATAATATCACTTACCTTAACAAAAGCCATCCAATCCTATGCCAGTTCATAGAGCTCCTTATCATGAGCACAACGCAAGAAACCACGTTCAAATCGGATCTCGTATGCAAAAGATATGGGCAATATAAGAAATTG
This sequence comes from Allium cepa, assembly GCA_030765085.1. Classification (NCBI taxonomy): domain Eukaryota; kingdom Viridiplantae; phylum Streptophyta; class Magnoliopsida; order Asparagales; family Amaryllidaceae; genus Allium; species Allium cepa. The sequence goes on along the minus strand of CM060940.1, from coordinate 816,917,965 downwards.
GTTTATATTTAAATTAACTACTTAATTAATCCTAATATAGAATCAACTAAATAAATTAGCTCATAATTACCTTTTCGTAATTGGACACATAGGCCTTCCTTTCACACCACTTTTTCATATCACATACCTCCCCTTCCTTTTAACATTTCCTTTCTAAACCTACTCACGTAAACTCACTCAGCACCCTATATTCATGCTAGCAACCAACCTCTCGCACTTCGCCATAAACCACCACCTCTTGCACCTTCGCCGACTCCGCCTCTTAACCCAGCACCTCCGCCAAAACTCTGGCTAATTCTGCTCATCCTAGCCTCTATGCTACTCATGTCATTATTATATTTTTTGTTTTTCCAAACACTTTCTCACGTTACCTATGCATATTTTTATGCACACACCTCATCATGCACTGTGTCTCCTTTTCACCCAGCGTTAACTACCTGGCACCGCCTGCTCCTCCCCATCACCTACACCAACCATAACCAATTCCACCAACTCTAACCATGCATAGCCATAGGAAAATGGCACCAAACCAAATTAATTTTTCTAGCTTTCCCTGACCACCACGTTCATTACCAATTTTGGCCATCTATATTTTCGTAATCTCCTCATCGAAACGAACAAACCCATATAATCAAAACTCATTTTCGATCTCCTCCAAAAACCATTATCTTATTGGATCTGCAATTTTCGGCCATCGTAATCAAAGTTGAGTTAATCCGATGTCATGGTTGCATAGCCCTCGCAAAAATAAAGAGACTTGGATTTTATTTCGTCAAATAACGGTGATTGTTTGATGGAGAAAGAGGAGGAGGAGAAGAGAAGTAGGATATGGGTTACCATGAAAATGTGGAATCAAGTGAAGAGAATGGAAGATGTTTGGCCATGCGAAGAAAGAAAGATTTATAGGTCAGTGGAAGGAATAGGGTTGTTGGGTACCTCTTTTCTTCAATTTTCAAAATTTCAATGCACGTTTTGTGCTCATACGACTTCTAGGAATGTCTAATTGCAACGATTCTTCGAGCATTTGCATCATTGTATTTTTCCCATTCCAATGGCACAAGTTTCGTCAAAACCCAAGACTGTGCCTCGGGAAGCTATTTTTAGGTGTTCTTATTTCGCATGGGCAGCTAGAACGCCCGATCTTGAAATTTTTTGACTCCACAGCTCATACACTTTCTCCTTGAACTACAGAAGTTTCCCGTTCATCCACATTCTCCGGTGCATCAATGCGCCTATATTAATGTAATATGTGTAGCTATCGAATATGTCGAAAATAAATTCGGACTAGAATGATAAAATTACAATGAGTCAAAAATGTCAATATTCGACAACGTCCAAAGTTATAGAGACATACACCCAATATAACTTTAAAAATAACATTTTACAATTCTCCAATGCGTAAAATACGGGGATCCCCTACTTTAGGAATTTCGGCCAAGAAATCTCTAAATCGAACAAGTCAAAATATACCATAGCTATCATGCATGCCTAACAACCATATAACCATAAGTAATCATATGTAATGCAAACAATCAAACATCGAACGACCACGTATAAAATCAAACATCAAAAGTAACATCCATGCCTATCCTGGCATGTAGGATGCCAAACTATCTAATATAAAGCATAAAATATGTATGAATATGAAAGCTGACGATAAAATAGAAATCTCACCAAGTGAAGTGCTTTGGACAAGCTATCCTATTGCTCTCATCGGTCTCTCATGTGCAATCGCCTTCGCTTTCACTCCACTAAACCTTTACTACTTCATCGCCTTTCTCTTAACCTTTTTCGTGCCACGTCCTATGAAACAAATATGCATACACGGTCTCAAAGTTTCAGGTTCAATCTCGATATCTATTAGTTGATTTGGTGCCTAATTTCTTAACTTCTTTGTTAGTTCTTCTAAAACGCACTAGTAAACAACGGGTTTCGACCACTTACAATGCTTTTGGCACACAACGAAATCACATTATCGTCTCCTCATTTCCACTTGGAATGAGTAACATCGATACATTCAACAACCTCCATGTCAGACTTACAAATGGGTGTCCACACCTTACATCCAAAATAAAATTCGATCCTCCTCATCAAAATAGTTAACGGTGCTGCTACCTTTGAGAAGTTCTTGGTAACACGTCTATAATATCCCACTAATCCAAGAAAATTTCTTATATCCATATATCTTTGGTTCATCCAAATCATGGGCTGCCGTAATCTTTGCTATAGTGATGTCCTACTCCAAAACAACATGACCCAAGCATCTCACTTCCCTTCTCAAGAAGTGATACTTCAAAAATCTTACCATCAATTGGTGTTTTCTCAAAACCTACAATACAATCATCAATCATGTCTTGTGCTCCTCTTTTGTTATGAGTAAACGAAAGTATCATCAATAAGCATAAGTACGAACTTACTCAAGCGATCCCTCAAAACACGATCTAAGGAATCAATAAAGCATGCCAACTCATTTTTTAGCCCGAACAACATAACCAACCAATCAAAAATCAAAGTACCGTATGAAACGCTGTGTTCGGCACATTCTCTTTAGATAATCTCAATGGATGAAACCCCATCACAAGGTCCAACTTAGGGAATACTTTCGCACCAAATAGCTGACCGAACAAGCTAGCAATACGTGGAAGTGGATAGTTGTTCGTCATCTCATTCATCTTATGACAATCAACATATAACCTTAAAGAGCCATCCGCCTTAGTGGCGAACACTATAGGTGCATTCTAGTCAAATATGCTCCTATGAATGAATCCTCGCCCCAATAGGTCATTCGCTCACACCACTGACTTCCTCTGCTCTTTGGGGATCATATGCCTTAAAGGCATAACTACTGGTCTAGCGCCTCTAATCAGATCGATACAAAACTCAGTTCCTAAATAGTGGTAATCCGATCACCTCATCGAATGTGTTTGGAGACTCTCTAGCTAAAAGTACAGATGGAAACTTGTCATATGAGATATTGAGCAAATATAGAAAGCTAACTATCACCTCATCATCAAGGGGGCAGCTGAACACTGCCTTTCGCTCATCATCCGTCCTTATCTTCACCAACCGCCTCTCACAATCCACCATTATTCCGTACCCGTTTAGCAAGTTAATTCCCATACTACACCATATAAAACACTAAAATAGATCGATAACAAACAAACAAACATCCATGAATAGATAAGGAAAAATTCGACAAACCATATACAGGCTAGTTGAACCCTCAACAAGGTTCGTCATAATTTAAAGTTCACGAATCTCTCCATGTATTCTAGCTAAGTCCTTTGACGAGTGCTAATTATGTCCTCCTTTCAGAACACCCTCAAGATAGATAGTACAATACGATAGCATCATTTGAAATGTCAGCACTGACATCTTCCTTGGTATTAAGCTTAGGATAGACAATGCAACCCTATAATTTTTCGCTTCACAAGCGCTTCCAAAACATAGTATACATATTGATTTTTTAAGTGGTTATGGTTTCGAGTCATCTCATATAAGTACACTCCTCCGCTTACTGGATGCTTCAAAACTAATCAATGGGTTTTCAGTTAAATTAACTCTAGTTTTTCCAAAATTAAACAGACAATGCATAAAGGTGGAGATCATATTCTATCCGGATGAATTTCCTTATCCTTTATCCTAGAAGAGCAAGATGAGTTTATATGTAGGGTATTGCATCATTAAGGATAACCATACGTATAATTCTCGTGTTTCTTCAAAATATTTACTAAGTTAATTTTGATCAAATTCAAAAAAATGAAAATGATCACATTTGCAAACCATGCCTCCTACAGTTATCACTTTTTTGACCTTCTAAACTTATATTATCCCTTAATCGAAGGTGAAGCCGGTAGTTAGAACACTGTTTACTTCTAAGCCCTACTTGACCATCATTCTTAACTTTTATAGATAGAATAAATCTACTTTGTCGGCTTTCAGTGCTAAGTACATGACTAAATACTTTCCACAGACGAAGTAAACACACAAAGCATTGATTAAATCATGCAAAGCACGATTAATTCACACAAGCAACTTCTAAATCCCTTTTAATAAATAATACTTCTTTTATCAAATAATTAATTCCTAGAAAGGTGAGCAAACATATATAGGAGTCCTTCCCAAGGGATCTCAAATACGTACATTCTAAAAGCAAGACACGATTCAGACTAACAAGTCTTCCTCGAGGATCTTACATCATATAAATACATGATGCTTCTATTCACTTCTTTTTTTACTTATATATATATATTTAAAATATCTTTACAAAAGATATATGTGTATGTATATATATATACAGGTATTCTACTATTCACTATTCATTTATACACTTTTCAATATTTGAAAAAATATTCATATACTTATCTCAAATGGTTAAAGAATATTGTTAGAACCCACCTTTTATAACACCCAAAAATTAGTGCGTCACATCAACGCCCGACTTTCAAATACTATAAAAGAATGTTTATTAGGAAAATGAAGAAAGAAGAAGGAACAAAACACTATACTAAAGCATGACGATATAATCTCACAACGAAATGGTAACATATAATATACGGAAGATACATGAACATAATTGGATGAACAATATATAAGAGACTACAATGGCGGAAGTAAGAGATAAATAAATATCAATAAAAAGGTCAAATAAAATATCTGATACAATAAGTCTCACATAAAAATAACATATGTCATGTACTAGAACAATATCAAGTATATATTCAAAGTATTAACTTCACATCCAAAGCTCCTATAATGCCACTCTGATAGTGTATCTAAAAGCACCTGACTCTTAAACTACTCAATTGAGTACCCGAGAATTGTCATGACATAAATAGGCAAAGACAAAACACAGGTCAGACATAAAGCCTGGTGCGATGGGAATTATCTCAAAATACTGTATATATCAATACTATATACATACAGAACAGGAGCTACTAAGGTGCAGTCGATCCTCTCTAAAAACATGGTTCAGGGATAATCCATACCATCCATAAATAAGTAAAGCAAACCTATCTCAAAAATAGGAAATCATACCATAACATGCTCTTCTTCTGTAATCAACGAGTCAACACAACTAATATAATGTGACTAATACATAACATCAAACCATGATAAAGTAACCCAATGTACAAATTTTAAGACAATATAAATATCACAATATAAACATATCCTATAATAAACAACAATACTTTTAACCAACTAATATAACACACAATATAATGATAAGCAATAGATAGAAAATACAAATTGATACTCGTCATTATCGATGAGTGGAATCGATGGTGGACTCATGCCCAAGATAAATAGAGTCGGTACTTCAGTGTACCATTACCTTGAGTCATACCCAATGTGGTTGAACTTATGTAGGCCTCATTGTACCCCTCAGTGAGCATAGATTATATATAACCTACTTTGTATATCTGAAATCTGTGTCTGCATTGGAGATCAATCTATAATTCAAATTTTCATGATCCAATGATTTTCATTGAGGGTCCAAAATAACTAGAGTCGGTATCTCAGTATACCATAAACCCTGAGTCATATCCTTAGTGACCAAACTCGTGTTGATCTCAGCGTACTCCCTAGTGAGAATGTGATATATAATCTACTTTATTTGCTCGAAACCTATGTGAATCTCACCATACACCTTATTGAGCATAAGTGATATATAATCCATTTATAGATGATCATCATCATCTCCTCTCGGCCTTCTTTGATTTCTTACTAACTCTCTTAATGTCACTACAAAAGAGTATGATGAGCATGTCCGTATAATATGTTATCAGGACCGCAAAGGAACACTGATGCCGTATAGATACTTACATACATACATAAATGCACACAGAAACACAGATCAAACATAACATCATGTAGCCATATACGTCAATAAACAATGAAGATTAATATCATGTCATCGTTTATTTATGCTTAGGGTCACTATTGAAAGACCAAAAATATGTACGATCACTAATGTTAGTCCAATACAACATACAGTCACTAATATAAGACCGATATTGGGTATGTCACTAATATGAGACCAATACCATAAACCAAAGCAATTCTATGTAAGGTCAAAGCCAAGTGGCATAGACTAATTTTTCTCAATCCTACATGCTCACCAAATGTGATCATGCTACCAATCACTGCACCGACGTCGTATCCGATCTCCAATGATTGCATACTATCACCATACATTGCATATGTACATCACAAATGAACATGACATTACATCATTTCATCATCAGAACACCATGCAAAAGCACCTCAATGTCATTGCCAAGCGTCCTCGAAGTTATTCTAATGAGTATGGTTTCGGTCCGGTAGCAAAATGCTGCGGATCTTGGCATTATTGCCTGGATCCTTATTGACTGATGGACAGGTCAGTGTAACTAGTCCACCGATTCGTGTTCGAATTAGGCAATAATGCCCAGTGCGGAAGAATGCACTGATGTCGGTCCTCTCACTACCATCATGCGAGCTCCTCTAACATGTCGCCTACTCCTTACTTTATATTGCCTTCGTCCCACAGTTGAAGTTTAGTGCCCTATGGTTGAGTTAACACGTTGGTTCCTCTAAGTATTCGAGAGAGGTGTTCGAGTCATCACGATCCCAATTGTTTCGCTAGTAAAATGCGATGTTCATCCCAGCAACCAAACTGCACTCTACTTTATAATCTAATTTCATTATAGATATATAATTATAGGCTAACACCCACAACTATAACAATTCACAAAATACACTGTTGACGGCAAAAATGGCCACCAACACCCAAACAGTATGTGAAAGCACCAAAAGAACCAATATCTAATCAAAAACAAAATATAAGAGAGAAATAAAATGAATAAATCAAATAAAAACAGTAAGAAAGTAAATGAACAAGAGGATTTATAGTGGTTCGGCTGACTCCGGCCTATGTCCACTCCAAAAAGTTGGCTTTTACCAATTTGTATTGTTATTTACAGTTACAATCTGTGAAAAATCAAGAGTGAAAATAGCAGACCATAGCCTAGATAGAAGATGAAGAGAGCCAGAAAGATGATCCCTCAAAATGAACAATGAATCGTTTATTTATAGGTATAGATGATCAAATATCTTCTTGAAATTTCGGCAATAAAATCTCGAGGAGTAGACGAGGCAACCCAGAATATTCCCAATGCCCAATTCCCAAGGAATATGGGTCAGCCCCGACCACACTTGGAGGCCATGTGGCATGCTGCGAGCCCTCCGTTGGGTTCCCTTGCTTGTTAGCTCCATGTTCCTAAAGTTTCATGTATAATTGACTTTTGGATTTTGAGATATCGATCGATTTCCATTGAGTTATACCAGTAAGTTGATGCAATCTGATCCCTTACATAGAGGGAGGGATCCCTCAGTGAATGTTAAGTCTATTGTATTTATTGGAGAAGATATGCAAATATCGCTCAAAATTCAGATCTAGGATCTCCAAGCCAAGATGACCCAACCTAAAATAATTCAGGCCAATCACGCTCACCTCAGAAGGGTCAGTGCTGACCCCTCTTCCACAGATGGTGTAGGCCAACAATCCCTTGTGTGGGTCCACTTATTCCTCTACTTCATGTTTCCAAAGTTGTTTTCCAAGTTGGTGCACTGTTCGTCGATTTATTGAGCGATTATCATTAAGTTATGCTGCTAATCCGAGTGATATATAGTCATACTAATCCGATCTGATCTCTTGCCTAGAGGAAATGTCAATTCCATGCTTTGCTATTCTAAGGTATGGGGAAACTACGACACTTCAGTGCATCGTCAGCTCGGGCAGCGGTCATCGACCATTCATATTTCAGAATATGTTGGTTGGGGTCGGAGTTTCCTTCATACATGGGTACAGTTGGCATTCTGAATCGCCGTGGGGGTTCAGCAGTAAGGATGTCGTCCGTAAAAGGAGTGTGACTCCGGGAAACTCCCCAATCGTCATTTGTGAATCCCTGGCTCTCACGGATCATCTGACGTATCATAGTTGAAAGATCCGGTATTTGCACGTTTTGTGCGGCTTGCACCGGAGTATGATTACGTTCCATATTTTGGGGTTGAACCGGATGTCGTCGACGGTCCAATTCTTGCCTTCTTGGCTCATAGTCCTCTGGAACGTATGGTTCAGGAGTACGTCCGCTATGACGACGGTCCAGGTCCGAATGATCTTGGGCGTCGACCCCTGGTTCGGCCGCTACGTTAGTGGTGCGGTATTCTGCGGTGTGGTGAGGGACGGCACCTCCTCGGGAGGAGGGTCCGGTTTGGAAACTGGCTGATGGACCAACTCTCAGTTGTCCAACAGTCAGTGTTGGTTGATCTCCAGCAGCTGGCATGTGACTCCCATCTAGCCGGGGTCGTGGAGATCGATTATGATAATCAGAAGATGAAGAACTCTCGCTGGAGGAGGGAGAAGCATGGTCTCTCTTGGATCTCTTTCGCTTCTGGCGATCCAGCTTGTTGATCAGCTCGGCGTTAGCACGTAGCTGTTCTGCTAGTTGTTGTCGAATCTGGGTCAGCTCTTGGAGTAGTAACTGTAACTCTTGTCAGGTAATCGGACCTGACGGAGCCGAGTGTCTAGTAGCATCTTGATTAGGTGGAGGTAGTGGAGCAGGATTCTGTCAATCCTGTTCTTCTTGATTGACAGCGTTAGAGGTAGTTCTTGTACTAACCATCTAGAAAGTTAGATTCCTTTCCTAGACTTTATGCAAATCTGAATAGAAGGGAAGGAACTTGGATTTGATGATCTGGATCTCTCTCTTAGATTTGTTCAATCCGGTATCGATGACAGATCCAACAAGCAAGAGAAAATCTGGGTTTTCTCAGTGAAAGCACCAAAGTGTTTACACCAAAAATTTTCACAACACTCTTCGGGTGTCTTTGAAGAGATAATAATGAAGAATGTTAATTCAAAACGAATATTATCTAACAAAAACTCCAATCAACAGTAAAGTAAATGTGCAGACAAGCGATTTATAGTGGTTCGGCGTGTTGCCTACGTCCACTGTGAAGTTTTTTGCAGTTTTATTGATTCTCTTTCAATGATTCCAAGTTGTCACAGCAATCAACAGCAAGTAACAATTGGAAATTCGAAATCAACAGCAAAATTATGATGTAGGATGATGGAGATCTCGATCCGGCAGAGTCTGTGCGCTTCAGAGTCGAAAGGTCCTTTTTCTGTTGGCTTTGGGGCTCTATTTATAGGCGTAGATTGCTGATATTTCGCTGAAAACTCGGGAGACCACTTCTGGCACGTGAGGGGGCCCACGCGCCTGGCCTCAGGAAATTTGGGCCCACTTTGGGATCGATTCAAACTCCATTCGAATCGGTCAGAAAATCATCCAATCGAGCTGAAATTTGGTGTGGAAATTCTTCTACATGTATGCAAGCTTCTGTGAAAATTTCGTGGCATCTGGATCGGTAGATTAAGGGATATGATGGATACGAGATGGGATTCCTTGTGTCGCTGTTTGGTTCGAAACCATCCCTTCGAATTGATGGTTTCGAATTGATGGTGGCATGCACCTTCGTGATGACGTGGAGCGCAAACCTCGAATCGATCCGGTCTTCACTCCGAGTTGACCGCGTCGACTCCATATATCTCGGCGCATTCGTACCGATGAATGACATGTCATCATGGCTAGTTGACTTGGTGGATTCGAACGAAGCTTTATTGATGGTTCGAATAAGGCTTCATTGATGGTTTCGAACAAGGCTTCATTGATGGGTTCGAACAAGGCTTCATTGAAGGAGTCGAACGATCGATGCTTGATGGATACGAACTTGCGTTCCTCTGATGGATACGAGCTTTGTAACTTCTCCATGGATACGAGATCCATCGATACGAACTCGATGGATTCGACGTTGATGGAGTCGAATCCGAGGCACTTCGATGGATTCGAAGTTGATCGATACGAAGGTGATTGGTTCGAAACAGTGTTCAGTGATGGATTCGAAATCTAGGTTTTTCCCTTCAAATTGAATCGATCATAACTCGAGCGTATGAACTCGGATTGACTTGAAATTTAAGATGCTGACTTCTATGATCATTCTTGTCATGCCCTATCAATTGTAGCTCAATCTGGACTCGGGCAAAATTCAACGATATCATGGTGAAACGAAGTATGACCAATCTCTGAGACGAACTGTCCTCCGTTTTCGATCGATCTTTTGGTATCACGGCTTTGCCAAAAAGCGGGATAACATATACCGCGATATTCCGTCTTGAAGCAGAATTGGTATTGTGCTAACATCTTTGGATGCAGGGAAACAGGTTAGAGGGATCCAACTGGATTCCTCAAATGATTGAATTGGTTTCAATGTTGTGTGTTGATCTATTTATTGATCTATTTATAATCTGCGTGATTATCTTTGTGATTGAAATGGTTAAAGGCAAAATTTTAGCCGAATATATTTTTGGTATCGTTAGATGCCGAAAATAAATAAAATTTGATTTTGGAAATTTAAGTTGAGAATTCATAAAAAATTAATTTTGGAAATTGATTCATTTTAAATAAATAAACGTTGTAATTTTTATGTTATAAAAATTATGATTTTTGTGAAATATAACAGAAATGTGATTTTTGAAATAAGTAGTTGATTAATTTATAAAATGGCTTAAATTGGGATTTTTGAATTATTATAAATGATTTATATAAAATATTTATAAAATTAATATTTATAAATTAAAATATTGGAATTATAAAACGAGTTTTATAAGTGTTAAATTGAAGTATAAATAGATTTCATAACTGGATGAAATTTATAGATTTATAAATTATGAAGTTATAAAATGAATGGATTTTTGCAAAATAAAAAATTTATAAGTAATTAACTTATAAATTGGGTTTTGGCATGTAAATGGGATATGGATAGAATTTGTAAATAAAGTGATTTTATAAGTTGAAGTTGTTATAAAATATAAATGGAATTTATAAACGTTGTTTTATAAATCCGAAATCGATTTATTTTAATAAGTTTAATTATTATAACTTATTAAAGGAAATATATCCACGATTTTGGGATAGTGGAAAATCCTTTAAATAAAATACGTAGAAATTGAATTTGGTCAACGAAGTATATTCACGATTTTGGACGGTGAATAATATATTAAAGAAATATTTTGGGAAAGTGATATTTTAAACAGAATTAAAACGATTCAAAAATGTTTTAAAATGTATTAAGTATCGAAACAATAGATTTCAACATTTATTGTTGAAATAGACGTTTTCGAGAAATAGAAGAAAATGGTGGACTATAATCACCGTTGTTATAGTAAATGATTTCCGAAAGGAAAAGTTTTGTGTAGTATTGGGATTTATATATCTATCTTAATTTCGAATCCCTATACTAGTGATTTTGGGTAGTCGTAACGATGTTTTACGCAACATTCGTTTTGACTCAAATAAATGTGTTTAAGAGAATGGTTTCCTTAAAGAATAAAATATACGCTTAATTTGGGTTTAAGTATATTGAATATTTTCCAAATATTGAAAATAAATAGATTTGTGAATTACTTATTTTTGAATAAGTATGAAAATGTCTCTCAATATGAAGTGAATGTTTTGAGATTATATCTTTTAAAGATAAATTGAAAGTGAATAATTGAAATCGAATTGTAAAATCGCATGAAAAGTGAATATTTCGAAATGTAAATTCACAATGGAATTTTATAAGGGAAATTTGCTTTAAAAATAAACATTGAATTATTTTTAAAAAAGTGTGGAAATAAATTTACGGATTTGGAACGTAAATTTAATAAATCGGTAAGGATTTATTTGATTGGTTTAAATGAACCATTTTGAAATGAAAGTTGTAAGGGTGTAAATTGATTTGAAATTTGTTTTCAAATGGTTGAAGTGTGGAAGATATATATCTTATAAAGATATTTTTTAAAATAAATAATTTGGGGAAATTATTTGAAATCGGGTGATGTTGTGAATATTGATTGATAGTTAAATAACCGACTATCAATATTGACACTTGAGAGGCTATTTGTTGTGAATTGGTTGAAATTGAATGCTACACTTATTTTAAATTATTGCGCTCGTTATTCGGACTACCCATTCGGAATAGTGATACGACGTAATGGATAGCATTGAAGACCGGTGGTGAAGACCGGGTATTTGTGAAAATGATAGGATGACCTATTGATTGTCTCTACACCGTTAGCTACGGTATGGAGATTTCGTTTGTGATGGGAAATTCGATCGGGATTATGAATACCCGGATTGCAAGGGCTTTTTTTGAAGTGCCTTCGGTTCTGTTCGAGCCCGGAACAGACTTGTATGGTTACGTGTCTGACATTACATTTTGAGATATAAAGTCGATTTCTTTCAAATACATTTCTGTTGGTGGCGGAGAATTTATTCTCTTAGCTTAACACCCTTCTCTGAGACGTACGAGCTCAGAGGTTATGTAGTTGAAGGTTATCAGCGATATATTCCCAATTTGGTAATGTGGCATGCTGAGTGTTGCTGTGTGATGATTATTTCTTGATCATTTGTTGATCAAAGCGTGGATTTGTGAAAAAGCGTAGCTTTATGGACGAGACTTCGTCGGACCTCACACTCCGGAAATGGTCAAAACAGGAATATGCGGCACGGTTATGAGGGTCGCTCCCTTTAGGGTATGTCATTCCCTTCTGGAAAAGGGTGGTGTCAGGTATGGAGCCTTGATGCTTACCTATGTGGTTGCTCCAATCTCATTTTTCTATGTGGTTGTTGCTTGGTGATAGAGGGCCCTCGGATAAAGGTCCCAAAGGACCGGGGGTGGCATATTCGTGTAGTAGTTACCTAGTTACAGAGGTAACCCGGCCTTGTGTTGGCAGAGAGCTGGTTAAGTTTTCGGGACGTCCCTCCAGAGGCGATCCCATGTGGCAGTAGGAAGTTCCTTAGCCTGACCATTTGTTGGAAATCCAAAGAAACAATACAAGCCTTGTACGGTCTTAGTTGTAGAACCTGCCATTCACTTATGGTGGCGCCCCACTGTTTGGATGGTGGCTATAGTAGGCATAGTTCGGAATGTCTATGCTGGCTAAGATTTATATTCTACTTTCAAAATGCTTTCATCACTATGCACTAATAATAATATTAAAAAAATGATTTGTTTTGCGTAGTAAGCATCTTTGACTATCATAAGGGTAAATCTCCTCCAATTCTACGTTTGCATTGTGTGTGTGCGGGGAGGCCTTATGGTAGTTTCATTTTCCAAAAGCATTGCGGATATTTTTTGACTTCTCTTCTTGTTGTTGTTTTAAAAGATAATAACTGTTTTAAGTTCCCACACCAGTCTTGCTTATCTTAGTGAAACGTGATGGGGGGTTCTCGCTTCGCGGTTAGGTGACGAACGGGAGACTCTTACCCCTACATGTCCACTTTTTGTGAATAGGGTTTGGTTAGGCGTAAGCCGTGATAGTCGAAAGGCTGGCCGTAAAAGCAAGTTTGGGATACCAGTTGTTGCCACGGCGGTTATTAGCCGCTGTTGATGGTTGAAAAGCCTAGACCTTACAACGTGGTAACAGAGCATTTGGTTAAGCGACAACCTTGGCTCTGTTGGGTGTTACTGATTAGAGATAGAGTCAGCAGTACTCTAGAATGAGTTTGAGTGTAATAATAGATATGAGCGCGTATTTGTTAGTGAGTATGAAATTGTTTTGTATTGTGTTGACTTATCAGTTGATTGTTTATGAATTATGGTCGGTGCAGTCTGGCTAACTGTATCGATAGGGGTTTTTAAACTCTTAAACGAGATAAACCAACATAGTATTGTTTTAAATTGGGTAAATGAAATAATTTTACCTTGATTATATTTTATATATGAAGGAATAATTTTTCAGAATTGTCAAAGTGTATATATAGAATTAATTGTTTGATTGTTGAAAATGTATGAAAATATAAGTAAGCCAGAGTTATTTGAATAATCTGAATAAAAACAACAATTGTGAAAGAATAAATTATATAAAAGCAACAATTGTATAAGTATAGAATTATAACTAAAATGATTTACAGTTGTGAAATAACCTTGTATAAGTAAAGGGAAATAGTGAAATTATATAAGCAATATTTATAAATGAGATTTATAAATAAAAGAAAATTTTGAAAGAATTTAAAGCATTCGATTCACTACTGTTGCTGGGAAATAATAAGGGTGATGACTGCAGCATCATCAATATCTTTTTCGAGTTTCTGTGTGATGGATTTGCTACCATAGTAAATTGAAATTGAATTTTGTTGTGATAAACAAATTTGAAATTAAAATCCAAGTTGAAATTGATGAATATAAGTTATCAAGTTTTGAACTTATAATATGAAATAATAAAGAATTTTAGTTTAGTAAAGTTGAAATAAATTTGAATTAGTATGATAAAATATATATGATGTGAAATTTAACTAAAGGAAGTTAAATAAATTAAATCAGATTTGGAAGTTTAAATAAGTAAGTTTTATAACTTATTAAATGTGAAGATGTAAGTAAAACCAATTATTAAAATGGTTAAACAACTTTGTTAAGCAAAACGAAGTATGAATCTGAATAAGTGATAAAATTGGCTTTGGTAAAAGTTAAATAGAATTTACTTTAGAATTGGTATCGAAATAAATTAATAAAGTGAAGTGATGAATATGAACTTGAGTTATGTAAAGAATTCAACTTTATATGATAAAATGGATTGGCAATTGAATTGAACTAATGAACTGAATATAAATCAATCGAATGTAATGAATTGATATCGAATAATGGGTGTAAGTGTTAATTCATTTAAGGCTAATGGAATGTTGAACCAAATTGAAGGTAAACAAAGTGAGTATGAATGTTGAATGTGAAGTAAATTAAACTCGGTTGTGTTGGTTGTACATTGGTTGTTAGATTATTGTTAATTGATTGAATAGAAATTCATATGCAATTGAATGAATAAAATTAAAAGCTAAAGCAATTAAATTTAAATTGGAAGTTAAGTAAGTTTAATTGAATGAAAAATTGAATTTGATTTGAAAGTAAACCAATGTGAATGTAAATTAGTGAATGTAAAGTAATTGGAAATGAATAAATGAATGTCGTTGTATATGAATTGGTTGTCCACAATTATAAGTAGTGTTGAAATCATATAAGTTGTTTATAAGCCTTGTTTGGTATGCATTTCTTTTAATATGCATGTGTTGTAGTTGTTTAAAAGAGTAAAATGTTAATAACTTCTCTTATATGTCACTTACGTGTTTATATTGAGTAAGTACAGGTACCCGAGCTATCGTTAGCGGGATTTTGGTTGCGCAAAACGCTAAGTAAATAATTGCTTTGCTTAAAAATGCTAAAAAGGTACGCCTACGCAATAAAAATAGGAAATATGAACTGTTTTTTCGACCGTGTGGGTCGATGTATATATATTTATATCTATTGTGATATTGTAAAAGCTCCTCCGTACAAAGGAGGTTGTGGCGAAATTTTCTAAAAAATTAAGGCGTTAAAAAAAATTCGGGAAATTTTGAAAGGTTTTTTTTTTGTGAAACTAAGTTTTGATTTGAAGTTAAAGGTTAAACGATATAGTTGATTTTGAAAAGATAACTATATATGGATTTGAAAACTCAGTAAGTTATTGTAAAGGGTTTAACTATTGAATTTTTTCGAAGAGTTAAACACTTAAGTGAATTTCAAATCTAATTTGAATGGATGTTTGACAAGTTAATGGATTCCAAAACTTTTTCTTACTTGGTAATTTCGAGGACGAAATTCTTTTAAGGGGGAAGTTTGTAACGACCCAAAATTTTTGTCATTTGAAATTCAGATATTTAATTGATTTTAAATATCAACAAGTAAAATTTGTAAGTCGAATAAATTATTTTTCGAATATTTAGATTTAATTGGATAATTAAATCGATAATTTAATATTGAAATAATAGAAAAAATTGGAAATTGGGTTTAATGTGATTATAAATGATTTATAAAGTTATATTAAATCATATTGGAGTTAGAACAATGTTTGTGAACTTTTAAAATTGAATTAAAAGTTAAATGGTGAAAATTGAATATTTTAATATTTAATTGACCAATTAAAATAGCCGTTTTTCAAACAGTCTCGAATTTCATCGAAACCAGTTTCATCGGATCCGTAATGTCATATTATTGTAAGGTTTCAAATTTCGTGTCAATCGGATTTACCGTTTGTCCGGTGCAAGCCAAAACACATAGAATTTGGTTTAATCGATTTAATTTAAATTTGATCGTTTATTTCCGTAACTCGCACAGATGATCGAAGTAGCCTCCGAAACCTATTCCATTGCGTCTGGAACACGGGTTAAATCCTTGAAACGTCAGTCACTGCACGAGATTTGGAGTTCGTTTGTGAATGCTCGTTAAAACTGGATTTAATATTAAATTAATAAGTAAACATGTGTGTGTGTGTGTGTGTGTGTGTGTGTGTGTGTGTGTGTGTGTGTATACACACACGTTCCATAGCCGAAACCCTAGGGAGTTTCTTCAGCCGCCACTTATCTATTTTAATGGCCGAAACCATCAGATCTTTCTCCCTCAAAATCTTCAAATCCATCAACTTTCACATGAAATCTTCAACTACAAAAACGTAGAGGGTAATGATTACTAGCTATCCAACGGTGATGATCGGAAAAGAAGCAACGAATCAACGGCAAACTGCTCGAGAACGGCCGGCGTTCATGCGTGAATTACAAGGTGAATAGGCGACCGAGTTGGACCAAATTTTAGCGGAAGGTGGCATTGGCGAAGGGCTTCGTCGTGGCGTATCCTGATCGACGTGAAAGTGTTCGTTGTGGGTCGCGTTATTAGGGCAAAAAGGTCGGCTTTGGGTTTGTTTCCACTGGAACGCGTATGTGAGGGAAGAAGATGATAGGCGTGCGGCCCAGATTTCTCATCAAAGAAATGAATGGCAGATGTGAATTAGGGTATAAAAATTAAAATAAATTTGTAAATTGATTATATTTAAAATTGTATAATCTTTAAACTATCATAACTTTGTCGTACGAGGTCGGAAAATTACGAAACGACTTGCGTCGGGTTCGTTTTGTCGAGCACTATGCAATGGAACTAGTTTGGAGTCGTTTGGAGCTAGTGATAATTTCAGGTAAAATTAAACGCACGTTTAATTTTATTCGAAATAAAATGCTACAACTATTATCGGAAACTCAAGGTGGGAACTTCTCACTCAATCGAATTATTTCGATTTAAATTTTAAATAGTTAAATTTAAAATTGCTTGATTGTGTGATTGGATGATAGTTGCTATCTATTGTATTGAAATAGACCCTATACACTGTATATTAAGCGGATGTTATTTATTAAAAACATATACCGCGATAATTCCAACTTGTATGGAATTGGTATTATATATGTACTTGGAGTTGATTTTCCTGCATTATATAGCGGATGAGACCTTTTGCACCGCATAATAGAGGATAATATTTTATAAATCTCATATATCGCAATATTCCGTCTTGAAGCGGAATTGGTATTGTGCTAACATCTTTGGATGCAGGGAAACAGGTTGGAGGGATCCAACTGGATTCCTCAAATGATTGAATTGGTTTCGATGTTGTGTGTTGATCTATTTATTGATCTATTTATAATCTGCGTGATTATCTTTGTGATTGAAATGGTTAAAGGCTAAATTTTAGCCGAATATATTTTTGGTATCGTTAGATGCCGAAAATAAATAAAATTTGATTTTTGGAAATTTAAGTTGAGAATTCATAAAAAATTAATTTTGGAAATTGATTCATTTTAAATAAATAAACGTTGTAATTTTTATGTTATAAAAATTATGATTTTTGTGAAATATAACAGAAATGTGATTTTTGAAATAAGTAGTTGATTAATTTATAAAATGGTTTAAATTGGGATTTTTGAATTATTATAAATAATTTATATAAAATATTTATAAAATTGATATTTATAAATTAAAATATTGGAATTATAAAATGAGTTTTATAAGTGTTAAATGAAGTATAAATAGATTTCATAAGTGGATGAAATCTATAGATTTATAAATTGTAAAGTTATAAAATGAATGGATTTTTGCAAAATAAAATATTTATAAGTAATTAACTTATAAATTGGGTTTTGGCGTGTAAATGGGATATGGATAGAATTTGTAAATAAAGTGATTTTATAAGTTGAAGTTGTTATAAAATATAAATGGAATTTATAAACGTGGTTTTATAAATCCGAAATCGACTTATTTTAATAAGTTTAATCATTATAGCTTACTAAAGGAAATATATCCACGATTTTGGGACAGTGGAAAATCCTTTAAATAAAATATGTAGAAATTGAATTTGGTCAACAAAGTATATTCACGATTTTGGACGGTGAATAATATATTATAGAAATATTTTGGGAAAGTGATATTTTAAATAGAATTAAAACGATTCAAAAATGTTTTAAAATGTATTAAGTATCGAAACCATAGATTTCAACATTTATTGTTGAAATAGACGTTTTCGAGAAATAGAAGAAAATGGTGGACTATAATCACTGTTGTTATAGTAAATGATTTCCGAAAGGAAAAGTTTTGTGTAGTATTGGGATTTACATATCTATCTTAATTTCGAATCCCTATACTAGTGATTTTGGGTTGTCGTAACGATGTTTTATGCAACATTCTTTTTCACTCAAATAAATGTGTTTAAGAGAATGGTTTCCTTAAAGAATAACATATACGCTTAATTTGGATTTAAGTATATTGAATATTTTCCAAATATTAAAAATAAATAGATTTGTGAACTACTTATTTTTGAATAAGTATGGCAATGTCTCTCAATATGAAGTGAATGTTTTGAGATTATATCTTTTAAAGATAAATTGAAAGTGGATAATTGAAATCGATTTGTAAAATCGTATGAAAAGTGAATATTTAGAAATGTAAATTCACAATAGAAATTTATAAGAGAAATTTGCTTTAAAAATAAACATTGACTTATTTTTTAAAAAGTGTGGAAATAAATTTACGGATTTGGAACGTAAATTTAATAAATCGGTAAGGATTTATTTGATTGGTTTAAATGAACCATTTTGAAATGAAAGTTATGGGTGTAAATTGATTTGAAATTGGTTTTCAAATGGTTGAAGTGTGGAAGATATATATCTCATTAAGATATTTTAAAAAATAAATAATTTGGGGAAATTATTTGAAATCGGGTGATGTTGTGAGTATTGATTGATAGTTAAATAACCGACTATCAATATTGACCCTTGAGTGGCTATTTGTTGTGAATTGGTTGAAATTGAATGCTACACTTATTTTAAATTATTGTGCTCGTTATTCGGACTACTCATTCGGAATAGTGATACGACGTAATGGATAGCATTGAAGACCGGTGGTGAAGACCGGGTATTTGTGAAAACGATAGGATGACCTATCGATTGTCTCTGCACCGTTAGCTACGGTATGGAGATTTCCTTTGTGATGGAAAATTCGATCGAGATTGTGAATACCCGGATTGCAAGGGCTTCTTTTAAAGTGCCTTCGGTTCTGTTCGAGCCCGGAACAGATTTGTATGGTTACGTGTCTGATATTACATTTTGAGATATAAAGCAGATTTCTTTCAAATACATTTCTGTTGGTGGCGGAGAATTTATTCTCTTAGCTTATCACCCTTCTCTGAGACGTACGAGCTCAGAGGTTATGTAGTTGAAGGTTATCATCGATATATTCCGAATTTGGTAATGTGGCATGCTGAGTGTTGCTATGTGATCATTATTTCTTGATCATTTGTTGATCAAAGCGTGGCTTTTGTGAAAAAGCGTAGCTTTGTGGACGAGACTTCGTCGGACCTCACACCCCAGAAATGGTCAAAACAGGAATATGCGGCAAGGTTATGAGGGTCGCTCCCTTTAGGGTATGTCATTCCCTTCTGGAAAAGGGTGGTGTCAGGTATGGAGCCCTGATGCTTAACCTATGTGGTTGCTCCAATCTGTTTTTCTGTGTGGTTGTTGCTTGGTGATAGAGGGCCCTCGGATAAAGGTCCCAAAGGACCGGGGGTGGCATATTCGTGTAGTAGTTACCTAGTTACAGAGGTAACCCGGCCTTGTGTTGGCAGAGAGCTGGTTAAGTTCTCGGGACGTCCCGCCAGAGGCGATCCCATGTGGTAGTAGGAAGTTCCTAGCCTGACCATTTGTTGGAAATCTAAAGAAACAATACGAGCCTTGTACGGTTTTAGTTGTAGAACCTGCCATTCACTTATGGTGGCGCCCCACTGTTTGGATGGTAGCTATAGTAGGCATAGTTCGAAATGTCTATGCTGGCTAAGATTTATATTCTACTTTCGAAATGCTTTCATCACTATGCACTAATAATAATATCAAAATAAAATGATTTGTTTTGCGTAGTAAGCATCTTTGACTATCATAAGGAGAAATCTCCTCCAATTCTGCATTTGCATTGTGTGTGTGCTGGGAGGCCTTATGGTAGTTTCATTTTTCCAAAGTATTGCAGATATTTTTCCACTTCTATTGTTGTTGTTGTTTTAAAAGATAACAACTGTTTTAAATTCTCACACCAGTCCCATGACTGACTTGGAGTTTATTATTCTCTTCCTAAACTCTGGGTGCCCAAAAATTTCCACACGGATAGTCTAGAGTCAGGTTATTAGGTCATTCTGAATTCAGAAGTGCTTTGGAGCTGGCGAGCTGGATGGTGAGACGTACCACTTGTATACGATATTATCTTTCCGTTGCATAATTCACTTGTAAGGACATGTTTGTATAGCTATCCATTCTTGTATTGTGTTGTATATTGTGGTTGTGTACTCTGATGATAGTGTAATGTAATAACTGATATAGTTCTTTGTTTTAAAGATTATTCATTTATCTATTATATGTTGTTCCGCTGCGATATGTGAGATTCCGATATTGTTTCTATTCTGTTTCCTTACTTCTTCTATCTTTTTCTTCTACCTCTTCTTTTTAACCCTAACAATTCGGTTTCTAAGCATTCGATTATGCGGCATTTGATACAGTGGACGTAAGAATGCCGACCTTCGGATCCCGACAAAACCGCGTTCGTTACAGTTCCAATCCCATACTTAGCTAATTCCAAGGTGTCAACCATCCGAATCCGCTCAACCATCATCATCCTTGTTTATAACCAGTCTCCAGGCCTGATAATAATCTCTCAAGGCTTCTTGCCTTGATGCATGAAATCTGTTTGGCCAAATCCATTGGTATACTGCCTGGCCAAAAGGTGGTATAACATACATTTATTAAAATATCAATTCAATAAAACAAACCCTAATTACAATACGTGAATAGTGTTGATTATTGTATAACTTCAAATACACGTATATGTATACTTACCCATATACATACACCTACACGTATAGTTTAAATAAGCAACTTGATTATTTAATAATCAAGTCATGCTTTCATTTATCAAGCATTTTCTATAAAGGTCCAATATATTTTTCTACCATTTTATAAAATCTCGTACTTTTATAGAATATCTCTTTTATATTATTTTATAAATTCACATTCTATTTTATAAAATATGAACTCATTGCTATTTTATAAAATATCATTTATACTATTTTATAAAATCTTGTTCTATTTTGTCAAATATATCTTCATTGCCTACATAGAGGATCAATCATTTCTCTCAAAAAATATCTTCATTCCTATTTCATAAAATCTCATTCTATTTTGTAAAATATATCTTCATTACAATTTTATAAAATCGCATTCTTTTTTTAGCAAAGCTAATGGTGTTAACTAGCCCTATCAGGATTAGATTAGAACAGAAAAGAAACCATAGGAACAAACATCCCAGGCTGAGAATTCAACTACAAAAACCAATCAAAATTAACATATATTAGAAACCCTAGACATAACAATTCAACATCACAAGAAAAAAAATTTTCAAAATATCTACAATACGTCTCTCCTTAGAACTTTTCAAGTTACTGAAAATGTGATTATTCCTCTCTTTCCATAAAGCACCAATAAATTTCTTTAGGAAATAAAGTAGAATTTCCCCATTTCTGCTTTTCCATCTATTGGCCTTAAAAATACAAAACCATTCAATGTAAGAGACAACAACTGGAAATAAAGGTTAGGGGAAGTTAAAGAATAGATGACTATTGCTTTCTGGAGCATTCCTGTAAAGAACACAGTTAGAGTTCATGATGTTAAAATCTCATTCTACTATTTTACTGAATCTCATTTTGTTTTATCAAATATATCTTCATTACTATTTTATAAAATATCAGTTGTGCTATTTTATAAAATCTCATTCTATTTTACAAATTATATCTTCGTTACTATTTTATAAAATATCATTCTATTTTATAAATTATATCTTTCACTTACAAAATTATTTCTTTACTTAAATAATATTTATATGTACTAATTGAGCTTCATTAAGCCTCTAATCACTTTAATAATAAGTGTAGAGTTCATAACTCGTTTAATTAGCTTACTAACTTCATTTTATAAAATACTCCATTATTTTATAAAATAATTTCTTCTCTTAAATAATATTTATAATACTAAGCTTCATTAGGCATCTACTCACTTTAATACTAAGGGTAAAGCTTCTAACTCACTTAATTAGCTTACTAACTTTTCTAAAACTCATTCAAGTAGTTTGATTAATGGTTTCTAATGATTTATATATCATTATATTACTTCATAATCAAACCATAACTTCATACAAAATCATCTAATTAACCCAAACCCATTTCTAAACTTATTAACTTTTTTAGATATGATAATTAAGGGTTCAAACAAATAAGTATCCAATAGAATCATGTTTATAACGTGAATATAAGCATAAGCCATAAAATAGAATTCTCCAAATCACATCATGTAATTACATAATTATTGCTAAAAATATATATGAATTTTAATAAGTAAATTAAGTGGGATAACCATCTCACTCACTCTTCTCCTCCAACCAAGCTCAAAATCTCCAAAACCCATTTCTAATCTTTCTTGAGAGTTGAGATCTAGCTCCATGCACAACTTCATGCTAATTCTTTTATGGGTTTTATGGAGAATGAGAAGAGAGTAATTGTAGTGATTTATTTTGAATTTAGGAGTTTATTTGAATGAGTTTACTACTTGTAGATTAAGAGAGGATTAAGGAAAGTTTAAGAAAATATTATGAGAGGAAGAGAGGAAAGAAACATGAAATGAGAAATAAAATGAAAATATGAAAATGTTAGCCACTTCTAAGTTAAATTATGGGCTGAGCCCACTTTCATTTCTTATTCAAGAAATCACTATTTATCTCTGAAATTCATCGACAAACATAGTCAAATTTACACTCATTTTTCTCACGTCGAAAAAGCGGGCTCAACTAAGGGTGCTTCAAGACCCAATCTTCCGTCTTTGAAAAATCAAGCATAATAAGCGTTCTGTCAATTAACGGTTAAATATTTAAATTAACAATTTAGATATTCATTCGTTAAAATTGCAAGGTGTTAAAAATATTAAAAAATCTTTAATAAGATATTCACCTTGAAAGTATAAACAAATGTTATCAACACATTGTTTGGTATAAACCCAAACACTTTATTTCCACTTCTTTAAAATGTTTTTTTAAAGATCCACTTACATTCACAAATGTATCCAAAAGGTTTAAAGACTAATGTTACTTAACATTGTCACTACAAAACCAAAACCATTTCACTTAACATTATCATTAAAATATTTACTTTAAAGTACTTATCAACAAGATCATATATTTTTAATTAACTTCTCAAAACCATTTGTTTATAACTAAGTGTTATAACCAAAATCACTTATCGTTTTATAAATTACTTTTCTTACTTTTTCCAAACTTATATATATAACTACTTTTAAAATACTTATAAATACATTTTAAATATCCACATAAAATATTACTTACAAACTACAAATTAAGAATTTAACAAAAATCATAAAAAAGCATGTTTTATATCCATTTTCATTAAAAATTCATGAATAATTAATAAATATATATTTAAAATTGAAACCACTTTTGAAATATTTTAATATGTTATTAAACATCCCTAAAACGATTGTAAAAAATACCGTGTTTAAACGTCATTTTAAACCATTTAAAGTTTCGAGCAACAAACAATACAATTTGTAGAACTGCTGTCAAATATTTAGAAACATAAAGAAAGTGTTCCAAATGGAAAGTGTTGTAGTTTCACATATTTGCCCCCAAAACCCGTTTTAAACCCTTTAAAGTTCGACCAATTTTCAACTAGTAAAAAATCAATTTGAAGTCCAATACTTTTATAGTATATACTTTACTTATAGTACTTAATAGCCATACCCTAAAGACATCTTCCCAAAATCACATTAAAAATCACCAAAACAAGACATTTTAGGAAGTGATATATAGTGACCTTTTCGCTCCTATCTTTTGCAACTTCATTCAACCAATTTTAAAATCATATAAACTTCGATATTTTTATGGTAATAAGTACACGTATAGTACTTATTAAAATAGCAAAGAAAGCCTAAAAAATGACTTTCAAACTGATATTAAAAATGACAAATACATGGCGAATTCAAAGTGCTCATATAGTGAACTTTTTTGCTATAACTTTTGCCACTTTGTTCAACGAGTCCTATAACTTTTTAAACCACTTACTCACTGTCCATACACTACTATGATTGTGGAGCATAACCAAAATATATACTTTCACACTATATTTACAAATAACCATTTTAAGCAAGTTAAAGATAAAGGATTTCTAAGTGCACTTACAAAGACTATTCTCAATTCAAACACTTTCAAATACACTTTAACTTCACATACAACCAAATCAAACATGTAAACACAAAGTCAAAGAAATGTTACATGTTTTAGAGGGTAATAGAAGTGATATTATTACATATAAAGTTGTCACTTGCTTTTTATATGAACCAAAAATGGCACAAAAACCCAATAGAAAGTTGAAGAGAATAAAAAGTGAAGAAGACAATCGAAAAGAGTAAGAAATGATCATATAGATATTTATAATGGTTCGGCAAACTCTGGCCTATGTATGCTTAATGATTTTATTACTTATCTTCTGACATGGGGCAGAAATTTTGAGGGGTCGGTAAAACTCCGACACTTAGATTTTTAAAATTACTCCAACACTTAGATTTTCAATATTACAAGAATATAAAGTAAAGTAGAGCTAGAGCCAAAAGATCCTGAAAAATGAGTCGTACCCTACTGTTTATAGAGGTAGGGAGCCTAAAATCTCATACAAAAGATCTCCAGGATGTTCTCCTTGCTATAGGCCAGTTCTCTATGAAAATAAGATTTCACATCATCAAGTAAGTATGGGTCGGTACGACTCCAAGGATAGGGTCGGTACCAATGCCTAAAATGGCCAAACTGGTCATCTTGAATACTTTTGTTCAGCTCATCTTGGGGTTAGCTTCGTGATTCCATAGTTGTTTGCACAATGCTTATTTTGGAATCCAAATGACAGAGTTGAAGAAGAATAGAGTTGCTGATTTTGGAATTCGTGGAGATTGATAAGGAATTGCATGAAATCAATAGAATAACATTGGAAATAGGTTTTTAACATCAAATAGGGCTTACAGGTAGAAAATGGACTCATAAGGAGGAGTGTATATGGGTCAGTACTGACCCATAGTTAGAGGTCGATACCAACCCCATACTTGTAGGCTTCGGACCTTTGTCATTTTGTGGTGGTTTTGTATTTAAGTTGTGATCTTGGTTGTACTTGAGTTTTGGCTTCATGGTCACCTCTATGGGCTTCTTACCTTGATAACTTCAAAGTTTGGTTCATCATGTTCGTCTGTATACTGTCTGGTCAAAAGGTGGGATAACACTTGCCACCCAAATCATGCCTTGCGGATGGAAGGTGTGCTTTGTTCAACGACAATTGTGATGTCAACCTTTAATAGCGGAGCTCTATGGCTATTTTAATCTTAGAGAATCGTGTAGTTCCTTTAGATTCTCTTATCAATTACGAGTCGCTCCAGACCTGTCATAGCCTAAGACTCTAGACTCTCCCTAACTGTTGTATATACAATACCACAATTCCGATCTCATCGAAGTCATTACATCACATGTCAAAACCATCCCGTGTTCATCCGAGATTTATATCATTATCATTCTAATTTCATTCGGAGTTATTGCATATCAAAATCATTCCATGTTCATCTAGGATTTATTTGTTTTGTTCTAATTTCAAGGCATTCAAATCCTTATATCAAATTAGTACATTTTATAAATTTGATCTCTCCAGATCGTTTAAGATTTAGTTTTGTACATGATTTCTCCGAATCATTTGATATCCAGTTTTCAACGTGCGAATTCGACGGATCATTTATAGTTAGTTTAGTGTGCGATCTCTCTGGATCATTTATCGTTCAAGTTAAGGAGACGATCTCTCCAAATCGTTAATTGAGTTAATTAAATTCAAATAATGAAAACAACATAAATTTAACATCAAGGTAATTGCCTCATCCGGCATTAGTCTTACATCCAGCCCAGAGCTTGCCTAGAGACCATTCGGGATCCAACACATGAGTAAGTATTTAGACTATATTATTGCATGGCTTATTGAAAAGGGGAGAGCAATTGTGAGAATCAGACCTGATTCCCTGCCACCTTAATCAAGAGATGACTATCCTTGATCCATGGACATTTCCATTTGTGGCGATTAATGGCTACTCTTGTCCCACCGTCGTAGCTTGATTTCTCATATATTGTTGAAGTTAGTTATCTCTGACCTGTTCCTCTATCAGACCCTATAGGTAACTACAATCATTTTTGCTATGCCCATCCAACTCATGGAATAGGCAGTATTTCCAGATACCCTTTTGGCATTCTGTGGGTACTCTTCTCGTCGACTTTCGATAGGGGATCTATCCTATAATATCTAGATAAATCCGCTACAAAGTTTTATTTAAGTTCGTGTAAGAAGATAATTTCAATTCCCTTCTCTATCGCTTTAATCTATAAAAGCTGTCATCCATTTTTCGCTTTCCTTTGCCTTTGTTGGATTCTTCTTAGTGCAGTCCCTCACCATCCATAGTATTGATTTCTTCCTGATCAATCTCGGTATCCTCCTGATGTAACTATCTCTAATCCTTATGATAAAATTCTACTAGATTCCTCAGAGGATCCCGTTCTAGTGCAGTCTTGAAATCCATTATGGTTATTACTGAAACCACTGCCATTAGAACCATTGAAGGGTCTAGCTTATCAACTACAGTAGCAGCCGCATTGAATCTTGTTCGAAAACTCTTGAGGGTTTCTTCAGTCATCTGCTTCATGCTTGCTAACGTCATTACATTCTTAGGTCGGGAAATATGTACCGGGAACTGCTTCACAAATATGTTCACCAACTTGGCCTATGTGCTAATGGAACCATTCTCTAGTTGTTTAAACCATAAGGCCACTAAACCTATCAAATATGAAGGGAAACACCGTCCCATAACCTTTTCAGATGTACCCAACACCTCTATGTGATGAATATACCTCATCAAATGAACCGTTGGCTCCATCTTCCTTTCATACGTTTCCAGCGTAAGTAGTTTGAAATTGGGTGGATTCGTAGCATACCAAATGTTTGGAGTGAATGGACTCCTACTCATATCTTCCAAGATCTGGTTTGGCAACCCACCCCTTAGTGCTCGTCTCACCAACTCAGCAATTCTGTCATCATCATTTAAAGGAACTCTAAGGTTAGTAATATCAACCTGCTTCCTGACTCCACGAGGGAATTCTGGTACATACTCCTCCAGTTGCGCTTCTACATTTTGATCCGTGTTCAAACACTCTGCTTCGGTTCCAAAATGTACATCATTCCTTCCAAGGGCAGGATGACCCATGTCCCCGCGCCCTTGGGGGTTGGTATCGAACTGTACATTTGGCTTGGGGTTTGTTCTAAGTCATTTTACCAAACTCCCAGGTAGTTGTGCTCCAGCTTTAGGTCCTTGATTATAATTTGCAGTGACTCTAGTTGTTCCCATTCTTCTAAATAAATCCTCCATCGTCTCTTCCTGGCATGCCATCATCCTTTCTTGCTGTCCATTCATCATAGTTTCCATCTCATTCCTGGTTATGTAGATTGATGGAGGGTTTGCTCCCGAGGATGCCTCTTGGCTACCTCCTAGTTGATTTACTCCAACAACAATCCTTCTATGTGATTTTCTAGCCATTTAGAATCTTCCCAAGTCTTTAATCAGTGAGTTTAAGCGTATTCCTTAGTGAAAGCATCAAACGTTTGAACCAAAAATGGCATAAACACCTAATAGAAAGTATAAGATAAATAAAATGTGAAAACAAACTGAAATGAGTAAGAAATGAGTATACAGAAATTTATAGTGGTTCAAAAAACTTCGGTTTACATCCGCTTAATGATATTAGTACTTATCTTCTGACTTCGGGAAAAAGTTCCTATAGGTCTGTAAAACTTCGACAATTAAATTTTCAGAATCACAATCATATAAACTAAAGTAAAGCTAAAGCCAAAATATCCTTAAAAATGAGCCCTACCCTGCTATTTATAGAGGTAGGGAGCTTAAAGTCTCTCACAAAAGATCTCCAGGTTGTTCCTCTTGCTATAGACTAGTTCTTCATAAAAATAGCATGCCACATCATCAAGTAACTACGGGTCGGTAAAATTCCAAGGATAGGGGTCGTCATCAATCCCTAAAATGGTCAAACTGGTCATCATGAATTCTTTGCTTTGGCTCGTCTTGGGATTGGCTTCGTGATTCCGTAGTTATTTGTATTAATATTAGCTTATTTAGAAGTCCAAATGACAGAGTTGTAGAAGATTAAAGTTTCTAATTTAGGAGTTCGTAGAGATTGATAAGAGATTGCATGGAATCAACAAAATAACAATGGAAATAGGTTTTTAACATCAAATAGGGCTTATAGGCAGAAGATGGATTCCCAAGAGGGAGTGTACATGGGACGGTACCAACCCATGGTTAGGGGTTGGTACCGACCACACACTTGTGGGTTCGGGCCTTTGTCATTTTGTGGTTGTTTTGTGTTTGAGTTATGATCCTAGTTGTACTTGAGTTTTTGGATTCATGTTCACCTCTTTGAGCTTCTTGCCTCGATAACTTCAAAGTTTGGTTCGTCGGGTTCGTCCGTATACCACCTGGTCAGAAGGTGGAATAACAATTTCAAAGCAAGGGGGCCTAAAATTATAACTTCAATATGTTCATACTTAACTTTAACTTTATATTCAAATACATAACATATATAGCACAATATATACTTCTTCAATGGCGAGTAAACTCACTTAAATACATGCTAAAACCAAGCGCAAGCACACAAGAACACAAGACCACATCCTATCATCATCGAACAACCAAAGCTTCCACTTTTTTCCTTCAAAAGTTCAACTACAAGCTCCCTTACCCTTATATTGCTCACGAAAAATATAGGTATCCCATTTTTTTTTCACTTTTTCCACATTTAAGTTTCTTTTTTATGTTATCAAGATGATAGGCCTTTTCCAAAGTTTAATGGAGATTGAAGTTGATTTGATATGATTTTTGGAAGATTTAAGAGAAAAGACAAGGCATGAAGAGGCTTATCTTTTTGCATAAAACGTAGGAAAAATGATTATGAACAAATGAAATATGTTGTGTAGATTTAATCAAGAGGGAAAATGACTCCTTATGCCCCTCAAATGGTTGGCCAAACGACCACCCTGTTTGTTTATTTTCCACCTCACACATGAAACAAATATTTAACACTATTAACCAAAATATATCTTTCCTTACTCCATTTGTTAATCTTTTACCGTTGGCGCCAAAATTGGCCACCAACACCCAATTATGTAAATGTACCAATATCCAATCCAACAGTAGAAATATAACAAAATTAAAACAATCAGAAAGCAAATAAAAAGAGACAAGATTTATAGTTGTTCGATTAACTCCGTCTATCCACTCCCAAATAATCCTTTTTATTATACTAAAGTTTGTTTATAGTTACAATCTGAAATCCAAGAATAAAATTGGCAGGGTGTAGCCTAGGTTGAAGACAAAAGGAAGTAGATTGAAGATCCTTTTTTAATGTCATGCATTCTATATCTATAAAGGAGGACATGCACAGATCGAACATAAATTTTAATAGAAGGTTGGAGAGACCAAGACTAGGCCATCCAAAAAATTTCAGACCCATTGAGGCCCACAATAGGGATCGGTACTAATCACTATTAGTGTGTCCAAATGGACTGTAAGCCCTATGAGCTATGCCGATAATGTTAGCTACCTCTTCTTAAATTTCGTACAATTATGACGTACAGTTTGTGTGATATCGCATTTTGCGTGAAATAGTGTTGCATGAATTCTGAATTCTGCTGATCCCTCTAGAGGGATAGGTACCAATCCCTCCAATCTCTTTCAAATGCCATGCGATCCTTAGAAGATCTT
This sequence comes from Allium cepa, assembly GCA_030765085.1. Taxonomy (NCBI): domain Eukaryota; kingdom Viridiplantae; phylum Streptophyta; class Magnoliopsida; order Asparagales; family Amaryllidaceae; genus Allium; species Allium cepa. Next base: position 816,887,591 of record CM060940.1, on the reverse strand, counting down.
CTCTATGTTGTATTATGCTTAGCCTCCATGTTTCATGTCAATTGGATTAGTAGAACTCGAGTTATTAATCAATCTTTGTTGCAATATGTTATGAAGGCTGATTATAGCCAATCCCTATGGAGGAATAGGTACCGATCCCTTCAACTTGCTCCAAATGATATGCGATCCCTATGGAGTGTTCTATATGTTGTAATTATCCCGTCATCTAAGTTTCCTGTTAATTGGATGTGTAAATGTTCAATCTTTGCTATAAAGTTGGGTTTAGTCGATCCCTAAGAGGGAAGAGGGCCAATCCCTCTTTCTTCATCCTTTTGATGTGCGATCCCTAGGGTAGGCTTCCTACGTTCCCCGCATCTTGCTCATAAAATTTCATGTGCCTTTGATTTATGGATTTTAAGATATTGATTATTTTCCATTAAGCTGTACATGCTTGGCTGAAATATGTCGATCCCTTTTATACCGATCCCTTTTTATACGGTCCCTTTCTTAGGTAAAGTAAATTACCCATTACTTGCACATACAAACTCCAAACGACTTCATATTTGAAATGTAGCCTCATGGAGCCTTCCTTGTCACTTTATACTGGTCTCACCCATTTTGGGACAAAATTTGAGGACATGTACTAATCCCCTAGGGGAAGAGACAGGCACCGATCCTATGATTGGACGAGGTACTAATCTGTACTTAGAATATTCTGGAGATTCTATCTTTTGGTATGGGTTGATTGTCGCTTCATATTATTTCCTACATTTGACTTCTAGACCTCACAATTATCGCTCTTAACTAATAGCCTTGATATTCATGATGTCTGTTGGGTTAAATCCGCCTTTCTACTACCTTGGTAAAAGGTGGGTTAACACTTTTCCTTCCAAAACATGCCTTGCGATAGGAAGGTGTGTTTTAAATTGCCATAAATCCAAAATCTGAAATCCATAGTCGTATTTTCCAATCCAGAATCCAATCCAAATCCACGGTCTCTCCGGATCATTTTATCCGAATATCCATCCATACAAAGACAAATCCATTGCTATTCGAAACTGATATCCAAATCCATGACCTCTCCGCATTGTTATCCTAATCCAAATCCTCGTTCTCACCGGATTCTTACTGAGCACAATCTGTACTCGACGACATGAGTAGGCCGATCCATCGCATTCGAGCGAAGAGACCTACCCATTTCTAGGTATGGTCCATACTTGACACCTGATCTCTCAAGATCCTTGCCGAGCACAATACATACTCAATGACCTGAGTACGTCGATCCATCGCGTTACCTACCCTTTGCTAAGTGTAGTCCATACCTGACGACCTTGATCTAATCGGATGCTTTTCGAGCACAATCCATACTTGACGACCTGAATAGGTCGATCCATCACGTTCGAGCGAAGTGACCTACCTGCCAGGCATAGTCTATACCGGACAATCTTGTTGGGTTTTATTCTTCAGCCTCGATACCCAGTTGAGGACTTAATTCATGATGCACGAGTCCGTTTCATCGTGCTCACCGGGCGAAAAGACCCGTACCTTGCAATTGTTATTCCATCTCCCCGAACAGGACCACAATCTCGATATATGTTATCTGTTATATTGATCCAAATTTAAGCATTCCTAAGTCTATTTGTCAAAATATAAAATAAGGGTCTATACGATTAATAAACCAAAGTTTAAATAAAAACTAGAAAAACAAGAGTTCAAAGCAAACAAGAAGAAAAAAACAAATTTCACAAACCCAAGCACAACGATTTATCATCATCTTGGAGCATACATAGGGACCGTCCTCGATCCCTTACATGTGTAAGTGACATAGCTATACTACTATAGAGTTTGTTACTTATTCCATGCCATCTCAATCAATTGATGACAAGTTGATGATGACGCCTTTGTGATGACCCGGAATTTTAGGCTATATCAGTTTAATAATCTGTATTAAAATTTAAATTGATTTGATAATTGTATTTAATAATTTTAATTTAAACTGGCAAATTATTCTTTCCTTTTTGCAGAGCAAGCGAGGTTAAACTGGTCCCAAATTTATTAAAAAAGAAGAAACAACACACAAGTGAAGACAAAACAAGGAAAGAACAACAATGAAAAAATGGAAAAAAACAGGAAAAGGCACATGGAACTAGCTGATCCAAGGTTCAATCTGGTGATCATGAAATACATGCACATTATCCCTCATTCCAAACAAAATGTCATGCCTCAATGCAGACCATAGCAGATCATGGCTCCTGATGATACCATTGAAACACCTCTTATTCCTTTCTTCCCATATTCTTTTCAACAGCTTTTTCAATATGAAGAAAAAAGGAAAACTTTCCTCATCTCTCCACCTAGTAGCTTGCTCAATGAAGCCCCATTGATCAGCAGAAATAGTAGAAACAACCATCTTACCAATTTTGTTCATCATTTTGTTCCATAGCTGCATAACATACTGACACTCAAAGAATAAGTGTTGGATACTCTACACTTGTATATAAAATAATTCACACCAGGAAGGAACAGACATGCCTACCCAATCAACCTATCTCTAGTTAACAATGCCTTGTTCCTAACCTTCCAGAGCATTAGATTATCACTGCTTGAAGAGTAAGCAGCCCATATAGCCTTGCTCCACTTGCAGTTAGGCATAGTATCTGTACCTAACAATGCTTTATAAATACAGGAGACGGCGTGAGTTTTACCATTCCAATGCACCGTGTCTTGTTCATGTGTCACATATCTGTTCGTAGCATATTGATTCCAAAAGGCTCTGACAAACTGATTACTAGAGTAAGGCATCACAAGAACACCATTATCAATGTGATCAATTGCCATAGCATTCAAACCAATACCAGATTGAAATTTTTGTTGCGATGTGAAAAGCTGTTCAATTATGATACCCTTACTTATCCATGGCTCATGCCAAAAACTGCAAGTGCTTCTGTCAGAAAGCATGATCTGAACATAAGGCTGAAAAGTGTTTCTCAACTTCAAAATGCTTCTCCATATCCAACTGCAAGACTGCGGAGCCTCCATAAGCCAAATTTTTTTTGCTCCAACATTATACCTGAGCACCCACCTGATCCATAAGGAATCCTTCTTATGTAACATAGCATCAAGGTGATAACTATAGGCTACTTTGTTCCATGCTTCAATGTTGCATAAACCAAAAACCCCTTTGACTTTTGGTTTCTCTAAAATAGAAAACGAACAGGGATCTATCTTCTTGGATTGAATGGACCCAAACCAGAAAAATCTCATCATGGCCCTTCTAACCATTCTCAAAAGTTTGATTGGAAGAATGTATGCTCTAGCCCAATAGACCATCATGGAGAAGCTAACCGACTTGACGAGAACAAGCCTGCCGTCTTGAGATAAGAGTTTGTTCGCCCAACACCCCATGACATTAGTTATTCTTTGATAAAGAGGAAGACAGTTCGCATGTGTCACTCTAGAAGTACATAGAGGCAAACCAAGGTAAGTCACATCAAGATTCATGGACTGCAAACCAGCAGAGGAAGGAAGGTTATGCTGCTGCAATATAGAAATCCCAGCAAACAGAATACTAGATTTACTAAAATTAAGCCTAAGGCCCGTCATTAGGTAAAATTTATGAAGAGCGCCAATAATGCATTCAATGGAAGGTAGGCTCGGTTTGGTAAATATCATGATATCATCAGCGAAGTGAAGGGAAGTGATTTGAAGGTCTTACAGTTTGAATGATAGTGAATTTGCTTGTTATGGTACAATGGCCTTAATAAGCAAGTAAAGACTTCCATAACCAAGAGAAAAACATAGAATGAAAGAAGGTCCCCCTGCCTTATGCCTTGCTCAGACGAAAAGAAGCCAGTGTTAGCACCATTTAAGATCAAAGAGAAGGAGGGTGTAGAGATGCACTCATAAATCCAAGCAACGAAAACTTTAGGAAAGCCCATCAGAGCCATAATTCTAACAATTTATTTCCACTGAATACTATCACATGCCTTCCTTAAATCAAGCTTAAACATTGCACCAGGTGTAACATTAACACAGCTATATCCCTTTAACAACTCATGGGCAAGCATTTATGTTATCAAGGATGTTTCTGTTAGGCAAAAAGGTTGCCTGATTGTTGGATATTATTCTAACCAAAATAGAAACCAGTCTCGAGGCAATAATTTTTTATATGCATTTGTAGAAAACGTTGCAACAGGAGATGGGTCTGAAAGAAGTAACAGATACTGCAGGCATGTTCTTTGGGATTAAAACCAAGTTCGTAGCATTAACAGATTTGAGAAGCTTAAATTTATCGAAGAAATTGTTCACGGCCTTACAGAAATCGCCACCAACTATATCCCAACTAGAAGTGAAGAAAACCACATTGAAGCCATCAGGACCACTACACGAGCCTTTTTCATAGCAAAAAGGATGTTCTTAATTTCTTCGTTAGTCACTTTTTCCATCAGCTTTAAAGCATCATCGTTATTAACTCTAGGCAGACTTATATTAGAGAGTTGGTCCAGCTCAGGGTTGAAATTATTATAATTTCCAAAGAGGGAGAATAGTACTTCAAAATGCATTGTCAACCTTCTCAGGAGATGTGTGCAAGGTTCCTTCTTCATCATAAATGGAATTGATGTTATTTTTCGAATGCTTTACCTTTAGTGAGGCATGAAAGAAATTAGTATTCATGTCCCCTTCAGCAGCCTACTTGATTCGATGTTGTTGCCTCTTCATATCACTTTCAGTTGCTAGAGTTTTATTGAGCTCATTGAAAAGAGAAGATTCTTTTTCAGCAAGGTCAACACTGTCAAGATTAGCCATCATCAATTCCTGAGCCTCCTTCAACTGCTCCATGAGGAAGGCAGATTTAAGATTGCCATTGCCAAACTTATGTCTTCCCCATGTCCTTAATGCTTCTTTAGTTTCCTTAAGCTTTCTACAAAAAATGTACATAGGATTTCCAAAAAAAATCATTCATCCAAGCAGACTGTAAGATTGAAATGAACTCTGGATCATTAACCCAGGAGTTATAGAATTTAAAACCTCTTTTGACTCCATGAGGCAGCTTCCCGGTGGTAATGATGAGGGGGGAATGGTCAGAAAGAACTGGATGGGGAAGGAAGGTGGATATATTGGGCCAAAAGGAAAGGGCTTTGAAGTTGGTAAAGGAATGATCAATGTTACAAAAAATTTGGATTCCACTCCTAGACCTATTGTTCCAAGAGAAGATAGCACCAGATTTGGGAATAGGAATTAAAGATGAATCAGAAATGGTAGTATTCAATGGCTAGATATCCCTTAGCATGAGAGTAAGGCCTCCAAGCTTGTTAGACAAGTTAAAGCAACTGTTGAAATCTCCCATGATTACCCAAGGATGAGTTTCTTGCCTGAAAGCAGGAATCAAATTGAAGAGAGATTGTCTTGAGGGAAGAGAGTTAGAAGCATAAACAAAAGAAATGTAAAAAGAGGAGGAGGAATTGTGGTACTTTGCATGAAAATGCATTATTTGAGGCGTAGCATGTAGGAGATCAAGTGAAAGCTCGGCAGGATTGTGAAGCACCATAATGCGACCATAGCTCGCTTCAAGAAGATTGTGAGTAAGGGACCACGAAGGGTTTATGTACTTAGCAGCAGTTATAGTTAGGGGAAGATTCAACTTAGTTTCAAGGATAGCAAAGATTGATAGTTGATGAGAGGCTATTAAATGCTTAACTTGATCGAGTTTGAGGAAGTAATGAGATCCTCTAATATTCCATGCACCAAAATTGTGCAACATGGATTATACTAGAGAGAGGAGAATTGCTTCTTTCATGCTCCTCGTAATGGGAGACTGAATTCTGGATTTATCCGATTTGTGATTCTTTTGCTTTTTATTCTTTTTGTATTTATCATTCTTGGTTGAGACACTGTTGTCATCAGATGGTCCTTTTGGAGCAGGTGGAGGGGATATCCATCCTGGAATTGATCCTAGAAAGGCATATGGTTGTTTAGATGGAGATTTGCCATGAGGTGCCGAAGGAGAAGGGGCAGAAGAAAAGGAAGAGAGAGATGATTGACGGTCGGAGAAGATTAGGTCAGATATTTATTGTTGCAATAGACCACAAAATAACTCATTGAAATTAGGATCCAGAGGGGGTTTGAATTTTGATTGCATTGAGGCAAATGAATTTTGCATGGTTTGTGCATTATCTGTCCTTTGTGCATGTATTTGGTTGATAAGATCGGTTTGGTTATCATGCATCAGATGCTTATCAGATTCAAGCACTATCTTATTTGCAATATCTACAGTTTGACACTGCATTACCAGTGTATCATCAATTGTACGTTGTAACTGCTCATTTCCATTTTGCTTATCAGTTATGTATCCTATATTTGAATTGATTCCCTCAACTACAATTTCTTCCTCTACATCAACATCATCCCCAATATATATTTCATTCCCCACACTGGTAGCATCAATCCTATTATTTAAAACTTCAAATTTATTGTATGTCAGAAAACATTCCTGGAGATTATCAGCTATTCCAACTTCCTCATTAATTTCATTACCACTCTTCTCATCATTTTTACCATTCATGACTTGTTGCTGAACTGTTGTTTTTTCTCCTTCTCCCCCTACAAACACACCGTTCTCCATGAGATCTGGCATTAACTGAGATTTTCTATCCATCAATTTAGCTTTTCTAAAGGGAACTTTCTTCCTGACCTGTTTGTTATTCATTATTTGTTTACCTATCCCAAGGTTTTTATCTTTCCCTTCTTGGATCTTCTTCAAAGACACCAAGTCAACATCATTCCTCCCATTATCCCCAAATTGCATCAAGTGGCTGTTAGTGAAGTGGCCAAATTCCTTGCATTTTGTGCATATTTTAGGTCTCCATAGGTAGCTTACCCGCACCATTTGCGTCAAACCATCGAGCAGTTGGACATGAAACTCACCTACCAAATCAACATCGGGCGAGACATCCACTAAGCATTATGCAAATCCAATCCTCTCCATTCTTTCAGTTGAAGTGTCCATACATAAAAGCCTTCCAATTCTCGAGGCAAGCCAGTTAATGCCAAAAAGTGACCAAGCAAAATTGGAATATTGGTAAATTTTAACCAAACAGGGACTGATTTGATTGTACTGCAGCTGTTTCCAATAGATGGATCCCAAGCCTTCACAATGAAAATCTTGTTCCTAATGAATATAGGGTCCCATTCAATTATTTTCCTTCTGTCCTCAACACAAGACAGATGGAAAAGGAACAAGGTTCCATCAGATTTAACTGTTATTTCTCCTTTCAGCTTCCATAGTTTCTTTAGATAATTGATCACAGATAAGTAGGACAGGGGTTTATCAAGAAAGAAACCAATCGACCAGTCACCCATACATCATTACCTGCTTGAATAACAGCACTTGGAGGAACAAGAGCAGGACCATTGTATTCAAGAGGAATAACTACCGGGGAATACTGGCCATCATTGTGTGGCTTGGATTTGAAAGGTCAGGTCCAGGAAGAAGAGTCAGAAGATGGATTCGACCGAAGAGGTGGAGATTAGGAGGAGGTAAGGTAAGAGGAGAGTTCGGTAAGGGGGCAGTAAGGGAAGGATGAGGGGGTACAGTTGAAAATGAGGGAGGGACAGTTTGAAAGGATGGGGTATGGGATAGGGGATGTGCGGGAGCTGCCATGAAAGGAGAGTGGATTGATGATTTAGCCTTGGCAAATTATTCTTTTAAAAGCAAATAAATATTTGAATTGATAAATTTTATCTTTTAAAAGCTAATAAAATGTTTTCTATTTATAATGTATATATCTTTATATATTGTAAATAGTAATCTTTGGTTTGAAATTTGATAAAAAAATAAAATCCTGTTTTCAAATTCTTGTATATTTTGGTAATTTGGAAATTCTAATTAATTTAATATAAAACTTTTCAAAGCTATTTAAGTATACAATCATATAGTTTTAAAATACTTAAGGTAAATGTGAATTGTTTAAAATACATTTTTAGCTTAAGTTCAAATTTAAATAATATTAACAAAAAGGTTTGTTTCTTTTTCTTTTTAAATATTGCATAATAAATATGATTTGTAATATAGATATAGATAGGTTTTAAATACAATATAATTTTTATTTCTAAACTAAATAAGTAGTTATATATGTATATATATAACTTGATTTTTAAATTGGATTTTACAATTTAATTTGAATTTGAATTAATTTTGAAATTCAAAAGATATATATTTTGAAATATTTGAATTTAAAGATATTTATATAAGCTTTAATTTATAAATATAATTGATTTTATTTTCTTTAAAGTTATCTATATTTATAAAAATAAGTATTTGTAAATTTATAAATTAAGTAAAAAGCTTTTTCTTAACAATTTAAATAAAAAAGAAAATACTTAAAGGACAAGTGTTATTATATTAAAGCTTAATATAACATGTGTAAATTAAATAAAAAGAGTAATAACGAGTGTTAAGTAATTAATAATACTAATGGCAAATGTCACATTTAATTTAATTTTTATTTTGTTTTTTTAAAATCAATTCAGCCTATATATAAAACATTTCTCCTTCTCTTCTATTTTCTTTTCTATCTTCATTCTAAAATCAAGAAAACTCAAAGATTTCTCAAAGTAAAACCAGAAATCAAAAATCTGAGAAACATCTTCCTCAAACCTGTAATCCACTATCAAAATCAAAAGCATGCAAACCATTTTCATTTTTAAATCCTGTAATTTCATTTTCAAACAACTCAAAAGCCTGTGCATTTTCTTCAAAACTAAGATCTGTTCCAAGGCAAACCTAAGATAAACAAAGCCTGCAATTCATTTTCAACATCAAAACTTGAAGCATCAAAGCTTGTTTCTTTTTCAACCTGAGATTTGATCAAGCAAGTAAACTTGGAAAATTGTCTGAAGCAAGCTCAAAATCAAATCTTCAGTCATCTCAGCATATTTCAATAACAAGCACATTTTCAACAAATTCAAAATTTAAAAAGTCTAAAGTTGTTTTCAAAACAAAAGGCTTTGTTCTTCATCATGTCTGGTGAGTAACATCACTTTTAAAAAATTTAAGTATATGAAATCTGTTGCATGTACATATCTGGAATTAGTGTGTTTGTATGTATATATATTGGTGCGTTTCTATGTATATATGTGAATGAATGGATGTGTATTTGGCTATTTATCAGTGATTTAATCGTTCTTAGTTTCAAAGGTAAGAATACAAACAAAATTTATTTTATCTTGATCTAGGCTTGGTTCGGATTCAAGACTTAAACAAAACTTATTTGTTTCATCATAAATTTTAGTTTAATTTTTTATTTAAGTCAAGATAAATTTGAAATGGCTCTGGAAATAAGAACAACAAAGCAAGATTAATATAAAGTGAAAATTCAAACATCATGATTCAATGTTTCAGGCTTAGGATCTGAAACATCATCCAAAAACATGATTTTTAAAACTAAAATCATAATTTTTAGCTTAAGGATGAATATGCAGTTCTGGTTTGACCAGAAATTGGGTTTTGGGATTTTTCTGATGATCTCGATGGTCTGGGAGGTCGGGGTTCCTTCTTGTGGTAGTAGGATGATCGGAGATAGTGGGGAAAATGGCAGAAGATTTGGTAGTTCACTGTGGCGGCGGCGGATGATTTGAGGTTGTAAACCAAGTTTTGGTGATGGTCAGGAAATGATCCACCCTGGTGCCTTGCGATGATCGAGTTCGACAGAACTTAGGGAGATGGAAGAGGGAATGTTGACGAGGTCATGGCCAGAGGTGCTGACACTCCTGTGGTCAAAAAGACGAGGTTGAGGGATTTTCCAGGTTGGTCTATTGTTCCAGGTTTGAGTAGTAATGCTCGATTTTGATTTCGAGTTGATAGAGAAGTTCTATTGGTCGTAGTCTGATCTGGGGATGATCGTTTACATGTGGCGATCGTCGTGGATAGTTGGAGGTGGTGAAACCTCTGGTTCATGTGCACGGTGCAAATTCTGGACAAGTTTGGATTTGAAGAGATGAGGTACTCTAGTATTTACTCGAGTTGTTTCGTGAATTTCTCAAAGTAAGGGGAGATTTGGCTCGGGGTTTTGAGTTTTTGGGCTCGAGTCAGTAGGTGGTTACAGGTTTAAAAAAAACTGTCCGCTTTTAAAATTTTAAATTTGATTTTAAAATTTGAAAGCAAAGATTTAACAAAGATTTAAATCAGTTCTAAGTATGGATTCAAATCTAAATTTTTATCCTAGTTTTGAAATATAATAAAGTTTTATAAAATTTAAATGCTTTAACAACTTTAAATGTTTAAAGTATATTTTAAAATGATAGAAATTTAAAAGGAATTTGGTTTAAACTCTTTTAAATTTCTTTTATAGGATAAGTATTTCTTTAATATGTGATTTAAAAGGGTTTTTAAATTGTTTTTTAAATTTGGTTAAAGTTAAGTATTTATTTTAAATCTTAAATTTGGAATGAAATTTAAAAGTAAATTTGAAAATAAAATGTTTTCAAATGATTTTGTTAATGACTATTTAGTCATAAATAAGACAAATGTTTTATCTTAGAGTTAATTAAGATATAATGATTGGAAATTAATTAAATTAGCAAGATAATTTAAGAGTAATTAATTAATTTGATTAATTTATAGCTAGAATTAATTAGTTAAAGGTTGTTAGTTAATTAATTAAGGGTCAATTAATTTGCAATTAAGGATCAATAATTAGATAAGATTAGATTATAAATTAATGATTAGAAATTAATTAATCAAGTAATTAAGGATTAATTAAGTTGCAGTTACTCACTTAATTAATTAAATAACTAAAGATTAATTAATTGGTTATTAAAGATTAATTAATTGGTTATTAAAGATTAATTAATTTGTAATTATTAATGACTAAACTAAATTTAATTGCTTAAGAGAAGTAATTAAAGAATTATTAATAGTTAATGAAGATCATTAACTTGGAATTATTAAATAATTAATGAATGTGATTAATTTTGATAATTAATTATATTAATTAATTAAGGATAATCGTTTATGAAATTGTTTAAGTATAATTACTTAATGAAAGTAATAAAAGGAATTAATTACTCAATGTAATTAATTAAAGTAATGTGATTAGTTTAAGTTAATTAATTAAGTTTAATTAATTTAAGATAATCACTGGATTATTTGTTAAGTATAATTACTTAATGTAATTAATGAAGAATAATTACTTAGTGAAGTAATCAAGATGGGTAATTACTGGGTGTAATTAATTGAAGAATGGAAGTAATTTGGGTTAATTACTTTGTGTAATTAATTGAAGGATAATTAATTAATGGAAGAGATTTGGGATTAATTACCTTGTGTAATTAATATGAAGGATGATTACTTATTATAATTAATTTAAGAATTGATTAATAAAGTTATTTGAAGATAGTTAAGTGATGTAATTAATTAAGGGTAATTAATTACTAGATAAGATTAATTAAGGGTGATTAATAAATATAATTAATTAAAGATTAATTATTAAATGTAATTAATTAAGGAGTAGTTAATTTATTTAATGAAGTAATTAATTGTAGTTAATTTCTGAATGTGATTAATCAAGATTGATTAATGAATAATTAATTTAAGATTTATTATTAAATGTAATTAATTTAAATAGAATAATTAATCAAAAATGTAATTAGAGGATCATTAATTAATATAATTAATGATGTAATTAAGGGTTGATTAATTAAGGAATAATCAATCAATGAAGTAATTAATTAATGTAATTAATTAAGGATTAATGTAATTAATTAAGTAATGAAGTAATTAAAGTTTAATTACTATAAATGGTTAAGGATAATTAGTTTGTGTAATTAATTAAAGAGTAAAGTAATTAGAGGATGATTAATCAAGGGTGATTAATTAAGATGAATACTTATAGAATGATTAATTAATTGGATTGTAATTAATTAATGGTTATGTAAGCAAGATTTATGTGATGAAAGTAATTAATTTAACTAATTACAGATGGAAGTAATTAATTTAATTATTTTTAAATTAATTAAAGATAGTGTGATTAATCCTTGCTTATGTATGGATGGATGATATTGATTGCCTTGAATGGTTTGAGATCTCAGATATGAGATAAGTAATGCTGTGTGATATGGGTGCTTTCATTGATTTGTGATGATAATATGGATTATCTATTTGTGATCATAATTTGAATTATCTATCTATTGTGATATTGTGAGTTATCTATATGTGCGTATATAGATAATGAATCAAATTGTTTTAACTTTATAACAACTTGGACCTAAAAATGGCGTTTTGGATTTCGATGAGACCGGGATCGGGTTTCCAGATTTGGATATCTGAAAATCACATCGATCCAAATTAATGATAGGTCGTGAATCTCAAGTGATGATGAAGATTCAGAGTGTAAGGTTTATTGTCGTTAACTCTGAGGGTGATTCCAAAATGAGTGTAACGAGATAATGCCTTCGGTTTCATTCGAACCCGGAATGAACTTGAATGGATTGAATGCTTTCAGAACATCATCAGGTGGACGATGAGCATTCTAAGAGATGTGTTCTCTAAAGGTAATTGTAGCCTCAAGCCTCATCAACCGGGAATGGCTAAAACAGGGGAGGTGCAGCAAGGCTAAGTGGGTAGCACCCAAGTAGGACGAGATTTACCCTTGTCTAGAAGTCCCTTTTTATTCGGCTGTGTGGGGCAGTTGATTGCAATAACTGCCATGGTTGTCTTGTTCGGGACTGTTCTAGTAAGGGATGGTTCTGGCCTTGTGTTGGAGGGGATTTAGGGTGGATCTTTGGTATGGTGATCTAGGCCACGTACTGTGACGGGTGGTACTCCAGTAGCCCTGCCATTGATGAAAACCTATTCTTCCTTCGTGCCTTTATGGTTTTGATTATATTACCCACTTTGTGGCCAGTATGCTAGAATTTAATCATGTAACAATTTCAGTTATTTCTTGTTTACTTGAAAACCCTAGACACTATTATAATATCACTGGATTTCCTATCAAATTTTTTGGTTAGCATAAGGTAAAAGCTTACCCATGTTTATGTGTGGGGAGTCTTACGTGATACCTTTTCTTTTAAGGTTTTTCAAAGTTAAGAAACCTTAACCTGTTACTCACGCCAGACCCATGTCTAACCCGGAGTTTATCTTCTATTTTCTTAAACTCTTGGGTACTCAAATTTTTACGAGTAGCCAAGAGATTCAGGTCAGCTTTGACGAACTCTGGAGGAGCAATAGAGCAAGAGTCTTCAGCGTTTGTAGATATATATATTGTTCCGCTGTGTGATCTCTAAGTCGATATTTGTGTTGTATTGAGTTGTAATAACTAGACAGGTGTTTATAACTGTCTAGAATGTGATGAATAATCTATGTAACTCTGATAGATGTTGTATACTATGTAATATCTTATGTGATTAATATAATTTATTCGTTCCGCTGTTGAGATTCTAATGTTGTTTCTTTCTTTCTTCTCTACCTTTCTCTTTTATATCCCTTTCTTTCTTAAAGATGATGTGTCTTCCTAGGGAGAGAAAGGCTGGTCGTCACAGCCTTGATCCAGTGCCATTTTCATTCGAGGTGGATGGTGGCTGCTCTTGTTCCCCCACCGTAGTCCGAGTCCTTACATATCGTTGTAACTGACCATTCCTCGCACATTCCTCAATGACATCCTTCAACTGCCTGCATTCATTTGTATTGTGTCCATCTAGCCCATGGAATAGGCAGCGCTTTCCTGATGTCCATTCGCCTTCGGAGGGTTCCCTCCTTGCCGGCCTTCTACGAAAGGCGTCCTCGAGTATCTACCTATATCAGTTCTAGTGTTTCATTTAATTCTGAGTAAGAAGAGAATATGGGTTCCCCCCTCTGTTGCTTCGATCCATCGAAGCTATTATCCATGTTTCGTTCACCCTTTCCTGACACTACAGCCATCAAAACCATCGATGGATCTGGTCGATCCACCGAAACACCTGCCGCATTGAACCTAGTTAAGAAATTCTTGAGTGATTCTCCAACCTACTGCTTTACTGATGTCAATTTCATCACATCCTTGGGTCTCATAATGTGAATCCAAAACTGCTTCACAAATCTTTTGACCAATTCCATACATGTGCTAATAGAACCGCTCACCAACTGTCTGAACCATAACGTAGCTACATCCATTAAATACAGGGGAAACATCGTGCCAGGACTTCTTTCGAAGCCCCCGGTACTTCTATTTGTCATATATACCTCATCATATGCATAGTTAGATCTGACTTTCCGTCTATTGGCGTTAAAATTGGCCACCAATATCCAAGAAAAGGTTTGTTTAGAGAAGTAAATGAAGAAATTAAATTAAAATAGATGAAAATATCAAAACAATAAGCAAATCAAAATAGAAATTAAGAACAATAGGTTTTACAGAGGTACGACTGACTCCGGCCTACGTCCACTCCAAAGATTTACCTTTTATTAGATTATACTGTTAATTATAGTTACAAGTTTGTGGAATTCAAGGGTAAAAATGGCAGAGTACTACCTAGATAGGAAAGGAAGAGAAGAAGAATGAAGGTCCCTTTTCTGGAGCACGCCTGGTGTATTTATAGATAGAACTTTAGGTACATGAGCTTCTTATCCATATGGACCCACCATAGGGGTCTCTAGGCCCAAAGCCCAAAGGAAAGGGATCAGTGCTGATCCCTTCCTTGGTAGATTTTTGGGCCAGGACTCCTATGATGGATTCCTCAATGCAAAATACGTTTAATCTCCAAGTTTCATCTCATTTGGATCAAAGAAGCTCGAGCTATTGAATGTTCAATGCAAGACTATCCTTGGAATGCCAAACCCTATGGAGTGTGACGACCCATCGAAAAATGCTGATACCTCTTTTTCGCTAGACTACGTCGATCCCTCCTTTCTAGAGCATACCGACCATCACATATACCGATCCATGGATACTCATTTATGGTTATCTCTTGAACTCTATTACATAATGCCGATCCATCCTTCTCCATGCAACTTTGTTGATCCATATGCTACCAATCATACAGATCCCTCTAATACCACCAAGCTATGCCGATCCATACATCGTTACTTCCCAAACCAACAAAGTGTGTCGACCGCTCCGCCTTCGTATATGCCGAGCCCTCTTATACTTCCATCCCCTGCCTATCCAAGCCATGCCGACCCTTCTTGTCTCATGGGATCATACTGACCCATTACCCTCCAACGTGTTATACCGATCCCTCCTTGTCCTAAATGTTATGCCAACCCTTGAGTACTAGCTAGCCATGTTGATCCATACGTCATCTCCTATGCCGATCCAAGCTATGCCTTCCTCCAAGCCCTGCCGATCCTAGCTATGTTGATCCATAGGCTTCCACCGAGTCATGTCGATCCCTTTATATCGAAGTATACCGATCCCTTTGTCATCAACCGGGTCGATACCTCCTTCCAATTGACCATGCTGATCCTTTTGCCCAACCAAGCTAATATTCATATTTCAAGCATCATGCACGGTCTATCTACTAACTCTGATCAATCCTGGCTTCATGTTATCATCTGTACTTGATTTCTGGGCAACACACTAATCATTCTTAAACCATCGGCCTCAATCATCGTGAAATTTGTTGGGTTAAATCTTCCTGTATACTGTGTTGGCAAAAGGCGGGTTAACACTTTGCCCCCCAGAACATGCCTTATGATAGGAAGGCGTGTTTTGAATTGCCTTAAGACCAGTGTTCGAAACCCGTTGATGACTTGTGAAAAAATCAATGATCTTGCATGATTGTTAGTAACAACCATTCGGGATCGTCAATAAAATTCGTAGCCGTCCCAGGCTGATGATGATCGCATGAGATCAAGTGTCTGTTCGAGGTGAACTGTGATCGTTCAAGATCGAGTGTCGTTATAGATGAAATGCAATCATTCGAGATCGAATGTCGTTCTAGGTGAAATGTGATCGTTCGAGATTGAATGCCCATCGAGGCAAAATGTGATTGTTCGAGATCGAATGTCGTTCGAGGAGAAATGTGATCAATAGATTGAGTGTCGTTCGAGGCGAAATGTGATCGTTCGAGATTGAGTGTCGTTCGAGGCAAAATGTGATCGTTTGAGATTAAATGACATTCGAGGTGAAATGTGATCGTTCAAGACCGAGTGCCTTTTGAGGTCAAATGTGATCATTCAAGATCGTATGTCGTTCGATGCGAAATGTGATCATTTGAGATCGTATGCCGTTCGAGGCGAAATAAGAGTGTTTGGATGGGACTTAGAATTGTCAATATCAGATTTCATGTTCAAGTAAGTTTTATAATCAAAATATCCAACTAACTAAACCAAGTCCAAGTACTAAAAAGAGAAACAAAAGCAAAAACTAAAACACCAAAGCGCATGAATCTCCTGGTATGACGGTTCGTTGTCATCTCAGAGCATGCCTAAGAACCATTATGATCATGTACACGTGTAAGTAACTTATTCATTTTATTTTGGAGTTTATTACTTACTCCTTGCCATTCCGATCAATTGATGACAAGTTGATGCCTCGATCCAGGGCAGTTTCCGTTCGATGCGAATGGTGGTCACTTCTGTTCCACTGCTGTTGCCCGCGTTCTCACTTATTGTAATAGTCTACCGTTTCAGATATGTCCTTCAATCTCATCCTTCAAGTTCCTACAATCTTTTGTACTATGCATGTCCAGCTCATGGAATCTGCAGTATTTTTGTGATTTCTTTTCATTATTGGTAGGGTCCCTCCACATCGGCCTTCGATAGGGTATCTGCCCACTATTGTCCAGATATATCTATTCTAATGTTTCATTCAATTCTACGTAAGAAGTGAATCTCGGTTCACTCCGTGGCCACTTTAGTACATCAAAGCCATCCTCAGCTTTTCGTTTTCTTTTATCCTTGTTTGAGTCTACCCCGGGCGGATATCTGCCTTTAACCGCATAAACCTCAACTTGCTCTCTATCGGCTTTTGCGTCTTCCTATTGCAGTAAACTTTCTGCTTCATAAATTCCCCAAGATCAACCGGTGGATCCTGTTTCAATGATAACTTGAAATCTGAGTTATCTACAATTCCTGACACTGCTTCATTAAAACCATAGGCGGGTCTGGTCGATCTACCAAAGCCACTGTTTGTTGAACCTAGTTAAGAAATCTTCGAGTGATTCCCTTTCCATTGCTTCATCGTTGTTGAAGTAATCACATTCTTGGGTCTCGTAATGTGGACCTAAAATTGCCTCATAAACCTTTCGATCAATTCCGTCCATGTGCCAATAGAGCCGCTTTCCAACTGTCTGAACCAGAGTGTAGCTATATCCGTTAAGTACAAGGGAAGCAGCGTGCTATGACGTCCTTCGATGCCTCCAGTACTTCCATGAGTCTCATGTACCTTGTCTAGTGAACAGTAGGATCCCTTTTTCCATCATATGTCTCAAGCGCTGGTAGTTTGAACTCCAGTGGATTTCTAGCCCACCTGATATTTTGAGCGAATGGACTTTTATTTACATCTTCCAAATCCCTGTCCACTAATACTCCATGCATAGCTTGCCTTATCATCTTTGCAAACCTATCATTGTCTTCCAATGGAAATCTCCTATTATCATCCCCAAGCTACCCCCGAGTCTACGAGCGAATTTCGAAACGTACTCCTTCAGTCGAGCATCCATATTCCAATCAGCGTCAAACTACATAGCATCAACCACTAATCCTCCAACATCACGATTAATAAGACCTAGAGGCATACCCCCCAGTCTTCGGGGTTCCGTACCGATCCTACTTGGAGGGCAAGGGCTGCCCTCGGTTGCTCTGTTCCATTCCTCTTCCTATATGCATCACTTCCCCACTCCCGGTTCTGATTTTCAACGATTCCCACTACTTCAACTCCTTGATTCTATGTTCCTGCTTGTCTAACCTTTTAGAGTAAAGTCTGCATCATCTCCTCCTTTCTTTTCAACATCCTCTCCTACATATCATCCATCATTGTTTCCATTACATCCCTTGTAATGTAGATAGACGCTTGGTAAGCCCCAGCTCCCGAGGAAGCCTACATTCTCCCTTCATGATGACTCCTTTCCAATAGCACCCTACTTGTTGATTGCCTAGCCATTTCTTACAATGTCCAATTATCCAAGCCTCAAAATCTGAGATCGTAGCCTCCAAATTAGCTTATGTAAGTTTCTCAGTGAAAGCACCAAAATGTTGGAGTCAAAATTGACCACCAACACCTAAGAACTGGTTGTGTATAGAAGTAAATAAAGAAACTAAATTAAAGTAGATGAAAATATCAAACCAATAAGCAAATCAAGAACAAGTTTTATAGTGGTTCGGCTAACTCCGGCCTATGTCCACTTCAAAGATTTCCCTTTTATTAGATTATACTGTTGATTACAATTACAAATTTATGAAATTCGAGAGTAAAAATGGTAGAGTAAGAGTATTTCCTAGGTAGAAGATAAAGAGAAGCATAATGAAGGTCCCTTTTTTGGATCCATGCCTGGTGTATTTATAGGTGAAACTTTCGATACATGAGCTTCTTATCCATATGATCCCACCATAGGGGTCGCTAGCCCCAAGCCCAAAGGAGAGGGAGCGGTACCGATCCCCTTCTTGGTTTATTTTTGGACCGTTACTCCAATGATGGATTCCTCATGATAAAATATATTTAATCCCCAAGTTTCATCTCATTTGGATCAGAGGAGCTCGAGCTATTGAATGTTGAATGCAAGACTATCCCTGGAATGTCGAACCATATGGAGTGCGATGACCCATTGAAAAATGCCGATCCCTCTTGTTCACTAAACTACTCCGATCCCCCCATACTAAAGCATACCGACCCATCACATATGTCGATCCGTGGATACTTATTTATGATTATCTCTTGAACTCCATTACACAATGTCAATCCATCCTTCTCCATGCAACTATGCCGATCCATATGCTACCAATCATACATATCCCTCTAATACCACCAAGCTATGCCGATCCATACATCCTCACTTCCCAAACCAACAAAGTGTGCCTACCGCTCTACTTTCATATATGCCGAGCCCACTTATACTTCCATCCCCTGCCGATCCAAGCCATGCCAACCCTTCTTCTTCATAGGATCATACCGACCCATTACCCTCCAGCATGTTATAACGATCCCTCCACTTCCTAAATGATATGCCGACCCCTTGAGTACTTGCTAGCCATGTCGATCCATATGTCATCTCCTATGCCGATCCAAGCTATGCCTTCCTCAAATCCCTACCGATCCGAGCTATGATGATCCTTAGTCTTCCACTTGAGTCACGCCGATCCCTTAATATTGAAGTATACCGGTCCCCTTTTCATCAATCGGGTCGATCCCTCCTTCCAATTGACCATGTCGATCCTTTTGCCTATCCAAGCTAATAGTCATATTCCAAGCATCTTGCATCGTCTATCTACTAACTCTGATCAATCCTGGCTTCATGTTATCATCTGTACTTGATTTATGGGCCACACACTTATCATTGTGAAATCATTGGCCTCAATAATCATGAAGTCCGTTGGGTTAAACCACCTGTATACTGCCTTGGAAAAACGCGGGTTAACAGTTTGCCTCCCAAAACATGCCTTGTGATACGAAGGAGTGTTTTGAATGCCTTAAGTCCAATGTTCAAAACCCGTTGATGACCTATAAACAAATCGGTGATCTTGCATGATTATTAGTAACGACCGTTCGGGATCGTTAATCAAATTCGTAGCCATCCCAAGCTGATGATGATTGCACAAGATCAAGTTTCTGTTCGAGGTGAACTCAATCTTTCGAGATCGTGTGTCGTTTGAGGCAAAATGCAATTGTTCGAGATCGAGTGCCGTTCAAGCCGAAATGTGATCATTTGAGATTGAATGCCATTCGAGGAAAAATGTGATCGTTCAAGATCAAGTGCTGTTCGAGGAGAAATATGATCGTTCGAGATCGAGTGTCGTTCGAGGCAAAATGTGAACATTTGAGATTGAATGTCGTTCGAGGTGAAATGTGATCGTTCGAGATCGAGTGTCGTTCGAGGTGAAATGTAATCGTTTGAGATCGTGTGTCGTTTGAGTTATTTGCAATTCTTGACCACTGCCATCAAAACCATCGACACATCTGGTCGATCCACCGAAGCCACTACCATGCTGAACTTGGTTAAGAAATCCCTAAGTGATTCCCATTTCCATTGCTTCATCAATGTTAAAGTAATCATAATCTTGGGTCTCATAATGTGGAATCAAAATTGCCTCATAAACCTTTCGATCAATTCCGTCCGTGTGCCAATAGAGCCACTTTCCAACTGTCTGAACTAGAGTGTAGCTATATCCATTAAGTATAAGGGGAAGCATCGCGCCAGGACTACCTCCGATGTCCCCAGTACTTCCATGTGTCTCATGTACCTCGTCAAGTGAACAGCAGGATCTATTTTTCCATCATATGTCTCAAGCATTGGTAGTTTGAACTCCGGTGGATTTCTAGCCCGCTTGATATTCGGAGTGAATGGACTTTTATTTACATCCTCCAAATACTTGTTCAATAATCCTTCATGCATAGCTCGCCTTATTATCTCCGCAAACTTGTCATTGTCTTCCAATTATAGTCTCCTATCATCATCCCCAAGCTGGCCCCGGAGTCTACAAGGGAATTCTTAAACGTACTCCTCTGGTCGAGCTTCCATATTCCGATCAGCATTAAACTGTATAGCATCAATCGCGATTCCTCCAGCATTACGATGGATAAGACCTGGGGGCATGCCCTCCAGCCTTCGTGGATCAGTACCGATCCCGGTGCGATCCCTCTTGGAGGGCAGGGGGCTGCCCCCGGCTGCTCTATTCCATTCCTCTGCCTAGTTTCCTCACTTCCCCGCTCCCGGTTCTAATTTCCACTGATTCCCGCTCCTCATGGTTTTTTAACATCCTCTCCTATATAGCATCCATCATTGATCCCATTTCATCCCTTGTGATGTAGATAGACGCTTGGTTAGCCCTAGCTCCCAAGGAAGCCTCCTCACTGCCTTCATGATGACTCTTTTCCGATAGCACCCTCCTTGTTGATTGCCTAGCCACTGCTTCCTATGTCCAATTATCCACGCCTCTAAATATGAGATCCTATCCTCTAAATCTGTGGGTGTAAGTTTCTCGGTGAAAGCACTAAAAAGTTGGCATCAAAATTGACCACCAAAACCCAAGGACAAGTTTGTGTAGAGAAGTAAATAAAGAATCTAAATTAAAATGGATGAAAAAATCAAACAATAAGCAAATCAAAACAGAAATCAAGAACAATAGGTTTTATGGTGGACTGGCAGACTCTGACCTATGTCCACCCTAAAAAATTCTTTTTATTAGATTATACTGTTAATTACAGCTACACGTTTATGAAATTCGAGAGTAAAAATGTCAGAGTATTGCCTAGGTAGAAGATGAAGAGATGCAAAATGAAGGTCCCTTTTTTGGAGCTGCGCCTGATGTATTTATAGGTGAAACTTCGGATACAGGAGCTTCTTATCCATATGAACCCACCATAGAGGTCACTAGGCCCAAAGCCTAAAGGAGAGGGATTGGTACCGATCCCTTTCTTGGTAGATTTTTGGACCACGACTCCTATGATGGATTCCTTATGTAAAGTATATTTAATCCCCAAGTTTCATCTCACTTGGATCAAAGAAGCTCGAGCTGTTGAATGTTGAATGCAAGACTATCCGTGGAATGTCGACCCAATCGGAAAATGTGGATCCCTCTTGCTCACTACACTATGCCTATCCCTCCATACTAGAGCATACAGACCCATACATATGCCAATCCGTGGATACTCATTTATGGTTATCAATTGGACTCCATTACACAGTGTTGATCCACCCTTCTCCATGTAACTATGTCGATCCATATGCTACTAATCATATAGATCCCTCTAATACGACCAAGCTATGCCGATCCATACATCGTCACTTCCCAAACCAACAAAGCGTGCCGACCGTCATATATGTCGAGCCCTCTTATACTTCCATCCTTTGTCGATCCAAGCCATGCCGAGCTTTCTTGCCTCATAGGATCATACCGACCCATTACCCTCCAGCATGTTATACCGATCTCTCTTCGTCCTAAATGATATACCGACCCCTTGAGTACTAGCTAGCCATGTCGATCCATACGTCTTCTCCTATGCCGATCCAAGCTATGCCATCCTCCAAGCCCCGCCGATCCGAGCTATGCTGATCCCTAGCCTTCCTTCGAGTCATATTGATCCCTTTATATCGAAGTATACCGATCGCTCCATCAACCGGGTCGATCCCTCCTTCCAATTAACCATGACGATCCTTTTTCCCATCCAAGCTAATGTTCATATTCCAAGTATCCTGCATCGTCAATCTACTAACTCCAATCAATCCTGGCTTCGTGTTTTCATTTGTACCTGATTTTTGGACCACACACTTATCACTTTTAAATCATTGGCCTCAATAATCGTAAAGTCCGTTGGGTTAAATCCACTTGTACAATGCCTTGGCAAAAGGCGGGGTAACACCATCATAAGCTTCCAATGTTGGTATCTGGTGGATTTCTAGCATTCCTGATATTAGGAGCGAATGGACTTCTATTTACATCCTCTAGATCCATGTTCAATAATCCTCCATGCATAGCTCACCTAATCGTCTCTGCAAACTTGCCATTGCCTTCCAATGGTAGTCTTGTATCATCGTGTTCAAGCTACCCCTCGAGTCTATGAGGGAATTCTGGAACGTATTACTCTAGATGAGCATCCAAATTCTTATTCGCACCAAGCTCTATGAGGTTGAATGCAGATCCTCTAGCATCACGATCGACCAGACCCGGAGGTGTACCCCTATGTCTTTGGTGATCGATACCGATCCCTCTTGAGGGATCGGTGCGGGACTGCCCAAGACTGCTCTGTTCCACTCCTTTGTCCAATTTGTCTCCATGCTCCCAGTTCTGATTTCCAACGAATTTTGTTACCTCAAATCCTTGATCGATAGCTCCAGTAGTCCCTATCATTCCAACTCCTTGGTTTTGCAGCAGCTCATATGGCTCAAGCCTGTCCGATTTTTCAAAGTGGATTCTGCATCATCTCATCCCATCTTTTCAGCATCCATTCCTACATAGCGTCACTCATTGTTCCCATTTCATCTCTGATGATGTAGGTAAATGTTTGATTGGCTCCAGCTCCTGAGGAAGCTTCATGACTCCCTTCATCATAGCTCCTATCCGCTACTTGTATCCTTATTGATTGTCTCACCATTGCTCCAAATCCAAGCTCTCTATTGATTCCAAATCTGAACTCCAAATCCACGGTGGCTAGCTTTCTCAATGAAAGCCCTAAAATGTCGGCATCAAAATTGGCCACCAACACCTAATTAGGTAAAAGTACTAATATCCAATCCAATCGCAAAAATATGAAGGGAAATAAATAAAGAATAAAACTAAAAAAATCAAAAAGCAAGCAAAAAGAGAAGATTTATAGTGGTTCGGATAACTCCGGCCTACGTCCACTCCCAAATTATCTTTTTATTATACAGAAGTTTGTGTTCAGTTACAATCCGAAATCCAAGAATAAAATTGGCAAAGTGTAGCCTAGGTTGAAGATAAAGAGAAGCAGAAAGAAGATTATTTTTTTGGTGCCATGTCTACTGTATTTATAAGGGAAGATGCGCAATGATCGAATTGAAATTTTGACAGAAGAATCGAGAGACCAAGACGAGTCCACCTAAATATTTCCACGCCCAATTGGGCCCATAATAAAGTTCGGTACCGATCGCTATTAGTGTGTCCAAATGGGCTACGGTCCCTATAAGGGGTCCCCCATTATGTTAACCACTTTTTCCCCAAATATTGTACGATTTCGACGTATGGTTTATGAGATATTGCATTTTCTGTAAAGTATTGTTGCTTGAATTCTGATTTCTACCGATCCCTCTAGAGATATAGTTACCGATCCCTCCAACCTCTTCTAAATGCCACGCGATCCCTAGAGAAGCTTCTTCATATTGTATTATGCTTAGCCTCCAAGTTTCACGCCAATTGAAATAGTAGAACTCGAGTTATTGGTCAATCTTTGTTGCAATATGTTGTGAAGGCTGATTATAGCTGATCCCTATGGAGGGATAGGTATCGATCCCTCCAATTTGCTCCAAATGATACGTGATCTCTATAAGGTGTTCCACATGTTGTAATTAGCTTATCCTCCAAGTTTGATGTCAATTGAATGCATAAATGTTGAGATATTGATCGATGTTTTCTATAAAGTTGGGTTTAGCCGATCCCTTAGAGGGATAAAGGTCGATCCCTCTTTCTTTATCCTTCTGATGTACGATCCCTAGGGTAGGCTCAGTAGGGTCCCCACATCTTGCTCATAGAATTTCATACCTATTTAACTTATGGATTTTGAGATATTGATTGTTTTCCATTGAGTTGTACTTGCTTGGTTGAAATATGTCGATCCTTTTTATACCGATCCCTTTTTATACGATCCATTTCTTAGGTAAAGTAATTTGCCCGTGACTTGCGCATACAAACTCCAAATGACTTGAGATTTGAAATATAGCCTCATAGGCCCTTCCTTGTCACTTTATACCGGTCTCGCCTAGTTTAGGACAAAAATTGAGGACATGTACCAATCCCCTAGGAGAAGGATAGGTACCGATGCCCTGCCTGGGCGAGGTACTAATCCGTACTTAGAATATTCTAGAGATTCTGTTTTTTGGTATCAGTTAATCGTCACTTCATATCATTGCCTGCACTTGACTTCTGGACATCACAACTCTTGACTAATGGCTTTGATAATCACGAAATCCGCTGGGTTAAATCCTCCTGTCTACTGCCTTGGCAAAAGGTGGGTTAACATTTACCATTCACATTCAATTAGCCATAAGTAATAAATTACTTTTTGTTTCTAATTAATTAAACATTAGTTTTATAAGCAAGCACAACAAGTTTGAACAACTTCTATCGAGTAAAAAGTCCTTTAATCATAAAATGATTTTCGATCACATTATTGGTATTTCTTCGAACTATTTACTTTTATAAACATTTTTCAAAAGAAAGTTTACCATCTTTAGTTTTTAATTACAAGGGGGTTAAAAAGGTTATAAAACCAATTTTATCACAATAATACCAAAATTTAAATAATGCAAATTCGAAGTATTTGAAATTGTAGGTCGTTAGAATTGTGAAATAGTGCAATCAATGATTTCTGTTTGATGTTAATAAACATATATTTTATTTAATATGTTTATCTATTGTTGTATGTTTACAGAGCTCTTTAAAAATTACTGGTTGTGATAATTTTTTTTGTCCAGTACATTAAAAACTTGTATATACATAAGACTTTTCAAGAAAAAGGAAACAAATAATGGTATGAAGCAAAAGAAATATATATGCATGCAATAAAAGGTCTTATATACAAAAAAGGAAACAAATAAAGATCAGAAGCAAAGAAAATACACACACAATCAAGCAATATACTTTGGAAGATATATCAAATCTATTTTCCACTATATGGATTTTTATTTTCTACAAAGGGAAACAAATTGTTTTACAATCCATATCAAGCAAGCAATTACATCTCCTTTTTAACCAACACTCCATTACACATCAAACGTACCACTAGACAATACATATCCATTACCATTAACCAGTGTTTTAAAAATCGGACCCGACCACTGTCGGACCGTGAAAAACCGTGGACCTTGGAGCCAGCCGGTTCGGAGTCCATTTGAACCTCTGTTCTGCAAGAACCTTGGTTGAACCACGAATTAGGGTTTAACGGCTGTCATAAAAAGCAATTAAACTGTTCTATTCTTGAATCTCGCATCATTTTTCTGCTCAGAAAAATGGCGAAACCCTAAATTCCACCAAATCTCGGCCTACTTCATGTTCGCACAACTTCTTCCTCCATTGTCGCAACATGCAGCATCGACTTCCATCGCAACCTGCTGCCTTGGCCTCGATCATAACATAGTGTGTTCGCCAATCTATTGAAGATAGGGTAATTTATGTTTTAAATTACTTTAAATTTTGTAATGCTGTTAATGATTTTTAATATTGAACTACTTTGTTATATTGATTGGATTAATTATTTGATGCACTTTTTTTGTGGTTTATGATAACGAATTATGAATACTGTGAATGATGAATATAAGAAGTGAATAATGAACAACTTCGAAATTGCCAAATTGTTGAATAATGGACTATTGTTAACAAATACGGTGTTATAATATGAATGGTGAACGACACGGATAATTTTTTGATGATGCAATGAATTTATAACTGGGAACTTTGTAGTGCAGGTTGCAGGGTCATGCTATTTTGGTACTCATATTTAGGTGTCAACTATTACACATGTTAGCTTATATATGTATATGTTTGAGTCTAAAACCACGATGAAATGTTTGAGTTTATGTTATTTTGGTATTTATATGAAGTTGTGTGAGTTATTATTATCAATTTGTATGGGTTGAAGATAATGTTATATGAGATTTGAGGCTGTAATCTACGTTTTGAATGTGCAAATCACTAAGAAAAAATTTGCTCATTTCGACGGTCCTATCGGTTCGACCTTCCAAACCTTGATACGTCACGATTCAACTTACGGCTCGGTTTTCAAAACATTGCCATCAACAAATCAAAATTCAATTCACTTTTTCGAAACCACTGATCAACCAAAGTTTACCCATACATCATCAAACTCAAATCACCCATACCGGACATCACACCATCCTCCTTGTCTCGATAATATCACGACCTCAAACTCATCACTGATCGTACCATACAACATGCGAACATCAATTGAGTTATAAACCTCAATTGTTCACTAAACCAGCACACAATGCAAAGTTCATACATTCAAGTTACATGCTACTAACCAGACTCTATTTGTAGACGACATTTCTGATAACTACGTTTGTTCATTGATTTCAGCTCCTACTACTGCGAGAATAAATCGAGCTTTAGGAGGAATATTCATATAAGTAGCTTTTCAGATCAGTCGTCCATGACGCCACTTCAAGCATCAGCGTCCATCGTTTATTAATTTCTTAAACTCTTCACAACTAATATCAACACCAACATCTCCTGCATCACTAACTCTAACGAGCCTTCTACCACAATCTACGATAGCTTTAAACTTAGATAACCAATCCATTCCTAGCAACATTCCAAAAACTATAAACCTAAGAACAAAGAAGTCAAAAGGAAAGAGATGATTTCGACACGGAATAGGTACATTTAGACACATGGTGTCAAGACTTGTCGGACCTCCAATTGGGTTTGACACGTAAAAAGGATTAATTATGATGACATATTTAAGGTTTAGTTTGTCCATTAGATCATAAGAAATAAAACTATAGAAAGCTCCTGTATCTAATGACACCCTTATAGGAATATCATAGATGGATAATGTACCTTGCAACACTTGCTTCCCTTTTTTATCTGAAGTAGTGGATGGTATCTCTTCAATGGTAAAAGCTTGTCCTTGAAATCCCTTTTTAGGAAAAAGGCACTCATTCTTCGTATATCCTGGCTGGCCGCAATTAAAACATGTGACAATTGGGTAATGATTTGCAAAGTGGCACATCTTGTTGCACTTGAAACAAAGAATGTTGGTCAAGTTGGTTTGCTTCTTTTGTGCTAGAGCGCCAGATTTAGTCGACCGAGTAACATTGGTCGACTAAATCCACCCTCGGATTCTACGCAGCAATCACGAACGAATCCAGATCGAGGTAACCTCAGCAAGCAACAGATTCATGAGCATTTCAGCTCCAGATCGATAGCCAAAATCAATCCAAGCATGGAAAGATCTCGATGGAGATTGCTTTCGATTCCAAATCTTGGCAGCAGTGGCATACATTTTAGGCAACGACAACTGATATTAGGTGGCAGCGACATTGAGTTAAGGCGAAGGCGATGACTCGCGGTTAAGGTGAAGCCTGGTTGCAGCGGTCGAAGCTTCTTTGGAGGAGAATCATTTTGTATGAAGTAGAAATAATTGAAGAAAAAGGTAAGAACGAGCTAAAGTCAAAAGGGGCAGAGTTGGTCACGTAAATATAAGGAGGGGAGTTTATTTTTCTTATTTACTTATTTTTATGTTGAGTTTTTATTTTTGGACATTCTTGAACGCTAAATTTTTAAGCTAGGTGTTATAGTTCATGGATTCTAATCTCGAGGCATTGATTTCACATAGAGTTATTAGACATAAGTTAGAATATTTGTTAGTAGTACCTGCTAGTTTATCAGTTGTAAGCATTTGGATATTTAACTTTGGTAATAACTTTAAGAGTCATAGCAGTCATTAGACTAAAGCTGGGTATATATTTGTGTTCATTCTTTTCTTATGTTTTCATACCTTATTTCATATTTCATCGGTAACTTTGTGAAATATTTTTAAATACTCTATTCACTCTTTCTCTAGGGTATACTGCACGATCCTACACAATAGTTAAGGTATTATCCTACTAATGTAAATCATAAACCATAGTGCATTATTCCAATTATTAACCCATACAATAGAGAAATAAAGCACACTACCAAAAGCATACATGTCTAAAACAATTCGAGGTGGATATTCCTAATCTTATCCACTGCCCCCTTGGTAAAATCATCCTTATGCTCCATTGGACGTGAATAAGTTTGATAACTCTTTTTAACTCCTTCGTATCACGACCTATTATTTTCTTCGATCATGGAGCATAGATCAAATCTAGTTTTGTAGAAAAATCTTCAATCGCCCATAGTTAAACTAAGGTCACATACATATTTCCTTAAATGCGAAATATGAAAAATATTATGCACAACGCCAAACTACTAGGTAACTCAACCCGATATGCAAGTTTACTAATCCTCTCTATGATCAAAATTGGACCTACATATCTAGGAGCCAACTTTCCCGCCTTCTCAAAGCACTTAACACCTTGCATCAGTGAAACTTCATAGACACATGGTCCTTAACTATGAACTCTAGTTCCTTTTGTCTCCTATCGAAATAACTCTTTTGCCTTGACTACACGACTTTCATCCTGGTTCATATCACTTCCACCTTCTCGGTAGCATCTCTTACCAAGTCAGGTCCTACACGAGTCTATCTCCCGTGTCTAACCAACATACATGTGACTTACACACTCTTCCATAAAGTGCCACAAATGGTATCATTCAATACTTGACCGTTAACTATTATTATAAGCAAACTGTACCAAATGCAAATGATCTTCCAAAAATCTTAGACACATACCCTTAACAAATCCTCTGATACTCGATTTTCCCTATTCGTTTGATCATCAGTCTGTGGGTGGTAAATGTACTCAAGTACAATTTTGTGCATAGAGTATACTGTAAACTTCTCCAGAACTCACTAGTGAATAATGAGCATGTATCACTAACAATGATGTTTGGAATCCCATGGAATCTCACAACATTCTTCATATATAGCTTCTCTAATCCACCTAAATTTCTTGTCGTTTTTATTGTAATAAAATAGGCACTCTTAATCAGTTTATCGACTATTACCAATATCCTATAGTTTCCCACTCCAGACCTCGGTAATCCAGTTATAAAACACGTATATACTAAATCTCATCTCCAAGTTGGTACTTTAAAGGGTTGGAGTAATCCACTTGGTTTCTTATACTCATCCTTCATTTGCTGACATGTGGAACACTTCTTCACATGTTCGCAAATGTCCCTCTTCGTCCCTTTTTGGAAGAGCACACACTTTAATTCAAGATACATCTTCACGCATTCGGGATAAATCATAAAATTCCATCAAAAACTCTCTTCCAAGACATCCTTTTGCAGATCTCCCACATTTGGGATGCATAATCTTCCCTCCTTCCTAAGACATTATTTCTAGTCTATCTCAAATCCTCTTAGATCTTCTACATTCATACCCATCTCTAGACGCCTTATTCTTTCAGCCAACAATGGATCCACACTTTTTTGTGGTAATCCTATCCATAAGTGCAAGACAAACTTCCAAACTTGCTAATACTCTAGGATCATGAGTTGATTCTACATTCAGCCTAAAATGTCCTCCATATGAAGCTAATGTCTCTTAGGCCTTACATTCCATAATCATGGCTAATACTTCATTCTGTTGCTTCATACTCAAAGCATCATCAACCTTGTTTTCATTTCCCCACGTTTATTCCATGTCAAAATCTTGTGCCATCAAGAACTCTAATCATCTTTGTTACTTCATATTCAACTCCTTTTGAGATAATAAATAATTAAGATACTTATGATCCATATACAACTCAAACCGTTCTCCTAAAATGTAATGCCTTTAAATATTTAATGCAAACACCACCGCTGCCAACTCTAAATCATGGGCCAGATAGTGAAATTCATGTGGCCTCGACTACCGAGATGCATAAGCTATCACTCTTCCTATTTGCATCAATACTACTCCCAATCTGGTTCCATAAGCATTAGTGTAAAGTACTAAATCCTAGCTTCCCTCGGGAACAATCAAGACGTGAGAACTGGTCTATAACATATTCAACTCCTGAAATGACCCTTAATACTTTGAACTTCTCGTCCTTTTTTGTCAACTTAGTCAAGGGTGTTGCTCTACATGAGAAATCCTTAATGAATCTCCGATAGTAATTAGCTAATCTCAAGAAACTTCTTATCTCTATAACCTTCCTGGCCTCTTTAGGTCATTAATGGTTTATATCTTTGATAGATCAACCATTATCCATTCTCTAAAATAGCATGACCTAAATACTTAACTTTGTGTTTCCAAAAATGATATTTGAAAAACTTCTCCTTTAACTCATGTTGTCTCAAGGTTTCAAATACCAATTTAAGATGGACTTCATGGTCTCGCTCACTTTTAGAGTACACCAAAATATCATCGATGAAGATCAATACAAAACTATCCAACTATTAGCGAAAGAACCAGTTCATAAGATCCATAAAGAACGCAGGGGCATTGTTCAGTTCAATGAATATGAAAAACCACTCAAATGAACTATACCTAGTTCTAAATGCAATCAAAGGGATATAGTCTTCCATTACCTCAGTTGATGGAAACCTATTGCCAAATATTGCTGCGAGAACACTATAGCTCCACACAACTTGTTAAAAAGCTTCTATCCTAGGAAATGGATATAGATTCTTCACAATTGGCTCATTTAACTTCTGGTGATCAATACATAGTTGAAGTGAACCACCAACTTATTCACAAACACGGGGGATGCTCTTCATAATGAGGTACTAGGCCTAATGAAAATTTTATGTTTAATTTAAACTAGTTTCTTCTTCAATTCCTTTATCTCCTTAAGCGACATGCTAAGTGGCCTACTAACGGGTTGTGCCCCTGGTGTCAAGTATGTTCAAAATTAAATTGCTCTTCTTAGCAGTAATCCCATCATCGACTCAAAAACATCAGAAAATTCTCAAACTACAAGTAAATCTATGTCATCGTCTTTAAACGCTAATGTCGAAAAGGAAACTCCAAATTTCTCCCTTAATGCATCTAATGCTACCCCTAATCCTTTCACCTCCTCATGGGTTTCGTAAAGCGATAACTCTATTAGCACAATAAATCCTAGTGTCATTACATACTAGTCAATCCATACCTAAAGTTACTATGTACCCTAATAAATTAAACACATATGGGTAACAAACAAACAAGTGTTTATACAGAACAAACTCTAGATCAATGAAACTTAATCGGAGAGTGGCATACCCACTGATTGGATTACAATGTGAAGATGTAACTAAAAAGTTGTGTTTAAACCCAATCCATCAACTAAGTCTTTGGAAAGGAAAGAACTTGTAGCCCTAGTATCAAACAGATATCTAACTGGAATACTGGAAACAAAATTGTACATTCAAGCACCACACATTTTCCCTTTTCCTCAACAGACGATCTAGGTGCTGGTCCTTCCAAAGGAATAACCTTTGCCTGTCTCAACTTCGGACAATCTCTCTTCTTGTGGTCAGGCTTATCCTAATTGAAGCACTAGACCTTCCCCTTATGATCTGGCTTAATACACAGTCGAATAGGGACCCTTTTGTTGATAATTAAACCAAACCACGTCTGCTACATTTGTCTTCTAAGACCATCCACCCGAGGTCATTTCTCCTTTTTGCTCGATCTTATTCCTTTTTTTGATATAGGTTAAACCTCTTCTACTCCATCTTGGGATTAACATCAGTTTTTCTCTCTTCTTGATACAAGCGATCGTACCTGCTTGCCATTTCTACCGCCAATTAGAAGGGAGATAGCAAATGCATCATCATTCTTTGAATTAGTCCCTCCCTCAAGCCTTTAGTGAACTTCTCATTCTTCTTTGGCGGGTTCCTGATACGCTCCATACCAAACTTTGATAAATCATTAAAACGCTGGATATACACTACCAATACCATTTTTCCTTACTTTAGATACAGAAATTCACGCCACAAACCAAAGATAAACTTATCCTTAAATCACTCTTTATATTAATCCCAATTAATATCTTCCACCGGGGTCTCAGCAGTCAGCGCCTCCTACTAGTCTAGAGCATCCTCTTGAAGCTGCCGAGAAGCCAACCACCTCTTCTAAGCGTCATCATACATCATATCTTCGAAGATACTCTCACACACCTTCAACCAATTTAGAACTTTTAAAGATGGCTTTTCCTAGAAAACAACTTTCCTCCATAATTTTTATACACTTGGTTCATCTTGAAAAAGTCACCATATCTGACTATTAATATTGGCTCAACAACTTTAAATGCTGTTGTCACGTAATTTCCATCATATATTGGTGGAAAAGTGCATTCATATTCATTGCTCTAGCTGCTGGAGCATGCAATTGGGCACTAATCTCAACGTTAACATCTGAGGCTGCCTCCTCTCCTTAGCCATTAGTCTGCGTACACCTTAGTTTTTGGATGCATCATTTCATTCTGTTTGCATTATGTTCATGTTTTTTTGTCTCTGACTTTGTAGATATTTTGTATTCGCGTTGTATTCTAGACATTCCGTACTTGCATTTGATGTATTTTTGACATTTTATTCTAATTACGTTATCTGCATTAGTTCTTCTATGTTCTGTAATTTGTGCTATTATATATTATATTCAATGTCTATGTGATCTGAGTATTCATTGCATAATTCTCTTATCATTCATTTCTTTTTTATTCTAATCTTTTTGTTAATGACAGAGGTGGGAGATACATGGACAATCAATTGATAAGGGATTGCATAGTGATGGGGGAATTAATCATAAATTTTTAATTACTTAAATTATATGGTTGTTGTAATCAGAAACGGAAACTTGTCAAATCCTTTATTTTGATGATGACAACATCACCAGTCTCTCTAAAAATGTGGGATCAAATACGAGACGAATGCAGTAACGTTAAACAAGATGAAGACAAGAATGAAGAACAAGGTATCTCAAAAGGCATGCTTTTATTAGAGTCAATAATCTAGTGATTTAGCACTCTAGTAGAAAATAGTGTGTTGAATCCCACACAACTTTTATTTTACTTCGTCGATATATTCTTCATAATTTCTCTCAAGTATTTGATTTTTAAATAATTATTAAGAAGTTTTTAATTTTTAATTTAAAAAAATAGTCCAGAATTCATAATTCATGGTACAAACGGCTGACTAACTATACCCTAAATAGTCGGTCGATTGTAACTTTGAATCTAAAATTCTGAACTAACAAAATATTAAAAATACGTCTAAAAAATTCAAAAATAGAATGTCGCGACTCTTTTCCTCATCCTCTTCATTCAGACATGATTTTTTTACTACAATTCTTCATCACTATAAAAATATTGTTTATCTTCATTCCAAAGCACAATTTTTGCTATCATTATTCTCTGCCTCAAAAATGCTTTCTAATTTACTCTTTTCCCTTGATCTTTGATCACTGATAATTCAATTTCGAATTGTGTTTCTAATCCATTGTTGCCATATCATCCTCTAAACTTCAATTCAAAGACTTGTGTGGCTTATAGAACCTCTGTACTACATTAGGCAAAACTGTATTCAAAGATACAAAGGCTATCATAATTTTACT
Organism: Allium cepa; assembly: GCA_030765085.1. NCBI lineage: Eukaryota > Viridiplantae > Streptophyta > Magnoliopsida > Asparagales > Amaryllidaceae > Allium > Allium cepa. The sequence goes on along the minus strand of CM060940.1, from coordinate 816,853,614 downwards.
GTCAAACTATTGAATGAAGTCATGCTCTTTGGTTTAGGTAGTATCGTAGAAACTTATTCCTCAGGGTTAGTGAGGGAATCATTGGTGGGAATTATTAAGATGAGAATCAAAATTGGATGTAGGATGGGATTCATAACTAATATAAAAATTCTGGTGTAGTATTTTACTTATTACACTATTTACTTAGCTCGTCACATCATTATCCAGCTTAATAACTATACATATATATTTAAGTGATATAGCTTGGTAGCATTCTTACTTGAGGCCATAGTATTTGATCGACATAGACTTTCAACCCATACAATAAGAACCTCATTGTATTCAACCGTATTAAGCATATGATCTTACATTGTGGTTTACTTGCTTATTTCAAATGAAAAAATTTCATCAAAATTTCATAACTTATGGAACACGAAGCTTCACTGCACCACATTTGTATGTGATCGAATATGGATCGTATATTCATACTCTGGTTTTTTTAGAGCTCATACTCATAATAGACCATAAAGTAATGGACAAATTTACACTTAAGAGACAAAGATTCGAAAATTTTGAATGGTTGTATCATTCAGTTATTAAATAGGCCTTGAAGCGGCAACATGATAAAAACTAATTCATTGTCTAGTTAATCTATGTAGTTCTTCATCATTCTTTTATTCAGTTCGATTATTATGTTTTAAACAACAATCATTTTATCAATCGCATCAACTATGAAAACTTGTTAAAGTAGATTATTATAATATCATATATGGTCTTATACCGATTAGAATGATTTATTATATTTTTCCAATAAGGATCTCATTAAATTTTACATCACTTACGACCCCAAAAGAGATGCAAGATTTTATAAATTTCTGTAATGAGTATGCTCAACAAATTTTATCCCTCATAAATGTTAAATAACAGAGTATTAGTTATATCTTGTATATAACTTCTAATCATACATGTTTTTGTCTTGTTCATCTTTGTGACATTGCAGGGGATCAACTAATCGTAAAGTACATTGGATACTCAGAACGTATCATTTTGTGACTACTTAAGGATAAATTTTGTAAACCTTGAGGCATCCAACAAAGTTACAAAATATCCTTAACAATGTAGACATGATATAAACATCACTACACAAAGTTTATGCCTTAAGGGTGCTCAACAACCATAAGTATGAATAGTACTCTATTTACATTGTAACGATAGAGAGCAACATTATTTTAGATTCATAGTCTATAAATAATAACAATGACGATGAGTATTACAATCTATAAAGAATGATAAGTATTCGTAATACACGATAACATCATTAGTCATTTTATATGTATATACGGTTGTATACATATGTATTCAGACCTTATAACTATAATGGGCTATATTTTGATTTTGATTGTTAAAGCATATTACTTTTATTTTATGTACATTACATTAGATTTTTTATCTAATTATAACATTAATAAAATAATATTAAATCTTATGTTTATGTATATATATTATTAACTAACACTTAACACGACAAGCACCATTGTCCAAGTGGTTAATTGATTCGGCTTGGTGCAAGAAGTCACAAGTTCGAAACTTGCTTTCGAACGTTACTGACATGGGATATGTTGTCCCATTGATTTGTTGTATATAAAAGTACCATTTCAAAAAAAAAAAACTAACACTTAACACTATAACTTAATTGTAATCTTTTATTGACTAGAACATTTATGGTTCATATTATAATTTAAAATTATTTTAAATTTTATTTGTTAACTTTTATGAATCTAAAAAAATTTTAAATTTATTTATATTCTTTATAATTTGAATTTAAATTAATTTAAATTCAAATTTCATATATTATTCAAATACTCTTATTTGAATCAACCCAAAGCATAACACATTTAGGCCTTATATTAAGGGCATACCATAGAAACATACCACTTCGACGAGCCGGGTAAGAGCCAGGAGTATGGAGGTTTTTCGTTCGTAAGATAGTTCTTTAATTAGAGTAACATTATCCTTAGTTGAATCCTCTTTCCTAGACACCCATCCGATTGGATAATTAATAGGTTGCCCTTAATGTTGATCAATTACTCATGTTAACACAATGTAGATCTGTCACCATTGTTGGATTAACTTCACCAGACACCAGGGTAAAATAGGTAAATTTCAAAATTTCCTCTTTTTAATTCATTATATACTAGATCTTTTATAGTGCTATCATAAATAATTTTCGTTTACATTAAATCCTACTTAATATAATTAGAGTTGAGTTTCGAATTTGATAGAAATATGTTGTTATTGATACTAATAATATTTATTCAAAGATGAGATTTAGAAAATAATTTCATTGTTGATTTGTGTAAGATTTATTTATGGTAATATATTTAAAATAATTTTATTATTGATTTGAATAATATTTATTCCAAGACAGCATTTAACAAAACAAGTTAATTTTCAATTTGAATAAAATTTGTTCTATTGTAATATTAAATAAATCACATATAATTTACATATATACATGTAAGTGTACATATATATATATATATAACCAAACTATAATTTTTCTATATCTGAATATGAAATATTTAAATAATAAATTTTTGAAGGTTATAAGTTATAGGGAGTAACTCCCATATTATAGATCCCTAGCTACTAGAACATATTTGACTACATCTAATTACCGTCATTGTTTAACACCATTGATTACATCATTGCCTCCGCCAACTATTAGTACCATAAATACTGAATTTGATAACAACGGCCATATAAATATTACTGCTAACTATTCTTCGAGCTATTTGGTGTTTTCAGATATAATATAAAGATATTTTATGGAGATATGGAAGAAAATCAATGTACGAAAGCAAGAAAACGAGTTATATACATATGAAGATTGATCAGAGCAAATGAAGGATAAATTGCCTCAAGATGAATATAACACAGTACTTCAATGACCAAGATAATTGAAGTGTTCAACAAGTCTAATGAGCCATAGAATTTTGTTAAAGGCCCAATAGCAAATATCCTTGAAGTTCTTTCTCCATTTAACTTTGTTTTAAACTCTAAACATCTTCATGTAAATATACAATTTGAGTCTTAAAAGTGCGGTAGTTAACTATGAATTCTAGAAAAAAAATCATTTTATAATGGAGTATATCGACAGACTCTTTAGGGATATGTTGACATAAAAGCCGTAATTCTAATTTTCAAATTTCAAATGAAAGGATTTTAGCGGCATCTCTTCATCAATGGGAAAATCCTTTCATTTTCTATTCAAAGGTGTTTGGAAAATGAATTTTGGTTAATAATTTCTTGATATTCTCTTACTCATACATCTGTACAATTTGCGAAAAATATTCCTTTGTAAACTTCCTTTCTATTTGTAAATACATGCTTTTTCATTCATATTCTTCAAGGATTTGCAAATGATTCAAGATAGGAGAGTTTGTACTTGAATTCTCAATTATTCTCTCTTTGGCCTCATCTAATTCCTCTTTAAATTCAAAGGTATATTACTATTAGAGGTCTATAGGATCAGTGTATTGAAACTACAAGAATCTATATTGAAAATATAATTACTTGTTATACATTAATGTTGTTTGTAAAGAGAAAGGTATTATTCTCACCCATGGAAAGTTAAAAGGAATAGTGTATCTTATCACCCATGGAATTGTAAGATTGTAAAGATGTTCTTTCATCCATGAAAAGCAAGAAAGTGATAGCGAAATTCCATACGGGAAGTACAAGACAGGGCGAGGATTGGATATTCAAACAAGTATAAAAGTCCTTGTTTCATTTACTTTCATTGCTATTACTTTACAGTTCTATCTGATTATCTGCGTATATTTGTGATTTTCTTACTGATCTAAGTAGATAACTTTTAAACTCACATGTTAATTTTTAAATAGTTAATATACACTATTCACCCCTCTAGTGTATTAATGGCATTAAGATCCATTCTGCATCAGTATCTTTAGGTACCTCATAACGTACATTGAGTATCAGAGCATATGGTTCTCAAAAGATTCATAACTTAATTTTGAAAAGGATAAGTGGGCAGCAATACTAGTAATGCATTTTTCAACACTGTTATCGAGGGACAATTTTCTGTTATACCACCATTTATTAATGGTGGTAATTATGCTAGTTTGTTTAATATGATGAAAAATTATTTATAGTCAAATTGATTAGATATTAGGAATTTTACACAAACGGAATACGCTAAGCCCCATATAATTACACAAAATGGACCAATGATGAAAAGACATAAGCACTCAATAATTCAAAGCTATGAAATTCTATTATATACCTTGGAAAAAAATGAGCTTACCATAATATCAATTTATAAATGTTCATATAAAATTTATAGGACTTTACAAGTCAACTTTCTAAAATGAAACAAAATGAATTTATAGTTGATGTGTAATCTAGATCTCAAGATATTTTGCATGCACTATTATCATTTGAAAAGACTTTTTTCCAAGATAACCAAGATAAAATTATCTTAAATTTACTCTCCCGTAGATGAGATCAGAATGCATTGACCGTCGAATAAGAAAATGATATTGATACCATGAAAGTAGAAGAATTGGTAGGAAATCATTGTCCTATAAAGTACAGTTACATGCTCGAGAGGAAAATAAAGCAAATAATAAGTCACTGACATTCAACACTACGAATGATAATCATGATTCAAATGATGAGGAAATCGCTTTCTTGGCCAAAAATGTCAAAAAGATTAAAATATGGAAAAATTAACAAATTTGGAAAAGCCACCAATAATACAGATAATATTAGAACTGAATATGACGTTAAGTGTTTCGAATATGATAAATTGATCATTTGAAAAGAGAATGTCCAAATCTTAAGAAATCAAACTACTCTTCAAACAAAGATGCATACATTCAGTAAGAAGAGAAAACAGAATTTTAATGCAACATGGGATGATTCAAATATATCATCATGTGATAGTGATCCAGAATCCGAAAATGCCACCCGTGCTTTATGATAGACGATGACCAAGTATGTTCTAACGAGGAAATTACGAATGCTTTAAATGACTTGTGTAAAGGATATAAAATGCTTAAACAATAGTACAAGAATAGTTTAGCAGAGATAAATATATCGATTTTTTTGAATGAAATGTTAATCGAAGAAGAATAATGTCTAGAAGATAAGATTGAAAGACCCAATAGACTCAATAGAAAAGGATTTGAAAGTGGAAATTTTGAAGAACTAGATAGTGAAACTGGATCATTGAAAACTAGGAATATTTCATTGAAGTCGGAGATCATTGGTCTGAATGATAAAACTACATGTCCAGAGTCCTAAAAAAGTTATTCATGACTATGATAAAAATATTGACAAAATAAAAACTGATGTTGATAAATTTGATAAGGGTAATGAAAATTTAGAAAATTTATTAACTTCATCTAAATCTTTGAATAATAAACATGGACTGGATATACCATGAAGCCTAAACAAACAGTATAAGTACAAAATTTGTTAGGGCTAACAAGTTCAAACCAAAATCTAGAAAATTAAAATTGAAACTCGTAAACAAATTTATTAATATACGGGTTCCTAGAAATTTAGATATTGACAAAAGGAAGTATATATTGATAATTTTATTGATCAAGTTCATTAATCTAAAGATTATTTAAATGGTATATACACTCTTCATGGGTTTGGGTTCCCAAAACTTAACATCACCGACCCCAAAATAAAACAGGGAACCAATGTGTATATTTCTTATATTTTAGGTACCTACTAATAATGCAATAAACTTAAAGCATGAAAATGAATACTGCACAGCGAATGTTCAAAACATATGACAAGATCCATGGTTATAGAATGAAATTTTATGTAAAGATGGTGGAATCATGAACTTCAGAAATAATTCAAAGGGATGTGTCATTCGCTTCAGCAATGTTGTGTCATTGGCTTCGGCAAAGTTGGTAATTCTAAAACTCCTCTTATTTCAAATCGCTTACTAACATAACTTGTTAAGTATAATTCATTTATGTTACCAAAATTTTAAAATAAGGTTTGAAGGTAACTGCTATATTTTAGATCATGATTCAAACTATTTTTGATGGTATAAGAAAACGGGGGGTGTGTGAATTCTAAATATAAAAGTGCAATGATGATGACTTGTGCCTTATGGTAGACTCAAATGATCCTTAGATTTGGTACAAATGTTTTGAACATTTAAAATTTAATCTTTGAAGATAAGTTGCAATATATGAAACTGTGAGAGGACTTCCAAAATTGAACATTAAAGTCAACCGTCTTCGTGATGTTTATCAGTTTGGGAAAAGTCTACAAGAAATCGCTAAATCTAAGGATATGATCTCTACCTAGCATTCTCTAAAACTTCTTCATTTTGATATTTGTACCTTCACAAATACGATTTATAAATCATAATAGATATGTTTTATAAAAGTAGATTTTTCAAGATATACTTGGATAATTTTTCTAAGACATAAGAATAAAGCTTTTGAAATGTTTAAAACTTTTGTTAGAAGAATCCAAAATCAAAAATCAATTAAAATTAAGACTATAGGAAGTGATCATGGAGGAGAGTTCGAAAATGAAAATTTTGAAAACTTTGTAACATGAAAAGTTAGGCGCTCTGTTACTGTTCTATAAGGTCACAACTTCGAATCATGTGTACCTTGATTAAAATCACTGGATATATGTTGACTTATAGTGTGCCATATGCTACCTAAGACTTATAGTACAATTATGTACTACGTCTTGAGTACCCAATTTCGAAAAAAGAAAGGCGTCACTCATATTTTCTTTTCCAATAACTCCACAACAAGTTGAGAAATGTAAAAATAGAACTATTCAAGATTGTGTAAGGATGGTATTAAACGATAGCAACTAACCAAAGGATACTTAGACTGAAACAGCTGCTATAACATGTTATTTTTTGAATAAAATGTTAACAAGATAATTAATAAAGAAAACTCCATCTAAACTTTTTATTGCACAAAAAGTCTAAAGTGTCATACTTTAAATTCTTTGGAAGTAAATGCCTTATACTTAAAATAAAGGATAGTTTAAACAAGTTTGATGCTAAATCTAATGAAGGAATATTTATCGGATATTCCAATAGAAGTGAGGCATATAGAATATTTAACAAGAGAATTAATATTATTAAAGAAACTCTATATGTGTAACGACACAAAATTTAATCGCTGTAAATGAATATTTAATTATATTTTAAGCAATTAATAAATGGATTTTTATTAACAAAGAAAAATATTTAAATAATAACTAATGATAATAAAATCATTTTCAAAATTTGTTTACCAATATATATAGTTCATAGAGAAATAAAAAATGTGACAGGAAATTAATTTCCGAAATATCGATTTTTCGTTCACTATTATTCAAATGGTTATAACACAATGTTAAACATACATGCACACAATATTAACTAAGTTAACATGGTGTGTACATGTTTATATATGCATGTGCATGCTTCTCTTTAAACATGTAAACATATAAATTACTGTAAGATTTTATATCACAAATATATATACACTTAACATATTTAAAAATATACCTTTTCAACAAGTACACTAGAAAACATGGCATGAATAGTTGAAAGTAAGGGGGAGTATAATGGATGGAATTTAGAGAGAGGGAGGGTACGGATGTGCATGCCTATATATATATATATATATATATATATATATATATATATTAATATAAACCTTTTTATATTGTTTTAATTAAATCCTAAGCCTATAAATACTCTCTAACTTTCATTCTTTTCATTTTACAATCTCTTCTTCCAGTTTGAAAATCCTAAGAGCTTGAGCTAAAGTATCCATGGCTTCTTCTTCATAGTTTTAAAATAGAGAAAAAGATCACTTCTAAAATGACAGTGGTATTATTTTTGCAAGCACCAAAATGTTTAATTTTTGCAAAGTTTCTAAAGCGTATTCGAGTTTTTGAAAAAGTTCGCTTTGAAATTTAGAAAATTTTCAATAAGTAAAACTAATATTTTGGAAAAGAAAAAAACTTTTTTTAATGATCTAATATTGTGAAAATATAGTGTTTGTTGTGTTGAATTATAATGTTGTTTGGATGATATATGATTACAAGTTGGTTGTTCAGTATAGATTCATGATTTGGATAATATGTTGATATGTTTGTTTATGTATATAGATATGAATATTTGAGATTAGTCTATGATATGATAGTGGTATTATTTGTGAAACAAAGCCAAGTCTGTTATGAAATGGTTGTGAAAACTGGTGCCTTAAAAAGTCGCAAATGACTTGAGATCCGATTTGAAACGAAAGCTTTTTTCTAGCTTTGGATTTTTGGAAATATATTACAAGTTTTTACCTTTTGTTTAAGTTTTAAAATCTCTTGAAATTGTGTTTTCAAGCATCTGGTAACTAGAGTTAAGTGATATTTCCACCTAGAAATCAATTCTAGCGAATTGTGCTTATATGGACAGTCGCTATGGATGCAGTTCAGGAAATGTCGCGATTTTAAGTTTTATAGTGTTTTCTTTTTGGATTGGTTTCGGAAAATCATTTAAAATAATTAAGGAAGTAAAAGTTTTTAAGTTTTAGTTATTTAATAATTTATTTAATTGATTTATTAATTAGGGTAATTATTATTTAATTGATTAATTAAGTAATTAGGTTAAGTAATTAGAGATTAGGAAATTTTTAACTAAATTAACTTTTTTTAATTAAGTTTTAAAAAGTGATTAATTAAGATAAAATAAAATTAATTTTTATCTAACCAATTTTATTTATTTAATTAATTGTTTAACTAGAGTTAATTATTTAACGAGTTATTATTTAATTAAAGGTTAATAATCTACTTAATTGGAGTTTGATTTCTTGAATAAATGTTGTTTAATTCAAGTATAATTAAGATTTAATCATAAATAAAATTAGGATTATTAATGATTAATTTTGATTTAATTAAATATTATTCAAGGTTTAATTGAGTTTCAAACTTATGATTTAACTAAAGTTTAGTTATTTTAAAGTTTCTTTAAAAATCTGTTGGTTATTTATTTTTAATCAATTCTTATTTAACTAAATTTTTTTAAAACCAAGAATCTCTTGTCCATGCTATTAATTAGCCAAATGAATTAAAGTAGTTGTAATAAAATAATGATGTGTTTTATTGTAAGTCGACTTGCACTTATCACAAATACTATGCTTCGGGAACGTGGTGAATACGAGGGGGTTAATTTCGATAAGCTGGTCATGATAATCTAAGCATATGGAACATATGTCCATATGTAAATCTTTACATCTTGATAGTGGGATAGTCCACTATCGACAACTTGACCTTTTAGATTATCGAATATTGGTTTGGAGAGACCGGGATTGGATATTATTTGTTATTCGAAAACCACTTCGAACTAACGTAAATGTTCAAATAGGAAGGCAAGGTCCAAGAAGAAGACTCTGAAGTGTAAGGGCTCTTTGCTACTAACCCTGAAGGTGATTCCAAAAGGGCTGTAGTGGAGGTAGTGCCTTCGGTTCGTTCATCTCCTAAATAACTTGTATGATGAATGCTAACATTGTGTCAACATATGGAAGGCAATGTAAGCATTCCTAGTGGCAATGCTATAACATAGGTAAACATAGCCTCAGTCCTAATCAATCGAAAATGACCAAAACAGGGTATGCAGCAGGGCTATGTGGGTTACGCCCATCAGGGTATGCCATCACCATGTTTAGAATCGACATTTGACCCATTTTTGTATGCTTCGGGTTGGTTGCTGATCCCAATTGTGGTGGTAATGTATTCAGTACTACTAGTTAAGTGGTAAGTCGATTCTATGTAGCAAGGGTATAATATGTTCTTATCAGATCTTAGGTGTATTTTATGTAAAGGTGCATCTTCGAAAGGTAGTTCCTTACCTAATCATGTATGGAATCCATTTTCCAATAAGCGCCTTCGATCTTAATTATTTACCTATTATGCTGGAATTTAATCAATGTAACAATTTTGGCTATGTCGATTATTTATTTGGAAAACCCTAGACGTTATGATAATATCACTGGGTTTATGTATAAAGTATTTTGATTATCGTAAGGTAAAAACTCATTGTGTTTATGTTCTGTGTGGACTTACGAGATACCTTTGATTTTCAAAGAGTTTTTAAGGAAATAATTAAGTTGCTTTAAGTTTACTCACATCAGACCCATGTCTAATCCAGAGTTTTATTTTGTTTTTATAAGAAATTTGGGTACTCAAATTTGTATGAGTGTCCAAGTGATCCTGGTTTTTTACGGAAACATTTTAAAGGAGCTAGAGTAGGTGGCTTCGCCGCTAGCTATTTATTATTTATTCCACTATGTTTATGTATGATCTATGTATTTTGTGATGGACAGGTAGTTATAACTGTCCAGTTGAAGTTGTCATGGAATGGCTCTGATGTATTATTATTATGGGTATGACTATATAATATCCTATGTTTTCTATTATATGTTATTCTGATTCGTGGTGAGATTCTGTGAATGTGTAGTTTCTTCTTATCTTTCGTTTTCTTCTACTCTTAGTGACTCGTTTTCAATGCAAGAAAGGTGGTTATTACAATTGCGGTATCAGAGCCTAAGTGTAACGATCCTAGAATTTTAGTGGTTTTAATAACGTAATTAACTGAAATTTTGCTTGAAATTAAACAGTAAAATTTAGCAATGAAAATTTGATATTTGGTATGCGTCTATTGAAGCATAACGAATAACAGATTTTTGCTGGAAAATATGAAAGTTGATTCTATTGTGTAAATTTCAATTTTAAAATTTAAATCAGTTAAATTGATGAAAATAAAATATTTTCGAAATCTAAATATTTTTATATAATAAAAATGTAAAATATTTTCTAAGTTATACGTCATATTTCATTTTGTAAAATTTGGACTGCTCTAGCTTTGTTTATCTTATTTTCGGTGTTTTAGCAGCAGTTTTGGCAGTGAAATTCGATTTTTGATAGGTTGATCGTATCGCTCATATCCATATATCGTTTTATTCATCTCATCGTGCTAATCTCTGCAGTATATTTATTTGTGTGCTTCGTCGTCCGGTGCTCGACGAAATCAGTAAAACGGTCAACCGTATCAGTATTTGTTTGAGTCTATATGTTTTTCTATGACATTCAATTATCTACCATGTGAATCAAGTGACCAGTAGCTTTTATTAATTCCTAAATTCAGATCCTGGCTTTTGTGATTCCATCATTTCAATAAATATTTTAGTCCATTCTTTTCCATCTGTTCTTTACTTTGAAAAAAAAGAAACAAATATATAATATGTAGCCTGCTCCTCTTTCCAGTTTACGTGCTGACCACTCTCCTTTCCATTATTCTTTCCTTATGGCCATTCCTACACGTCATCCTTCCACCTCCAATGCAACACATCACCTTCCTGCACGCAGTGCCTTCTCCCTCTGGCCATCACGTGGCCTACTCCACACCTGACCTGCAACGACCCTGACTCGACCTTCAAAAATCGGCACCCGTACTTCACTTGTACTTCAATGCCGCAGATTCAAACGTCGAATCTGGTTCGCCGGAGCTTATAACACATTAAGTACAACAACACAGCGGAAGAAAATGAATTATATCATTGATACAATAATGAATACAATATATGATACAACTGAATATCAAATACAAATGACTATCAATACATCAAAGATAGATACAAGGCAATAACAGCGAAAAGACAATGTCTTCAATGCCAAACTCCAAAAAACTCCATCTCCAATTCCAAAGCTAGCTCGAACCTCCATTAAGTCGTACTAAGCAAGGCCAGTCATCCAAAGACTAAATAAGATTCCCACAGACTGAAAGCTACCAAATCAAAGACTTCGAAGGCTATCGAACCTACACCTATTATTTGATTATCTGAAAAACCCAACTCTAGACTGCTAGTGCGGAAAATTGTAGGCACCCAAAGTTTAGGAAGAGAACAATAAACTCCGGGTCAGTCATGGGACTAGTGTGAGTAAACAAAAATAGTTTTTATTTAAACAAGCACAAAAGAATTAAAACATTGAAATCCACAATGCTTTTTGGAAAATGAAACTACCATAAGGCCTCCCGCCGCACACACCATGCAAACGTAGAATTGGAGGAGATTTCTCCTTATGATAGTCAGAAATGCTTGATACGCGAAAACCATTTGATATTATTATCAGTGCATAGTGGAAAACATTTGCAAGTATAATATTAATCTTAGCCAGCATAGACATTTCGAACTATGCCTACTATAGCTACCATCTAAACAGCGGGGCGCCACCATAAGTAGATGGCAGGTTATACAACTAAAACCGTACAAGGCGCGTATTAGATGATTGGGTTTTCCAACAAATGGTCAAACCAAGGAACTTCCCATTGCCACATGGGTACACCTCTGTAGGGACACCCCGAGAACTTACCCAGCTCTCTGCCAACACAAAGCTGGTCTACTCCCTTCCCGGGAGTAAAACCTAAGATATGCCACCCTCGGTCGTTTGCGACCTTTATCCGAGGATCCTCAACCACAAAGCAACATCACACAGTAATAAATATATAGTGTCCACATGAGTTAAGTATCTGAGCTCCATACCATGATACCATCCTTTTTCAGAAGGAATGGACATTCCCTAGGGGTGCGACCCCTGCAACCTTGCCGCATCTTTCCTGTTTCGACCTTTACCGGTTTGTGAGGTTCGATGAGGTCTCGTCCACAAAGCTACGCTTTTTCACAAAGCCATGCTTCGATCAACAAGTGATCAGCAGCACTTTGTATGCCACATTGCCAAATTGGGAATGTATCACTAGTAACCATTAACTACATAACCTCTAAGCTCGTACGTCTTAGGAAAGGGTGTTAAGCTAAGAGAATAAATCTCCGCCACCAAACAGAAATGTATTTGATAGAAACCAGCTTAACATCTCAAAGTGTAATGTCAGACAAACATCCATACAAGTCTATTCCGGGTTCGAACAAAACCGAAGGCACTTTCAAAGAAGCCCTTGCAAATCCGGATAATTCTTAATCACGTCCAGACTTCCCATCACATATGGAGATCTCTATACCGGGGACCAATCGGTGCAGAGACATTCGACTAGTTATCCTTTCGTTTTTGAAAAAATCCAGTCTTCACCACCAGTCTTCAAATGCTATCCATAACGTCCTATCATTATTCGGAATGGGTTATATGACACAAGGTCCTCTCCCGGCTAAACCGAATAATGAGCGCAATATTTAAAAACATATGGATATAGGATTTCAGTTAAGTCACATTTTAAAATCCAAAACTTTCCTTTCAAATGGTTTAAACCAATTACCATTTCAAATCTTTTAACAAAAAGATTCATTTCACAAAGTTCACCCATTTCACAAAGATCCATTCACAGATTTCAAAACAATTTCCATTTCAATTTGGATTAACACATTCAATCTTTAAATCAAAGATTTAATAGCTTTCAAACCCGTTTCCAATTCAAATCTTTTATATAAAAGATACACCATTTAAAATCCTCTTCGATTTCAAAATAAGGTTTAGTAGTCTTTCACAAAGATTCATTCATAGCTTTCAAAACAATTCACAATTTCATTTCAAATTTGAAACTTTTCAACACAAACTGGAAATACTTTCCTTATATGAAAGCCTTTATTATTTGAAAACAAATAGTTTTCATTTCAGAAAAATCCGATTACATTTATACAAGTTAAAGCCCTTCAAGTATAAAGCTTGGTTAAATTCAAATTCCCAAAACAATACTTTTTAAATGGTTTAAAAACCCATATAAACACATTTATAACTTGTATAATGTTTTCAAATCATAATTTCCAATCATAGAATTCAATTTCAAATTTTGAATTCAATTCCAAACCAAATTATTTAAATTTCAAAATTCTATTAAGTTATTCGAAATAACTTTTTATCTTTGAAATCCCTTTTCAAAAGCTTTTTATATTTAACCCAAATCCATTTCCTAAATTATTTGAATTCAAAATTCAACTTTAAAAAATTATTTTCTAAAATCTGTGACTTAACCAATTTCCTCATGCAATCTATATTTGTGTTTGTATAGTGTAGTCCAGGGGCTTTACACAATAATGCAACATCATTCAATCATCACAGATTCAGGCATAACAATATTGATAAGCGGTATAATCCATAACGCTTATCTATATACACAGATTCACAGATAAATAATATACATTTATCAAAGATAATAAATTACATTCATCACAGCTTGAATTAAAACAATCCATATCACAAATCATCACACAACAGAGATATCAAACAATTCACAGCATTTCATATAATTCAAACATCCATAAGTAAAGTTAATTAATTATCTGGTTAATTTAAATCAGATTAATCACTAATCCTGGTTAATTAACATAGGTTAATTACAAATTAATTAACTAATATTTTTTTTAAATTAATTAACCTTTAATAATAAATTAATTAACTTTAAAATTATTAATTAACCTTAATTAATAAATGAATCAATCTTTAATTCATTAGATAATTAACCCTTAATTAATTATTCATTAATTAATTATCCTTGATAAATTTCGATAAGTGATTATCCCAATTACTTAATTAACCTTTAATTATTTCATTAACTAGTTAATCCCATGATTAATCACTTTAATTAATTAATTAATTATCCTCAAATTAATTACATTAATTAATTATCCTTAATTAATTATAATAAGTAATTATTCCTAATTACTTAATTAACTTTAACCATTCATTAATTAATTCTCTTTTGATCCTTAATTAATAAACCTTAATTATTAATTGATAAAATTTAATTATAAATTAATTAATCCTTAATTATTAGTTAATTAATTAAATTAATTACTCCTTAATTACTTAATTAAGTAATTTTAAATCATCAAACCATTTTAACTTTTAAGGTAAAACATTTCTTAATTATGATTAACATATACATTTAAAACATTTACCTTTTTAATTAACCACCTAATTACATTTCAAATTAAGTTTAAAATAACTTAAGAATTTAACTTCATACATTTAAGTTAAACAAATCATACAATTCTTAAATCAATTAAAAAAAAATTCGTTCATTACATAAAGAAATAGATTTTCAAGAATAGATTTAACTTGATTTATTTCAAATTTAAAACTTGTTTAAACATTTACTTTGTATCAAAACTCATTAATACTTGAAACTTGATTGTGCTTTTTATTTAAAAATCTGATTTGTTAAACATAACCCAAAGAAACTCGAGCCAAACGATCACAAACCCGAACACTTCACTGAGCCAACCTCGTGTCCCTCACAAACATAACACGCTTCGAGACAAACGCAAACCTTACCTACGATCGACCCGAGAATGGCTTTATCTTCCCCAAACAAAAAAAGTCTGATACCACTGATACGTGGTGCACATATACGATCAACCAGATCGTCGTCGACCAACTCTGTTGCCTTCAGTACATCATCGTCGAACTCCACATATCACCTGACCTTACAGATTGTCGTATTTAACGGTGGATCGAAATCAAGCAATGCGACCGACCACCTGAACCAAATTTGATCCACAAATACACCGTGCATCATCACCTACGACCACCGATGAACTCGCGGCCAAAGCTACGCCAGACACTCCTCTTCCAAACTCCCCACCACAGATAGTCTCTAGTTCAACCACTTCAACGAACAGCTTCGTAAAACCCAATCAACCAAGAGTTGCTTCTAAACCCTAAATCAACGCCCATCGATCACCACGGTGAATAATAAAATCACTGATTATTTTCCATGAATCCCTAGACCTACATCATCCTCCAGAAAAAATCCCAAAATTTTACGATTACGCGATCATCAGAAATCAACGCATTTAACTTTTTCATTCAACTTCGAATTACTCTCTTGTTCCCAATCTAAAAATCTTGTTTTAACCTTTAAAAATCGTGATTTCTGAGGGTATTCAGATCACATAAATGAATCAAAGGATTGAGATAACTGAAATTTACATGTTCTTGTTATTCCCCTGTTCTTCTTTAATTTCCAGAAAAAATTACCAATCATTTTACTTAAATTTATTTTAAAATTTATACCTGGTTAAACCAAATGCTTTTTTATTTAACATTATCAGGGATAAGGAATTTGGAGAAGGAATATTGCATTTATACTTTGTTTAAGATCCCTGTATACCAGAGCAAAGCATATATATATATATATATATATATATATATATATATATATATATATATATATGCCCATCATATGCATATACACGGGAATTCATATGCAAACATATTTTATATCATAACTTTTCAGATCATCACATGCAAAATAGATATATCAAGTTCTAAGAATGGTTTGCTCACCTCAGGATGAAGAACAGAGGAGAATTTTAAGCCTGGAAGTTGATTGAATTTGAAAAAACTAGAATATCTGGTTTTGATCTTGACTTTAGTCTAACTTGCTTAATTATTTTCTGACTTAAATCTAGAGATGATCATGATGTTGACTTGTTTTGATCTTCTCGTTTTCAGCTCTAATCCACTTTGATCTCCAGGTTGATTGTTTGCTAGCTTTATATGCTTCGAAAACAGGCTTCGATTTTGAACTGCTCTTTGATTTCCAGGTTTTGTTGCTGAGATGATTTGTTTTTGTTTTAATTTCGTTGCCTTGTTCAGGTTCTGATCATCTCTTGATCTCTGGTTTGATGTTTGAGATAATTTTGGCTTTCAACTTTGAACCTGGCTTACATTTCTTTTTTCTTTTTTTCTTCTATTTTGAAGTTTTTCAAGTCTGAGAATTGTGAACTGAGAATAGTAGTTTCCTTTTCTTCTTTTTTTCTTTCATTCACATTTTCAAATTAAATGATGCCACTTTTTAATTGTATGGCATGCAAAGCCTACAAATGTAATTACATATTTTTAATAATCTCACAAATGTTCAATTCAAATAAATTTATGTAAAAACCCTTTCTTAAATTTATTTATAAGTTTTTGTTTTAAACCTTATGTTAATAAATTTGCACTTTTGTATTTATCTTTTTAAAAGAACAAATTGCCACTTTAAACCTATATTAACACTTGTGAATACATGATGTTAATCTTTCTACGCTTGTTAATTTTGAAATTTCATGGGTTACAAATGTTAAAACACCTACATTTTATGTTTAAACTCCTCTTTGATTTAATTTACAAGTTTTGTTTCTGACCCTTTATACTATTATAAATTATACAATATAATCACATATGTATTGTATTTTCAAATCTATACTTATTATGTTTTAAAGGTTATTTTTTAAATTTATAAATACACAAACTATATTTATTCATTTTGAAAAGAAAATGTATTTTAAATCTTATTTAAAATTTAAAATTAAGGTAACATTTCTTACTATATATTCAAGCCATTTTCTTATTATCCTTTATATAACCTTAAAAATGACTTTAAAGCTAATTATTCATAAAAAATAAACATACATATTATATATATAAGTTTCCATTAAAATATAGATTCATAACTTTAAAAGACATTTGAAATATATATATATATATATATATTAAAATTAGAAAACAAATTCTTATTAATATTTTTTAAAACATAGATTTAAATTCAATTTATATTTTCAACACATTTATATTTAAATTTCAAATTAAAAAATTAATATAAAATCAACTTGTAGTTATAAATGATTAAACAATCAAATATATATATATATATATTTTATATTCCATTTATCATTTATTTATTTTAAATTCCAAATCAAATTCTTATTTATATTTATAAACAAATAAATATCTATTTAATTTGGGAAATACCATATTGATTCACAATTTAATTTCTAAAATTAAATTAATTACCAATTTGAATTTGGTTTAAATACGGGAATGTTACATGACCGATCCAAACCCATCGCCCACCAAGCCTTTCACTCAGCACCTATAACCAAATAGCTCCCACCATCAGTTCTCCTCCATGCCAAGCTCACTGGCCCACACTCCACCAATCGCCATCAGACCTCTCCATCCACCTACAACCGATACCCCTCCCAATCACAGCCATCCATCTCCGCATAAGCCTCCAACAGCCTTCCACCGAAACTCACCACCACCTAACACGCCAGCCACCCTCTCCGCCCACTTGACCACTACCTAACACCATTGTCCGCCCTTTTGTCACCAGCGGCCCCTGTTTCTACTTCCTTCCCTCCACGTGAATACATGTAGCCTTTTTTCTTCTTTTATATAATTACATACATTTACATAAGTTTCAATATTTTGTTCCTAAGGAACTTTACAACTCATTTCCTTCTTCTGACAAAACTCCTAGCTTTCTCGCCTCTATTGTATTTAAAACAAATGGAAAGTTATATAAGTTTATATATTATTAGTTTGAGTTGATATAAATTTATATAAGTTTATTTATTATCTGTTTGAGTTTATAATAAGTTTATATACATCTTCTGTAGTAAGTAGATAAAAATGTGTTTCCGTTATGGTTATTTTTAATTTTGAAAAGGATATGTATATATGTCTATATATTATGTTTATGTTAGTATTTTGGAATGTATACATATGCATAATATGTTTCGTTAATATTTTGAAAACTATTTTTAATGATATTATATATATATATATATGTATAATGTTAATATTTATTTTAAACATTTTGTAAACTATGGTCTTTAATGAATATGGATTTTTAATAAGAATATCGTATGAAGATTTTCATTTTTAAATTTGTGTTTGAATTAAAGATTGGTTTTGAAATATATACATATATAAATATTTTGATTTTCAAATATATATATTATAAATATTTTATTTTTAAATATGTGTTTTAATTTAATATTGAATTTAAGAAAAAATAATATAATATATATATTTTTCATTTATACTAAGCTAGTTTTTATTTCTGAAATCATCAATTCGAGTCCGTCGTGCCTTGCTTTAGAATTTGTGCTTGGATTGTCGCATCTTATTCTTGTCTTTTTCTCAAGCATCGAATGGTGAGCAATCACTCACTATTAACATTCTTATATTTAGTAAATTAAATTTACTTGAAATGATGATTGGAATATGCTATTAAATTTGAATTATTAGTTATTTAATTGTCAAATATGATCTGCTATTATTTGCATTTGTTCACCTATTATAATTGACATTATTGACACCAATAACCAGTTAGTATGTGTATATCATATTTAATTTGATAATTTTGATCATATTGCCATTGATATGTTATGTTATTTTTGCTGTCATTTTATTTGTTCTCCTTATGGATTGAAATGATATATACTCAAACGATCTTATAGATTAGGAGAAAATCGTTATGGGTTGAAATGATAAACCCAAGAGGTTTTCATTGATTGTGAAATGTTGGGATTGCGGATTGAAATGATATATACCTGTAAAATAATAAATTATTGTGGATTGCGATGATAAACATCTATATCACTTGACCATAAGATAGAAAATTATATACGGACATTGTGGTTCTATTTTGAAAAATGATTTCCAAAGTTTGAAAGGAAATATATGGGTTTTAATAAATATTGATTTTTAAAATATGACAATATAAAGAGTTTTATTTTAATATATATGGAAAAAATTTAGATTTTAAATTATATGTTTGGAAATTTCAAATTTATAATTAAGTTTGAATAATTTAGTTTTTTCTTATAATTTTATTGTTTTTAAATATATAAAATTAGATTTAATATAAATAAAATTTATTTAATAATAAGATTTAATTTAATAAAAATTAAATTTAACAAATATATATAATATGTTTTAAACTATTTACTTTAAAGTTATATTAATATTTTAAAATAGATTTGTAATATCTTTAATAAATTAAGGTTGAAAGATGAATTGAAATTGATTTGAAATTTTATTTGTTTAATAACTGTATTTATATAAAAATTGATTTCAAACGTATTAATTTTGAGATTTTAAAGATGTGTTTTTATCAACTCGATAATGTGATTTTGATTAAAGAGGACTTAATGAATATTTTAAATTTAAATCCGTAGAATTTGAATATCTGATTTTGATTTAAATTTATAATTTGAGATTTTATTTAATGTTTAACTAAAGATGATTAAATGAATATTTCAAATTTAAATAAAGTTGAAATCGAATATTTAATTTTGATTTAAATTTGTAATCAGGATTTATTTATATGGTTATTAAAATGATTAAGTGAATATTTCAGTTGGGTGCACCTTTGATCGGGCATATTTCTTCGATACCATTTTATTACTTTGTGATTTGATTGGTGCGCCTTTGATATTGGAGTGTGTCTCGAGGTAGGTGGTAGTAGCTGCTATGCATTACCACCAGTCTAGATCTACAAAACGGTAGAATCTTACCTTGGGTATTGCCTTGTGTGCCTTGTCACATGCCTTATCGCACCTTCTACGAGTTTGGTTTGTGTCGTACCTATGTGTTTAATATGCGCTTATATGATTTTTGTTTGATGATAATAAACATATATATTCATTTGAATGTATTTGATAATGTACTATTTTATTTTTCATAGATTAAATAATTATTTACTGAATAAAATTAAATACACAGAATTTGAATTCAAACAGAAATTTTATTCAAACAAATATTTATTACATTTTTGAATAGTACAAATTCAAGCTCTCACTATACATATACAATTTTGTTTACAATACTTCACAATTTCATATTTACATAAATTCCTCACTACATATCACTCACACTCGTAGTTTATCTTCAATTTCATTCCAGTTAAAATCCAGCATCTGAGCAATCTGCAAAAATATTCACTAACGCAGTAAAATTGAAAAAAAAATATTTTTGCATTATAAAATAAAAGATGGTTTTTGAAAAATATTATTTTCCTCAGTTATTTGGGTTGTTCGTCATCATTCATATTTGAATTCATCATACACGAACAATGTGACATGCATAGTGTATCACTGTATATGCCACAAGGCCGTGCACATCGATATACACTTGATAATGCTACAGGGACAGGTGAGCATAGGTCAAACCCAAATGAAAAGCCGGGTTCAACTCACGTGCAAAATAAATAAAATCACGACACGAGCACAAGGTCAAACCCGAGTTTTGAAAATGGATTCAACTCAAGTGAAATTTAAAAAACCAACAATGGATAGCATCAATGCATAAATGACTACAGAACATCAAGATGAACCAGACAAGATATGACAACAATAGACATTGACAAAACAGTTTCAAGTAACAGCAGTTTTGAACAAGAACATCAATACTCAAAGACCACAAGTGTACAACAACTCCAAGCAGTGACAAAAGTGCAGACAAATTTGGAGAAATGACACAGCAAAAATGGAACCAACATGAATATCACAAGTATGAACAGTGTGGCAATGCACCAACCAGAACACTAAGTGCAGGCATAAAAATAACACAAGCAGTGCCCAGTGATCAAAACAGTTCACAAGATCACTCATGAAAACTAACAAACCCAAATATGAAAAACACAAAGGCAATGCACCAGTGCAACAACTCAAGCAATGACCAGAACACAAAGGCAGTAGTGTACATGAATACAACTATAGGTAAAGTGTCCAGACAACAACAAAAAAATGCACCAGTGAAACAAATGCAAAATTGACAAATGTCAAATGCATGAACAAGTGAAGCATTTGTGTCAAAGCAGAGCAAATGTCACTGCAAACAAGGTGCACCAGACAAGGCTACATGATGATCAAAGTCAACAGTATCAATAACAAGTGCCACGCTACAGATTATACAATGAAAACATCAATTGAAGTTCAGGTCGGAACAATATACAACCCAGTATGCAAAATGGAGAGTATGCAAGTGCAGACCAAAAGCAATGACCAAGAACTTATACAAAGCAGCAGAATCAAGTACATCATGAAGCAAAACCAAACAGTCAAGTTCAAGGCATAGCAATGGAAATAGTGTGGCCAAGAACTGATACAAGCAAATCATGGAATGGCAGTATCAATGTCAGGCACACATGTATATGAAGTACACAAATGTAACAACAGCAATTCAAATAACTCAAGCTTAGTACAAATCCAAGAATATATGCATACACACATAGATATGTATGTATGCACATATATAGTCTTGAGTAAATAGGTGAATGTGCAATAGGGAACACAAGTCAGTGGCAAGCATACAAACACACCAAATCAAAATCGAACTAGAGTATCAGTGAAACAAAGATATGCTACAGGATGGTCAGCCACCATAATGATGATAATGTCATGCTCAATGCAACACAGTGGCAACTACAAGATGCAGATATAAACAACATCAAAGAAACATGTGTCGACCACTATGCAATGTCCAGTGATGCAAACAGTGAATAACATGTTTGAAGTCGAAAGCAATAAACAAGTTCAAGTCGAGATCATGGAAGCATACAAAAGTCAAGCAAGGAAGCATACTGGAGTCAAGTTAAAATAATTCATGAATGCAACAACCAGATGAAGTCGAAGCCAACTAAGTAATTCACAATGAAAGTCGAAAGATTAAAAATGTAGACCAAGTCAAAGCCGTAATTCACAGTGAAGTCGAAGTTGACAAAAGATTAAAAGTGCAGGGATGACCAAGTAAAAAAAAATTCACGTGTGTGTAAATTGGAAAAGTCAAAATTCAAATCCAAGTAAAAGAGGAAAGTTTCTGCCGTAGGACTCAAGGAAAATCGAATGCTTCAAAATCAAATTCGTGTGAATCAAGTAAGTCGCAAATATCAAGCAACCGAGAATTAGGAAAGTGACAAATCAGATGAACGTATTAAAGGAAATCGAAATCCATATATAAACCCACAATCATCATTGGCAATTATCATCGAGTTCGAATACGAAAATCACAAAAGCACAAAAGGGGAAATTACATACCGAAACAACAGTGAACTCGATCAAAGAGAAGTGGCCAAGAGCAAAACAAACGAGAACGAAGCACACGAATAACCACTGTATCGATCAACAAAAAGGCACAGCTTCAAAGCCCTAATTTTGGAAGCAAGGAATAAAAGAGCCAAAGCCCTAATTTCAGAAAGAGGATCGGCCGCCATTTTCTTCAAGCCAGAAAAAAAGAGGATCGGGTGAAAGAAAAATTGGGCCGGCCTTGTTAACAAGGGCTTTAGTTTATTATTAGGGTTTAATTTTATAAAGGGGTTTTTTTGTTTATTAGTTTTATTTTTATTTGTTCTTTTCGGTTCAATTCTTGCTAAATCACCACCTAGGTTGTAGGTAGTGTCAGATTGTCTAGTTAGAATTAGTTCAGTGAGCAGGGTGTGCGAGTTTGCAAAACTTTATAGGCGGTAGCAGGGTGTGCGAGTCTGTTAGAGTTTTTGTAAGCGGGAGACTGTTTAATTCTAATAGAAATATGGAAATGCAGTAGTAGGCAGGGGTTGCCGAAGCTGGGTAAATTTTGTGTGTGATTTACTTTTCAGCATATTTATTTCTCTGCGGTTTGTTTTTGGATTTAACTCGAGAAAATTTTCTATAACCCTATTCATCCCCCCTCTAGGGTTAATCTAGATCCTACAAGTGGTATCAGAGCGAGGTATTTCTCTTTAACTCTAGAGTCATGAATTCACCAAACAATGCTTTTTCTGAGGGGCAATCTATTGTTAGGCCACCCATGTTCAATGGGAATGATTATGTTTATTGGAAAGTTAGGATGGGTATTTATCTTAGTTCTGTTGATTATGATGTTTGGGACATTATTGAAACTGGCTATAAATCTCCCACTATAACTGTTGGTGATACTGAGATTCCTAAACCTAATATAGGTGGGATGCTAACGATAAGAGATTTAAAACTAAAAATTCTAAAGCCATGAATGCTTTAATCTGTGCTCTTGACAAAACTGAATTTAATAGAATTTCTCATTGTAAAACTGTACAAGAAATTTGGCATACCTTGGAGATGACACATGAAGGAACTTCTCAAGTCAAGGGGTCTCGTCTAGCCCTATTCAGCAATGAATACGAGAACTTTGTGATGGATAAAGGCGAGAGCATAAAGGACATGTTTGGACGCTTTTCAACTTTGGTGTACAACGCTAGAGCGCTTGGGAAGGTATTCACTGAGGTAGAGCTTGTGAGGAAGGTGCTACGAGGCTTACCGATGAACTTTGAGGCAAAAGTCACGGCAATACAAGAATCGAAAGATCTGAGTAAACTAAGCATGGAGGAGTTGATTGGCAACTTGATGACATATGAGCTTGACCTAAAAGGAAAGGAGGAACGCAACAACTCCGAATCAAAGAAGAAGACGATTGCCTTAAAGAGCAAAGAAGAGAGCGATGAAGAAGAAGAAGATCCAATTGAAGAGCTTGCAATGGCTGTCAATAATCTTAGAAAATTGTCAAGATTCTGGCCACGCAAGAAGAAAACAAGTGGTAATAGGCCAAAAGATTCTGACAATTCCGATAATGAACTGACATGCAACTGCAACAAGCCTGGCCACTTCAAACAACAATGCCCACTTCTCAAAAACAACAGAGGAAAGAAAAAGAAGAAGAAGCCTTTGCAGCGACTTGGGATGATGAAGAAGGAGAGGAAGTTTCGAATAATAGCTCAGATGAGACTAACTTGTGTCTTGTGGCAAAATCAGATTCAGAAGCAAGCTCAGAGGAA
Source organism: Allium cepa (assembly GCA_030765085.1). Classification (NCBI taxonomy): domain Eukaryota; kingdom Viridiplantae; phylum Streptophyta; class Magnoliopsida; order Asparagales; family Amaryllidaceae; genus Allium; species Allium cepa. Next base: position 816,829,007 of record CM060940.1, on the reverse strand, counting down.
TCTAGTGAGGGAGGTGACTATTCTTATAAAGAACTTGTTTTTATGTGTCTTGATCTTACTAAAGAAGTTGATAGTCTTGAATCTAAAATTGAAAAACTGAAATCTGATAGGAGAGAACTTGCTCGTGAAAATTTAGGTTAGAAACTGAACTTGAAAATATTCAAAACCTAGACTGTAAAAAATGTAAAATTTTAGATTCAGAATTATCAAGACTTAAGAATAGCTTTGAGAATCTTGAAAAAGAAAACTTGAGTCTTAAGGAAACCACTGACACTAGGAAAAAGGATTTTATAAATAGATGCACCTCACTTGTAACTGAAAACACAAAACTAAAAGCCAAAGTCCAAAATCTTGAGAAATCTCTGAATAACTTTTCAAGAGGAGAAAAATCATTCAACACGTTATGGGGAAATCAAATTTTTGCTAACAACAGATGGCTTTGGGAAAACACAAGTTGATGATAATGCAAAAAGTAAGAGTGTCATTGCTAGATGTGAAATAATTGGACATCGTGTTGAAAATTGTAGTCATAGGAACAAGAACACAAAATTTATACAAGTTTGGGTTCCTAAGAATTCTACAAACAAATTTCATGTCTATTGGAACAAGAATGAAATGACAAAACAAGTTTGGGTTCCAAAGGGTTTGTTTATTCACAATGCTTCAGCCACTAACAATCATGGACCTATAAAAACAAATAGGTCACAAAAATCTTTCATTGTGTAGGTATGGTGGCGGGCTAAGGAACAACAATAGTGTTCGCTGGATTTTGGCTGTTCCAGAAACACAACGGGCAACAAACCAAAGTTCCTTATCCTAGTACAAAGGTGACAGAATCACAATGGGAAACCATGAAAAATTATCGTAAAGGTAAAACAGGTGAAGGTATATTAAATGTGATAATCTGCACCGTATTCTGAATGAAATCAGCCAATATTGAGATGTTGTAAAGAGATGATTTTTTGATTCTGTTTTGTTCAACATAGTTGGCCAATTATATTTATGCCAAAAACACTATTCTCTGAATTACTTCATACATATACGTTTGGATTAAACATAGTGTTTTGTTGGATACATTGGGTTATAATATGGCTAATTCTATATTCACAGTTTCTGATTAGTTACACGTCTTCAATTCAAGCTTCAAGAATGCTGTTAAAAATTGAGTTTGAGTTTTTTATGCACACTTCATGGTCTGGTTTATCAATTTTAGTAAGTGATATTTTGAAGTGAGAGAGAAATTCAGATGCAGATCATACTGGTAATCTAGTTGACAGAAAACTTACTAGTTGAACGTGATTTATGGTGATACATTTAGTAGCTGCATCGTTTTTCAAAGAAAAAATCTGCATATTTTTCATTACAAATAATTTTCAAATAGCAGAATTTTTTTTTCTTATATAACCCCTTCAAGAAAATCATTTTTTGACCATATTTTCAGAATAGTCGTTTTTATTTGATTTTAAATGACAAATTTTGACTAATCCGACTCCCTACTAATTATCAAAAAGATAAATAGTGATTGAAAAGGTGATAAGTGTTCATATTTAACATACATTACTCAAGACAGTATATTTGGAAAATTTCTTTAGGAATTCAAACAAGAGTTATAAAACTTTTTGTTGGGTAAAGTTTCCATGACCATTTCTATATCTATCATATTTCTATCGACCATTGTTTATCAAATCTTAAATATAGTTTGTCGATATGTGGTACTATAATCAGGGATCATTTGTTTTTCATTTCACATTTTTTTGTAAAAAAAAATAAGTACCAAAGTATTCACTCTCATTTAAAAGTCCTCACGGTTATGCATGGGTGAATTACTTGGATTTTTGATTATGTGCTTCCATGCTCATTTAAAAGTCCTCACGGTTATGCATGTATGGAAGGCATATTAAATTTGATTGATTAAATAGACAAGTTGATTATAATCCCATTTAAAAGTCCTCGCGGTCATGCGTGGTTAGAAGATACTTGAATTCATTTTAAAAAAAAATTAAATTGGAATACTACTAATCTCATTTAAAAGTCCTAACGGTTATGCATGATTAGTAGATATTCAAATTCCTGATATAAATGTACCACAAGTAGATACAAATGTATGATTTTATATGAGAACATCATTTCCATCATTCTAAAAGTGGAATATGCGCCTAACAAGGGTAGTTATGATTTTTTGTTTGATTTTCTTATTGAAATTTAATATGTATATTCAATTGAGTTTTAATGTTGGATTAATATCGATCACTTTAGCTCTATTTTCTCTAACACTATTATTCTTTTGCTGATAACAAAAGGGGGAGAGAAAAGTTAAGATTTTGTCAAATAAAATCAAACAAAGGTCAAATAATTTTCCATTTGCATCTAGGCTCATTTGTATATTTCTATTTGTATGCATATATGTAGGGGGAGCATCATATAGAGAGGAAGCATTTAAATAGGGGGAGCAACTAGAGTATATCATTGATCAAATACATTTAACACATGTACAAAATCTTAAATATATGTTTGTTATCATCAAAAGGGGGAGAATGTTTAATATGCGCTTATATGATTTTTGTTTGATGATAATAAACATATATATATATATATATATATATATATATATATATTCATTTAAATGTATTTGATAATGTACTATTATATTTTTCATAGATTAAATAAATATTTGCTGAATAAAATTAAATACACAGAATTTGAATTCAAACAGAAATTTTATTCAAACAAATATTCATTACATTTTTGAATAGTACAAATTCAAGTTCTCACTATACATATACAATTTTGTTTACAATACTTCACAATTTCATATTTACATAAATTCCTCACTACATATCACTCACACTCGTAGTTTATCTTCAATTTCATTCCAGTTATAATCCAACATTTGAGCAATCTGCAAAAATATTCACTAACGCAGTAAAATTGAAAAAAAATATTTTTGCAATATAAAATAAAAGATGGTTTTTGAAAAATATTATTTGCCTCGGTTATTTGGGTTGTTCGTCATCATTCATATTTGAATTCATCATACACGAACAATGTGACATGCACAGTGTATCACTGTACATGCCACAAGGCCGTGCACATCGATATACACTTGATAATGCTACAGGGACCGGTGAGCACAGGTCAAACCCAAATGAAAAGCCGGGTTCAACTCACGTGCAAAATAAATAAAATCACGACACGAGCACAAGGTCAAACCCGAGTTTTGAAACTGGATTCAACTCAAGTGAAATTTAAAAAATCAACAATGGATAGCATCAATGCATAAATGACTACAGAACATCAAGATGAACCAGACAAGATATGACAACAATAGACATTGACAAAACAGTTTCAAGTAATAGCAGTTTTGAACAAGAACATCAATACTCAAAGACCACAAGTGTACAACAACTCCAAGCAGTGACAAAAGTGCAGACAGATTTGGAGAAATGACAGCAAAAATGGAGTCAACATGAATATCACAAGTATGAACAGTGTGGCAATGCACCAACCAGAACACTAAGTGCAGGCAGAAAAATAACACAAGCAGTGCCCAGTGATCAAAACAGTTCACAAGATCACTCATGAAAACTAACAAACCCAAATATGAAAAACACAAAGGCAATGCACCAGTGCAACAACTCAAGCAATGACCAGAACACAAAGGCAGTAGTGTACATGAATACAACTACAGGTAAAGTGTCCAGACAACAACAAAAAAATGCACCAGTGAAACAAATGCAAAATTGACAAATGTAAAATGCATGAACAAGTGAAGCATTTGTGTCAAAGTAGAGCAAATGTCACAGCAAACAAGGTGCACCAGACTAGGCTACATGATGATCAAAGTCAACAGTATCAATAACAAGTGTCATGCTACAGATTATACAGTGAAAACATCAATTGAAGTTCAGGTCGAAACAATATACAACCCAGTATGCAAAATGGAGAGTATGCAAGTGCAGGCCAAAAGCAATGACCAAGAACTTTTACAAAGCAACAGAATCAAGTACATCATGAAGCAAAACCAAACAGTCAAGTTCAAGGCATAGCAACGGAAATAGTGTGGCCAAGAACTGATACAAGCAAATCATGGAATGGCAGTATCAATGTCAGGAACACATGTATATGAAGTACACAAATGTAACAACAGCAATTCAAATAACTCAAGCTTAGTACAAATCCAAGAATATATGCATACACACATACATATGTATGCATGCACATATATAGTCTTTAGTAAACCGGTGAATGTGCAATAGGGAACACAAGTCAGTGGCAAGCATACAAACACACCAGATCAAAATCGAACTAGAGTATCAGTGAAACAGAGATATGCTAAAGGATGGTCAGCCACCATAATGATGAAAATGTCATGCTCAATGCAACACAGTGGCAACTACAAGATGCAGACATAAACAACATCAAAGAAACAAGTCTCGACCACTATGCAATGTCCAGTGATGCAAACAGTGAATAACATGTTCGAAGTCGAAAGCAATAAACAAGTTCAAGTCGAGATCATGGAAGCATACAGAAGTCAAGCAAGGAAGCATACTGGAGTCAAGTCAGAATAATTCATGAATGCAACAACCAGATGAAGTCGAAGCCAACTAAGTAATTCACAGTGAAAGTCGAAAGATTAAAAACGCAGACCAAGTCAAAGCCGTAATTCATAGTGAAGTCGAAGTTGACAAAAGATTAAAAGTGTAGGGATGACCAAGTAAAAAAATTCAAGTGTGTGTAAATTGAAAAAGTCAAAATTCAAATCCAAGTAAAAGAGGAAAGTTTCTGCCGTTGGAATCAAGGAAAATCGAATGCTTCAAAATCAAATTCGTGTGAATCAAGTAAGTTGCAAATATCAAGCAACCGAGAATTAGGAAAGTGACAAATCAGACGAACGTATTAGAGGAAATCGAAATCCATATATAAACCCACAATCATCATTGGCAATTATCATCGAGTTCGAATACGAAAATCACAAAAGCACCAAAGGGGAAATTACATACCGCAGCAACAGTGAACTCGATCAAAGAGAAGCGGCCAAGAGCAAAAAAAACGAGAACGAAGCACACGAATAACCACTGTATCGATCAACAAAAAGGCACAGCTTCAAAGCCCTAATTTTGGAAGCAAGGAATAAAAGAGCCGAAGCCCTAATTTCAGAAAGAGGATCGGCCGCCATTTTCTTCAAGACAGAAAAAAAGAGGATCGGGTGAAAGAAAAATTGGGTCGGCCTTGTTAACAAGGGCTTTAGTTTATTATTAGGGTTTAATTTTATAAAGGGGGGTTTTTTTTATTAGTTTTATTTTTATTTGTTCTTTTCGGTTCAATTCTTGGTAAATAACCCCCTAGGTTGTAGGTAGTGTCAGATTGTCTAGTTAGAATTAGTTCAGTGAGCAGGGTGTGCGAGTTTGCAAAACTCTATATGCGGTAGCAGGGTGTGCGAGTCTGTTAGAGTGTTTGTAAGCGGGAGACTGTTTAATTCTAATAGAAATCTGGGAATGCAGCAGTAGGCATGGGTTGCCGAAGCTGGGTAAATTTTATGTGTGATTTACTTTTCAGAATATTTATTTCTCTGCAGTTTGTTTTTGGATTTAACTCGAGAAAATTTGCTATAACCCTATTCACCCCCCCTCTAGGGTTAATCTAGATCCTACACTATGGAGTGCTCCTTGATAGCCCACCTGCTTGGTGGAGTTTGCAGTAGTGTATAGACTACGTCATTATATAAAATGTGTTAAGGGGGATCTGGGGAACGCCTTAATGCTATTTTAATAGTTTACTTTACTGTAGACATTATATATGTAGTGTATTGTACTATGCATGTAGATAGTTTAATGGATCCTTAAAGGATGGGAATCCTAAACATCCTTTTAAGTTATTTTGTATTTCAGTTGACAGTTCACTTGAGTTGAATTTACTGATATAAGAATGTCAATCCTGACTTGAGTATTTTGTGTTATGCTTTATGCTCGCGTCAGACTGAGTGTCATAGCATTTGAGACTCACGTTTAGAGTTGGAACTTTGCTTGAAGATCTGTCTTTTATCTATTCAACTTTGCAATTATCTCATTTATTTCCAGTTGTTTATGGCCAGACTTGTCTGTTGCGTTTGAATTTAAGACTACTTTGTATTTGGATATCCATTGTATTTTTTTTCAAACTCTATTGTTTCTATTGTAGCTTTATGAACTACTATTTATCTATTTCACCACTTATTGATGTATAACTCTGTGTCTGTGATTCCGTGATTGATTTATTTACTGTATATTCTAAGATTTGCCTAAAATAAATTAACAATCTACTGTTTTGAGAAATTCAAGTCTGACGTGAGTGGATGATTGTCGATTTGAGCGGTTCAAAATACCAGGTCGTTACAAGTGGTATCAGAGCTCTGTTTTAGGCAAAATTAACATACGGAGTGAAATTAATTACAGAATCATCTTCGTTAGAGCTTGAAGTTCCTTCGTTAGGATCCTCCTGGATTTGAATTTCTTTTAGATTTTGGAACTCCCGTTTTGCTCTGAGATCCATTCTCATTTTCCTTTTTGTGTTCTCCTTGACAAGAGCATCCCATAGCTTCAACCTCAACTGTCAACTTCATACTTATGTGTGACTAATTCCATCGATGGTCCCTCTAACCTTTTTATGATTTCTAATGAGGTGAAACTCCTTTACAACAAGCGTTGATTCATCGGAGATTTCTATATCCACGGTTTTGATGCTGTTATTTCTTGCAAAGCCCAAAACCATTTCTTTAGTAGATGACTCGGGTAATTCTCTTGTGATCTAATGTCAATTGCCTCAGGATTATGTAGGAAGTTTATCTTTTTGCTTGATGATCAGCCTAGTAATCTTGACTCCACCTCGGTATTCAGGGATTGTCCTGATGTTTTGGTAAAGTCACTCCTCCATCTTAACCGAGAAATTGAATTCCACTTCGATTCTATTCCCAGAGCTCGACCGTTGTCCTTCCTCTCGGATGAATGGTTTCTATGAACGTTTAGTCATGCCTTTGGATTAACCAATGCTCCAGCCCTCTCCGTCGATCTCAAGAATCGCGTTTTCCACGATGTTTTCGACCAGTTTTTTCTAGTTTTTACGGATGATATTCTCGTCTTTTCGAAGTCTCGTTGACTCGGTTAAGGTCGTTGAGATTGATGTGAGTTTATCTATCTTTTATCTTTTGTAATTTAATTATCTTGTCTTCCTTTTGAACCTATCGATTTAGTTAAAAATCCTTTGTGATTAGGTTCTCCCTAAATTTGAATCTCTATATCCTTGTTCTAAGATCCATTCTTGAATCATCGTGTAAGGGAGTGTATTTGTGATTAATATAAATGTTTTATATTGGGTTGTTTGAGTTGTTAAGTTTGGATTTTGGATTTCGATCGATTCCTCTAGCCAACGCTATCGATAGGAATTCCAAAATCCTTGAACAAAGCAAACTGACACAATATTGTTTTCCAAATTAGTAAGTGAAATGATTTTATGTATAACTATGTTATATATATATATGTATGTATGTATAAGTATAATTTTCTAAAGTTAGATAATTAAATGGATTGGTTGTTAGAAATGATAATATTAGATTGTCATTTGTTGTTTTGTTAACATTCCTAAACCATTAACTATTTCTATATGTTATAAGAAGTTGAAAATTTAATATGATCTTTAAATGAAATGAATTTAAATTAAGGATTTGAAATTGAATTTCCGGTAATTTTCAAAATTTGTTTTTCAAAGTTTTGATAAAATCTATATTATTTGAAAGTATTTTCGAATGGAAATTGTTTCCGAATAAATTCTTAAAGAAGTAAGTCGGTGCTCTCCTCTTTTATCACTGGGAAATAATCTCGGTGATAACTGCAGCATCAACGACATTCATTTTTGGGTCTCAAAATGGAGAGACAACTTAGTATCTTTGCTACACTTTTGTTTGAAAAATGGATTTGATTTGAGTTTCTTAAGTATGATTTCATTTATATAATATATATGTATGTATGTATGTATGTATGTATGTATGTATGTATGTATGTATGTATATTTCGAAATGATTTGAAGGGAAACCAGAAATTTAACTCGTAATTTTTACGTTTAGTGATGGTTTTCAATTATTGAAAAGAAATAGATTTTTGAATAATTGGAGTATCTAAATTGAGAAATAGAATTTAAATAACTCAGAACAGTTTAACTAGGATAAAACTTATTTGTATAATACTCAATTGCATTCTAAAACATATATAACTTGCCTAAAATTTTCAAAAAAGTTAAAATGTTAATGAGAAATGTAATTGAATAATATACAAAATAAATGTAAGTAATAAGATGTCTAAAATAAAATTTTGTTAAGGATTTTGTTATAAAAAAAATTGTGTGGTTATAATAAATGTTTATACGCTTAATTTAGGTTATAAGATATGTTAAGTGAAATAAATTGAATAATAAATATAGAAGACTATTTAAGTAAATAAATATGAACCTAAGAATAATTGAAATTGAATTATAAAATGGAATTAATTTATGTAAAGTCAAATGATTAATAAATGAGTTAAACAACATAAATATTATTTGAAAGAAAATTTTGTAATAAATGGTAAAAAATTGAAAGAAAATCAATTGAATGAAAATATATTGAATTGAAATCAATTAGATGTAAATATAATGAATATTTATTGGTTAACAAAATGGATTAAAACCAAATTTGTTGAATATTAATCATTTTAAAAACTAACAAAATTATGTGGTTTTAAATTAACTGTTGTAACTGGTACCATGCATTTCAAATCAGTCTTATCTTTACGTTTGTTTCTATTCTCCTATCTCGTTCCTTTTCGGGGACGAAAAGTCTTGAGTGGGGGGAGAGCGTAACGAACTAGGAATTTTAAGGGTTTTAATAACTTAATTAACTGAAATTTTGCTTGAAACTAGACAATAAAATTTATCAATGAAAATTTGATATTTTCTATGCGTCTATTGAAGCATGGCGAATAGCAGATTTTCACTGGTAAATATGAAAGTTGGTTCTACTGTGTAAATTTCAATTTTTAAATTTAAATCAGCTAAAATTGATGAAAATGAAATATTTTTTAAACCTAAGTATTTATATATAATAAAAATGTAAATCATTTTTTGAGTGAGACGTCATATTTCATTTCGCAAAAGTTGGACTGTTTTAGCTCCGTTTATCTTATTTTCGGCGTTTTAGCAGCATTTTTGGCAGTGAAATTCGATTTTTGGTAGGTTGATCGTATCATTCATATTTGTGTACTTTTTTCGTCTCGTCAAGCTGATCTCCGCAGTATATTCATTTGTGTGCATCAGCATCCGGTGCTCGGTGAAATCGGTAAAATGGTCAACCATATCGGTATCCTTTTGAGTCTATTTGTTTTTCTGTGACATTCAATTACCTGCCGTATGAATCAAGTAAGCAATAGCTTTTATTAAATCCTAAAATTCAGGTCCTGGCTTTTGTGATTCCATTGTTTCAATAAATATTTTAGTTCGTTCATTTCCATCTATTCGTTACTTCGAAAAAAACAAATAAATATATAATCTGTAGCCTGCTTCTCTTTCTAATTTACGTGTTGACCACTCTCCTTTCCACCATTCTTTCCATATAGCCATTCCTACATGTCTTCCTTCCACCTTCAATGTAGCACGTCACCTTCCTTCATGCAATGCCTTCTTCCTCCGCCTATCACGTGACCTACTCCACACCTGACCGATCCAAACCCATCGCTCACCAAGCCTTTCACTTAGCACATATAACCGAACAGTTCCCACCATTAGTTTTCCTTCATGCCAAGCTCAGTGACCCATGCTCCACCGATCGCCATCAGGCCTCCGCATCCACCTACAACCGATACCCCTCCCCACCATGACCAGCCATCTCCGCATAAGCCTCCAATAGCCTTGCACCGAAACTCAACACTACCTAACACGCCAGTCACCCTCTCCGCCCACGTTACCACTGCCTAACACCATCGGCTGCCCTTTTATCACCGGCAGCCCCCATTTCCACTTCCTTCTCTCCATGTGAATACATGCAGCCTTTTTTCTTCTTATATATAATTATATACATTTACATAGGTTGCTATATTTTATTCCTGAGAAACTTTACTACTCATTTCCTTCTTTTGGCAAAACTCCTAGCTTTCTCGCATCTATTATATTTTAAAAAAATGAAAAGTTATATAAGTTTATATAGTATCAGTTTGAGTTGATATAAGTTTATATAAGTTTATTTATTATCTTTTTGAGTTTATAATAAGTTTATATATAACTTTATATATACATTCTGTAGTAAGTAGATAAAAATGTGTTTCTGTTATGGTTATTTTTAATTTTGAAAAGAATATATATATATATGTATATAAATTATGTGTATGTTAGTATTTTGGAATGTATACATATCTCTACTACTAATAAAGAAAATTCATTGAACTAATTTACTCGGTGTCTTTTGAAATTCCAAAAATTCCCTTGCTTTCCATTTACATATTTGCGCTCAAACAAAAATATCAACGTATACAATAACGCAAACAGCCCATGTGCGAAGCACGGGCCCATACTAGTATATATAATATGTTTCGTTAATATTTTGAAAAGGATTTTTAATGATATTATATATATATACATATTATATTTAATATTTATTTGAAACATTTTCTAAACTATGGGCTTTAATGAATATGGATTTTTAACAAGAATATCGTACGAAGATTTTCATTTTTAAATTTCTGTTTGAATTAAAGATTGATTTTGAAATATATATATATATATATATATATATAAAGATTTTTATTTTCAAACACATATATTATAAACATTTTATTTTTAAATAAGTGTTTTAATTTAATATTGATTTTAAGAAGGAAAAAATATAATATAATATATATTTTCCATTTATACCAAGCTTGTTTTGATTTCTGAACTCATCAATTCGGGTCTGTCGTGCTTTGGTTTGGAATTTGTGCTTGGATTGTCGAATCTTGTTCTTGTCTATTTCTCTAGCCTCAAAAGGTAAGCAATCACTCATGATTAACATTCTTATATTTAGTTATTTAGCTGTTAAATATGATCTGCTATTATTTACATTTGTTTACTTATTATAACTGAAATTATTGACACCAATAACCAGTTAGTATGTGTATATCATATTTAATTTAACAATTTTGATCATATTGCCATTGATATGTTATATTATTTTATTTTATGCTATCATTTTATTTGTTCTCCCTATGGGTTGAAATGATATATACCCGAACGATCTGATACATTATGAGAAAATCATTATGGGTTGGAATGATAAATCCAAGCAGTTTTCATCGATTGTGAAATGTTGGGTTGTAGGTTGAAATGATATATACTCGTAAAATAATAAATTATTACGGATTGAAATGATAAACATCTGTATCATTTGACCATGGATAGAAAATTATATACGAACACCGTAGTTCTATTTTGAAAAATGATTTCCAAAGTTTGAAAGGAAATATACGGGTTTTAATAAATATTGATTTTTAAAATATAATATATATAAAGATTTTTATTTTAATATATGTGGAAAAAATTTAGATTTTAAATTATAAGTTTGGAAATTTCAAATTATAAGTTAAGTTTGAACAATTTAGTTTTTTCTTATAATTTTATTATTTTTAAATATATAAAATTAGATTTAATATAAATAAAATTTATTTAATAATAAGATTTAATTTAATAAAAAATTAATTTAACTAATATATAATATGTTTTAAACTATTTATTTCAAAGAATATTAATATTTTAAAATAGATTTTGTAATAACTTTAATTAATTAAGGTTGAAAGATGAATTGAAATTGATTTGAAATTTTATTTGTCTAAGAACTATATTTATATGAAAATTATAAGAATATTTGTTAAAGAGACTGGGATCGTTGTCATACTCTCTACCAATACCAAAAACCACTTTAACAATTGTGTACGTGGTGCAGATTTCAGAACGAAGTAGGATGGATTAGCGATGATTCTGTACGAGGTATTAACGCAGCGCTGACTCCGTAAGTCAGGTTGATGTGGCTAAAACGGGAGCCATGCCAGGCCAAGTGAGATCGCACATCCGTTCGGGCATATTTCTTCGATACCATTCTATTACTTTTTGATTTGATTGGGTGCATCTTTGATATGGGAGTGTGTCTCGAGCTGGGTGGTAGTAGCTGTTATGCGTAACCACCAATCCAGATCCGCAAAACGGTAGAATCCTACCCTGAGTATTGCCTTGCGTGCCTTGTTACATGCCTTATTACGCCTTCTACGAGTTTGGTTTGTGTCGTACCTATGGAGTGCTCCTCGATAGCCCACTAATTCATGGATTTTACAGTACTGTATAGGCTACGGCATTATATAAAATGTGTTAAGGGGGATCTGGGTAATGCCTTAACGCCATTTTAATAGTTTACTTTACTCTAGACGTTATGTATGTAGCGTATTATACTATGTATGTAGATAGTTTAACGGAGGGATGGAAATCCCAAACCTCCTTTAAGTTATTCTGTATTTCAGTTGACATTTCACTTGAGTTGAATTTACTGATATAAGAATGTTAAACCTGACACGAGTGTTTTGTGTTTTGCTTTATGCTCGTGTCAGACCGAGTGTCACAACATTTGAGACTCACCTTTGGAGTTGGAGCTTTGCTTGAAGGTCTGTCTCTTATCTATTCAGCTTTGCAGTTATCTCAGTTATTTCCAGTTGTTTTTGGTCAAACTTGTCTGTTGCTTTTGAATTTGAGACTACTTTGTATTTGGATATCCGTTGTATTTTGTTTCATACTCTGTTGTTTCTATAGTAGCTTCATGAACTACTATTTATCAATTCACTGCTTATTGTTGTATAACTCTGTGTCTTTGATTCCGTGATAGATTTATTTACTGTATATGACAAGTTTTGCTACATATAAATTGACAGTCTATTGTTTTGAGCAATTCAAGTCTGACCTAAGTGGACGATTGTCGATTTGAATGGTTCGAAATACTAGGTCATTACACTAGGTTTAGCGAACACTTGGACTTTGGGTTCAGGTCAACTTCGAGAGAGCGTATTTGTAATTTTTATTCGTATATATACATCGGTCTCTGATAGATAGATTGTCTTGATAGGTTTGATTAGTACCCTTCTTCCAAGAGTTATCTTGTCTAAGTATTCTAAGATTATCTTACTACGTCCCGGTAGTAAGATATGAGTAACAAAGGCAGACGATGTAGGGGGTAGGACTACAACTACTAACGGCGGAAACCCAAATCTTGAAGGAGTTCGGATTACCAAGAGGTAGCGCCAGAGCATCCAAGAGTGAATTTCGTAACCTTGTGCAAGGTATACATAACCTCAGAGGGAGAACAAGCTTGGTTGCGATCTTGTGAAAATATTTTAAAGGTCTCGGTTTATCCGATGAACAGAAAAGGTTCTTAGCAGCACGGCAACTGCAAGAGGGAGCGGCAGCTTGGTGGGACTCCCTACTTGCAAATGTCTCTGAGGAAGAGTTTATGTAGGCCCGATTTAAGGAAATTTTGAGGACCAATTCTTGCCAACAGCAGGAAGGACGAGGTTGTACCGTAAATTCATGGACTTGAAGTAGGGAGGCCTATCTATAGCAGAGTATGAGACGAAATTCAATGAGTTATCTTATTTTGGATTAGAATTGATCAACACCCTATTAAAGAAAAAAAATGTTTGTTTTGGGTATGAGAGAAGAGTACTATGAGAAAATGACTACTCACATTAAGTGTACTTTTGTGGATTTAGTTGATATGGCTCTGAGGTACGAGGTCCTGGAAAAGAAGAAGCATATTCGATTAGCACCTAGTAGAAATACATAAGGAGGTGGTTCTAACAAGAGGAAGGTCAATCCTAATTGGAAGAATTAAGGAAAGGGAAAGTATGACGTGGGCTCAAGGAAATCGTTTTAAGGATTCTGTTTGCCACAAGTGTCAGCAAAAGGGTGACATCGCAAAGTTTTGCAAGAATTCTGGAATTCAGCAGCAGCAACAACCGCAAAGTGGACCTATCTCCCCAATGATCTAGAAGACTTTTTGTTTTAATTAACATTAGCCAGGGCATATGGTAAAAGACTGCCCACTCATGATGAAGGTGCAGTAGCCCAAGGTGTACGACATTAAGAATAAACCGTCTACTTCAACGAATGTGAAGGGAAAAGGCATCCTTGAAGGTACCTTATTGATAAATGGTATTTTTGATCGAGCATTATTTAATGATGGTGCTTCTCATAGTTTTATTTCTTATGAATCATTAGATAATTTAGTCTTATTCCTAGTATTTTAGAAGACCCTATGTGTGTGTTTAACCCCATAGGCAGGGTAACCCATTTGATTGTGAACGAATGTGCCAATTTTCTACCTTTCTCGTCCCTTTTCTTTGGACCCATGTGTCTTAGAATTTAAGGGACTTGACATTATTCTTGGTATGGATTGGTTTATCAAAATATGAGGATGTCTTAAAATGTAACAAGAGAACTGTATTTTTAGTGACTGATATAGGAAGGAAAGCTAAGGTATCATATAAGGAACCCAGTATTCATATGTGTGGTTTCTTGTATGCCGTGGAAGTAGCCAAGAAGAGTTTAGGGTTTATTAAAGTTGTTAAGAATTTTCACAGTATATTCGAAAAGGTTAAAAGTTTACCCCTGCACCGAGAAATAGAGTTTCGCATTGATTTGTCCCTGCTACAAGGCCTGCAGTTCAACCTAAGCGAAGGATGGCTCCGAGGGGGAGAGGGGAGTTGGTGAGTCAAACCCAGGTCCTGTCAAGGAGAGGATTGATTAGACCCAGTCGTTCAAGTTGGGGATCTGCTGTAGTTTTTCTACCAAGTCTGATGGATCTTTAAGGTTGTGTGTGGACTATAGGGAGTTGAATAAGCTAACCATTAGGAATAAGTATCCCTTACGTCGGATCGATGATCTTTTTGACCAACTTCATGGAGCTACGGTATTTTCTCAGATGGATCTAGCTGTTGGATTCCGTCAATTGAGAGCTGTTGAAGTTAGTATACTCTTAAATGTGTTTAGAGGTCCTAATTGTTTCTTTGAGTGGTTGGTTATGCCTTTGGGGATAACCAATGCACCGACCTATTTTGTAGATCTCATGAACTGGGTTTTCCGAGAAGTTCTTACCAGGTTGATGTTAGTTTTCACCGATGACATCCTTATTTACTCCAAATCTAGGGAGGAGCATAAACATCATTTGCGTTGAAACTGGACCAGCCCGCAGTGGAAAAAATGAGTGAATTTCAGAAAATTTAACCATTTTGGATCTTTAGTGGGCCTATGAAGTCTAAATTCATTTGGAATCTTTCTATGTTTATTTCAGATAAAATCAATATTTTATTTAACTTCGTAAATAAAGTTTCACTTTAGTTTAATGTGTATGTAATTTAGAGTATATCGAATATACTTTTATATAAAAATTTGTATGTAACGCTTACTTTTCAAATTTATTTAGAGATGGAAATATTTTATTTTTTTCTCTTAATTTATTCAATTAACGAGGGGCATAAATTTATTTGGAGAAGAAAACATTTCATTTCCTTTCTCTTAGCTTGTTCAATTAACAAGGGGGCATAAATTTATTTAGAGAAGTAAACTTTTCATTTCATTTCTCTTAAATTATTCAATTAATGAGGGATCATAAATTTAGTTGGAGTAGGAAGCTTTTCATTTCCTTCTCTTAATTAAATTAAATAATTAATTAATAAAATAACATTAATGACTAATCTAAATATGACATGAATTGTAAATATATTCACAGTAAATATTGTGCAAGTGCAACATACAAGGAGTGTGCATAGTCAGTGGTAATTGATATGTATACAAAAAATAAAGAAGAACAATTTGAATGGTTTTACATAGGAATTGAAATGGAAATAAATAAGGGATGACAAAGGTGATTGATACAGTTTTCCTTTTAGTAAACTTAATTAATGCAACATATTAATGACAATGAATAGGTCCATTATTTAAGAATATGGAAGGTAAAAATGAATTGCATATGTACAATATTGTCTTAATTAAAAAAAGAAATGATTTCATAGTATGACAATATATGTAAAGATAAATAGATTTTATATGAACACATACAAGTAGATCCAAATATGTATATATGGAATTCAATCAAAGCTTTCTAATAATATAAATTAGATAGTTATTACAGTCAATTTCAACACTTTAATTTGTTGATAAAATTCTTTTTATCCATATGTGAATATCTAATGCAATAAAAAGTACAAGTAATACATGCAAACATACATACATACATACATACATACATACATACGTACGTACGTACGTACATATATTAAAATTACAAACTAAAATTACACTTTGTTACGAAAGATTAAAACATAGATTTACAATTAAAACATTGTATTGATTCCATATAAATTTCATTTTTAACTTTAAATATAATTCAACCAATCAACATGAAAATGTAAATTTCGAGATTTAAAGAAATGGAATTTAAATTAAATGTTAAAACATAGAACTAAAATAAAACATTGTATTTTAAAATATATAGATTTAGTTTCAATTTAACAAAGTAAAGAAAAACAACTGATCAATTCGAACATGTAAACATTTAGATCTGAAGAATTACAATTTAATTTAAATGTTTAAGAACATAGATCTACACTTAAATGTAGTTTCGAAACATAAACAAGTTAAATTTTGATCTATCAAACGAAAACTCAATCATATCATTTAAAAAATTATTTCAATCTTCATAAACAATTAAGAAAGACAGTAATACATCATACAAATCATGAAACTTCAATTAAACTTCCATTAAACATTGCAAAATCACAATCTGTATGTAGAAAATGACATACCTTGCTACCTATGTCGATGTTGCCATTGATTTGCACATTGAATGAAGAATACTTGTAGATCTAATTTAATCACCTTAAGATGTTGCCTAGAAATCACACCTTGAATGATGATATCTACTCAGATCTTCAAGATCCACATCCTATCCTTGCAAGAGATGGATGAATCCTTTTGTTTTGTTTTGTTTTGAGTTGAAATTTTTTGGAAATTCATTTTCTTCATTTTGTTTCTACCATAGAAAGTTAGGAGCAGAGAAAGAGAAAGAATGAATGAGAAGGAAATGAATTGTACATACAGAATGAATTAGAGAATATGTTTTATTTGAAAGAATAAGACTTTTCCCACTCTTTGATTAAAATTTTCATAATTAATTCCCTCGATTGTTTCTCTCTCCATAATCCTTTCTTTACACATATGTCATCAAATGCCATAAAATTTCCACAAATCATGTCATCAAATGACATAAATTTCCATAAATCATGTCATCAAATGCCATAAAATTTTTATAAATCATTTCATACAATTATCTCTAAATTACATCGATAGCGCATATTAATGCGCACAAATATAAATTTTATAAATGCATTAAAATAATTATAAAAAAAACGTCTAAAATATTAAATAAGTAATAATTAATATTTCTCAAATATCGATTAATTTAATCAATTTACAACATTTTATAAATTAATTAAATCATGTGGTTTTTTAGATAATTTATCATTACGGTTATGCGACTCATTGGTGTAAATTCAGTCAGCGGTTAATCGAACTATTCGAATATTAACATTCACACGTCACTTATCCGGTGGTGTGACATTTTGACCAAATTTATCGCTTACACAGCTTTTGGTAAAATCCAATTTTACTTATTATAAGCGATACCTAATAGTGACAATTATTTACACCAATCCTCTTTGTCAAAACTATATCACTTTGGATTTATGGAATTTGGTAGTGGTCAAAATTCCAGTATCATCTACATTCAACTTTATAGTCCAAACACAACGTCCTTGGTTCAATAATAACAATTATTATTAATCGAAATGCTCTGTCCAGAGACTTTGACTTTAAGTTGACTTCAGTTGACCGTGATACTAGTCTCATATAACTAAGGAGATGAATCCTCTCTTGAATGGTGTTTCACTTCCAATGCTTCCACTCGACCCAACTATAGTCGTTGGATGGACGTCTTACCATGATTCAACTATAATCAAAGCAGAGCTTTCACATTGAAGGTCAACATTATTCTCAAGTCGAAAGAACAGTGTAAATTGGTCACATCGATATTCTCTTATTGACCTTAGTTATATTAACCAACGGAAAACTATCGAGTGAGTCATTCTATAGTTATCCAATAACTATCAGTATGTAACCCCTTGGTGCCCTCCAACAGTCATGGGAAATATACGACCCCACATTTGGAGAGCGTTACGTACTCTAGTCCTAATGGATTCATCGATATCCAGTCTCGATGCATTTTGACTAGGAACATTTAAAATGGTATTATTGTTTCATTGTGATAAATTACTCGCAGTTATAACACTTTACAACTACTATCACAAAATATACCATTTATGGATTTTCTATTAAATATACTTTTAACTAAAGTGATTAATTAATATAACCATATTGTATCAAGTATATAATAGGAAGAAAATGCCTTTATTTCGAATAAGATTGGTCAACGAGTTAGATGTATGTAACAAATTACATTGGTTTTCTTAAAACCAGTTTGGTCAATCCCTTTGTGAATGGGTATGCTATTATTTTTTAATTATCTACTCTGTCAATCAACTCTCTCCGACGGTGATATACTGCTTTATCACGTGGAATAATTCGGAGTATGTCTCTTGACCTCTAGTGAGCTCTAAGTTCTATTACCATCATATCACGACCTTATTATCATATAGCAATGTTATGAGATTCTTAACATTTGGAATCAGCTTAGTTATAAATTTGTGCATTTATAATTTATATACATTATTTTTATTGTGGCATATTCAAGGCGATGTATGTAGCCTTTTTTCATTGAATAAGCCCCACTCTTTTATTTGAAACATTGCCAACTTAAAGATTCATAACTTGAATTTATTATTGACATACTACTCCCGATATGACTTATGAAGTTTGAGTTTGAACACTCCTTCATAAGGAGTTTGGGTTTTTGTAAATAATTCTCTAGTATTTCATAAATACACGAAAACACTTCAAACAACCATTTAGTGATATCAATTTGGTTTGATATTTTCTTCATGTATCGAATATATAAGCAAATCATGATATCGTAGACAACATAATATGTATGATAATTCCATTTGCCAATGCAAAAGAATCAATCTTACATGTCCCGTATTAAACATTCTAATAAGGTGTCCTTGCATTTCATTTAGGACATTCCCGACATCTTTTATACTTACTATAAAAGTCATCATTTATTTATCCAATGTTGAGTATTAAAATAATTAAGGCTGATTTAACACAAGTACATCGTTAAAATCAACAACATGTTGTTCACTTATAGTTTAGAAATATCAATGTACCTTTTAATGTTCTTTCTTATGAACACACGCTTCCTCTGCACTTTGATTGAAAATCAAACTATTTTATATTTCTGTCAAAACACTTATTCAATCTTGATGCTTATAAAATACTTTTGTGACGACCCGAAATTTTTAATAGTTTTAGTAATATATTTAATTGAAATTTTTTAATTTTTTAAATTATAAAATTTTGAGATATAAATTTAATATTAGGAACACGTCTATTTAAACATAACAACTGGTAAATTTTCATCAGATAATATTGAAGTTTATTTTCTTGTATTTTATTTCAATTTAAATCAGTTAACAACAGTTGAATTTAAAAGTGTTTCGAAACCTAAATATGTCAACATGAGAAAATTTATTTAGAACACTCTGAATAAAAATGTTTAATTCGTTTCGCAAATTTCGGACGTTTCTAGCTCCGTTTGGATTTTTTCGTACAGAATAATGTTACTTGGAGATTTGACCAGGCAACTAGGCACTCGGCATTTACATACCGTTCGGCATCCCGAGCGTTCGGCATAACATACTTGGTCGGCTTCCAGGTTCGTTCGACACAAATGGTTCGTTCGGATTCAAGTTCGATTGGCTTCCAGGGACGTGCGGTATTCGACATTAAGAGTCATTCGGTATTGCATATCGTTCAGCATTAAGTGCCGTTCAACATCTATGGACGTTCGGCATGGCAGAGTCGTTCGGCATTCCATACTGCTCAGCATCCAGACCTTGTTCGACACTCAACCCCATTCAGCATAAATCTCGATCGGCATTCGAGATCGGTCGGCATCCAGAGGTGTTCGGCATTCATCCAATCTCGACCGGCTTCGATTATTGCTCGGCCTGCACTCTCCACACAGCACATCACTTCGTTAGGCATGAAGATATCGTTTGGCATCTATGGATCGGCACACAGAACTCACTCTTCATGGGCCGAGATATTTAGTTACCAGGCCCACCAGGGAAGTCCAACCCATCTTTGTCTATAAATAGAGAGGCGGAGCACAGTGAAAGGGCTCTTTTTTCGAGAACACCAAGGAGACTCTGCTGCATTCAAGCCTCATTCATGACTTATCTTTTTTGCTTAGCAATTGTATTTAAGTAATTGATATGCTGATTGTATCTGTAAACGATTATCAAGAAAAGCAATAAAGATCTACCTCAAAGTGGACGTAGGCAATTACGCCGAACCACTATAAATCTGGCGTTCATTTTTTCTGCATTTAAATTTACGTACTATTCTCTAATTAACTTTACTTTCTTCATTAATCTCTCTACACAATCTCTCTTAAGGGTGTTAGTGACCAATTCTGGTGCTAACATTTTGGTGCTTTCACTGAGAATCGAATTCTCAAGACGATAGGATCTACCTTGTAGCTACTGGATTGAAAAATCCCCCGAAGGATATCCAAATCATTCGCAAGACATTTGTTAATTCTACTCAGAGTTACAACCGACAACTCTACCATGGGAAGACCACGAACTAGATCGGCCTCTCACAACGCAGATGTCAATGAAACTACTAATGTACAACAGATAGGACCTAACAATCAACAAGCAATTCAAGGCGCAGGAACCTCCATCCAGAACCAAGCAGAGGTCGTTTCATGAACAGAGTTCAACGACTTGATAAGAGAACTCGGGGAAAGTAGAAGGCAACTTGCTGAGCAGATCCAAGCTAATACTAATCTCATGACCCAGCTTGCCCAGCAGCAGCATCAGAATGCTGGGAGTAGTCCTGCTCCTTATTCTTCATCTGATAGCTCGACCTCAGCTGACGAACCTCCTAGGCGTAGATGCCGCAAGACAGAAACTACATGGGTATGTGCCACTAATCGATCCGCCAGGGATCAGGCACGTGAAGAGACCGGATGCCCATCTCACCAAGACCCAAATCAAGTTGGCCTTCAGGACGCACATTTGGATGACCGTCAACACGCGGGACATCAACCCACACGGTCCCGTGGAGCGAAACCCAACCTCCCACCCTCCATACAAACTTCAGATTTATCAGCCATGGTCAGGCATTTGATGAGAGAGAACCAAGGCCTGACCAACGAAGATTGGGGAGTGTCCAAGAGTCATACTCCCTTCACAGATATTATCTTACAGGCTAAGTACCCTAAGAAATTCAATATGCTGACTATCCCAGCCTACGAAAGGAAGACTGACCCTAGGCAACACATGATGAGGTACGAATGGATGATGGATTCAGCAAGAGAAAATGACGCAACTAGGTATAGGTGCTTCCTAATCACTCTGTCCGGAATCGCCACTATATGGTTTACCCGGCTTCCTCCGTGATCTATATCCAGTTTCGACGAGTTAGCGATGAATTTTTTTGAACAATTCAGGATACATGCTACTCGTCCAAAGGACGTGATGTCCTTATCAGGCGTAATCCAGGCTCCTGTAGAGTCTTTGAAAGCATACTTACTGAGGTTTCATGTTGCCACCACTGAAGTTAGCAAATCCTAACGACCACGTAATTTTGATGGCGGTAATGCGAGGCGTAGATCTAGACTCGAAGTTTGGAGATTGGTTGGCGGGAAACCCCCAGCTACGTTAGAACGATTCTTTTCATTTCATACGGAGGGCAGAAGCTCGATGGACAAGACGAGACAAGGCACCAGGGTCTGTTCAGGCGACTATGAAAAGTAACATCGCCGTGAAGCAGTCCGGCGATAATTCGGGAAAAGTTCAAGTCAACGTCCAGAACCAGCCTGGACAGTCTAAAGGATCCGGAGGTGGAAATCCCGGGAAGAAAAAAGAAGGAAGGAAATGGAAGCTAAGGATTCCGACCTACAACGAATACACCCCCCTGAGTACTTCTCTTGAAAACATTTATCTATCTACCTGTAACACCTTTGAATACAGAAAGCCACGCCCAAAGGAGTCCACTGAAGAACAGAAACGGACAGGGAAGTGCTATTGCTTCCATGTGACCCATGGGCACATTACCGAGGAGTGTAGACACCTCCATGATGCCATAGAAAGGTTGATCAGGAAGAAAAAGCTATAGGAGTTTGTTAAAAACCTACTAGAGGGTAGGCAAGGAATGTCGGACCCCGGGCGTGGAGCGGTTCCACGTCACCCAGAGGAACCTGCCCGTATTGTAGGTAGGTGATCATAAACACTATAATCGGAGGACCTCATCCTGCAGACAAGAATTGGCAGGAGATGGAACGATATGCTACCTCCTTGAGGCATGTGTATTATGAATGTTGTTATAATGTGGAAGATGGAACCCTGCAAAACAACAACGCATGATGACTGACGATATAGTGTTTAGGAGTCGAGACACGGACAAGGTGGAGGCTCCAACTATCGACCCGATGGTTATATCTGCAACGGTCGGGCCAGCTTACGTAAAAAGTATTTTGATTGACTGTGGAAGTTCTGTTAACATCATCTTCAAGAAGGCTTATGACCAAATGGAGATGGAGACAAAAGATTTGAAACAATGCAAAGCCCGTATCCACGGCCTTAACGGTGTTGCAACCGACGCAATAGGTTTATAGAGTTACCAGTTGAACTGGGGGAAGGTGAGCGTAGGAGAGTGCGAGTCCTACCGTTCATAGTAATGGATGTTGACTCTCCATAGAACGTATTTTTGGGTCGTCCAACCCTGGCAGAGTTTAGGGCCGCTCTGGCCCCATGGTGTTTGATATTAAAATTTTTGACAGACAAACGAGTCGGTGTAGTACATGGCGATCAGGTGACCGGTCATGCATGTTATGTGGCGGAGCTGAGAGAAGCTCAGTGAAGAGAAAAGGGAAAGGTTGCGGACAGCTCCGTCTGCATCCTAAAAACTGATGATTGACAAGTAGTGCCCGAGCCCTAGCTCAGGCGACATTCTCTGATCCTTAGAGACATAGATCCAAGAGACAATGATGGGGAATCTAGAGAAACAAATGCAGCATAGGCTGAGCTGACGATCGACATTCCAGTCAGCCGGGATGACCCTTCACGAGTTCTTAAGATTGGATCGCAACTCAACCCTTCAGTGGCCGAGGATCTTACTGATTTCCTCCGGGCGAATCAGAACGTTTTCGTTTGGACACACTCTGATATGTGCAGGATTTCACCCGCCATTGCAAGCCATATATTGAACATAGACCCAAAATACGTTCCTGTGAAGCAGAAAAGGAGAGGCATGGACCCGGAGAGGTCTATTGCTCTCAAAGAAGAGGTGGACAAACTCAAAGCCAACGAGTTCGTCCGCGATGCCTTCTACCCTGAATGGGTATCTAACCCTGTGCAGGTAAGAAAAGCGAATGGGAAGTGGATAACTTGTGTTGTCATTCCAATCTGAATAACGCATGTCCGAAGGATAGTTTCCCTTTACCAAGAATCGACGAGCTCGTCGACTCTACCGCCGGACACGAATTATTGTCATTTATGGACGCATATTCAGGATACAATCAGATCCCGATGCACATTCCAGACCAAGAACACACTAGTTTTGTCATAGACATGGGGCTATATTGCTATGTGGTAATGCCTTATGGATTGAAAAACGCGGGAGCAACTTATCAGCCTCTGGTAGATCGAATGTTTAAAGACCAGATTGGTAAGACGATGGAAGTCTATGTGGATGACATGCTCGTGAAGTCACGGCAATCAAACGACCACATCTAAGACTTAGCAGAAATGTTTGATACACTCAGGCATTACGGTATGAAGATCAACCCCTTAAAGTGCTCTTTTGGCATTGCATCTGAAAAGTTCTTGGGTTTCATTGTGAATGCACGTGGAATTGAAGCTAACCCGGAAAATATTCAGGCTATTCGAGACATACAAGTTCCCCGAATTATAAAGCATATACAAAGCTTGAACGGGAAGGTGGCCGTGATAAATCGATGCATATCCAGAGCCACGGATAAGTGCATTCCTTTCTTTGATGTGATAAAGAAGGGAAAAAGGAATTTTGAGTGGACATCCGACTGCAAGGAAGCATTCCGAACTCTGGTAAGGCATTTGGAGAGCCCCCCAGTGCTATCGAAACCAATAGACCATGAAATGTTATATGTGTACTTGGCAGTATCCCAGCATGCTATCAGTACGGCTTTAGTTCGTGAAGAGGACCAAGTTCAAAAGCTAGTTTACTATGTTAGTAAACATCTGACGAGGACAGAAAGAAACTATCCCATGATCGAGAAATTAGCCTATTGCATGGTGATTGCATTACGCAAGCTTCATCCATATTTTCAGGCACACTCAATCAGTGTTTACACCGATCAACCCTTGCGACAGGTACTCCAACGACCGAAAACTTCTAGAAGAATGTTACAATGGAATATCGAGTTGAGTCAGTTTGATATTACTTACCTGCCGCCATACAGGGACAAGCGCTAGCGGATTTCATCGTTAAATTCACCATGACAAACGAATCAAACGGCCGCAACATCATACCTCCCGTTCGATGGAAGATGTACACCGATGGGGCATCTAAGGACCGTTGTTTGGGGGTTGGCATAGGTTCTTGTTACTCCTGAGAAACGATCAGTTTGCTACGCATTGAAGCTCGAATTCACAACAACGAATAACGAAGCCGAGTATGAAGCATTGATTGCCAGCTTAAGACTCATCAAAGAACTGGGATTAAGATCGATTGAAATCTTTTGCGACTCGCAACTGGTGGTGTACCAAGTGCGGGGAGACTACCAAGCAAGGGGGCAGAGACTTTCCCCATATTTGGTCCTAGTTTAGGAGCTGGTAGCGAATCTTGAGTATTATGATATTTCACATGTCCCGCGTGAGTAAAGCAGTGTAGCCGACTCATTGGCGAAATTCGCAAGCAGTGGTGATGCGTAGCAGATGGGATTGTTTCCCGTTGAAACCTTACATGTTTCGAGCATAAATATGATGGAAGTAGATTTCATGTTGGAAACAGAAATCGAAATGGAGTCATGGATGACCCCATTCAAGCACTACTTGTTACATGGGGTCGTGCCCGAAAGAAGGAGCGAAAGACGACGGGTCATTCGTAAGGCTTCGCGTTATGTGATGCAAGATGGGGTAATGTATCGGAGGGGATTCTCGACCCCTTACTCTGGTGCACTACCCATGATGAGATAAAACGAGTCCTGAAGAAAGTCCATGAAGGTGAATGTGGCGACTATACCAGAGGGAAGACGTTGGCAAAGAAAATCCTCCGCTATGGATACTATTGGCCAACCGTAAATCGGGATGCCGCAGACTACGTGAGAAGATGTGACAAATGTCAGAAATATGAAAAAATCCGAAGAGCTCCGTCGACGTAACTCACACAAATGGTTAGTTCCTGGCCATTTGCAATGTGGGGGATCGACATAGTCGGTTCCTTACCCCTATCCAAAGGTGGTGAAAAATACGCTATAGTTGCGGTCGATTATTTTACCAAGTAGGAAGAAACAGAGCCTTTGGCCACTATCACCACCAAAAAGGTCATTAATTTCGCTGTACGAAATATTATATGCCGTTTTGGCCTTCCACGAACCATCGTTACAGACAACGGAACTCAGTTTGAAAGCAAAGAGTTCAAGGAATTTTGCCAAAAATATGGTATTGAGAAAAAGTTTGTAGCAGTTGCTCACCCGAAAGCTAATGGACAAGTGGAAGCCGTGAACAAGATAATCAAATCCATATTGAAAAAACATTTGAAAAAGGCAAGAGGCAAGTGGGTGGATGAGCTTCCAACAACGCTTTGGGCTTACAGAACCACCCACAAGTCCGCGACTGGCCACACTCCATTCGCACTGGCGTATGGCATGGAAGCTATCATAGCCATGGAACTTGAAGTTCCATCACATCGGGTAACTTATTATGACTCTGACTCAAATCAAGATCTCTTACTGGAATCATTGGACTTCATTGATGAAAAGCGCGAAGAAGCTAATTTAAGAGCGGCCGCGTACAGGCATCGAGTCACTCGATATTATAATGAAAAAGTCCAACCGAAAATCTTTGGCGTGGGTGATCTCGTTTTGAAATGATTTTTCCCAGCTCCATCACATATGAGCCCCGCAAGCTTGGAGAAGGAACTTTCAAGCTAGCGACCGTTGATGGTGCGACACTTCCCCGAGCATGGAATAGTGAACATTTGCGGCATTATTACATTTAGTTCATTTCTTTCACATTTTAGTTGCATTTATTTCCAGCAAGTTTTTATTCCTAGTTTATGGCATAAAAAAAGACGATTTAGCTTATTTGCATTAATAAAGGCTCGAAGCCATTTTCTCTATGAATTATTGATGTTTCTATGTATGATAACGCTGTGACAAATAACTAAAGAATACATTATTCTGCCCGACGTACGAACGCGCTCGAGCACTCAAAATCTCTAAGTCCCCAAAGTGCGGACTAGAGTACTCTAAGTACCCGGAGTGCGAATCAGAGTATAAACGACTCAAATCTCCAAGTCCCCGGAGTGCGGACTAGAGTACTCTAAGTCTCCGGAGTGCGGATTCAAGTATAAACGACTCGAAACTCTAATTCCCCTGAGTGCGGAGTGGAGTACTCTAAGTCCCCGAAGTGCGGATGTGAGTATAAACGACTCAAAATCTCCAAGTCCTCGGAGTGCAGACTGGAACACTCTAAGTCCCCGGAGTGCGGACCAGAGTATAAACGACTCAAAATCTCCAAGTCCCTGGAGTGCGGACTGGAGTATTCCGAGTCCTCGGAGTGCGGACAAGAGTATAAACGACCCAAAATCTCCAAGTCCTCGAAGTGCGGACCGAAGTACTTTAAGTCCCCGAAGTGCGGACCAGAGTATAAACGACTCAAAATCTCCAAGTCCTCGGAGTATGGATCGGAGTACTCTAAGTCCCCGGAGTGCGGACCAGAGTATAAACAACTAAAATCTCCAAGTCCCCTGAGAGCGGACTGGAGTACTCTAAGTCCCCGGAGTGCGGATTCGAGTATAAACGACTCAAAACTCCAAGTCCCCTGAGTGCGGACTGGAGTACTCTAAGTCCCCGGAGTGCGGATTCTAGTATAAACGACTCAAATCTCCAAGACCCCTGAGTGCAGATTGGAGTACTCTAAGTCCCCGCAGTGCGGATTCGAGTATAAACGACTCAAATCTTCAAGTCCCCTGAGTGCGGACCGGAGTACTCTATGTTCCCGGAGTGCGGATTCGAGTATAAGCGATTCAAATATCCAAGTTCCTTGAGTATGAACTAAGACACAAATGACTCGAATTTATCAAACCCCCGAAATACTGACTAAAAAATATTCTAAGTGCTTGAAGCACGGAATGAAAAATGAACAACTCCCAAAGAATTTTCGAGCTATATGAAGATGAACCGAGAAGTCTATGTTATTCACAACAGCTTGGATTTCAATCACAATCATGCAAAAAACTGAACGATAAGAGTCTTTTGAAAGACAGAAAAACTAAACTTTATTCAAAAATGAGTTTCTACTACAACTCCTCCAAAATTTGGAGTCAATAATCTATTTACAAGGACTACGAAAATAAATAAGAATAATTACATAACCTAAACTAACTCTCGTTGAACGAGAATAATGATTACTTCTTGGATTTCTTCGACTTCTTCCACCCCTTTGTCTTCTCAGACGACTCCTCTCCTATGCGTTTACCCTTGGTAATCCTCTTTGATGGAGAGGTTGCGACCTAAGAAGTATGGGGAACTTCCATTGGCCTGGACTCGCCAGGAAGGATAATTTTCAACGGCTTGTTCATGGGATCGTTTAAGTCCACAACTTGAGGCTCGACTTTGATATTGACTATCTCTTTCTTCTCCCTCTCAAGCTGCTCCTTCATGCTCAGTTTGGATGTGTGTTCAGAAGCTCCCGTAATCTCGACTTCATAACTCCTATCGATAGGAGAGGAAGTCTCGGACTTTTCCTCATCAAGCGCTCCGATCACCTGAGCATCTAGACCAGGAGCCTCCCCTACGTGAGTAGCCTCACTTGTTTTTTCCTCCACCTCCTTGGCGATATCGCTCCTCGAAGTGGGCTCGGGATAGAACAGCCTGCACAAAATCATGAAAAACAAGCATTAGAATACAATGGTCCTTCATGAAGAACGACAACTTTTGGAATCTTAAAGTGAAGAGTTATCTGCCAGATTCTGGCAAACTCTCAGCCGTTCAAGGGGTCTCACCCTCTGGAATGGGAGACAGAATGTGGACATTAAGGCCAGGGTCCTCCGGGTTGTAACCAATATGCTGCTCAAATGGATCGAGTATCGGCCGAACGGCCGACTGAGTAGGCACATGAGCTGGAGACATGGCCCCGAATGGACCGGTAATAGCATCTTTCCCTTTTGATGAGAGGGAGCCTTTGCAATAAAGGGATTTCGCCGCAGACAGGTCTGAAGGCTCGTTCCTCTTAAGATATTCCTTTATCAAAGTGTCCTCGTCAACCTCGTCAGTGTTACTTTCAACCTTCCTGATTTCTATTAAAGTCTCTCATGCCTCGGCTAAAGATTCGAGATAGCCCTTGCCCAGAAAAGTTAAATCCCGGTGCATGAGAACGCGGTCATTAAACTCTGCAATAAGCGGTTTGAGCATGCTTTTGACTTCTTTCCTACCTTCTTCCTCAGTCGCCTCAAGACGAGAGTCGATCTCCGCAGATGCCATCTTTTTGCCCTCTTCAAGGGCTTCATTCTTTAGCGCCTCAACTTTGGAAAGCTCATCCTCAAGTTTCGCCTTTAGGAGTCACGTAGAAACGATCTCGTTGCAATACCGTTGCGACTCTTCTTGGGCATTAGTCTTCTCTTCTTGCACTTTGCGGAGTCGCTCCTCAAGTTCTTTGACACGGAGGCTGAACGCATCCCTCTCTTTTTGCACCGAATCTTTCTCCAAAGCTAAGGCCCCACAGCGTTGGACTGCCTCGTCGATTTCTTTTTTGTGGGTTGATTCCAAACGAGTTACAGCTTCGACGATATCTTTGGCGCTCTGCTGGGCGGCCTCAAGCTGAGACTTGTAAGACGCGAGCTCTTCGTCCTGAGCTTTGATAATGTCTTTGTCATGGATAGCCTCGAGCTTCAGGCGATCAATCTCATGCTGGCGTTCTACGGAGACTTCTGACACTTTTTCAACAAGATGAACAAATGCATCATGTTGAACATAGACGTCGTTGGTACAGGAGATATCGCTCTGCTTGACATGTCCCGGAATAGGATGAATCGCCGGGAGAAATTTCAGACCATCAAAGTAGATTTTCGGGAATTTAGCCTTGAGCTCGTTCAATCTCTCTGGTATTGCTGGATCTGTTGCAGGAACATGAGGAGATAGCTTTGAAAATTCAGTCCTCTTATGAGTATCCCGGGACTGTCGTGTAGTGGAAGAATCGGAGTGCTGATCGCGAGGGCCATCTGATTGTGACCCCTTATGGCCGTGCTTATCTTTTCCTTGCCCCGAGTGAGAAGGGGGATTATGATGGTATTTAGGCTGATAATATGATATCTTCCGAGATGATGAATCTTGGGAATGATAATCCCCATCGCTGTCGTCATCCCTATCTCGGCGTCTTCCGGAACCTGAGTCCCATCCTGATTGATGGAAAATCGATGAACCGCGAAGGAGGTCAAGTCCTGTGTGCGCCCCATGTAACCTGCGTAGAGTTTAAGTAACGACAAATTAGTAAAAAGTAAGGTAATGACAGAAAGTTCAAGTGCAAAGTGGAATGTGTGTGTTTATGTGTGCCCTAGTGTTCCCCCCCCCCCCCCCCCGACAGACCAGTTTCTTTACTAATAGGAGTTTGTCATCCCTCGCTTTGGGCTTGAGCGTTGGCATCGCCTCTCGTGGGCGAGTGGAGCTTAAGGGCCTCGGGATCTTTGAAACCATAGTTGAGCAGGTCGTCAGGTATCGTAAGGTTCGACAGACCTTTTAGAGAACTTTCCAGGTGCTGCAGGGAAGCTTCCTTCTCCATTGGAATAACCTTAGAAGTTCTACCCACTTTCTCCTTTCTTATCTTATACGTTAGTTTCTTCTTCCTCTTCGAAGAGGAAGACGACCTTTCAATGTCGTGGACTGCAACTATTGGATCCTGAGGTGGACCAATAGTTTTGCCTTGTATTTCAGGCGTTTATTTTTCCTTAATCTCCCCCTCTTTTAGTGTGTCAGGGGCGTTACATGTCGAAGACTTGACCTGCTTTTTCCCTTTTCCAGCTGTACGCCTGGGTATGGTAACCCCCTGAGAGAGGTCTATCCGACGCCAATAGCCCAAACCTTGAAAGCGACTCATTTGTGATGAGAGTTTTGATGTGCCGTTCTTCGGCGGAAATGGATTGAATAGCCTCGATGGCTTCAGAATATCCGGACCCCTCAGGACGTGGGTTAATGCCTAAAAAGATGGAAAAGGGTTAGAAAAGGTACAACTTCGACCAAACATGAGTGTCAGTCTAGGAAAAAGACTTACTTCCTTCCACCCATCTCCTCGCAAAGCCGGGAGGACAGCGCACATAAAACCATTCTTGTTTATACAGGGCGAACTTGGTCCATGCCCCAGTTAAGATTTTACATTTGTTATGCGGCTCGACAAACATAAAAGATGGGCTATCCCTCCGCTTCTTGATGCAATATATGTATCTGATATCGCCCGAAGTTGGAAGCCTGGAAAGGACACTCATGAAGAGGACACAAGTGCCGTAGATGAACGCGTGGCTGTTCGGGTGCAGTTGCAACGGGGCAATGTCGATATACTGCAGCACGTCTCGAAGAAACAAGTTAAACGGTGGCACATTACCAACCCAGCACATGAATTTATTACAAGCTGTGTATCTGACTGGGGGCAAGTGTGGACGATCGTGCCCCGATGGAACTAGCACGTCGTCAAAAGGGATCCCGTGGACAGAGCATATCCGACGGAGTGTACTTTCATTAATCTTCGAAGCCTATGAATCGACTGGGTTGTTCAAGAAAATTGCTGCCTCCAGAGCATCGAGACCCAAGTTATGAGCAGGGGAAGCTGACGGATTTGAAGTATCTGCGACTTCTTTTCGAGAGGATGGCCCAGGTCTGTCTAAGATTGTAGCAGAGCTAGATTTCCTAGGCATTGCAAACGAAGATTGAATCTAACAGAGTACCTGTTTGAACTATACTTAAAAAGTAATCGATGTTAGACTTAACAGAATAATTATTCCCCCCATGTGGTGTGTGAACTAGTACGGCCATTCAAGTATAAGTGCTGAGAAATTAGAATTCACAAAGTTGATGGTATAATGTTGAGCTTTGAACTATCGTCTTCGAAGACCGTCATCGCTGACCATCTCCGAAAGCCAGCCTTGCGATGTTTTCAATTTTGGACTCGGACATTGGCAAAAGCTTTTATCTGTTTTTATCGATTTAAGCTAAGGCTTGTTATTATTGAAACTAGGAAGTTATCAGTCCAGATTAGTTCGATATGCTAGTATACTTAGGCCCTTGTCCTTGTTTTCGTCATATGATTAGGCAAGGTGAATAGATGAATTCGTCGAGTGTTATGTTCAAGTTGGAACGATTTCGGCTGTTGTTATCAACTCATCAAGGGTCAAGGCCGAGCGACACTTGAAACGCATGGCCTAAATGACGTTCGGCCTAAATGCCATTCGTCCTAAATATTGTTCGGCTTGAATATCGATCGGCAATTATTTAGTTTGGCCATTGTTCTGTTCGGCCATTATTCTGTTTGGCCATTGTTCTGTTCGGCCATTATTCTGTTCGGCCTAAATTCAAGTAACGATCGGCATAAGTATCAATCTTCCAACCCTTCTTATTCGCCGTTCGATGCGCGGAAAATCGTGCCGAATCCTGCTTATGCCGAGCCGCTTCACTCGGTATTCTGCCCTTAACATCATTTTTCCTCTTTTCCTCCATCTCTCCCGACCGGCATGGCCGAGTCCTTCAGCAAGTCATACCGAACTATGTCGATCGACATCCTGCCCACTCCCTACTTCCTTTCTCTTCTTCCACTCCAACCTCGTTTGGCATGAGGGGGATCATGCCGAACCATAGCCATGCCTGTCCACACCACTAGGCCTTATCTCCAATTCCATTCCCATGCTCCCTTATGATCACTCGGCATTAAAAGATCATGCAGAGCCACAACAATGCATCTTCCACTTTCCTCTTCTCCATTCCATGCACCTTGAAATCACCTAAAGCATACTAACTTCCAACCCTAGGACGCGTCGGAACCTCAATTCGTCTCCCTCATCCACACACCTCCTACTTTCTACAATCTATGGAGGATTTACGCGTTTGACTTATGTGTTATACTTCCTAATTTGAGAAAGCGATCGAAAGGTTCTTACCGAAGGGAACGGCAAGAGCTTGGAGGTCTGTGAGCTTAAGATTGGAAGTTGTTCGAATTTAACTTGGGAAGGAGTTGTAAGAAGGGCGTGATGGATTCGAAGTAGGAAGGGAAGATCGGAGAGGTGAATAAAACTTAAGGAAGGTAGTTACGTGTTCTTGGAAAATAGCGGAGGTGAAAAAGTAAAAAGAGAAGAAGGAGTGGAGTGCTGGGTTTTATAGGGGAAGAAAGGAAGTCGAAGAGACGATGATCGGTAAAACCGGTCAAAGCGCTTCATTCGTTCGGCGTCGGCTATATTGTTTGGCATCCAGAGCACTCGGCTTCGACCATGCTGTTCGGCATGCATTGCCTCACCCAGTATTCACAAGAAAACACCATCGAGAAGAATAAGACAAGGCTCAAAGCGAAGCACAGAGGACTCGCGATTCAAAGCGCATCACGTTCGATCATGTGATGCACTTTGGGGGGCAAGTGTTACCTAAAGATTTGACCAGGCAACTAGGCACTCGGCATTTGCATACCGTTCGGCATCCCGAGCGTTCGGCACAACATACTTGGTCGGCTTCTAGGTTCGTTCAGCACAAATGGTTCATTCGGCATTCAAGTTCGATCAGCTTCCAAGGACGTTCGGCATTCGGCATTGAGAGTCGTTAGGTATTGCATATCGTTTGGCATCAAGTGTCGTTCGGCATCTATGGACATTCGGCATGGCAGAGTCGTTCGGCATTCCATACTGCTCGGCATCCAGACCATGTTCGGCACTCAACCCTGTTCGGCATAAATCTCGATCGGCATTCGAGATCGGTCGGCATCCAGAGGTGTTCGGCATTCATACCTTGTTCGGCATTCGAGATCGGTCGGCATCCAGAGGTGTTCGGCATTCATCCAATCTCGACCGGCTTCGATTATTGCTCGGCCTGCACTCTCCACCCAGCACATTACTTCGTTCGGTATGAAGATATCGTTCGGCATTTTGCCGTTCGGCATCTATGGACCGGCACATAGAACTCACTCTTCATGGGCCGAGATATTTAGTTACCAGGCCCACCAAGGAAGTCCAACTCATCTTCGTCTATAAATAGAGAGGCAGGGGCACAGTGAAAGGGCCGTTTTTTTCGAGAACACCAAGGAGACTCTGCTGCATTCAAGCCTCATTCAAGACTTATCTTTTTTGCTTAGCAATTGTATTTAAGTAATTGATATACGGATTGTATCTGTAATCGATTATCAAGAAAAGCAATAAAGATCTACCTCAAAGTGGACGTAGGAAATTACGCCAAACCACTATAAATATGGTGTTCATTTTTTATGCATTTAAATTTACGTATTGTTCTCTGTTTAACTTTACTTTCTTCATTAATCTCTCCACACAATCTCTCTTAAGGGTGTCAAAGACCAATTCTGGTGCTAACAAATAGCAACGTATACCAGTGTCCGTATGGACTTTTAATAGAAGGTCCTGACATAGATATTCTATTTCTCCTTATCCGTCTCATCGAGTTGATCACCGTGATATATTCATTGGTGTATTTCGAAGTTCGATGCGCGACGGAATCAACAGAATGCAAAGTTTGACGATTCGCTAAATTGGGTCTGTTTGCAATTCTGTGTCCTCCATCTGGTTCAGCTTGTTGTGTTGATCATGGATATTTTGTGTACTTTTCCATCCTTCTGTTTAGACACCCAAAAGTCAAAAATAAGAAACGACACAAAACTTTTGGTGTTCACGCGTATATCTTTATTTCAACCTCGTCTCTTTCCTTTTTCGTTTTCTCCCAGATCTGAATGTTCTCACGTAACCATTGCCTCTCCTTACTTCAACACCATTGAGCACAAACCTTGAACCCCACGCCAAAACCAAATCCCGACCTCCCCTTGACTAGCCTCCCAATGGCCTCGATCGCTTGCTCCCTGGTCCACACACCGGTCCAACGCTTTGAAACCCAAAACTGCCGCATTCTCATGACCACCCTCTTCCTTCCTTTCTTTGTACAGCAGCCCTCAAAACCCGAAGCCAATCCAACTCCATGCACCGTCACACATTCTTCCGTGCTCCGTTCCCCTGCCTCTTCTCCCCTTGCTACCTTTTGTTGCGTGTTCATAAGGGATTATAGATTATTATATTTGTTATACATATGTTAAACTAGATATATATATTGTTAATTTATGAAATATATTTTGTTAGTTAGCCGAAGTTGTAAGGTTTATATGTAAGGTAGTTATATATATATATATATATGTATGTATGTATGTATGTATATATATATATATGTATATATTGTTAAATGATCTTATACGTAAGTCGTTAATATGTGTAAGGATATATATATATATATATATATATATATATATATATATATATATATATAAGTTATCTATAGGCAAGTTTTAGTGTTGTTATTTATAATATATATGTTATGGTACACTTACATTACAGTGGCCTAGTTCGAATATCAAATGATATAGGTAAGTTTATTTTCTCTGTAATAATATTTTTGTGTACAACAACTGCCGTATATAATATATATAAATATAAGAGTCGTATCTATAGATCTCTATAAGCTTTTATACAACTAGTCGAGTCATATATACATACTGATCTCAATAAAGTATTGACTTTAAAATAAAACAACTTCTTATACTTTCGGTTGTTGATATATATATATATATATATATACACACACACATTATGTAGATATTTGGGTGTACATATAGTCATTTGATATAAGATGTACATAAGTTATATTCGAGCATATATAAGCAGAAATATGTTGTCCATAAATTTGTATAAGTTTATATTAGTTATATACATTATGTTGATTTCAAGTATATGCATATAGGTGATATTTGTCTGTTTCCCTAATACATATGTCAGTTATATACGATATAATAAGACAAGTTTATACGGATTTCTAGAATACATATTGTTTTAAAGTGTAAAGTATATATAAGTTTATATTTCTATAAATCTGTTGTTCGAAGCCTTGGCCATATTATACTTAAGATAAATAAGTTTTGTTATACAATGTATATAAGTTTATATTAGCTTTAATATATTAGTTATTATAATGTATGTGAGCCTGCAAAATATTTTATGCAAGTTTGTAATCTGCATATTGTTTATGATTTGGATATATAATATACATTTACTTAACTATAGTGAGTCTGCATACATTTACTTGACTATTATCTGTTTGCATGTGCCTATATTTGTATACATGTAATACATTAGCTTTGAATATGGATTTAATCAGTATTCACATAGTTGGTAATTTTTGTATTATATATACTAATCTTTGTATTAGTTTATATATATATACACATACAATGATGTTTGATTTAGGGAGTTTCAAATTTAATATCTGTGTAAAGTTTTATTTTAAATAATTAGATATATCTATATATAGTTTATATGAGAAGTTTTGGCAGTTTATAACAAATTTATATAAGTTTTAAAATATTGATTTTTAATAAACTAACAATAATGTAATGTTTTATATATTTTGTTTCAGTCTATATCAAGTAGATTCTGATTTGATTTCGTCTATTCCTTAATATCAGCTATGATCGTCGAACTCATATCTGTCGTACTTTGCTTCGAAATTCATGCTTGGATCTGTAACTCATCTCATTTCATCGTCGAATCTCTCTAGCCTCTAAAGGTGAGCAATCACTCACGATTAATGTTCTTATATTTACTAAATTTGATTTCAATTGAAACGACAATTAAAATATGCTGATGTTAGTTATTTACACTATTATATATATATTATTAACTGTATCTGTTCACCTCTGACATCTGACACCATTATCAGTTATTTATATTGATGATATATGCATGTTATATTATTATTATATCTGTTATCACTCTGCAAGTTCCCCATTAGTATAGAATTCACTATGGGTTGAAATGATACATACCCGAACAGACTTTAGAATAAGAGAAAATCGTTATGGGTTGAAATGATAAACCCAAGCGATTTTCATTTGAATTGAATTTGGGATTACGGATTGAAATGTTATACACCCGTATATATTTAAATTACAGATTGAAATGATAAATATCCGTATCACTTGACCATAGGATAGAAAATTATATACAGACACCGTTGGCCTATATATAAATATTTTGAAAATGATTTCTATGGTTTTGGAAAGAAATATATGGTTTAATAAATATTGATTTTTGATACTATATAAATATTATTTTATATATAGTTAAAGTCTTAAGTTTAAACTATATATAAATTTGTTTAATATAAAATAAGTTTAATAATAAAGTTTGATGTTATTAAAATTTAATATGGTTAAGTATTTATTTAAATTATATCTTAATATAGAGTTTATAATGATTTTAATGAATTAAGGATGAAAAGATGGATTTGAAATCGATTTGAAATCGTATTTACTAAGAATTATATTTAATTAAAATCGATTTGGAACTGATTGAATTTGAGATTTTAAAGGATAAGTGTGATATCCCGAAATTTCAAGGAATTTAAAATGTGATAATCTCTTTTATAAATAAATTAGAATTGGCAAAAGTGGTATTCAAACAATTTAATAATGAGTTGTTTTTAAATATAGATTTTAAATAGATATTAAATTGACTTATTATTTCAAATTTAATAAGTGTTATTTAAGTATGTATATATGTGTGTATTTAAATTGATTTTAAACAGGATAATCATTTACAATTAATAATGTGTTTGTTTAAATTGATATCTATATTTATTTGAATTGATTTTAAATTGGATTTTAAATTGAATTTGAATTTGGATTTAAAATTTGAATTTAAAAGATATATATCTTAAAAATATTTTTGGATATAAAATATGAATAAGAATTTTTATTTAAAATAAGATTTTTTATATATTATTTTCTTTAAAGGAAATTATTTATAGAAATTTGGAAAAGTATTTATTTAATAGGAATAAATACAAAAGCTTTTAAATTATTATTTAAAAATGAGTTTAAAATATTATATATGATTTAAAATATTATTGGTTTTTATTTTCTTTTATTTTCTTTTAAAAGTATTATT
The DNA here is from genome assembly GCA_030765085.1 of Allium cepa. Taxonomy (NCBI): domain Eukaryota; kingdom Viridiplantae; phylum Streptophyta; class Magnoliopsida; order Asparagales; family Amaryllidaceae; genus Allium; species Allium cepa. Next base: position 816,791,306 of record CM060940.1, on the reverse strand, counting down.
TATTTAAAATTAGAAAAACATTTATAAATTAAGAAACATATTAACTAATTAGGAAATCTATTTTAAAAACTTTTAAAATCATTTTAACTAAAAAAATGAATAAATACAAGTGTAATTAAATCAAGAGATAAGTAACATGTGTTAAGTAATTAAAAAGGGTGAAAGACAAGTGGCACTAGTTTGTTTTATTTTATTTCATTTTAACGTTAATCTAATTTAATCTATATAAACATTCACTTTCTCTCTTCAACTCTTTTTCTATCTTCATTTCTAATAACAACAAAAACACAAAACATGAACTTCATCTCTCAGACCAGAAATTTTTCATGCAATCAAAACCTGACACCTTTCTTAAAAATCAAAACAAACCCGAAAACTTTCTCTTACATGAATCAAAAGCCTGAAATTCATTCCTCAAGACAAATACAAAACGGAAAGCTGTAAGCAAGAAAATCTGAAACCAATTCTCAAAACATTTTCTTTTCAAATTAATGCTCAAAGCCTGTAACCATTCTCAAACCAAAATCCACCTCTGTTTTAAATCTTTTTCAAATCAAAAAGTCTGGAAGTGTTAAACCTGTAACCTCCTAAAACTCAGGCCTGTAACCAATTTTCCGCAAACTTGTAAACCAAGAATACATTATCAAATGCAAAGTGTCAAGAAATCTCCTCAACAACATAGCAGTAATCAAGGTTTCCAGTTTTATAAGTCATCTGTTTGAAAGCTTCAGTTTCAAGTGTTCAAAGTTTTCAAGTTTTCAGTTTCAAATGAAATAAAGCTTCCCAATTCTTTTCAAAACTCTTTGCATTTTCAAAGGTGAGTAAACATTTTTATTAAAAGTTTAAATAAGTTAATGGTTGTTGCTTATGAAATCTTTGTGATTATGGTACCCTGCATGTGTATATATAAGTGTAGAATTCTGTATATATGACTGTATTCATGTGTGCATGTCTGTTATATTCATGCTCTTCTCTGTTTCGTATCCCATAGTTTAATTATTGTTCAAATTCCATCCTCTCATCTTTTGATCTCTAATGTGACTTAGTTTTCAGACAAGAAATGTTTGTTAAATCATCGATTAAAACTTAAAAATGAAGTTAAGTAAAATATTTGGATATTTAATTGGAAAATGGGAAGACGGTGGAATTTTTTTAAATCATGTTAAAATCGATCATTGTAATTTGTTGTTTCAGGATTATAACTTGAATCAACTTAGAAAGTTTGGAATTTTAAAATCAAAATCACAATTTTTAATGAAGTAATAAATGTGAATTTTGGAGATGTCTGAAATTGGGTTTCTGAGCAATTTCTGATGGCCACAAGGTCTGGGGTGATCAAGATCTTGGGTGGAGGTAGAGGAAGGATCAGGAAGTACAGAAAAAATGGCTGGTGGGGTGCCAGATGGTCGTGGCATCGGCGGCGAGCTGATTTAGTTTTTAAACCTAATTTGGTCGAACTGGGAAAACGGGATCACTGCTTCTTCTCTGGTGCATCGAGTTCAATGTGACTTTGAAGATAGGTTCGTGGATGATCGGAGATGGAGTGGACGCAGTAACGCATCGTCTGATGGTCTGAGGCACGGGTTCGAGGTGGTTTTAGCCATGGGGTTTGATTCCAGTTTTAACTGGACTACTCGATTTTGGATCGAGGCTTGTTTTTAGGATTTGGTAATCGGTGATGGTTGTTGCATTGATGTTCGATATGCAGGAGGGTTCATCGGAGGTGAAGAGCGATTCCGGCGCTGGTGCATATGCACATGGGAGGTTGTGTCGGTTGTTTTTGGGTTGTGGGTTTTGCTGTGGGTTGAACTCGAAGGGGAGATCGAGTTTTGGAGGGAATGACTCGAGTGGGAAATCGAGTAGTTCTAAGGGAATTTGGTTCCAGTTTTTAAAATTCTAAATTTAAATTTGAAACTAAAACTAAATTTGAAATGGAAAGAGAACTCAGGTTAGACCTGAGTGGATTTCGGGTTTGTCCCGATGCATGTGTTGAGTAATTTTTAATTTTTTTTTAAAATCTATGTTTTAAAATTTAAACTTTAATTTAGTTTAAATCTTTTATATAAATTTACTTTATATAAAATAAATGTTTTATTAAAAATGTGTTAAGAGGTTTTGAAATTTGTTTAACTTAAATTTTATTAAGTAAAATTTTAAGTTAATTTTTAAAGGTTGAATTAGAAATGAAATTTTAAAGGTATTTGTAAAAGCAAGTTTTTAAAATTCAAATTTGAAAATAGTTTTTAAAAACTATTAATTGATCAATGTTTTAAGTATTTTTAAAAGTTATGTTTTGATACCTTTAATTTTTTTTTTTTTTTTTTTTTTTGAAAATTGGTGAATTTTATTGATGCATCAAAGCTCAGTACAATAATCCATGTTCCGTGTATTACCTAGAAGTAAACAGGACACGTGCTAAACGTATTTACAAAGATCATTTCAACAACAAAGCAAAATAACAAATGCCCCTTTCTAAAAAGCTCTGAAGCAAAGGTTCATGGCGGATCCACTTTCCATGCTCGGAGGATTTTGTTCTCCAGTTCAGTCGCATGAGTAAATAATTTTCCTTTAATTCTTCTTGCAAGTATCTTGACATCTTGCTCTATTGTGATTTGAATTTGTTTATGTCCCTTTGCAGTACTCTTGAAGACTCTCCGGTTCCTCTCCTTCCAGAGGTGATATACAGTTGTTGTGAGGCTAATAATCTGCAGTTGAGTCAACAGGTCTCCTCTCTTGCTGTGGCTCAGGTATAGCAGTTCGTCTTCAAGTGTAGAAATAGCATGCATGTCTTGATTTTTGCTTTTAACATGGCTTATTACACGAGCGGAGAATTCACATTCAAAGAATATATGATTGTGTTATTCTGGAATGTTGTTACAAAGTTTACATGTTAGATTAACCTCCATACCCCATCTTGCTAATCTGTCAGCTGTAGGAAGTCTTAAATTAATTGCTTTAAAAGTTGTGAAAGCCATCTTTGGGTTGTTAGATCTGGACCAGATATGGGCTGCCCAATATTTGTTAGTATGTTTAGTTCGTATTGCTTCCCATGCACTGTTTGTGGTAAAAATGCCATCTTTTGTATGATTCCATGTCCAGATATCTTTGGGTTCAGAAGAGTAAATAGGGATGTACTTGACATCTTCAGCTATGGCATGTAATCCTTTTTGTTCTGGTATCCAAGTGCCCTGACTGATGATAGATGCAACTAGGTCATCATATTCCCCAATACATGAAATCATGCCCCAACCATATTTGTTAGCAAATGATTTTCCATTTATCCATGGGTCTCTCCAAAGATAAGTATCCCTTCCATTAGCAATTCTCTTTGTAATGCATGTTTTCAGAACTTCCCTGCTTCTTAAAATACATTTCCAAACTCCAGAAGAGTTAATATCCTCATGCATTGTCCAGAAACTACCTTTTATATATCTACTTCTCATCCACCTAGCCCAAAGAGTATTTGATGTTAGAATTTTCCATCCATGTTTTATTTGATAAGTCTTTCTAAGTTCTTTCAGGTTGATTAGACCAACACCTCCTTCAGCTTTAGGCCTAGAAAGAATATCATAACTGACTTTATGTAATCCCCCCCTCCATATGAAATTTGCACATGCTGATTTAATCTTTTCAATTGAACTATCAGGAATGTGAAATGTTTGAAGCCAAAATCTTATTTTTGCAGTTATAACTGTGTGTACCAATTCAATTCTGCCAGCAAAAGAAAGTAATTTAGAACTCCAACCATTTAGTTTGTCTCTGATTTTACCAACTAGTTCACCACATTCACGATCTGTAATTACATTCGTTGATAAAGGAACCCCCAGATACTTGACAGGAAGATGTCCTTCCTTAATTTTCAAAATTTCCAGGATCTGATTTTTGGATGTACAATATTTGCTAAAGTAGCATTTGGACTTATTAGTATTTAGTTCAAGTCCCACAAACAACTGTAATTGATCAAATATGTGTAGTAAACACTGTGCTGCAGAAGAGGAAGCTCTAATAGCAATTATCAAATCATCAGCATATAAAAGATGATTGACATTAGGGTTATGTTTAAACAAAGGCTGGATCAAAGAATTATGACAAGCTATTTCCATTTGTAGTGTAAAGAATTCCATAGCAACTGCAAATAAGTAGGGGGAGAGGGGATCACCTTGTCTCAAACCCCTATTGCTAGTTATATATCCTTTGGGAATACCATTAATAATAATTGAATATGTGGGGGTGGATATGCATTCTTCAATGAGTTTGATCAAGGAAGTAGGAAAATTCATACAGTGTAGAACATGAATGATGAACTGTCTATTAATTTTATCATATGCTTTATGTAGATCAATCTTTAGACACATTTTGTCAGCTCCAGGTTTATTGAAATTTCTAATTAGTTCATGAGCTAGTAAAGAATTTTCAGAGATGTGTCTTCCTTTTATAAAAGCAGATTGACATTCAGAAATTAAATCAGGGAGGACTTTAGAAATTCTGTTGCATATTACCTTGCTGAGTATCTTATATAACACATTACAGCATGCAATAGGTCTATAATCTTCAATCATAGTAGGGCTTTCCACCTTTGGGATAAGAGTGATGAATGTGTGATTTAATTCATGAAGAATTTTGCCAGTGTTGAAAGATTCCTGTATAGCTTCTAATAATTGATTTTTCAGATGTTGCCAGTGCAATTGATAGAACTTGGAATTCCACCCATCAGGTCCTGGGGAGGAGTCTACGTGTATGGAGAAGACAGCAGCCCTTATTTCTTCCTCAGTAACAGTCTCTTGCAACATTTGTCTTCCCACATCAGATATTATAGCCCTGCAATTAATAGGAGGTAATGTTATCTTAATCTCACTATTATATAAATTTGTGAAATAAGATATGGCTCCCTGTTCAAATTGAGATATATTAGATGCTATATCCCCCTGGTCATTCATAGAGTTAATAAGAGCATTGCAGTTCCTCCTATAAGACATCTTAGCATAAAAAAATTTGGTGCATTCATCCCCTTGAGCGAGCCATTTCTCCTTTGCCATTTGTTTAGCTTGTATAGCTTGTAAATGCAATGCTTCTTTAAGATTCTGTTGTGTAGAAAAATAATTTGAGATTCTAGCTTCATCAAGAGGGTCTGCATCAAGAAGGTTCTGCATCTGCTCACATGTTTGTTGTAAATGGCTTATAGTATCCTTTGTTTTACTCCTTTCTCTGTTCCAGTTCTTCAATCTCTTTTTTAACTCTTTTAGCATCATGACCATTGAAAACCAGCAATTTCCATCAGTTTTGGTAATGTTATTGAAGTCTACAACATCAGCATATCCTTCTATTAGGTGCCAGTGGTTGCCATATCTAAAAGGTCTTCCTTTCAATAAATTAGCTTGTTGATTAAATTGGATATGTAATGGAGAATGATCACTTGTTGAGCTAGGGAGAACTGATATTTTCAAATTTGGGATGTTTGTTAGAATTTTGTCATTTATAAGAACTCTATCAAGTCTGCAAGCAATTTTTTTTACTTCTCCACTAAACCAAGTAAATTTCAGGCCAGAGTGGATAGCTTCAGAGAGGCCAGCTGCTACAATGCACTTGTTGAACTCCTCTGTTTGTGACAGACTAAGGGTACTTCCACCTCTTTTCTCATTAGTTTTAAGAACTGCATTAAAATCCCCCATTACCATCCAATTATTATTAATTTGCTTTGATGTTTGAATTAAATAAGACCATAATTGTCTTCGAAGAGAAGCCCAGTTATGGGCATAAACAAAAGTGCATATGAAATTCAAACCGCCTACATTAGTACAAGTAACAGTAATATGTTGTTCAGATTTATCTCTGATAGATAAGTTCCATATGGATTTGTGCCAAGTGATCGGTATGCGACCTTTAGAGGATGTTGAATTATTGTCTATCCATTCCCAATCATAACCAAACATGTTAGCAAATATCTGAGTACTACGATCCCCCATCTTATTCTCAAGAAAAGCAATTATGGTAGGATTAACTTTATTTTTTAACTTAAAGAGGTCTAATCTTCTAGTTTCACCATTTAGACCCCTTACATTCCAACAAATAATAGACATTAAGAATGTCTTGATTGGCTCCTTGTTACCCGAGCCAAAGTGTTCCTACTTTTCTTTTTTCCTTTGTTTTTGGCAAATTAATGATTATTTTAAAAACTTAATTAATGCTTTAATTAAGTAAAATTAATTATTAAGGTAAAATGGTTTACAATGTTTTAATGATAATTAAGGCATTAGAAAGATAATGTTTTATCTTAAGATAATTCAAGTTTTATTATCTTGAAATAAACTAAGTTAACAAGAAAATTAAGTATAATTAATTAATTTAGTTAATAATGATAAAGGATAAATTAAGGAATTGATTAAGAGTAATTAGTTTATTTAATTAATTTATTTATTTAAAATGAATAATTAAGGGTTATAAGTTAATTTATCAGGGGTTAATTAGTTTATAATTAAGTATAATTAATTAATAACTAGAGATTAATTAAATTGTAATAAAAAGTACTTAATTTGTAATTAAGTTTTATTAATTAATAATTAGGCTTTATTAATTAATAATTAAGAAATTATTAATCTATAATTGAAGTTAATAGGGATTAATTAACTGTTCTTAAGGGTTAATTAATTGTTAATGAGGATTGATTATCTGATTAATTAAGGATTAATTAATTATTGTTAAGTTTTATTAATTGATAATTATGGTTTATTAATTAATAATTAAAGAATAATTAATCTGTAATTAAGGATTAATTAATTATTTAAAGGGAAATTAAGGGATAATTACCAATTGTAATTAATGAATGAATGTGATTAACTTAAGTTAATTAATTTGTTAATTAATTAAAGATAATCATTTGGTGATTGATTAAGTATAATTACTTAATAAGATTGATAGTGTAATTACTTAGTGTAAGTAATTAATGTATAATTACTGGATGTAATTAATTAAAGAGAATTACTTAATGGGAAGTAATTAAAGTATAATTACTTAGTAGAAGTAATTAAAGATTAATTACTTAGTGTTATTAATCAATGGATTAATATAATTAATTAAGGAGTTAATTAATTAAGATAAGTAATTACAGGATGGTAATTATTGTTTGTGATTAAGTAAGATTTGTTGATAAAAGTGATTAGTTAAAGTTTAATTAATTGATGTAATTAGTTAAGGATTAATGTAATTAATTATACTTAATTAATTAATGGAAATAAGTAATTAAGGATCGTTAATTAATATAATTAATGAAGGTAATTAAAGGTTAATTACTGTAAATGGTTAAGGATAATTAATTTGTGAAATTAATTAAAGGGTAATTACTTTATGCAATTGATGAATAATTAATCAAGATGATTAATATTTAATGGATGATTAATTAATTAAAAGGTTGTAATTAATTAATGTTTGTTTAAGCAAGGTTAGAGATTAATTCTTAAAGTAATTAATTTAATTAAAGTTGATTAAATTAATTATAATATGGATTAATAATTGTTTCTTATGGATGATTCTGTAGAATATCTGAATTGGACGATATCTATTGGATGATATGCTGTGATATTCTGTGATATGATATTGGATATATCTATGATAAACGCGTGATATTTATTTGTGTTAAATGCTGTGTGAATTCAAGTATTGAATTGAATTGAATTGTTTAAACCTTAAACAACTTGGCCTTTAAGATACGTTTGGATTCCAATGAGACCGGGATCTGGTATCAGATTTGATTATCCGAAAACCACATCGATCCAAGTTAAACGATAGGTCGTGACATCTCAAGCCGAAGATCGAGATGGAGGTTTAAAGTGCAAGGGTTATTGTCATTAACTTTAAGGGTGATTCCAAAATGAGTGTAACGAGATAATGCCTTCGGTTTCGTTCGAACCTGTAACGAACTTGTATGGATTAAATACTTTCAGCACATTGTTAGGTGGACGACGAGCATCCTAAGATAGATGTGTTCTATGAAGGTAATTGTAGCCTCAAGTCTCTTCAACCGGGAATGGCTAAAACAGGGGAGGTGCAGCAAGGCTACTTGGGTAGCACCCAAGTAGGACAAGATTTTTCCCTATCTAGAGGTCCCTTTTTATTCGGCTGTGTAGGCAGTTGGAATTTCTCACCAACTGCGGGGTTGTCTTGTTCGGGACTATCCAATAAGGGATGGTTCTGGCTTTGTGTTGTAGGGGATTGAGAGTAATCCTCGGTACGGTGATCTAGGCCTCGTAATGTGATGGGCGGTACCCCAGTAGCCCTGCCCTTGTATGGAATCCAAACTCCAATAAGTGCCCTCGGATTTGATTGTATAACGCACATTGTGGCTAGTATGCTGGAATTTATAAATGTAACAATTTCGGCTATTTTCTAATTTACTTGAAAATCCTAGACCCTATTATAATATCACTGGATTTCCTATCAAATGTTTTGGTTAGCATAAGGTAAAAACTTACCCATATTTATGTGTGGGAAGTCTTATGTGATACCTTTTTTCAAAAGGTTTTTAAAGTTAAGCAACTTTAACCGTTTTCTCACACCAGACCCATTTCTGACCCAAAGTTTATTCTATTTTTCTTAAACTCTTGGGTACTTAAATTTTTACGAGTAGCCAAGAGATTCAGGTGAGCCTTGACGAGTTTTAGAGGAGATTTGGAGCAGGAGGCTTCATCGTGTAGATATAGTGGTTCTGTTGTGCTAGTGTTATATCTATATCTTTGTGTTGTACTTGAGTTGTAAATACTAGACAGGTGTTTATAACTATCTAGTATGTGTTGTAAGAGCTGTGTAACCCTGATAGATGTTGTATACTATGTAGTATTTATGTGATTAATATAATTTATTCGTTTCGCTGTGAAATTCTGATGTTGTTTAGTTCTTTTTTCTCTATCGTTTCTCTTTTCTATCTCTTTCTTATTAATGATGCGTCATTCTGTGGAATGAATGGCGGGTTGTTACAGTGGTATCAGAGCATAGGTTGAGATAATACCTAGGCTCTGCAGGGGTGTATATCTTGAGAGAGAATACTTGTAATTTACACACACACACACCTATTTGTTGGTTTACCTGTTCGGATTTTCCAATATGAGTTCTAGTGGTAGGAAGGGTAGTGGTGTGTGTGGCACAATTACCAATGGAAGATGTCTGAGTGTTGAGGTTGGAAGTGTATATGTCGAGACTGTAGACCTAATACTGTCTCGAGTGAGCTTTGTATGGTGTAAGGATTTCATTGATCACTGAACGAAACCATTTAAAGGTTAGGAGTTCATCTTTGAAGTGCAAGTTTGATCGCGCTCGTGTGAGCGGATTTTTAAGAATTTGGATCTGTCGGTTTGGCAGAAGCAAGTGATGGTATCCTGGAAACCTCAGGAAGTAGTAGCTGCGTGATGAGACGCAGTGAATATGGATGTTTCCGATGATGTTTTCTTTGGAACAAGTTTAAAGAAGTGTGTCTGTTTTGGTGTTGAGCTGAGTTTAGCAGGTTGTTTGTGTTTGGTTTAAGGTCCGAGTTCCTTAAGGAGATTTGGATTAGGAAGTCTTTGGCATCTGTGCCAGTAGTGTAGTTCGGAGTGTTTTGTGTGCCAACAGAAAGATCTTTTGGCTTAGCAGTTTCCTAGAGGTAGAATTCAGAAGCAGCAGAGTGGATCCATTTCTTTGATGGATTGGCTAGATAAGCATAAGCTACTCTGATTGGTAAAGAGAGAACATTTTTCTTTGGAATTAGGATGGGTTGATCGCAAATGTGACTTGCGATAGTTTGTGTAATGCCCCACCTCGAGAGCCACATTAACAAAGAGTATTACTGGATAATACTGTTTTCTAATGCAGAGAATAGGGCTGGATAGGAGCGACCATCTATAGCCTTGTCTTAAATATCCGTTGAATACATCGACGATGCCATTTTTTTTCTCAAGTGGATCGACATATCCAATAAATACTTAATACAAAGCCATAGATGGCTATAGGATCTATCAGAACAAAATACAACTCAAATGCAAAACACATCACAGAACAATAGATAATCCCATATATACACACATATACTAATACATCACAGAGTATACAAAATGATACATCACATATGTGGTATGATGACCACAATACAAACATGATTCAAAAGAATACACATATCGGAGTAGCAAACCAAAAAGGGCTATATAAAAAGCTATAACAAAAAGAGCTAGCAGAATAGTCCATGTAGAAGCAGAATAAGCTAAGTCTAAATGTACCTAACCTGAAACACCTCGGTCTGACCCGAGTATAAAATACACGCGTCAGTCTAGCTAAACGAATCAGTAAAAGGTGATAGCAGAATAATAGAGCATAGTGATATTCTTCTTAAATAAGAAGAAACAATAAGAAAGCTAACCATAGACATATGGAGGATATGCATCATGTATGGCATATATTATTACACTAGGTGATAGAACACTATTGTTTCAATAAGCATAAAACACAATGGAGACGACAAATCTCATGAATCGCTAATGTAGCATGCCTCATATCATCGAAAATCATAAATCAATAAGAATGCATAAGGGAATAGTAAAATGTAAACTCCTAAAAGAGTAATTCCCAAACCTGCCATATCGGCAACTCTAAGGAAAACATAAGCAAAAACCATCTCGACATAAGCCATAAGGCAAATGTCAACAAAGAGATAAAAATCTCATACAACGCCAAAAGGCAAATTCCATAAATAGCACCAATAGGCAATCTCAATATACATATATGCCAAAAGGCAAATCTCAACACGCCGGTGTTGGCAATGAAAGTCTCAAAAGAACTCCCAAGAGTCCAAAATCCCGAAGTAATCACCACCGAATGGTTCAAAGGACTTATTCCAAAATGACGACATACAAGGATAAAAATCATCTAAAAAAGGTTTTGCACATGCAATTTTTGTCGAGTACTGTTTCACATAATAGGTACCTCGCCTAAAGGCAAACGTCAAAAGACAAATACACCGCAATTGCAAATATGCCATAATGGCAAACGTCCGAAGACAAATACGCCACAACGGAAAACGTCTGAAGACAAATATGCCGCAATGGCAAACGTTCGAAGACAAATACGCCGCAATGGAAAATGACCCGAAGGTCCAGTACTGGCACACCAACAGGAAAATGTATCACAAACTCTCGGAAAGGAACCCGAAAAGTGTTAACGTATGTCCCATACCACTCATTCGCACTTAATGGTTTACTAACCATTAGTAAATTTTACACTCAAAGCCATAAAAGATTCACCTCATATCATCGGTAAACTTGAATCGAAGGTCAAAACGATCAAACGGACAAGTCATACTACGCCATAGATGGCCTATTGCAACGAAAATACAAGATGTTGCTAGCTACAATGTAATGATAGCTATGCTGATTTTTTTCTATTACAAATTAGCTTCAGGATGTTAGCATAGATATTAACACTATGATGCAGTTTAGCTATAGACTTATAAAAATATTATAAAAAATGAGTGCGGGCCGAAAAAAAAGGGGCTAAAATAACTTTTAACGCGGGAAGCAAAAACAAAGCGGCAAATGTTAACAAAATATTGAAGGGTTTCACTCAAACACTTACCAAAATACGTACTCCGCCGCTCAACCTTTCAAACACTCAAACACTCTGCAATTTAAATTAGGGCTACAAGTTCTAAGTTTACAAGCTTAATTGAGGTTCGATTACGGCAAGTTTGAGTTCGAGTTCAATTAGGGCTTCGGTGTTTCAATTAGGTCTTCAATTGGGGTTCGTTTGGGTTTCGAATTTCAGTTAGGGCCTCGATTTAATCTGCTGCTTAAGGTATCACTCTATATATATTTCAAGTTTTTCCTGATTTGATTATTGTATTGCCTAATTTACTGATTTACTTGTGAGTTCAGGTGTAATAATATTCCTGATTTTATTATTGTGTTTGTCTTTGTATGTTATTTTTGTGTAAATTAGTGATGAACGACGAGGAAAAAATATAGGCAGAACTTCCTAAGTTCAGTGAAGGATATATCAGTGGAGTGAAACGTTTTATTCAAAATACTTTTTCTAGATTCGCGGTAGGTGATGAAATTACATGCTCTTGCAAAAAGTGTCCTAATCGCAAGTGGCATCGTCAAGAGGTAGTCTACGACCATCTGATTTGGAATGGTCCATCTGAATTGTACGTGAAATGGATTTGTGAGGTTTTTTGTCTAGATCCTGAAAGGAGCGATAACGATATGGATCGTGAAACGGGAATAAATTTTGGAGATAATCTCGATGAGATGTTGCATCATACTTATGGAAATATGCAGAACAATAAAGGTGGATCTTCTGATGGAGCAAATGGAGTAGATGTCAATGCTAGAAAATTTCATCATCGTGTTGTAGAGGGAAAGCAGCCATTATATCCCGGGTGTACTAAATTTTCGCGATTAAGTTTCATCGTCGGACTTTATTCTTTAAAATGCCTACATGTAATCACCGAGTCTGCATTTACCGATTTATTAGAGTTGCTAAAAGAAGCTTTTCCACAATCCCACATCCCTTTATCTTTCAATGCTACCAAAAATATCATTAAAGATTTAGGCCTCGATTACCGACGAATACATGCATGTCCAAATGACTGCATGCTATATTAGGCAGAAAAGGAAAAGGAAAATAACTGCAAAACTTGTGGTTTTTCAAGATGGGCTATACCAGAAAAGAAAGCGGGTGTTGACAATGATCCGGAGCAGCGGATTCACAAAGTACCAGCAAAAGTGATACGTTATTTTCCACTAAAACCAAGGCTGCAATGGATGTTCATGTCCAAGGAGTATGCAGAACTTATGATATGGCATGCAATGGGATGAAAAAATGATGGCAGACTTCGACATCCAGCTTATGGCGAGGTTTGGAAGACGATGGATGCCAAATATCCTCATTTTTCATCTGAAAATAGAAATATCAGGTTAGGAGTAGCAGCTGATGAATTTAGTCCTTTCCGTACAATGACTACAGCTCACAGCATATGGCTAATCATATTGGTAAATTACAACCTTCCACCTTGGTTATGCATGAAGCCAGAAAATTTGATACTTTCAACCCTTATCCCTGGTCCACAGACTCCTAAGAATAGCATTGATGTCTACATGCAGCCTCTTATCGCAGAATTGAAAGAATTATGGGGTCTTGGCATACAAACTTATGACGCCTTAACTGGTGCTAATTTCACGTTACGTGCAAGCATGTTATGGACGATCAACGACTTTCCAGGCTATGCAATGTTATCTGGTTGGAGCACAAAGGGTTATTTAGCTTGTCACGTATGCTATTTTGAGACTTCTTCAACTTACTTGAAACATAGTAAAAAAATGTGCTACATGAATCATAGGAAATTTTTAGATCCGAAACATAAGTGGAGATTTAATAAGAAAAGGTTCAATGATGAAACTGAAATGGGAACATCTCCGTGAATTTTATCCGGGACAGACATTGAAGAATTGTTGGCTGGTTATGAAAATATTTTTGGGCAGAAAGAGGTCAACAAGCATAAAAATGAATCCCCTTTTAAAAAGAAGTCAATATTTTTTAATTTACCATATTGGAATCACAATGTATGTCGACATAACCTTGATGTTATGCACATAGAGAAAAACATTTGTGATAACATACTTAGTACTTTACTAAATATTGATGGGAAGTCGAAAGACCATTTAAATGCTCGATATGATTAACAAGAGATAGGCATCAGGGAGGTCCTTCATCCGGTTCTATCAGCTGATGGGAATTACCTTAAGATCAGGGCTGCCATATTTGCAATGACAAACAAGGAGAAATAAATATTTTTCTCGTTGTTGGAGAATGCTAAACTGCCTTATGGTTGTGCAGCTAATATCAGCCGGTATGTAATTAAGAAAGAGAGGAAAATTGCAGGATATAAGAGCCACGATGCTCATTTCCTTCTCCACCACTTGCTGCAATTTGCTGTGAAGAAATCTGTAAAACCTGAAGTTGCATTACCTATGATAAAATTAGGTGCATTTCTAAGAAGTCTTTGGAGTAAAATTTTCAATTTGGCTGATCTCAAGAGGATACAAAAGGAAATTGTGGAAATTCTTTGTCAATTTGAGATGATATTCCCAAATGCTTTCTTCGATATAATGGTGCACTTGCTAATTCATTTATGCAAGGAAATTGAATATGGTGGACCTGCACATCTTCGTTGTATGTTTCCTATTGAGCATTATCTTTGTAAACTGAAATCAAATGTTTGCAACAAAAGTAAACCTGAGGCGTCCATTGCTGAAGGTTATCTTGTAGAAGAATGTCTGATATTCTATTCGAGGTTCTTAGATGGCGATGGAGCAGGAAAAATGAAATTTGAAAACTGTCCACAGAATCTGGAATATCCTATTGGCACAAGAAGAAACAAATATGGAAAAGGTATTCATCTTAAAGATTCTTAATATACGACATGTCACCGTTACATTCTATTCAATTGTGGTAATAAGGAAATAGAGAGTTTACTTGAGTAAGTTTTTAAGTTTTATTTTTATTTTAGTAATTATTAAAGAATTAGAAAATTTGTTTCTATCTTTTATTAACCAGGTCTTTATTCTAGGGAACATCGCGCTTTAATTGATGGTCATGCATTATCAAAAAAAAATAAAAGAGAGAGAACACAATGAAGAATTTTGGAAGTGGTTAAAGGAAGAGGTTGGAAAAAATGAGGACATTTCAAAAGAAGTACAACTGCTTGCAATGGGCCCTCTTCCAACAGCTAAAAGGTTTACTGGATATGTTATCAATGGATACAGATTTTATACAAGGTTCAGAGATGCCAAATGTACAACACAAAATGGTGATGTATTTTTGACAGCCTTGACTACTAGCATTGCAAGTTCGAAAGATCAAAATCCATTGGTTGGTGAAGTTAATTACTATGGATGAATTGAGGAAATATTAGAGCTAGATTATTGGGGAGAATTTAATCTGGTTTTATTTAAGTGTTGTTGGTACAAAGAAGAGAAAGATTTATATGGGCTGACTCGTGTCAACTTTAATCGATTGTGCCAGAAATCTGATCCTTATGTTATGGCTTCACAAGTACAACATGTGTTTTATATAGAAGATCCAATTGACAAGATGTGCCACAATGTTATCAAGAAATTGTTGAGAGACTAGTGTGAAATCTAAAGCGAAGATGCAAATGAAGATTTGAATGATATCCAGCCTGCTTATGGAATGGGAAATCAAGATTTTGATGTTCGTTGGTGTAGAGATGATGTCCCAATAAGACGAATCCTCCTTCCACCTAGCAGAGTGAAAGAAAATGCTTCTTAATTTCTGTGTATCACGTTCATATTTGATTAAGTAACTAATGTACCAAATTTAAGTAAGAAAATGTTGTTCTGGCTTGATTAAATGTTGTAACTGATGTATCATATTTGTGACTTTTTTGACTCTTTTTTAGTGTTTCTGCCTTTATTACATTTTAGTGAAGTGATTGTTTTATTTTATAATGCAGTTGGTTTATTTTAATTTGTAATTATGTCATTCTAATGTTAATTCCTTCATTTTGTGTAGGATGGAGGCAAATCTTAAATTCCGTCACAAGGGAAAATGTGAGAATAATGGATATGTTGGTGGAGAAGAGACTTCTGTCATGGGCATTGATCTAGATATGTTTTCTTACACACTACCTATGGAGTATGTCAGGGATGAGCTAAAGTACACTGAAATTGGAGGAGTATATTCATGGAAAGGTCCAATGAGTGGGTGAAATTGGTGACCAGTGATGCAGATCTGTGGGAATTGATGCAAATAAAAAATAATGGTGATTACATTGATTTCTTTCTCGACATCGTGGTCGACGATAAAATTGAGCCAATGAAACAAATGCAGCCACATGTCATCGTACGCCCAAGGAAGAATCTACTATCTCCAGGTATAAAAATATCTTCTCATTTGTACTATTTTGATGAATTTGTTCATAAGAAAACTAATGATGAAACAACCTATTTATGATTACTTTCAAATGAATTTAAACCAAGATCCAATTTTGAGCATCTGACTCGAAAATTCATAAATAAATCATACAAAAGCTCATCCAAAGTAAGTGATAAAAACTGTAAATAGTTAGCTTTTTGACTGGAAGAAGATAAAATTATCTTCTCATTTGTACTATTTTGATGAATTTGGTTCTCGCATGGCTGAATTTGTTTTTCAGTTTGCTGCTTTTAGTGTACATAATTTTTTTATGCATTTTTGTTTGAATATTAGGACTTGTTTGATTTTTAGTGCACTTAGTAGAATAATAAAGGAATTGGAATATTAGTGTACATGATCAAGTCTTAATTTCTTTAATTAATTTTAAATAATTATGTTTATGACATGATAAACTTGACTTTTTTGTCGTTGTATGTTTGCAGCTGCGAAATCACAGAAATGGCAATTTGTCACCACTCACCATCTGCAAAAGGCGGCAAAAAACAAGAAGCAGATTGAAGTCTTTACTCCGATTTGAAAGTCAGTACGACTAAACAATCCACTTACCGACGAGACGCAGACTGATTAAATCTTTAGTCCTAGAAAGTTGGCACGGCTAAACCATCCACTTACCGACGAGACGGAGACTGATCAATTCTTTAGTCCTAGAATATCGGCACGGCTAAACAATCCACTTACCTACGAGACGCAGACTGATCAAGTCTTTAGTCCTAGAAAGTTGGCATGGCTAAACAATCCACTTACCGACGAGATGGAGACTGATCAAGTCTTTAGTCCTAGAAAGTCGGCACGGCTAAACAATCCACTTACCAACGAGACGCTGACTGATCAAGTCTTTAGTCCTAGAAAGTTGGCACGGCGAAATAATCTACAAGTGAGCGAAGCTGCTGTGAGTCCACGCATGCATAGGAAAAAGGTGATCAGCAAGAAGTCAATTAGAGTCGGTAGGTCTACCAAGTTACCAGAGAAAAAATCCAACTGAAGTCAGTAGTTCTACGAAGACACCAGAGAAGAAAAATCCAACTGAAGTAAGTGATGCAGCTTTGAATATCAACTCAGCAAGTGTCAGGAGTAATTGGATGTTCTACAATCTGATGAAGAGGAAGAGGAAAATATGGATGAAAATGAGATTCTAGTAAGAAGACTACAACCTGATCTTCTAATATGATGTTCTACATATTTTGCTTATATTTACAATAATGTCTTGTTAAATTACTTTAAGGATGATGATCTACCACCTCCGCCACCTCCACCGCTTACAGAATACGAAAGGGAGAGAGCTAAACATGTGTCGCAGAAGAATAATGTTTTTGAAGCTCTTGGGATGCCTATGTTAGTTACTGGACTGATAAATGAATTTGAAAAAAATAAAGGAAAATCAAAGATACCAGCTGAAAGCGAAGATTATGTTCCAGAACAAGAGGAACCTAGTGAAGATGATACTTCAAAAAATTCAGTAAAGGTGTGTTATAGCTAAAGATTTAATTTTATGTTTGTAATTATAGACTAGCTTCCTTATTTTTTTATTTTATTGTTTTTGTGTGCGTATTTTAGAGAACCAAAAAGGTTACGATTACAAAGCCTCGGTATGGACCAACAATTTGTTCATGGGCCATTGTTGAATCTGCAACTGATAAGAATGCAACTCCGAAGGCAGGGGAAAATCCAGTTCATACACAAACTCTTGATCCACCATGTCGCGTTGAGTTACCACACAATAAAGGAATAGGAACAATGGCTGCTTATTTGGCTATGAGAGAATGCCAGAAGAATAACAGTAGTGGAAGTGGAAGTGCAAGGAAGAAGGCTGTTGTCAGAAATGTCTCGACAAATATTAAAAACGAAGAAGATGAAGTAGAAGAAGCTGAAGGTATTATCTAATTGAGTTCTAATTTTAATAGTTTAAGTTCTCATTTATGTTATGTCTAGCCTTCTCATTACTATTGTATGTACTTTGTAACAGTAGTGGGAGCTCCCAGAAGGTTTAGGGGAAAAACAAAGATGGATAAAGTTCATTCAAGGTCATATGACAAAAGAGTTCTAATCCAAATGAATCATTGGGGCCAACCTGCTTCAGACGATGACCAAGTAATGTCTGAACTGAGTGCTTTTTTAGGAACACTGAAAAGGAGTATTCCACTTACTTACAAGTCTTGGTTTGATGTTCGTTCAAGTTTGAAAGGCACGCTGTGGAGCTATGTCAAGGTAATTTGCAAACTTAGCTGAATTTTACTTAAATATATGAAACTTGTCACAAAAGTAGCATGACTATTCTTTTTAATGTTTGTTTTGTATTTAAGCAATGATATATTATTCCGGATGAATGTGAATATTGGGTTTTGAAGTCAATTCGTGACTCTTGGAGGGGTACAAGAGTCATATTAAAAAGGCACATTATACGGCTTATGAAACTGATGAAGAGAGGCTTGAAAATAGGCCGGACGAAATTCCACTTGCGGATTTCAGAGTACTTTTGATGTATCGGGGAGATGAAAAAATTTGGGTATAATTTTAAGTTTTATCATAGAATTTTTTCCGTTTTTATTCATTCAAATCAGGTAGATAAACATCTTTATTTCATGTTTTTGTAGTCCAAGGCCCTTACAAATTGTGCAAGTAGGAAATCGTATACAGACACACACACACTGCTGGTCTAAAACTTTTTTCCAAAATTCGGCATAAGATGGTATGTATTTTGCTTATTTTTATGGTTGGCTGGAGGTATGCATTGTATTTTATCTGAAATTCCTCTCCTTATTTAGCAAAGCGATATATGTTCCAAAATAAAAATAAAAATAACTACATATATGTTCCAGAATAAAATATCACCTCACTCAAACTAATAAGCAAAATAAATATTAGTGATATATGTTCTGTTTATGATATATAAGTTTGTAACTAGAAGAATAACAAGCAGGTTATATAATCTGATCTGTCACATTAATCATCCAGCAAATGTTTTTATTTCAATTTTATTGTATTAATTTTTATTATATCTGTTTATTATTTTTGCATTTTCACATTAATTTACGATTCAATAACTATTAATAACATTTGCTAAAAAGTACATAAAATCTATAAAAATTTAAAGAGCCTTTTTTGCCCCCTTTGGCATAGAAAACTCAATTCTTCTTTTCCAAACCAGTGTCCATCATGCTCATGCATTTGTACGCATTTGGCCAATATACGTCTGTAAGTTAGATGCATATTAAACATTAAATATGAGTCCAATCCATCTCTGTGGAAATTAAGTAATTTGTAAACTATTGGATACACTCTTAACTCTTAAGCATATGGATGTCAAGTTGATGCCTGTCTTTTGTCTGCTGTATGTTGATGCCTTTACTGCCTTGCTAGGCTTAAATCGTTTTAGTATTATATATATGTTCATGGCTCGTGAGCTAATCATGGGGTAATCTTAGTTCTGCATCAGAATCTAAGATGAATCACGGGATATTTGTTATCTCTATGCTTACAGTTAATAATCTGAAAGCATAGACATATGGGATATTTACTATGCAAATTTTCCTTAGCTCAGCCTTGTATTTTGCAAAACTGATACATCACTTGACACTATGCTTGAAAAAGCTCTGATATTGTTGCTACATATGTTGTGATTTTATACTTGTTGTTTCTTTATTTTTGCACTTGTAAGCTGCTTGAGAACTTATTGTTGCTCCATTTTTGCATCTATGAGTTGCTCGAGACTTTTAGCTTGTGTGCACTTGTGGTTTCTGTTCTTCATTTGAACCGAGATTTGTTATTATGTAAAGGCGATCATATTTACCTTAGTTTTGCTTTGACTTTGAGTATAATTTCTGAATTGATTAGTGATATATGTTCTGGAAAAATTGGTTTGATATCCTTTTGCTGTCTAACTTTTTTCATTTAATTTGTATTAGTCCAATGAATCAGATGGAGAACTTTTTGTTAAAACTTGCAAGCGGAAAGAAGGAAAGGTGTACAAGACTGATACTTCAGTAACGAAGTACAGAATTGTAAGAATTTTATTTTCTGTTCAATCGGATGTCAAAACAATGCTTCATTTTGCGCATCGACATTTTTGTAGTATTAGATCCTGTTTTGTTGAAACTTATAGCAGGATATTTTCTGAATCCGTTTTAAAACTTTTAATAGATATTGCAAAACAATTCTTGTTTAAGAAACTTGTTTCAGAATTGTTAATTTTATTTAATGTCACATTTTGAAACTGCTTTATTTTGCAGGATAAGATTGAAAAAGCAATAGGTGAAGGAGGAAGTGATGGAGTTGCTCAAGAAATGATTTCTGATGGAAAGTCGCACGGTCCATCTTGGCTTATAGGACGGCACACAAAGTCTACAGAAGTTTCAATATATGCCCCAACAACAAGCACATACATACAGGAGCTGGCAGCGAAGATAAGGGAAAATATAGCTGACGAAGTCGAAGCAAAGGTGAACAAGAAGGTCCAAAATGAATTTGATGCAAAGGTGAACCAAAAATTTCGGGAGAACTTGACATGGGTGCTTAAGAAATTAGGCGAAGCAAACCCTGACATGCAAATTGATGTTGGGGATCTTTGTGCGACCGTCTGCAGTGATGGCATTGGAGGCATTAGAGGCACTAGAGGCATTGATGGCACTGATGGCACTTGAGGCTCGCAAATATGAATCTACTGTTAATAAGTAGAATTTAGTATGTACTGGCTGTAACTATGAATACACTGACTATGTTTTTAAGTATGTTTGTTATTTTGTACTTGACTAAGTAAAACTTGTGTTGCTGGTTATTCTGAAATGAAAAGATCTTTGTTGCAGTGTAATGTTGCCATTAGATATGATATAATGTTGCAGTATAATGTTGCTGTAGATATAATATAATGTTACAGTACATTTCCAATTTAAATTGCAAAAGGTGTTGCCATAGATATGATATAATGTTGCAGTATGTGATGTTAAATGTGGTAATAAACAGGCAAAGTGTTGCCATTGGATGGTAAAAGTGATACCGTAGATTAATGAATATGGTCCCAACAATAGGGTTCCGTAAAGGTGGGCCACAGAATTAGTGGGCACCACAATGTGGGCCCACATGTTGGGGCACAGATTGTGGGGCCCACTTTTTAGTAAATTTGGTACCTGTGGCAACAACAGAACCGATGTTGCCCTAGGGCTGCAAAGATGTTGCCTTTGACTCTAAGGCAACGCGGCAAAATGCATCACCGAAAAAGTGTTGCCTTTGCCCTTTTTAGCCTACAACAACATTTTTTGGCACTTCCTGCATCACTTCTTGGGTGTTGTAGTATGCAATCTATGGCATAGTGTCAAGAATTAACCGAAAGGATAAACGCACGTATCCTATACTATGTGTTTTACCCAATCGTTTAACTCTCATTTTTTTTAAGATAAACGAGTTTTATACTAGCCTCTACCAGAGCAGAATGAATAAAAAAATAATTACAAATATCATGAGCATACAATAGGACCAAAAAAACTAATAAAAACCAACAGAAAACGGAAATGAAGTAATTAAAATAGGATTTAGGCCCATAATAGCCCAAATACCATTATAATTAATGCACAGTGAAAGTAATTAGTCCAACAGATTTCAACCATCCCGTGCGTTTGATAAAAGCACCATTTAACTCTGTAATTAATTCCCGCCTGGATTTCATTTTCTTCTCAAAAATGCGAGCGTTCCTCTCACGCCAAATAGCAGAGACGAAACACCTGAGAACAACAAGCATACGATCCCCCCTCTCGTTTCGCTATCTGGATCGTTGAAATATCTCGAACCATTATTGCTCGCGACTTGCATTTGTGTAATATATCTCAGCAGCAAGTAGAACAACCTTCGATAATCGATATGTCACCATGCACTGGAAAAAGATGTGGTCCTTGCTCTCGGGCTGATTATTGCAGAAAACGCAGATATTTGACACAATGAATCCCCTCTCCGGTAATTTCTCTCTAGTTAACAGCGAGCTGTGTATAGTTTTCCAGAGAAAAAAATTGTCTTTTTCAGATCCAAGTCTATTCCATATACGACGATACAAAGGATTATTACAAGCATTATTATAAGGAAGAATAGCTTTGTATATAGTTGCAATGGTGTGTGTGGAGAGTATTCATCAGTCCATTGTATAGAGTGCGCAGTGTTTTTGTGATTATCCTGAGTTATCTTCCTCTAGAGATTTCGAACCACAGTAGATACAGCAGATGGTAATTGTATCACATCATGGTCGATGAAATGTCTAATATTTGCATTGTCAGGAATGCTTGTGGATATCTTTTCCGTATTGTTGAACACGTCGTTTAGAATGATACTGGATGAGGACCAAGGGGCGTGCCAGAATGAGATGGGATGATCACAGAAAATATTCTATTTAATATGCGGCAGAATGATATCACGAATGCTAAGAATGTTCCTCCAGAAATAGCTTGAAGTGGCAGTGGGACATATTTCTAGAAGTGCTTATCAAATAGGTAGTTCTTTCTTATCCAGCATATCCACAAAGTCTGTTTGTCAGACAGGATATCGTTGATGTGTTTTGAGGTCGCGGCAATATTCTAGTATCGTAAATTTATTATACCCAATCCCCCTTTTTTCCTCGGTCTGCATATCTTGGAAAGGCAATGGGAATTGGCTTGCGAGAATTGCAATCACCATGCCATAAGAAATGGATCATAGCCACATTTATCACGGATATTAATTTTTTTGGTAATATAAAAATACGAGACCAGTATGATATCATGCCAAAAATAATCGATTTAACGATAGAAATTTTACCTGCCTGCGAGAGGAGATGAGTAGGCCAATTTCGTAATTTAGCAATAATCCTCTCGTACATAGGGATGCATTGAGTAATACTAATCCTAGATTTTGTGAGTGGGATACCCAAGTAAATAGCATTATTTGGCATAGGCAGAAGACCAGATAGTGTAGTGATACGGCTATTATCATTCTCACTAAGACCCGCTATAAGAATAAGAGACTTATTCTTATTAATTTGTAGCCTAATCATATCGTGCAATAGAAAAAGAGCAGCATTGATGGTAGTAATGGTACCAGTGTCTGGCTTAGCAAAGACGACAATGTCGTCGGCGAACATGAGTGAGGTAATTAGAGGATTCTTACACTTTGGGTGGGTCTTTATAGTCTTATTTATTGCATGGATAGTGAAAATAGAACTAAGTAGCTCCATCACCAAAATAAATAAGTATGGGGAGATCGGGTCACCCTAACGAATCCTCCTAGACGATTTGAAATACCCCGCAGAATGGCCATTAATCTTAACAGTGTACGTGGCGGTGGATATGCAATTGTACATCCAAACGATGTATGATTCCGAGATTCCCATTCTAGACATAACAGCAACAATAAAAATCCATTCAATAGAGTCAAAAGCCTTCTGTATATCGAGCTTCATCATACATCTCGGGGATATATTCTTCTGGTTGTATCCTCTTCGTAATTCATGGGTGAGCAGGATATTATCAGTGATATTTCTACCGTGTAGAAAGGCTGTTTGATTTGGTGATATGATTTTATTCAATATAGGCTTTAATCTGTTCGCAACGATTTTTGTGATGCATCTGTATATCACATTACAACATGATATCGGTTTGAAATGTGTGACTTAAATCGATGAATCGATTTTAGGAATTAAAGCAATGTTTGTGGCATTGACACCCTCGAGTAAAATAATTGTGGAGAAGAAGTATTGAATCGCCTTGACAAATATGACATCGATGGTAGACCATGTAGTTATAAAAAAATTTGTATTGAAACCATCAGGTCCGCCTACACTGCTAGGATTAAGACCAAATAAGGCCATCTTGATGTCATCATATGTAATCTATTTGATGAGGCGAATAGCATCATCCTCAGCAATCTTCGGAATGCTGATATTTGTAATGTCTGAAAGGTTTAGATTATTGTCAGTTTCAGAAAAACATGCGTAGAAGTAATTAATGAGGCTTCATCAATAAGTGTATTTTCAGTTTGTAGCCCGCCATCCATGTCAACAATAGATGTGATTTTTTGTGCTGATCTTTTGATGTTGAGTGCTTGATGGAAAAGGGAGGAGTTTTTGTCGCCATGGAAAAAATTGTCTTTATCAAGCTTTTCTTTATTCATATCAAGCTCATAATTAAGAGCTTGCCGCATTTGTTTATTTATGTATTCCTCTTTATCTTATAGTTCAATATTTCCAGGGGAGGTAAGCATTTCCTGTTGAGCCTTATTGAGTTCGATGCGCAACTGATCAGATTTGGATGTTCTTTTGCCGAAAGTGGAAATAGCCCATTTTTTCAAACGTTGTTTTACATTCTTAAGCTTTGCCTGTAGAATATACGTAGGGTTGCCATATGTATGAGTGTTCCATCCCTACAAAAAAAATTCATAGAATTGTGCATGTTTAGTCCAAAAATTAAAAAGAGGCATGGTATTTCATTGTTTTCGATCCCCATAAGAGAATAAGAGGGCTATGGTCTGAGATTCCAGGGTGGAGGATAGTGGATAACATGTTTGGCTAGGTTGTAAGGGCATGTATATTGAAGAGAGAATGGTCAAGGGTGCAAAAAGTACACCTGCCACTACGTCGGTTGTTCCAAGTATACATAGGGCCGATAGAAGGAATTTTGTGCAGAGCAGCGAGCTGCATAGTTTGGGATGGAGGCCTAATGTTATGAATGGAAAGGGGATTACCACCATATTTCTGAGTCGATGTGTACATGCAGTTGAAATCGCCAATGAGGATCCATGGGTCATTGATATTATTCTGTGATTGGATGAAGTTGTGAAGATGAGTTCTGGTATCTTTGCTACATGTAGCATATATGAAAGTTATATAGAAACAGGAGGATGTTGGTATGTGGGTAACATAAAGGTGGATATACTGATCTGAAGCTGAAATGGTGGCAGTGTTGTATGAAAGAGGGTTCCATAACACCACCACACGACCATATTCAGCATGATCTAAATTGTATGTGAATTTCCATCGGGGGTTGATATAATTACACATATTCAGCGTTTGAGCTTGGTTGAGTTTTGTTTCCAAAATTCCAATCATATGTAGATTGTTGCTTCTGATCAGATTTTTTTGCTTCCTGTTGCTTTAAAGGGGGGTGTGCTCCCCTTAAATTCCACGCACCTATGTTGTCAAGCATTTGATACATTGCGTTTCTTCTTCCTACCTGATTTCCTTTGCCCTATGAGAGCTGCCTGTTTTATTTGTATTTCATTTTCATCTGAACTGGTGTTGTTACTCAATATACCTTCAATTTGGTATGTATGCCCTTCATCATTATCCTCAACTTCATCGATGTCTTTGGTTACCTTGTTTTTATAATTTTTCTTGTTTTTCTTTTTCTTACTTTGTGTAGGATTTGATGATAAATTGGTTGTGGGTGATTTGTATGTGGTTGGCTGGTTGTTGAGATAAACATGTTTGATGGCAATGTCAGGGGAATCCTGTTGAAAAAGAAGTTTGAGGCCTGTATTTTGATCTTGAAATGTATCGTCCTGAATAATGTTGTGTTCAACAAGCATCTTGTTAATGTCAGCGGATAAGTGGATGTGTTCATATGGTAGAGGATGTGTTTCTTCAGTTTGTTGTTCTTCAGTAGTAACAGGAGGGGGTGGTATGTTAGTTGTGTGTGAAGGCATGGTGAAGTTTGGAGTGAGGCCGGGATGGGCAGCAAGAGGAATGGAAGATATTTCTATGTCAGGTATGACACATGTATCACTAAGTAAGTCAAAACAATTTGATAAGTGAATTTGAGAGTAAGGTTGAACCAGTTCATTTGATTGGTCGGTGGGAATAAGGTGTAAGTCAGTGGATAGTGTGTCAGATAGCAAGGTATTTGTTGGTTGTGAGGATAGAATAGTATTCTCTTGTTTGTCTTGAGCATTCAACTGTGCATGTATATCACTTACGTCCTTTTTCCTTTTATTTGTGTTTTCTGTATCATCTGCTTAGAATTTGTGTCTATTTTTTGTTTTCCTGTCCATTGTTTGTGTGTTTTGTTTTGCCACATATCCTTTTCACCTTTTTTAGGATTACTGAGTGTTTCATCTTTTCCTACATCACGGTGAAAATGCTACGTATCAAGTGTATCATCTTTAACATGTCTAGCCTGTTTATGACCCATAGCATTATTGGATAGTAGTTGTATCATGTCAATGCATGTAGAAATGTCGTGTCCAAAACTTCGACAGTGCACGCATATTTTTGGTCGCCAGTCGTAATATACTTCGACATACACAACATCATCACCATCTCCACATTTAATTACATCAGGAAGTTCCTTATCAGGTGTAATTTCGATAAGGAATTTGGCATATTCAAAATGTTACATCTTCTTTGTTGCTTCGTTATAACATACCAAATTTCCCAGATGACATGCCAGCCAATTTATAACCAATAGCGTCCAAGCGATAGTGGGAATTTTGTGAAAGTGGACCCAAATTGGCACCGATTTTGTACTTGATTGCGCATTTTTGAACGTTGGCTTCCAAGAGGATATAATAAACATTTTACCATGGATGAAAATAGGATCACTCTCAAGTATACGCTGTCTATCAGATTCATCAGAGAATTCAAAATAAAAACTAGAGCAATCGGACTTAACCTGATAAGATCCATTGAGGCGCCAAATTCTCTTCAAATGGTATAGAACCACATTATATGGCAGACAATCATCAAGGAAGAAACCAACCAAAAGTTTGTTCCATGACTTTGTACCTGCCGAATGGACATCCGCTGACATCTTCAGAGCCTCGCCCGTATATGTCAAGTCGAAGAACTTTGGAATATAACGGCCCGCATTCCTAGGCTTTGTTTTGAAAATGGAGACCCATGGAGCAGGGGAAAAAGTAGTCAGTGAGTCACTATTTGGAGAAGGTGCGGTGGGTGTTAGAGGAAAAGATGCAGGTAAAGATAACGAATAGGGGATGATTGGTGTAGCGTATGGTGGTTCGGGTAAGGGTGGCGACGATGTTTCAACGATGGATGTTTGGTCGACAGGGGGGATGGATAGAAAAGGTTGAAATAGGGATGTCTGGACGGCAACGATGGTGCGAGGGATGACAGGAAAAAGTACAACACTGTGAGCATGAGCAGTGGAAGTGATGTGGGTATGGTCGATTGGGATAGGGAATGGGATGTGGACAGAAGAAGTATGTAAGGGTACAGAAGGTATGGGGGGAGAAGAAACCATGGGGACCGATATTTCTCATGTGATATTTAACTCTCCTTCTCATTCGTTCGACAGTGCAAAAATGTGTAATTTTTATAGAAAATAATTTATCTTGAAAATAAGCTTTGAAAACCGATTTCGAAAACCATTTGGAAACCATATTTAAAATTTTCCCTTATTATAAAGAATAAACAAGTTTTATATTTGAAAAATACTTTAAAATTTTACATAATAATTATTTTTAAATCCCCTAAATTTTAAAAATCATTTCAAAAAGAATTGGAGAAAACCGTACTCGAAAATGACCAAAAACAAGCAAAATTCCACTCTAACCGAAACTCAAATTTAAATTCAAATAATTCAAAATTTGAATTTTGAATTCATCAAAACTGGGCTAACCTATTGGTAGGCATCGCAGCCATCAAAATACTTCAAAAATATCACAAAAGCAGAAGTAAATGTCAAAAAGCAGATGGAAAAAGGATATAAAAACACTTAGCCAAATAATACCCAGGTCTAAAAAAATTTCGATGTCCAACTTTCGGACATAAAACAGGTGGCTGAACGATCGTTGATTCAAGTGATAATTAGTGTGCACAAATTAGAAAACTTCATATTTCAACAATAAAAAGAATCAATGAGTTCCAATAGAAAATGAAAAAGTTATGCAATCACAAACATGGACTCAGACCATGTTTGTAACAGTTCAACGAGGATGTGCCCAGGGTTAAAAATCCACTCCGGGTTCAAATTTCAGGCATAAAACCGAGTACCAAATGGCATCGGATTGAGCTTAAAATTGTTAAGCTTGTATTATAAAACTTTATCTTCCAAACAAAAAAAGAAACATGCAATTTGGATGAAATATGAAAAAGTTATGATGCCACAAATTTGAACCCAGACAGTGTTTTCATTGTAAAAATCTGGGCAAAAAATGGTCCAGGTCAAAGTTTGGCAGCATATTTTATAAACTATCTAAGTCGAAATGACCTGAAATTTGGTATATATATAGTAGAAAACTCTATCTTTTAAAAATTTAAGAATCACACAATTTCAATAAGAAATGAAAGAGTTATGTCATCGCAAACGTGAACTCAGCCCATGTTTGCAGCAACCCAGAACACATATGTGTAGGTAAATTTCAGGCTGTGCGTTGATTTTGCAGCAAGGATTTCAGGTATCAAACGAAGGGTTTTGATATGAAATTTTGCATGTATATACTATAACATATGAACTATCAAAAAAAGAAAATCCAACGGTATTTTGTCGCCAGAATTGAGAGAAACTTTCATGCAAAGTGACACCCAAACTCAGTTTTTGTAGAAACCTAAAACATCAACAAAATCAATATTTTCAAGCAGTTTATGCATATACTTTTGGCATTTGAAGCTTTGCTTCAGTTAGCATTATGTAAGCAGCAACTCGCCTTTTTTTTAAGTGCAAAAATCAGATTTTGAGCCGAAAGTAATGAGCTTTGAGCTAATTTGGCCTTGTAGAACCTACAGAAAGAGAAAACGTATGCAAAGAAGAAATTCATTATTAACAAACAACTCCTCAAAAATTATGATTTTGATGAAGCAGAAATGGTTTTCATAGTGATTACCTGAGAAAAATAGTTTCAATTTGATTGAAGGCAACAGTAATTGGATTAATTAGAAGAATTTTTGAACTAGGGTTGAAGGAGAAACGTGTTTCTTAGTTTTCTCAAGTTTCTGGAAGAAGAAGGTTTTTAGAGTACGTACAGTAATTGTTTCTCACTTCTTTCTTATTTCTGACTTTAGTGCACTAATGGGATTTTGGACCCAAATTGGAATTAGAGAAAATAAATTAGGCTAAATGAATTAATTCACACTTAACTAACATACGAACTTATGTACATACAACATACAAAAACGCATTTTCTCCATATTTACACATAAGAAAAATATGAAAATTTGTATACATACAAAATCAAACATTTTCTATCATATAAAAAGATTAATTTTTATTTTTAAAATATTTTTTATTATTAAATTCCTTTATTTAACAAAATGCACTATTTACTTAAATAAATGAATAAAACAATGTTTTTTTAACTCCTAAAATTCCATAAAATTTATTTTAACACTTGTGAAAATATTTCAAACCATTTTATTTCAATAACAACCTTTAAAAATCAAATACTTCCTTTAAAAATTATTAAAAGAAGTAATTGGCAATAATTAATAAAATTATTGCAATTTCTCTAAATAAAAATTATTTTCCAATTATTATTAACCCAAACAAACAAAATAAAGCTTTTAAATTTTATTTTCACATTTTTTTCCAAAAATTCATTGTTTACTCCAAATAAGAAATTTAAAATCTCTAAATTTTGTTTTAGTTCACAATATTAAATCATAACTACCGTTATTATTTAATATTTACAGGTAATCTCCAAAATTAGGGTTGATACAGACTCCTCCCCTTAACAAAATTGCGTCATCGTAATTTCTAGCGAAGAATTTGTATTCAACACACTTATTTCATCACTCAAAAAAAAAGAAATAAGCTTGAGATAAAAAGATTCTCACCATCGCTATGCGAAGAAAGAAAACCAGGGTAGGATCGCTCGATAAACTCTCTGGTTTCCCAAGTGCAGTCATTGGGATTAGCAGACCATTGAACTTTAACGAGCGGCACGTCCTTGTTTCGAAGGCGTCTCACCTCCGAAGAAAGTATGCGAATAGGCTGCTGCATAACAAATAGGTCTGGTGAGATCTTAAGCTCTAGCAACTCAGGAGAATCGCTAACAGAATCTGACTCTCGAAGACACTTCCGAAGCTGAGAAACGTGAAACACATCATGAATGCCTGATAGATGAACTGGAAGTGAAACACTATAAGCCACAGAGCTAATACGTTCAGTAATAGGAAATGGTCCTATAAAGCGAGGAGCCAATTACCCAGCCGTACTGAAGTGCATAACCCCTTTTAGAGGAGAAACAAGAATAAAGACAAGATCACCAACTGAGAACTCGAGAGGCTTCCCACGGTTGTCCGCGTAGGATTTCCCGCGGCTCTGTGCCTCTTTCATTCTCTGAAGAAAAAGAGCAATCTTCTCAGAAGAATCACGAACAGAATCTGGGCCAAGAATAAGCTTCTCACCAGATTCCAACCAACAAGAAGGTGATCGACACGGCCTTCCGTATAAAGGAGCCATACCGATACTGGACTGAAAACTATTGTTATAGGAGAATTCCACAAGAGGTAGGTGATCCGTCCAACTACCACCGAAATCTAGAATGCAAGCACAGAGAAGATCCTCGAGAATACGATTCACCCGTTCAGTCTGTCCATCAGTCTGTGGATGATATGCTGTGCTGAAATTAAGCTTTGTTCTCAAAGCTTGCTGAAGACTCTGCCAGAAATGACTCATGAATAGCGGATCACGGTCACAAATAATCGAACTAGGAACACCGTGAAGTCTCATGATTTCCTTAAGATATAACTTGGCCAAATGAGAAGCACTCCTATTAGACTTAGTAGGGATGAAATGAGCGGATTTGGTGAGGCAGTCAATAGTAACGCAAATGCTAGAATGGTCGGTCTCGAATGAGGTAGGCCATCAATGAAATCCATCGAAATCTGATCCATTTCCACAATGGAATCTCTAGAGGATGAAGGAAACCATAAGGGCGCTGATGCTCGTCTTTGATACATTGACAAGTCATGTAATTACTCACATAACTCACCACATCGTGCTTCATGCCTTCCCAATAATAAAGGCGATGCATATCGGCATACATCTTACTACTGCCGATGAATGGTATACTTAGAACGATGATAATCATCAAGAATATCATGCCTAAGTGTAGAATCAGAAGGCACAACAAGACGGTTCTTCTTGCGAAGACACCTATGAGAATCAATTCTAAAATCCCTCAACTCCTCGTGACGGGACATAGACTCATAAATCTGAATAAGGTGCACAAGATCGGGATCACGCCGTTCAGCATCGGCAATACGATCCAATAAACTGGGTCAAGCTTCCAAACTAAATAATAAGATAGGAGAATCAGAAGATGGAGCTCGATCACGAATATCACAAAGGGATAAGGTCTCTAGAACATCCCACTCGGCTAGCATCATAGAAACAACAACCGAATGTTTGTGACTAAGCGTGTCATAAACACGATTACCCTTACCAGGGGTATACTGGATATCGAAGTCATAGGAAGCAAGGAATTTGAGCCAGCGTTGTTGCCTCATATTGAGCTCCTTCTGTGTGAATAGATATTTCAAGGACTTGTGATCGGTGTATAGAATGAAGTGCTCGCCTAATAGATAATGGCACCAAATCTTCAAGGAGAAGACAATGGCGGCTAACTCGAGGTCAAGAGTGGCATAGCATACTTCATTCGGTCGTACTTGCCTAGAAGCATAAGCAACTACTCGATCCTTTTGCATAAGCACGGCACCGAGGCCACAATGACTAGCATCGGTATAGACAACAAGATCTTGATTCCCTTCAGGAACCACTAGAATATGAGCATTAGTGAGAAGCTCCTTCAACTGTTCAAGCTTCGCACTTGTCAGACCAAATAAATCGAACGCCTTTCCAAGTAAGGTTGGTGAGAGGAAGCACAATACGAGAGAAATCCTTAATGAACCGGCAGTAATAACCCACCAATCCAAGGAAACTACGAATCTCATGAACATTCTCAGGCATCTTCCAATTCTGGATAGATTCGACCTTCGAAGGATCGACTGAAAATGCCTTCGGAAGAAACAACGTGGCCTAAGAACTTAACCTTATTCTCCTAGAAATGGCACTTGGAGAATTTGGCTTTAAGCTTATGGTGACGAAGAGTACTCAAGACAACTCTCAAGTGATTAGCATGCTCGGCTTCAGACTTTGAATAAACAACGACGTCGTCGATGAACACAAGGACGAACTTATCGAGATATTCCCGAAATACTCGATTCATAAGATCGAAAAAGAAAGCAGGAGCATTCGTCAAACCGAACGGCATAACGAGCCACTCGTAAGATCCATATCGAGCGCGGAAAGCTGTAAGAGGTATGTTATCTTCTGCAACTCGAAGCTAATGAAAACCAGTAGCAAGGTCGAGTTAAGGGAAGACCTTAGCGCCACTCAATTGATCGAACATATCGTTGATCCTAGGTAATGGATGCGTATTCTTGATGGCTAACCCGTTAAGCTTGCGACAGTCAATGCAAAGCCTAAAAATTCCATCAGACTTCTTCACGAAGATGACCGCGACACCCCACGGTGAAGAACTAGACTGAATCAACTGCTTGGACTCAAACTCTAAAAGCTGCTTCTTGAGTTCCTCGTTTTCTTTTGTAGACATCCTCTTAGAAGGACGACTAACTGGCTGTGCATCTAGAATGAGATCAATATGGAACTCAATCGCTCGCTTGGATGGCAAACCCGAAACAGGCTCAAATACATCAGAGAAGTCACAAACAATAGGAATACAAGATATATCATCGTCATCTCGTGAGTCTAGACAATATAAAGCCACTTTGGAATTATCCACATTCCTAAGAACAAGTGAAATCTGAGTAGACGAATCTGGATGTCGAAGATATAAAATTCTCTCAGAACAAGTAATCCTGGCATTGTATCCCACTAGACAGTCCGTACCCAAAATTATATCAAATCCCAAATAAGAAATAACATGCAGATTTACACGAAACGAAAAGCCACATTAAACAGTCTCAACATCATTACAAAGCATGCTAAGAGTTGTGGATCCCCCAATAGGATTCGCAATCCTCAATGAAGTAATCATACAAGAAACATCCAACGACAAATCATCGATGAGCTTCTTCGATGCGAATGAATGCGACGCACCCGTATCAAAGAGGATACGAATAGAACGATCATGAAACAACAATGAACCTTCAAGAATAGAAGGAGAAGTACCTTTGCGCTGAGAAGAACCTCCAGAAGCATCCGCTACATTTAGCTTGCCAGATTTGGCATTATTTGGAGCAATAGGACAAGTGGAATACGATGGCCCTCTTTCTTGCAATATCGACAAAAGAGAGGCTTAGGACACTCCCGAATCATATGGTCGGGCGAACCACAATTGAAACACCCCTTGCGAGAGGGAGGTGCTCCAATAGACTGAGGCTGAGAATGAGGCCGAGACTAAGGCTGAGAAGTAAGACCTACTGGCTTCTTCTTCTTGGATGGAAAGAACTTGGATTTCTGAAAGGAAACCGCTTCTTGTTGGGGTTCTTGTGAACCTCAACATCATCACCACTATCGATCTCCTTCTCGACGGCTTCAAGATGAAGCGCCGAATCAATTAGCTCCTCAAAAGAAAGCTTAAGCTGCAACATCAAAGATTTCTTCAAATACTTCTTAAGGCCGGAAACGAACTTGAGGTTCTTCTTGTATGGAGTGCTAATATACTCAAGGCCATACTTAGAAAGAGCCTCGAAAGAAGACACATAATCAGAAACAAAAGATTTTCCTTGCTTTAGCTCGAGGAAGCGACGGGCAAGAGATGCTTTCTCAGACTTAGGAATGAATTTAAGCTTGAATCGTTCCCGAAACTGAGTCTATGTAAGAGTAGACTCATCGAGCTCGGCAGTGAATAGCTCGTACCAATCAAGAGCACGCTCTTGTAATATGCTGGATGCTACAAGAATCCTGTGATAATCCGAAAGATCCATGCGAGAAAAAATCTGCTCGTAAGAATGAATCCAAGCTTGAACCTCCAAAAAAGACTCGGAGCTTTTGAATGGCTTGCCTCCGAGATGTGCAAAATCACTACACATGCGCACGAAAGGAGACTTACATGAAGGAGAAGCTGGAGTAAGAGCTGGAGGCAGGGTGCTCCTAAATAACTCCATAAACTGATCGGTGGGCATATATACTCCATCCGGATGGGAGCCACTGGACTGCCCCGCATCCAAACGTCGTCCTCTGCCTCTTCCATCCATAACTGAAAGTTAAGATAAGGTAAAGATTATTCACATGGCAGATATCATTAATTCAAATATGGAATGCTACGGAATTAAAATGCATTCCGAAACATATTCCCAAAATTATATCTACCCCAAAGGACTCGAAAAGAACAAAAGCATGATGATTTGGGGATTCGTAGCATTTGTATTACGATTTGATGTAACGTAATATGTGTTTCCGTTCTGTGTTTATCATATTTGTTCTAAACTCAGCTCTGATACCAAGCTGTAATGCCCCACCCCAAGACCAACATTAACAAAGACTATTAATGTGTAATATTGTCTGCTAATGCAGAGAATAGGGCTGGATAGGAGCGACCATCTATAGCCTTGTCTTAAATATCCATTGAATACGTGGACAATGCCATATTTTTTTCTCAAGTGTATTGATATATCCAATAAATACTTAATACAAAGCCATAGGTGGCTATAGGATCTATCGGAACAAAATACAACTCAAATGCAAAACGCATCACAGAACAACAGATAATCCCATATACACACACATATACAGATACATCACAGAGTATACAAAATGATACATCACATATGTGGTATGATGACCACAATACAAACACAAGTCAAAAGAATACACATATCGGAGTAGCAAACCAAAAGGGACTACATAAAAAGCTATAACAAAAAGAGCTAGCAGAATAGTCCATGTAGAAGCAGAATAGGTTAAGTCCAAATGTACTTAACCTAAAACACTTCGGTCTGACCCGAGTATAAAATACACGGGTCAGTCTAGCTAAACGAATCAGTAAAAGCTGATAGCAGAATAATAGAGCATAGTGATATTCTTCTTAAACAAGAAAAAACAATAAGAAAGCTAACCATAGACATATGGAGGATATGCATCATGTATGGCATATATAATTACACTAGGTGATAGAACACTATTGTTTCAATAAGCATAAAACACAATGGAGATGAAAAATCTCATGAATCGTTAAAATGTAGCATGCCTCATATCATCGGAAATCATAAATCAATAAGAATGGATAAGGGAATAGTAAAATGTAAACTCCTAAAAGTGTAATTCCCAAACTCGCCATATCGGCAACTCCAAGGAAAACATAAGAAAAAGCCATCTCGACAT
This sequence comes from Allium cepa, assembly GCA_030765085.1. Lineage (NCBI taxonomy): Eukaryota > Viridiplantae > Streptophyta > Magnoliopsida > Asparagales > Amaryllidaceae > Allium > Allium cepa. The sequence continues at coordinate 816,756,084 of CM060940.1, read as the reverse complement.
TTGCCTTTACATAAGCCATAAGGCAAATGTCAACAAAGAGATAAAAATCTCATACAAAGCCGAAAGGCAAATCCCATAAATAGCGCCAATAGGCAATCTCAATATACATATACTCCAAAAGACAAATCTCAACACGTCAGTGTAGGCAATGAAAATCTCAAAAGAACTCCCAAGAGTCCAAAATCCCGAAGTAATCGCCAGCGAATGGTTCAAATAACCTATTCCAAAATGACGACATACAAGGGTAAAAATCATCTCAAAAAGGTTTTGCACGTGCTATTTTTACCGAGTACTATTTCACATAATAGGTATCTCGCCCAAAGGCAAATTTTAAAAGACAAATACGCCGCAATGGCAAAGGTCCGAAGACAAATACGCCGCAATGGCAAATGACCCCAAGCTCCAGTACTTGCACGCCAACAGGCAAATGTGTCACAAACTCTTGGTAAGGAACCTAAAAAGTGTTAACGTGTGCAACATACCACCCGTAGGCACTAAACGGTTTACTAACCACTAGTAAATTTCACACTCAAAGCGGTAAAAGGTTCACCTTATATCAACGGTAAACTCGACTCGAAGGTCAAAACGACTAAACGGACATGTCAGGAATTAACCAAAAGGATAAACGCACGTATCCCATACTACGCATTTTACCCAATCGTTGAACTCTCCTTCTCATTCGTTCGACAGTGCAAAAATGTGTAATTTTTATAGAAAATAATTTATCTTGAAAATAAGCTTTGAAAACTGATTTCGAAAACCATTTGGAAACCATATTTGAAAATTTCCCTTATTATAAAGAATAAATAGGTTTTATACTTGAAAAATAGTTTAAAATTTTGCATAATAATTATTTTTAAATCCCCTAAATTTTAAAAATCTTTTCAAAAAGAATTGGAGAAAACCATGCTCGAAAACGACCAAAAACAAGCAAAATTCCACTCTAACGAAAATTCAAATTTAAATTCATATTAAATTCAAATAATTCAAAATTTGAATTTTGAATTCATCAAAACTGGGCTAACCTATTGGTAGGCATCATAGCCCTCCAAATACTTCAAAAATATCACAAAAACAGAAGTAAATGTCAAAAATCGAACGGAAAAAGGACATAAAACCACTTGGCCAAATAATACCCAAGTCTAAAATCTTTTCTGGGTTCAAGTTTCAGACATAAAACAGGTGGCCAAACGATCATTGATTCAACTGAAAATTAGTGTGCATAAAGTAGAAAACTTCATCTTTCAAAAAAAAGAATCAATGAGTTCCAAAAGAAAATGAAAAAATTATGCTGTCACAAACATGGAACCAGACCATGTTTGTAACAGTTCAACAAGGATGTGCCCAGGGTTAAAATCCACTCTGGGTTCAACTTCCAAGCATAAAATTGAGTATCAAATTGCATTGGATCGAGCTCAAAATTGTTAAGCTTGTAGTAGAAAACTTTATCTTCCAAACAAAAAAAGAATCATGCAATTTGGATAGAATATGAAAAGCTATGATGCCACAAAGTTGAACCCAGACAGTGTTTTCACTGTAAAAATCTGGGAAAAAACATGGTCCAGGTCAAAGTTTGACGGCATATTTCTATAATCTATATAAGTCGAAATGACCTGAAATTTGGTATGTATATAGTAGAGAATTCTATCTTTCAAAAAAAAAAAGAATCACGTAATTTAAATAATAAATGAAAGAGTTATGCCATCGCAAACATGGACTCAGGCCATGTTTGCAGCAACTCAGAACACAAATGTACAGGTAAATTTCAGGCTGTGTATTGATTTTGCAGCATGGATTTCTGGTATCAAACGAAGGAGTTTTGCTATGAAATTTTGCAGATATATACTACAACATATGATTTATCAACGGAAGAAAACCAGGTAGTATTTTTTGCCGGAATTGAGAGAAAATTTCATGCAAAGTGACACCCAAACTCAATTTTTACAGAAACCAAAAACATCAACAAAATCAATATTTTCAAGCAATTTATGCATATACTTTTGGCATTTGAAGCTTTGCTTCAGCTAGCACTATGTGAGCAGCAACTCACCTTGTTTTTGAAGTGCAAAAATCCAATTTTGAGCCGAAAGTAATGAGCTTTGAGCTAATTTAGCCTTGTAGAACCTATAGAAAGAGGAAACATATGCATACAAAGAATAAATTCATTGTCAACAAACAACTCCTCAAAAATTATGATTTTGATGAAGCAGAAATGGTTTTCATAGTGATTACCTGAGAAAAATAGTTTTAGTTTTATTGAAATAATTAGGAGAATTTTTGAGCTAGGGTTGAAGGAGAAATGGGTTTCTTAGTTTTCTCAAGTTTCTGGAAGAAGAAGGTTTTTAGAGTACGTACAGTAATTGTTTCTCACTTCTTCTTATTTCTGACTTTAGTGCACTAATGGGATTTTGGACCCAAATTGGAATTAGAGAAAATAAATTAGGCTAAATGAATTAATTCACACTTAACTAACATACGAACTTATGTACATACAACATACAAAAACGCATTTTCTCCATATTTACACATAAGAAAAATATGAAAATTTGTATACATACAAAATCAAACATTTTCTATCATATAAAAAGATTAATTTTTATTTTTAAAATATTTTTTATTTTTAAATTCCTTTATTTAACAAAATGCACTATTTACTTAAATAAAGGAATAAAACAATGTTTTTTTAACTCCTAAAATTCCATAAAAATTATTTTAACACTTGTGAAAATATTTCAAAACATTTCAAAACATTAGTTATAGCCAAAACTTATTTTTAACCTAATTTCCACCTTTTATTTCAATAAACAATCCTTAAAAATCAAATACTTTCTTTAAAAATTATTAAAAGAAGTAATTGTCAATAATTAGTAAAATTATTACAGTTTCTCTAAATAAAAATTATTCTCCACTCATTATTAACCCAAACAAAAAAAATAAAGCTTTTAAACTTTATTTTCACATTTTATTTCCCAAAAATTCATTGTATATTCCAAATAAGCAATTTAAAATCTCCAAATCTTGTTTTAGTTCACAATATTAAATCATAACTACTGTTATAATTTAATATTTACAGGTAATCTCCAAAACCAGGGTTGTTACAGTTTGAGTGTTCTCTTGAGTTGTCAAAGATTTTCCGGATGTCTTCGGGGAGGTTTGTCTGCATTGGAGATTGAGTTTTCCTATCGACTTGATTCGAGGAGTGATACCCGTAATTCAGCTAGGTAGGAGGATAGCTTCTAGAGAGAGGTTTTGGTGAAGCGGCTCAGAATTTCTTGGAACTTTTGTGTTTTCTCTTTATGGAGTTGTTGAACCTTATTTCCAAGGTGTGATATCTAGTCTATGCCTGTCTTCATCGATGACATTCTCATCTTCTCGAGATTAGAGTTGTGCAGCGGAAGCAAGGTAACAGCTGTTCTAGAGTGGAAGCAATCGGAAGTTGTAGTATTTTGGATTAGAGGGTTTCTACATGATATTTTTTTAGGATCTGAAGGTCAGATTGGTGAGTGCTTCAGTTTTGTCTTTTTCAGATAGGAGAAGTAAGTTGAAGCCTACTGATGATTGTGGAATAGAGTTTGTGTTCTAGATTTTTGGTAAATCTTGATAGGATCATTTTGTTGGGTTGTTTTTGATCCAGTTTGTTTCAAGAAGCATTAGCGAAGGTTGAGCTGATCAAGGAAGGATCTGTAGGTAGCCCAGGATCGTCAGAAGAGTTATGTGGATAAGAGACAGAGGAATTTGGAATTCGAAGCTGGAGACTTCGTTGTTGTTGAGTTTTTCTCCGGTACATGGAGCAATAAGATTAGGTAAGACTGGGAAGCTAGCTCCAAGGTGTATTGGATCTTTCTGAGTTTTTAAGGATAAGTGCTTTGGTTTGCAGGGTTGAATTGCCAGTTTAGAGGACTGGGATTCAATGTATTTCACGTATCTCTAAGGGAGTACGTGTTTGGTCCATCACTGGGTTTGGAACCAGTAGTTCAGAAGGATTTGGTTGTTGAGTCAGTCTTGAGTGTGGTCTGATATCTTGTGTAGATTGTCAATCAAGATGAGTAGGAGCTCAGTAGCTTAGTAGTATAGCTAGTTTGGATTTAGTAGAGCGAGTATTCCAATATATGTACCTAGGAAACTTAGATAATTTTAGGAAGCTTATCCAGATCTGTGTCCGGATAGCTTGTGTTGTCTGTTTGACTGAATTGATTGTTTGGATGAAATTGGTTATTTGATTAATAGTGTATGGTTGATATGTATGCTTAGATGTTTGAAATTGTTGAAATATAATAAAAACTTTGGATTATCTTTTGTTTTAAATTTGGAGGACGAAATTCTTTTAAGGGGGGAGGAATGTGATATCCCGGAATTTCAAAGAATTTAAAATGTGATAATCTCTTTTATAAATAAATTAAAACAGGCAAAAGTGATATTTTCAAACAATTTGATAATGAGCTGTTTTTAAATATAGATTTTAAATAGACATATTATTTCAAATTTAATAAGTGTTATTTAAATATGTATATATATAGGTATTTAAACTGATTTTAAATAGGATAATCATTTACAATTAATAACGTGTTTGTTTAAAATTAATATCCATATTTATTTGAATTGATTTTAAATTGGATTTTAAATTAAATTTGAATTTGGATTTAAAATTTGAATTTAAAAGATATATATCTTAAAAATATTTTTGGACATAAAATGTGAATAAGGATTTTTATTTAAAATAAGATTGTTTTATATTATTCCTTTAAAGGAAATTATTTATAGAAATTTGGAAAAGTATTTATTTAATAGGAATAAATAAAAAAGCTTTTAAATTAGCATTTAAAATAAGTTTAAAATATTGTATATGATTTTATTTAAAATATAATTGGTTTTTATTTTATTTTCTTTTAAAAGTTTTATTTATTTAAAATTAGAAAAGCATTTATAAATTAAGAAGCATAAAGCATTTATAAATTAAGAAACATACTAATTAATTAGGAAATCCGTTTTAAAAAGCTTTTAAAATCATTTTAAAATAATAAAAAAATAAATAAATACAAGTGTAATTAAATTAAGAGATAAGCAACATGAGTTAAGTAATTAAATTGTGACGACCCGACTTCCTATCTCCAGAAAGTCGCGTCACTAATGAAGAAAGAAAGGGATAGAAGAAGAAAAGAAAGAGAAAGAAGAAACAGAACAACATCAGAGAACTCACAGCGGAACGAATGAAATATAATATATCACATAAAATATTACATAGTATCATATTACATCAGAGTACACAACTTATACAATGCATATGAAACAATTATAAACATCTATCTAACCATACAACTCAAATACACAAGATACAGATACCATACAAACACAGCGGAACCAAAATATATCTACACGTGGAAGCCTCCTGCTCCATATCTCCTCCAGAATTCGTCAAGTTAACCTGAATCACTTGACTACTCATACATAATATGAGTACCTAAGAGTTTAATAGAGCAGAAAATAAACACTCGGGTCAGACAGGGGTCTGGTGTGAGTAAACGGATTAAAATTGCTTAACTTTAGAAAAACCTTTGAAAAGAAAAGGTATCACGTAAGACTTCCCACACATAAACATGGAAAAGTATTTACCTTACGCTAACCAAAACATTTGATAGGAAATCCAGTGGTATTATAATAGTGTCTAGGGTTTTCAAGTAAATAAGAAATAGCCGAAATTGTTGCATTCATTAAATTCCAGCTACTAGTCACAAAAGTGGGTAATACAAACAAAACCGTAAGGTCTCATAGGATGAATGGGTTTCCATCAATGGCAGGGCTACCGGGGTACCGCCCGTCACAGTACGTAGCCTAGATCAACGTACCGAGGAGCCACCCTAACTCCCCTACAACACAAGACCGGGACCATCCCTTATTGGACAGTCCCGAACAAGACAACGCCGCAGTTGGCTGCGACCCAACTGCCCACACAGCCGAATAAAAAGGGACTTCTAGACAGAGGAATATCTTGTCCTGAAATGGGTGCTACCCACCTAGCCTTGCTGCACCTCCCCTGTTTTAGCCATTCCCGGGTTGATGAGGCTTGAGGCTGCGATTACCTTTATAGAACATATCTCTTAGAATGCTCATCGTCCACCTGACGATGTGCTGAAAGCATTTAATCCATACAAGTTCGTTTCGGGTTCGAACGAAACCGAAGGCACTATCTCGTTGCACTCATTTTGGAGTCACCCTCAGAGTCAACGACCATAGCCCTTGCACTCTAAATCACCATCTCGAACCTATAAGTACTATTTCCATCAAACTCATTACGGAATCACCCCCAGAGTTATACTGACGAATAGTTCTTACACCTCGAGTCTTCACTTGCTCCACATGGATTTACGACCTAACGTTTAATTGGAATCGATGTGGATTTCGGATTATCCAAATATGGAAACCCGATCCCGGTCTCATCAAAACCAAACGCCATTTTAAATGTCCAAGTTGTTAAAGGTTTAAACAGTTTAACTTATATTCAGGATGATATAAACAGATAAATGAATCACATTATCACAATAGGTAATTCATATCAAACATTCATCTCACAAAGCAGCATAACACATATCAGAGATATCCAAATCATCCAACATCATTCAACATCCAATATCAATCACCCAATATAAATCAATCATCCAATATCAATCAATCACCCATAAGCAGAATTGATTAACTCTTAATCTATTGGATTACATAAATCCTTCTTCATTAATTTATTCCAAATAAATAAATTAATCATATCTTAATGATCTTCTTAATTAATCTTCCATGATTAATCATCTTCAATTACATTCAAGTAATTATCCTTAGCCATATATAGTAATTAACTTTTACTTACTATCATTGATTACAATAATTAATGATCCTTCATTTACTTCCATTAATTAATCAACTATAATTAATTACATTAAACCTCAATTAATTACAATTAATTAATCACAATTAAATTAATCACTTCCATTATCAATCTAGATTAATATCATTAATTATATTAACTAATGATCCTTATAAATTAATAATTAACTTGTAATTAATCATATCATTAAACAGTAACTAACAACTTCTAATTACTTATTTAAATTAATTAACTTCTTAATTAATTATATTAACCCTTTGATTAATTAATCTAATTAATAAATCTTTAATTACTTCATTAAGTAAGTAATTATTATTCAATTAAATTAATTAATAATCCTTAATTAATTACTTTATTAATTAATTACATTTTTAATTAATTACCTTAGTAATTAATCTTAAATTAATCTCATTCATTAATTAATTAATCACATTAATTAATTAACTAAAATTAACTAAGTAATTAACTCTTAATTGCATAAGTAATTATCTTTTAATTATCTTCATTAATAAATCTTGATTACTCTCTTAATTAATTACTTAACAAATAATTAATTCCATCATTTAAATAATCTTTAACTCTTTAATTAATTAATGACCCATAATTATTAACTTCAAACAATTTATATTAATCAATCCTTAATAAATAACATCATGTGATTATCCATTAATCACTTCAACTTTAATTACTCCCATGAGTAATTTCTCACTAATTACCTTTCATAAGTAATTACACACTGGTTACTTTCAATAAATAACCATTGATTACTTCATTAAGTAGTTACACTTAATTAATTCATAATTAAGTGATTATTCAAAATTGAATAAACAATTAACTAATTATTTAAAATTAATTAAAAATTAATTAACTTCTTTATATCTCAAAATCCTTAATTAATTAAGAAACACATTAATCTTAAGTTAAAATTTACTTATTAACAAATCATATTTTAATTAAGTATTCTTAAGTTCATAACAAAGATAAGTTAACCCTATTTATCTTCATAAATAAATTATTTGAAATAAATCAAATTTTAATAACTTAAAAACAAATTTTTCTATTTGGTTTTCAAAATTATATCAATAACTTTATTTGAAAATAAGGAATTTAGCAATCAAATTTAAAATTTAAAACACTTTTAATAATTCAAACTTATTCATTTTCAAGTAAAATTTGAAACTTTAGTTATTAAACATTACTTAAAAATTAAACTTAAAACTTTGATTAAATAATTAAATTCAAAACACTCTTTTAAATTGAAATTCAAAATTTAATTAAATTAATTACTTCCAAAAGAAGTTATCTTAACAATATTAAATTTAAAAATTGAATTCAATTATCACTTTTTAAAAGTTTGATTTACATCTATTTTAAAACAACAAGTTTTTAACTTTGTATTTTGTTTACTTTATAAACTTGTTTTATAACTTAATATTAGATTTCATTTGTTCAAAATCAAGTTTCATTTGCAACTTGACCTAAGTTATTTCAAACAAGTATTATCTGCATTTATATAATACAGAGCCAAACTAAACACATCAACCTATAAAACCCGAGACAAACCCTCTAACTACTCGAACCAGCTCCGAGAAAAAAAACTCGTCTCAACTACTTCGAGTCAACCCTAAGAATACACGAGAGCATACCCAAGTTAACTCATCTTCCCCAATCAAACTTCACCTGGATACGATCCCGTGCACGGTGCACGTACACCACTGCCTCCGGCCAGCGACGATCAACGCGACCCTTAACTACCATCACACAATCGCGTGCAAACCCAACAACATACCCAGTGTAACAACCCATAAATTTTAAACGGTTTTTAATAACGTATTTAATTGAATTTTGGAGAAATTTTAAATAATAATATTTTGAAATAACAGTTTAATGTTTGGATTACGTATAATTAAATATAAGTAGTCAATAAATAAGAAAACATATAAATTTAGATTACGTTACTGGTTAATTAATTTGGGTGTACGTTCAATTTGATTATTGCATCTACTATACGCACTCTTTTATTTTATATCTTAGCCTGTTAAAAATCAAATCAGCACGTGCATTAAAAAAAGAATTAAAAACTTTACCTCCAATTCACGTGTAAAACTTTCCAGTTTCATTTACGTCTCCATATTTAAGAGGAATAAAAATCTTTGATTTCCTAACCGTTTCAAAATCTCTTCCCATCTTCATTTTTGCAACGCAGTTCAGATCTGGAAAAAAAATGTAATGGGTAACGATCTGAAATTTTAGACCAATTTAAAATTCTAATTTTATTAAAATATTGAATAAAATTTGGTAGAAACAAAAATGATGGGAATAATAATAGTTTATATGAGATTTACAATTTGAATTGAAACAACAAATGTTAAGAATTTAATAATAATTGTTAATTATAAATATTGATCTGTTGAATAAAACTAAAGAGGAAACAATAGTTTCATTGTATTGTTGTAATTCAAATAAGTTAACCTCTAACAAATGAAATAAAATTGGTAACTAATGGATATGTTGAGTAATGTGAAATTACTAAATAATGTTTGATTTATTGTTAATAAAAAGAAGAAGAAAAGGAAAAATATTATGTTCTGTTTATACATCAAATGGTGGTTTTGAAATTTAGTTTTGAAAGCAAGTATGGATTTTTGATTCAAAGAAAAATTTGGTCTTAATATACATATATACACGGAAAGTTTAGTTTGGGTATAGGGTCCATTAATTATTGTGTGAGTTCTAGTAGGTATGTATATATAGGTTATGTTAGTATTTTCAAATATATTACTCATTTCCTTGAAGTTTTGAAACACACTGTCCAATCAACCCATCAATTGCTCTAATAATTTATTTTGAAAAATTCAAGGCACAGCTGTTTTATTTGCCATCGTTTCTTCTTTCTTTTTTTCCAAACGGTTCATTTTGCCTTTATAACGTATCTTTCCATTCCATACTTATCTTTTTCCTTTACGTTTCATATATGGAACGTGCTGTCCAATCAGCAATTAATTGCTTTAATTTCTTAACTAAATCTAGGGTGACTATTGCCATCCTATAATTATTTTGAATATCAAAACATATAAATTGTATACGTTTACGTTCATTTTTGGTCAGTTCTTCTATTTTAAAGTAATATATTTATTTCTTAAAAACGGTTGCATTGTGAAACACGCCTCTTCCAAATCTTCACTATGCAGCCCAAGCAATATAATAAATTGCTTTAATAACGTTGCTGAATCAACGGTCATTTCAATTTATTATTTATTGTACGTTTCCTTTTTGCTTAAAATTTGGCTACGTAAACATTAGTTCAAAAATAGGAGGAAATCATTCGTTTCCTGTAGCCACTTCATTTGCTTTAATTATTACACGTGATTCTAGCAGGTGACCGTTTCCATTCACTCAATCTTTATCTATATTTTTTTTAAATTTCTTTCCTCTGTTCACTAGGGTAATTATGGTATGATTCTCAGCCTATTGGTCTGCCTTTCCTTCTTTCCTTCGGAAAGCAAAAAAAACCTTTAGTTGTTATCTCATTTCTTGCTTGCACGGTTACAGACAATCAATTAGTTAATTGCATGTTGTAGTCTGTTCATGCCTATTTGGTTCATAAAATTTATTAAGCATTTTTACCCAGAGCAGTCAACTCACCTACATCGTTGTATATCTAATTAATTGCGTACAAGTTCAAACTTTTCCATTTTCTTTGATTGATAGATTTGTTGCCTTTATCTATTCTTCCTCTCCTTGTCTTTATTGCTTAAAGGAAAGCAATCCATCAAAACGTGAATATTTGATTATAGCCAGTCGTTACCTATGCCCAAATTTCCATTTTTTTCACTGTCATTCGAATATCAAACTTATATACTTTTTGCATTCATTTCGCTCATTCAATTTTACGTTTCTTATTCCAGCTTTTAAATATTAAGCTCCTCCGTTATATTTCTCTGTGGCCTTTACTTCTCTTCTCTGTTTCTTCTTTTTTCCCCTCCCCTTCTGTTGGCTTCTCAAAACCATCACTCCGCAGCTCCTCCTTGATCTTCCACCCCTCTTGCTCCTCCGTAGCCACTTAGACCGTGTGCTCCTTTTGCGTAAGTATTTTTTTTTTATTAATCTATGGTATATTATAATATATACTGTGTACGTTAGTTTATATGCTTATATATATATACACACACACACACACGTCGCTGTATGTTTATGAAAGAAAATATGTATATATTACACACTATATTCTCTGTTTTGTTTTAAAATATATATGTGTTATAGGGTATAAGGTATACATATATAAATTTATATGTTGTATAAGAATATAAGTGGATTTGTACAAATAAAGCATGGGTTTATTGATATTATAATTGTGTAAATACTGATTTTATATAAACAGTTATATGATCTATTTTTATATATCATAGAAATTGGAAAATCTTGTTCGACAATGATTATATGTTATACTGTTTATATTTACAGTAATATATATTGATTTTGTTTAAGTATGATATAGACAGTGTTTATAAGTTTTTTTTTAAAATAAGTTATATTAGTTTGGATTTTACCTGTTGGGTTAGATAGGGTCACTGAGTATACATATGTATATATTTATACCTTATGTACGTTTGTGTATATATATTTTTTAGTTATATTTTAAGCTATATGTTAGTTATAATATATTATGGTTTGTAGTATTCCTAATATTTTAAAACGGAAAATATATATTGTTGGAAACTTGTAATACAATCGCGTTTGTATATTTTGCTATTTAAGTTTATATAACTTTATATATGTGTGTGTGTATATAATATAAAATTTTGTTCGCAAATGTCTATATGAGTATACATTAATTGGTTTTAAAAGATATTAATATATGGAGACTTTGTTCGAAGTGTTGAATTAAATTTTAATTTGAGATATATGATTAAATTGATTTTAATAATAAATAATAAAATTATATACATCATTTTCTGCCATATCAAGATAGTTCTAATTCGTTTTCACCAAATTCTTATCTCTCAGTTTTGTTGAATTCGTGCCAATCTAGCGTTGCTTTGAAATTCATAGCTTGTTGTGTTGTCTATCTTCTCTAGCCTCTAGCCTCGAAAGGTGAGCAATCACTCACGATTAACGTTCTTTTATTTATTAAATTTGATTTCAATTGAAATGACAATTGAAATATGCTGCTGTTAGATTTTACATTGCTATATATGTTGTTATCTGAAATTGTTCACCTGTGGGATATGACACCATATCCTGTTGTTTATATTTTATTTAAATTATTGATGATATATGCCTGTTATTTTATTGTATTATCTGTTATCACTCTGCAAGTTCCATGTAGTTTAGAATTAACTATGGGTTGAAATGATACATACCCGAACGGACTTTAGAATAGGAGAATTTCGTTATGGGTTGAAATGATAGACCCAACCGATTTTCATTTAATTAAATTTAGGATTACGGGTTGAAATGATATCCACCCGTATATATTTAGTGTACGGATTGAAATGATAAATATCTGTATCACTTGACCATAGGATATGAAATATATACAGACACCGCTGGTCCATATATAAATGTTTTGAAAATAATTTCTATGGTTTTGAAAAGAAATATATGGTTTTAAATAAATGTTGATTCTTAAATGATTACATATAAAGGGTAATGATATATATAAATTTAATAATAATTAATTTAATGAAGATTGATTTAATACATAAATTATGTTGAATATTTATGTAAATTATATTTCAAATAGATTTTTGCAATAATGCGGATAAAATTGAGGTGGGGAGATAAATTTGGATTTAGCTGAAATGGTATTAAATTAAGAATTTTATTTAGTTAAATCGATTCGAACTATTGAATGTGAAACTTAAAGATATGATTTTGTAACTGGATGTTGACTTAAGTGATTTAATGAATATTTCAAGTTTTAAATGAATTAAAGGTAAAGTAAGGTTATCCAAATAATACTAAATTTACTAAATAAATATCTCAAGACTAAATAGTAACGAGGTTAAATCGAGATCTATAGGAAATTGTTAAATTAAACCTTGAAAGGTCAAATATTAAAACTTTGAAATATACTGGGATGTAAATGGTTAATTTGTAATTCAGATCTGTAATTGAAATCAATATAATTTAAATTGGTTATTTAGAAACTGAATTAGATGGAAATTGATAAATTGAGATTTAATTTAATTTGAGTAGGAATGTCGAGTTGATTTTGAAACGATTTGTGAAATTTGAGGAAATAGAATACTTTATTTCGGGAAGTAGATATATTGGAAATAAAGATTTTCTTTTGGTTTGAATTATAAATGATTTGAATGACATGGTGCTATAGTGTATATTTCTACAGTGTATATAGTTCCATGGATCCTTAGAGGATGGTTATCCCAAACATCCTTGGCAAAATGAATAAGAGGCACTAAATGTTAATCCTGACTCGAGTGTTTTATGTTTTGCTTTACGCTCGGGTCAGACTGAGTGATACAGCATTTAGACTCACCTTCGAAGTTGGAGTTTTGCTTGTAGATCGAGCTATTTATCCTTTCAGTCATCCAGTTGATTGATCCAGAGAAGTCATCTGCTCATACTGGAGACTTCACTGCATCTAAGATATTCTATTGTACTTTATCTTTAACTTTGATGTTTTTATAGTAGCTTCGTCAACTACTATTCATTTATTCCGCTGTGTATTTTTTTACTACTCTGTATCTGTGATTCTGTGATTGATTTATTTACTGTATATGTTAAGTTTTGCCAAATTTTAGTTAACAATTCGGTATTTTGAATTATTCAAGTAGGACATGTATGGTTTTATTGTCGATTTGAATGGTCCAAAATAGCGGGTCGTTATACCCAGATTCGAGAATTCACCAGTGAATCGAAATACGACCCTATTGCTTGAAACTGCAGAAACTTCGACCGTCCAAAAACCCCCATTGCCGACGAACTCGACACTGATGAACTTCGCCATCGTACCTGATGGTGCTCCACACTTCGCCAAACAATTCAACACCACGCGACACGCTCCGGTTCATCGTCCAAATCGCGAAACCCTCTAAAGCCAACCCGAACAAAAACTAACATAAAACCCTAGATCGATCAATTCCCATCGATTCAACCATAGGAAAAATTCAATTGGATTTTTCCCTTCATCCTCGACACCAAAGCAAGCTTCGCCCAAAAATCCAACTTCAAACACTATGCCGATCAACGGCAAATCACCAAAAACCCCCAAACGAACAAACCCCAAATTCGCATAAATTGCCAAATTAAAAATTACAAATTTCATATCAAAATTCATGATTTTTAATCATGATTACATGCATATAATTCAATTTAAAATTTAAGGTAGTTGGTTTTTTTACAAAAATTTAGTTCCACTGTTAATTTTCATTTTAAACATGATTTGTGTTATTTAAAACTCCTGGAACTATTTTAAAATCTTCCTCATACAATTGCAAACAGTTTTCATTTAAATGCTTAAGGCTACTATGGATTAAATTTGTAGATATTGAAATTTTTAAGCAGAACATTCAAAGTAAACAAACAAAGAACACTTGAATGTATATAACGGACAAACTCAACAACATATACATACAATTTCATATAAATTCAAGCTAAAGTACTTTAATACAAGTCAAGATCATCATATGCAGTGCAGTAAAACTAGATCAAACTGTTTTTAAAAGAAATTCACTCACCTGTTATTCATGTAGAGCAGGTTTTAAGTTTTCTTTCTTTTTAATTTTTCCAGGCCTTGAACACTTTAAATCGGGATAATGCTTTGACTATGCCGATGAAAAACTTGCATGTTTGAAACATTTGCATGCTTACAATTTGTTATTTAAAATGTTGAAATTGCAATTGAACTTTCCATTGAAATGCAGGTGAAATTGCAGATTTCATTTTGCTTTTGAACAGGTTTGCACATTTGCAGTTGAACATCACTTTGAATTTGCAGGTGATCAATTTTGTAGTTTTGATTGTTGTAGATCTGCTTTTGCTTTATGATTTAAATTTAGATTTCAGAAAAGTTTCTGGTAGCCATTAATTTGAGTTAAGAAGTGAAACAAAGAAATAAAAATGTTTGAGAAAACAAATTTTCTTCTTAAAAAAATTTATTAAAAAAAAAAAAAAAATAGTGCCTCTTATTCATTTTGCCAACATTTTTCAAAAGCTAGCTTAATCTTCTTACAAGTGTTATTAAGAGGTGTTAACATGTTTACACATGTTTTAGCATTTTTAATTAATTTTTTACTTAATTTAAATGTGAATATAACTTACTTAACTTACTTAATAAATACAATTTACATATGTAAATTTAAGTTTAATCCTTTAAAGAAAATATTAGAAAACTAATTATAATACAAATATATTCTTATATATGTAATTTAAAAATCTAAACATCTATATTTATATAACCATTTTTAATTAAACATTTTTGAAAAGAAAACAAAACTGAAACTTTGATTAAACTATTATATTTAAAAACAAACAATTATCTTATATTTTTGAAAACAATTGAATTAATATAAATTAACTTTTTATAAATATAAATTCTAAAACAAAGCTTCAAATTACAATATTCGTTCATATATAAATTATTAATAGATTAAATTAAATTTCAAAACACATCAAATTATAACATATACATACATATATATTACAATTTGAAAATTCATCTTTTATTTAAAACAAAAGATCTTCTATTCACAATATATATCAAATATATATATTATAAATAGAATAAAAATTATTAGCTTTGAAAAATAATTCTTATCAATTTCAAATTGTTACAAAGATATTGATCAAAATTACCAGGATAAATAGTTATTAACCTTTAAAAGATTAAATTTACCAATTTAAATAAAAATTATAAAGAAAAATTATCAAATCAATTAAATTATTAATGCAGCTTATTAAATTGATATTGCCTAAAATTCCGGGACGTTACAATCCTCCCCCTTAAAAGAATTTCGTCCCCGAAATTGAAAAGCAAAGGTAATTTAATAACCCAGCAAAGATTTAAATTTTCAAACAGCAAAGCATACCCATCAACCAGTTACTAACAACCATAGCAATCAAACAAACAAACATACCTAACCAATTATCTTGACACAAATCAGAATAAATCTCACTAACACAATCTCGAGTTTCCCAAGTATAAATCACCAGGAGACTCGCTCTACAGAAGCTAACAAACTACACCACCATAATCCAGAGCTCCTCTCATCACTAGATCCACCAATCTGAACAGAACATCAGACTATACTCTAGTCTAGCTCAACTTCCAAATCCAGCTGAACTACAGATTCAACAACCAACGATGAATCATACACGTACTCCCTCAGAGATACGTGAAATACAATGAATTCCAGCTATCCAAACTGGAAATTCAATCTTATCCAATCAAAAACACAGATAAGAAATATCAAATGCCTCAGAACTAACCATCCAATCTTACCCAATTACTGCTCTCTTAACCAGAGAAATCTTAACAACAATGAAGTCTTCAACTTCGAATTCCAAACTCCTTATCTCATATCTGTATATCTCAATGGACAATCTCGGGCTGCCAATCTTCTTCCTAATCAGCTCAACCTATGCTGATGCTTCCAGAAACAACTAGACCAAAGCAAACCAGTCTCTGGATCCTATCCAACAGAAAAGTCTTCCAAAATCCGTCGAAATCCAGAACACAAGCTCTACTTCCCAAGCAATAGCAAACTGAGCTTACTTCCTTCCTTGTACAGCTGCTATCTCGCTCCCGCTGCACCACTCTAATTCTGAAATAGATGAGAATACTGTCGATGAACACGAATACAAACTTATCCAATATATCCGGAAAACTTTGTTCATCAAATCCATATAATCTGAGTGACACATTTGGCTCGGTCACAAACCTTATAGCGGAATCCAACTCAAAAACTAGATCTGACCAATCCAAATTTCAAAAATTTCTGAGCTGCTACACCAACTTCTCCTTCTCCAAGAACCATCCAACTACCAGGCTAACTACTACTATCGCTTCTGAAACCAAAACAATATGGAACTTAACTTCAGATGCAGACAAAATTCTGATTACATCAGTAGCTCCTACTGCTACATGAGAATTCTCAGTCTCAAACAAAAGATTGCCCAAAAAGTTCCTAAACTAATCGCAACTCACTTTTGCGATCCAACCTAGTTCGGATTCCAAAGAAATTGTCCTCACTTTACCAATTAGAACAGCCTTAAGCTTTTCCAAACAAGGTTAACCCTTCAAGAAAACATCCACCAACTGCCCGGACTGCTGAAAGAAGAACCACAAAGATTCCTGAACCATCGGAGAAACAAGCCACACTACTGCTTCCAAACTCTACCTCGATGATACTGCAAAGCTAACAGACCTTCTCCTCAGCACACCGAACACGAGTTGAACTGCTACCACAGCTAACCAAAGACTTCTAATCCAAAGGTTCCTCGAAAACCAAAACCATCAACAAACCACACAACGGACCTCCGAGATGGTAGACATCTTCTCAAGAAATCGGACTCCAAAACAAGCATCAACATCTCGCTTTCCTTAAGGAATGACAAAAGAGACCGTGCCGAAGCGAAACAACTTATAGACCTTAGTCTCATATTCCAAAATAGCCAACCTCCTTTATAAAGATCTAGACAACTTCTACACAGACGAATCTTCCCTGCGGCAGGTAAAGACTGCTCCTCAACTACTCCTAAAACTGCTTCAAGAGAAAACATCTTCAGAAATATCCATGGGTACGACATCTCATCAAGACATCATCACTTACTTCTGCACTTCCGACAGATCCAAACTTACACTTCAAAGATAAACTCTGAATCTTTTAAAAAGATTTTCTTCGAATATCGGAGAAATCCTTACTCCAAACAACAAATCTCACTCGAGACGGTAATAGGTCTACAGTCTCGACAAAATACTTCCAGCCTCAACATATGGATTTCTTCCATCGGTGGTAGTCGTGTTACACACACACCGTTACTCCATCTACCTCTAAAACTTATGTTGGAAAATCCGAACAGATAACCCAACAGATCAGGTAGATATATATACATACATATATATATAGTTATATATAAAAGTACAAGTATGCTCTCTCAAGAAAGGCACCACTCTAGAGCCTAGGTATTCACTCAACCTAATGCTCTGATACCAACTGTGACGACCCGACTTCCTATCTCCAGAAAGTTGCATCACTAATGAAGAAAGAAAGGGATAAAAGAAGAAAAGAAAGAGAAAGAAGAAACAGAACAACATCAGAGAACTCACAGCGGAACAAATGAAATATAATATATCACATAAAATATTACATAGTATCATATTACATCAGAGTACAAACTTATACAATACATATGAGACAATTATAAACATTTGTTTAACCATACAACTCAAATACACAAGATACAGATACCATACAAACACAGCGGAACCATAATATATCTACACGTGGAAGCCTCCTACTCCATATCTCCTACAGAATTCGTCAAGTTAACCTGAATCACTTGACTACTCATACATAATATGAGTACCCAAGAGTTTAATAAAACAGAAAATAAACACTCGGGTCAGACAGGGGTCTGGTGTGAGTAAACGGGTTAAAATTGCTTAATGATGAACATATTTTTCTGCATTTTAAACCGTTTGTTTCATATATTTTTATTCTAATAAAGTGGTATTATACGGGTATTGTGGTTTTGCAGATTATAGATTCCAAAGTGCAACATTTTGAATACCGTCGAAGAGAAAGTACATATCGTTCATGAAGAAATGCATCTCACGTCACCAACATGTGTACTATTCATGCAAGAAATCAATTGCAAATATTGAAAATACACATTCAAAGTTTGACCTGAAAATCTCTCAAAGTAAGGCCACTTGTTAATCAAATAACAAAGCAAAGACCAATTCAAAGTGAGGTGGCCTTATTTTTCTCCTAATATCAAGCACATGGACCTAAATAATAGGGTTATTTGTGGAGGCTGAAGTCTTTAAAAGAGAGAGAGGAATGCAAATGGAAAATCATCTCTTACCTCATCACTTTTCTTCAAGTTTAGATTTAAATTCAACACTGTTTTTATTTTCGAACAGAATACGTAGGATTGTTGATTAGATTTAGCAATTTATTTATTCTTGTTCTTAGTTATTTTCTGCACTCTTTTCAGTTAGTTAATAATTATTCAGTTGTTTGCTCCGTTATCTTCTTTTCTGCAATTTCAATTTTTATTCTGATTTTTTTTACAATTCTATATTTTGGTTGCAATTTCGATTAGTTTCGAAATCGATTCGGAGTATATTATTGTTTTTATTTTCTGTTCAAAATTCACCGTCGAATTCGTTTAACACGCCTAAGATTTAACTATGGATTTTAATTGTTTTAAAATACAATTCCCTGTGTTCGACCTGCATACTACACGCCTGTGCGCTTGCAGAATTTTTTAAAATTTGTGCTTTTCTAATCAATAGAAAAGTCGCAACAAGTTTTTGGCGCCGTTGCCGGGGAGTTGCTATTTTGAAATTTTCGATTTTTCGTTTTTAAGTCTATTCGTGTTAATTTATTTGTTTTTGTATTAGTTTTCGAAAAAAAAAATCGTTTTTTTCATTTTTCAGTTCCTTTCACCAAAGTAGCGTTTTACTTGAAAAAAAAGAAATCGCATTTTGTTCGTTCGCTGCATTTGCTTTTTCCGTTACATTTTGCATGTGAGTTGCATCTCATTTAGTTGGTTTCTGTTCACATACCCAGCTTACGTTAGTTTAAATTGTGTTTCTCACGTTCATGTGTATGCTATCACATATAATCTCATTTTAAGTATTACTAGCTGTCACATATACGTGAACTTCTCCTTTCATTTTTGTGTGTCAACTTACTGCCGCTACACGTTATTTAGTTGCATTGCTATTTTGGTTTCCACGTAACAAAAAAAATTACTTTTTTTTTCTCATTTTTCAAAAATCACGTTTCATTTATATATACACGGTTGCATTTTAATTTTTTCTAAGCTTATCATCTCTTAGATATCTGACAGGTAGCAACAACATAGCAACCACAAACTTTGGAGTTTGATCTGCTAGCGCTACTCAGCTGCATTGGACGGGCTATCATACACCTCTGTAAGTAATTTTCAACTCTACAGGTGCCCAACTGAAAACTGATTTAATTTACTTTTGTCTATTACACCTTGATTTGTTTATGCGCGTTTGGGCAAGAAATAATTTTAACCGTTTAGAAAGCCAAAATATTTCATTAAACAAATCAACGGAAATTTCAAATCAAACAAATATAAGCAATCACGGTTCACAACACAGTTCACACCACAATTCACCGAAATTATCACCTAAATCACATGTTGAAATAATGAATTTCACGAGAACCAACCATTATCCCTTAGAGACCGATGTTATCCAACACGGACTGTTCAACCTTCGGTTATTTCATTTCCACCTGCCGAAGGAAATAATTTTGAGCTAAAACATTCTTTTATCCAAGGGGTACCAAAATTCACTGGGTCTGAAAATGCATATGAATTTCTTAGTGAATTTGAGTTATATGCTTCTACAACTAAAATGCAACAACTTTCTAATGAATCCATCAAGCTAAGGCTTATTCCATTCGCGCTTCTAGAAAGCGCGAAAAGATGGCTTAATTCTCTTCCTAAAAATTCAATTAAAAGTTGGGACAATTTCGTTACTATATTTTTGAAAAAGTTTTTTCCTTTCCATAAAAATCTTAAAATTCGAACTGAAATCAATCAATTCTCTCAGAATGAAGGAGAAACGTTTTCGAAATACTTTGAAAGGTTCAATCAACTGTTATATAGTTGCCGACATCATGCAATCCCTAAGCACGTTTTGTGCCAAATCGTTTATGAAGGGCTTAACTATCAAACAAGATCCTAACTTGAATCAATGTGCGGAGGAGAATTCATGGCAAAAACCGACGAGGAAGCTTGGGAATTTTTAGAAGAGTATTCGGAAAAGGATATGCAATGGGATACAATTCGTGTTCCAATACGTGCTCCAAATAGAGGAGTACATGTCATTGACCCATCACATCTTCCTATAGATACCCAAATTCCTCAAGAAGGAGAAGGACTACCTCATTACTACACACAAGACCAAATCAATGCTATAGCTCAAAACAGTCCTTATTCGTCCACATATAATCCTAACTGGAAGCATCACCCCAATTTTTCATGGTCAAATCCTAACAACGTGGCTAATCCATCACATATGTATCCAATGATACCAAATCCGAATTATCGAGCCCCAACCTCTAATGCTCAAAATTCTCAACCCGCTCCTCAAACAAAACCTTCGAATCAACCATACAGGCATCCTAATTTCAATCCATCAACCCAACTTTCTCAGCCTTCACAAGAAATTGCTCGATTGGAAAAACAACTCTCTAAACAAAATGAACAAATCACCAACCAAGATGCAAGAATTGAGCAAATCAACAAACAAAATGAATAAATGTTGATAATGATGAAGGATCTCATGAAAATCAATGAGAAAGGTAAATTGCCTAGTCAAACCGAAGTGAACCCAAAGTATAACTCTCGAGGAGTAAATCTTTGTGAGAACGAAGATGTAAATCCGGTTAATGCTGTCACCACATTAAGGTCTGGAAAGAAGGTGGACAACCATGTCGGCAACCCCGACATCCTTCTTAAATCTTCCCATGTTCCAAATTCTGAAACTCAGTCGACAACCACGGTTGTCAATCAAAACGATTCTAATTCTTCATCTAAGGTTGGCAATCCCGACCACTCTTCACCTTCTGATGTTGGTAACCCCAACATTCCAACTCCCTTATCTTCACCCTCTAATATAACACCTTCTTATTCGAATGAAAAAACTTCCGAACGAGTCTATAAACCCATTGCTCCATTTCCCCATAGACTCAACAAAAAGAAGAAGCCCGCTAATTTTGACCAAATTCTTGAAATCTTCAAACAAGTTCGAGTCAATATTCCACTTCTTGATACCATCGAGCAAATTCCTCAATATGCCAAATGTCTGAAAGAGCTATGTACTCAAAAACGTGCCACTAACGTTCCTAAGACTGCATTTCTAACTGCAAACACTAGCTCTGTTCTTTCAAATCCCTCCCCAATCAAGTATAAGGACCCCGGTTGTCCTACGATCGGTTGTAAAATCGGTAACACTCACATTAGTCATGCCTTATTCGATCTTGGAGCGAGTGTGAATCTTTTGCCTTATACTGTGTACTGTCAACTTGGACTAGGGGAATTAAAACCTACAAACATCACAATTCAACTAGCTGATCGATCTGTCAAAAAACCATTGGGCACGGTTGAAGATGTTTTGATACAAATCGAGCAATTCTATTTCCCAGTCGATTTCATAGTCCTAGAGACTGCACCTGTCTCAAATCCCAATAGTCAGATTCCTTTGATATTAGGTCGTCCGTTTTTAGCAACATCAAATGCTATCATAAACTGTAGGAATGGTCAACTCTGACTTTCCTTTGGGCACCTAACCATTGAACTAAATATCTTCAATCTTAACAGACAACCAAGGGATTTTGAAACAGAAGAAGTTGACATGATCCAAACAATTGTAGAAAATGATTTCAGTGATATTACGGAGTCTCTTAACATGTGCCTAGATCATTTTAATTCCAATTTAAATGAAGATGAATACATTTATGAATTAAATGATATGCTATGCTCTTTTCATAATTCACTAGAATTCAATCAGTTGATGTCTACTGAAGCCTCAAAAGAAGTACGCCCTAAATTAGACTTCAAACCTCTTCCAAACGATCTTAAGTACGCATACTTAGATTCTTCGGAAAAATTCCCTGTAATCTTGGCATCCGATCTCATTAAGGACCAAGAAGAACAACTTTTGAAAATTTTAAGCGAAAATAAAGAGGCATTAGGATGGGTAATCACTGACATTAAGGAAATTAGTCCATCAATCATCGAACATCGAATACATTTAGTCGACGAGGCTAAACCCACTCGCGAAGCTCAAAGGCGATTAAACCCTAATATGAGAGAAGTAGTAAAGGAAGAAATTGTCAAATGTTTAGACAATAACATTATCTTCCCTATCTCTGCCAGTACTTGGGTAAGTCCAGTACAAGTTGTGCCTAAGAAATCTGGAATCACTGTGACCAAAAATGAGAATAACGAACTTGTTCCGACAAAAGTCAAAACAAAATGGCGTGTTTGCATCGACTATCGAAAACTCAATGCAGCAACAAGAAAAGATCATTTTCCCCTCCCTTTCATTGATCAAATGCTCGAACGCTTAGCCGGTCATGAATATTATTGTTTTCTTGATGGTTACTCTGGCTATAATCAAATTCCCATTGCGTTAGAGAACCAACACAAAACGACATTCACATGTCCCTTCGGAACTTTCGCTTATCGTCGCATGCCCTTCGGTCTTTGTAATGCTCCCGCTATCTTTCAGAGATGTATAATGAGTATATTTTCTGATATGGTGGAGGATTTCTTAGAAATATTCATGGACGATTTTTCAATCTATGGGTCATCTTTTGATCAATGCCTCCTTCGTTTAGAGCGTGTCTTAAAGCGATGTAAGGAGAAATCTCTTGTTCTTAATTGGGAAAAATGTCATTTTATGGTTAAGCAAGGAATAGTCTTAGGTCATGTTGTCTCTAAAAATGGCCTAGAAGTTGACAAATCTAAAGTTGATCTTATTGTTGGCCTTCCTCCTCCAAGGTCCGTAAAGGACATTCGCTTATTTCTCGGCCATGCAGGATTCTATAGGAGGTTCATTAAAGATTTTTCAAAAATTTCAAAAACTCTTTCGAATCTTCTGGCTAAAGACGTTAAATTTGAATTTTCCAATGAATGTGAAACGTCTTTTGAAACCCTCAAATCGATCTTGACCACTGCACCTATCATCCAACCTCCAAATTGGACTTTGCCTTTCGAATTAATGTGCGACGCTTCTGATTATGCCATTGGAGCCATCTTAGGTCAACGAATAGATAAACTTCCTCGAGTCATCTATTATTCTAGCAAAACTCTTAATGAAGCTCAATTGAATTACTCAACCACAGAAAAAGAGTTTTTAGCAGTTATCTTTGCCCTCGATAAGTTTAGATCATATCTCATAGGTTCTAAGGTCATAGTTTACACCGATCATGCCGCCTTGCGGTATTTACTCACAAAAAAGGATACCAAACCCCGCTTAATCCGTTGGATTCTCCTTCTTCAAGAGTTTGACCTAGAAATACGAGATAAAAAGGGTTCTGAAAATGTCGTAGCTGACCATCTTTCTCGTATAGTGCATGAAAACTATGATAACTCTCAAATCAACGATCATTTTCCCGATGAACAAATTCTTTCACTCTCTAGTGCACCATGGTGCGTGGACATCGTAAATTATCTTGTCACAAATGAAACAACTTTCCATTGGTCAAAACAAGATAAACAAAAATTCCTCTCCAACGTTCGAAACTTTTACTGGGACGATCCTTATCTTTTCAAATATTGCACCGATCAAATCACTCGCAGATGTGTCCCAGAACATGAATTCCATAGCATCCTCTCTTTTTCACATAATCAAGCATGTGGAGGACATTTTGGAGCAAAGAAAACTGCTGCCAAGGTGTTACAGTGCGGTTTTTATTGGCCTTCTCTTTTTCGTGATGCCCACGAATTTTGCTCCAAATGCGCTAGATGTCAACAAACAGGTCGTATTTCCAAACGTGACATGATGCCCCTAAATCCGATCCTTATTATCGAAATTTTTGATGTTTGGGGCATCGATTTCATGGGTCCTTTTCCTAATTCTTTTGGAAATCTCTACATCCTACTTGTAGTAGATTACGTGTCTAAATGGGTTGAGGCCATTCCTACTAACACGAATGACAATAAAGTTGTTGTCAAATTTTTGAAAGAAAACATATTTTCCCGTTTTGGCACACCTCGAGCCATTATAAGTGATAATGGTTCTCCTTTTTGTAATCGTGCTTTTGAATCTCTTCTTAAGAAATATTCTATCACTCATAAACTATCTACTCCATATCATCCACAGACCAACGGTCAAGTCGAGATTTCCAATAGACAAATCAAACAAATTCTTGAAAAGACGGTTAACTCCAACAGAAAAGATTGGTCATCTAAATTGATAGACGCCCTTTGGGCATTTCGCAAAGCTTATAAAACCAATCTAGGAATGTCACCATACCGATTAGTCTTTGGAAAAGCATGCCATTTACTCGTTGAGCTCGAGCACCGCGCACTTTGGGCAATCAAATACCTTAATTTTGACATGGAAAAAGCCGGATCGCATCGTAAATTACAATTGTCAGAATTAGAAGAACTAAGAAATGAAGCGTACGAAAATGCAAAGATTTATAAAGAGAAAACCAAATTCTATCATGATAAATCCATACTTCGTAAGACATTCGAAGTAGGTCAGAAAGTTCTCTTATATAATTCCAGACTTCATTTATTTCCGGGAAAATTGAGATCCCGTTGGACAGGTCCATATATTGTGAAAACAGTATACCCTTATGGCGTAGTTGAAATTGAAAATCCTAGGGACGGTTCCATTTCAAAGGTCAATGGACAACGCTTGAAGCCATTTCTAGAGTTTGAACAGCACGAGGACGATGAGTTCGTGGATCTTCACGAACCTAGCTATTCGGCATGAGCCGCTCACTATCTTGCACATATCAGGTTGTATTTTTTTTAGTTTTTTTTCTTCTATTTTGCATTTGCATTCTATTTGACAGTTGGAACACCGTCTCATTTCAGTGTGGGGGGGACGCATATCTCATTCTGTTTGTTCATATTTCATAGTGTAGCATCATTTTTTAAAAAATCATCTCATTATTTGTTTTCAAATTTCTTTTCAATTTTTTTTCATTTCCCAATATTTTTAGGACTTCGATTTATTTTTAATTAATCAAGACAAAGTAAGTAAGCAGTTGAAGTCAATTGATGAAGATTTTTGTGAATCACTAATTTCAAATGTAAAATATAATGAAAAGTTGAATTACAAGCGATAATAGTGAGGTTATTATATAGGGGGATTCATAGGTGATGGTTATGAAATCTTTTCTAAACTATAGTCTTTGTTTAAAAAAAATGGCAGATTTAAAGTACATGCGTTGACATCTCAAATCATTAAAGTTAAGTGGTGCTAAGTTGATTTGCATAACACTCTTTAGCTCTTCTCAAAAAAAAAAATTAATAAGAAACACCTACAGTCGATAGGTGTGCACACTTGTGAAAGTGTGTGCACTCGCCACGCTCTATACTCTTCTCACGTAAGCCCGCAAGGCAGTGCATGGATGGTATATCTGGCCTCAGCATTCTGAGTTAGGTGTATAAATAATTAAATAAATAATCACCTAAGGATTACCGACCTTTTCTGACATAGTCAGCGTCGGTTTGCACAATCCGCCAAGATCTGTCCTAACTCTCACGTAAGCCCGCGAGGCAGTGCATGGGTGGTATACCTTGGTCCAAAGGATAGGTGTAAAAAAAAAGAGAAGAAGAAAAAAAAACTAGTAAAGAGAGACTAAGCTTTGAAACCCAAACACTTCTTGACTTTGTTGATTTGGCTTGTTATACAAATGGAAATGAAAAATACTATTTTGAAAAAAACTGTGATCAACAGTGAAGAATTTATTTCATGGCTGCACTATGTTATCGACCGAAACAACTGGCCAAACTAGAATCTAATGTATGAAAACTTGAGTTACATTGAAATTTGTGATTAGTGAGGAACCAAAAATTTGAAGAAGTTGACTAAAACTGATATACATTATTTTGTTGCAACTATTTTGAAGTAAATCGAGTCTCCATTTGTGTAGAATTTTGCATTCATGTAGTACATTAGAATCATCACATACTGCATTTGGATTTTGTGGGTAGTATCCGCTGAAAACCCTCACGAGACACCACTCGTCCTACTAGGGACACCTAGAGGTTTAACGGCTTGTTGCATACGCTCAATGCAATCGTGTTTCCTACAAAAAGGATTTAGTTAGTTTTATTTTCTTGCTTATTCGAGGACGAATAAAGTTCAAGTGTAGGGGTATTTGATGAACATATTTTTCTGCATTTTAAACCGTTTGTTTCATATATTTTTATTTTAATAAAGTGGTATTATACGGGTATTTTTTTGTGGTTTTGCAGATTATAGATTTCAAAGTGCAACATTTTGAATACCGTCGAAGAGAAAGTACATATCGTTCATGAAGAAATGCATCTCACGTCACCAACATGTGTACTATTCATGCAAGCAATCAATTGCAAATATTGAAAATACACATTCAAAGTTTGACCTGAAAATCTCTCAAA
Organism: Allium cepa; assembly: GCA_030765085.1. NCBI lineage: Eukaryota > Viridiplantae > Streptophyta > Magnoliopsida > Asparagales > Amaryllidaceae > Allium > Allium cepa. Next base: position 816,728,867 of record CM060940.1, on the reverse strand, counting down.
GCAAGTCCACTTGTTAATCAAATAACAAAGCAAAGACCAATTCAAAGTGAGGTGGCCTTATTTTTCTCCTAATATCAAGCACATGGACCTAAATAATAGGGTTATTTGTGGAGGCTGAAGTCTTTAAAAGAGAGAGAGGAATGCAAATGGAAAATCATCTCTTACCTCATCACTTTTCTTCAATTTTAGATTTAAATTCAACATTGTTTTTATTTTCGAACAGAATACGTAGGATTGTTGATTAGATTTAGCAATTTATTTATTCATGTTCTTAGTTATTTTCTGCACTCTTTTCAGTTAGTTAATAATTATTCAGTTGTTTGCTCTGTTATCTTCTTTTCCGCAATTTCAATTTCTGTTCTGATTTTTTTTACAATTCTATATTTTGGTTGCAATTTCGATTAGTTTCGAAATCGATTCGGAGTATATTATTGTTTTTATTTTCTGTTCAAAATTCACCGTCGAATTCGTTTAACACGCCTAATATTTAACTATGGATTTTAATTGTTTTAAAATACAATTCCCTGTGTTCGACCTGCATACTACACGCCTGTGCGCTTGCAGAATTTATTAAAATTTGTGCTTTTCTAATCAATAGAAAAGTCGCAACACTTAACTTTAGAAAAACCTTTGAAAAGAAAAGGTATCGCGTATGACTTCCCATACATAAACATGGAAAAAAATTTACCTTACACTAACCAAAACATTTGATAGGAAATCAAGTGATATTATAATAGTGTCTAGGGCTTTCAAGTAAATAAGAAATAGCCGAAATTGTTACATTCATTAACTTCCAGCTACTAGCCACAAAAGTGGGTAATACAAACAAAACCGTAGGGTCTCGTAGGAAGAATGGGTTTCCATCAATGGCAGGGGTACCGCCCGTCATATTACGTGGCCTAGATCAACGTACCGAGGAGCCACCCTAACTCCCCTGCAACACAAGACCATGACCATCCCTTACTGGACAGTCCCGAACAAGACAACGCCGCAGTTGGCCGCGACCCAACTGCCCACACAGCCGAATAAAAAGGGACTTCTAGAAAGGGGAAAATCTTGTCCTAAAATGGGCGCCACCCACCTAGCCTTGCTGCACCTCCCCTGTTTTAGCCATTCCTGGGTTGATGAGGCTTGAGGGTGCAATTACCTTTATATATATCTTAGAATGCTCAATGTCTGCCTGACGATGTGCTGAAAGCATTCAATCCATACAAGTTCGTTCCGGGTTCGAACGAAACCGAAGGCACTATCTCGTTGCACTCATTTTGGAATCACCCTCAGAGTCAACGACCATAGCCCTTGCACTCTAAATCACCATCTCGAACCTATAAGTACTATTTCCGTCAAACTCACTACGGAATCACCCCCAGAGTTATACCGACGAATAGTTCTTACACCTCGAGTCTCCACTTGCTCCACTTGGATTTACGACCTAACGTTTAATTGGAATCGATGTGGTTTTCAGATTATCCAAATATGGAAACCCGATCCCAGTCTCATCGAAACCAAATGCCATTTTAAATGTCCAAGTTGTTTAAAGGTTTAAACAGTTTAACTTATATTCATGATGATATAAACAGATAGATGAATCACATTATCACAATAGATAATTCATATCAAACATTCATCTCACAAAGCAGCATAACGAATATCAGAGATATCCAAATCATCCAACGTCATTCAACATCCAATATCAATCACCCAATATAAATCAATCATACAATATCAATCAATCGCCCATAAGCAGAATTGATTAACTCTTAATCAATTGGATTACTTAAATCCTTCTTCATTAATTTATTCCAAATAAATAAATTAATCATATCTTAATGATCTTCTTAATTAATCTCCCATGATTAATCATCTTTAATTACATTCAAGTAATTATCCTTAACCACATACAGTAATTAACTTTTAAATACTATCATTAATTACAATAATTAATGATCCTTCATTTACTTCCATTAATTAATCAACTATAATTAATTACATTAAACCTCCATTAATTACAATTAATTAATCACACATAAATTAACCACTTCCATTTATCAATCTTGATTAATATCATTAATTATATTAACTAATGATCCTTATTAATTAATAATTAACTTGTAATTAATCATCTCATTAAACAGTAATTAACAACTTGTAATTACTTATCTAAATTAATTAACTTCTTAATTAATTATATTAACCCTTTGATTAATTAATCTAATTAATAAATCTTTAATTACTTCATTAAGTAATTATTATTCAATTAAATTAATTAATAACCCTTAATTAATTACTTTATTAATTAATTACATTTTTAAGTAATTACCTTGGTAATTAATCTTCAATTAATCTCATTCATTAATTAATTAGTCACATTAATTAATTGACTCTTAATTACATAAGTAATTATCTTCTAATTATCTTCATTAATAAATCTTGATTACTCTCTTAATTAATTACTTAACAAATAATTAATTCCATCATTTAAATAATCTTTAACACTTTAATTAATTAACTACTCCATAATTAATTAACTTCAAACAATTTATATAAATCAATCCTTAATAAATAACATTATGTGATTATCCATTAATCACTTCAACTTTAATTACTCCCATGAGTAATTTTTCACTAATTACCTTTCATAAGTAATTACACACCGATTACTTTCGATAATTAACCATTGATTACTTCACTAAGTAGTTATACTTAATCAATTCATAATTAAGTGATTATTCAAAATTAAATAAACAATTAACTAATTATTTAAAATTAATTAAATAATTAATTAACTTCTTTATATCTCAAAATCCTTAATTAATTAAGAAAAAAATTAATCTTAAATTAAATTTTAATTATTAACAAATCATATTTTAATTAAGTATTCTTAAGTTCATAATAAAGATAAGTTAACCCTATTTATCTTCATAAATAAATTATTTGAAATAAATCAAATTTTAATAACTTAAAAACAAATTGTTTTATTTGGTTTCAAAATTATATCAATAACCTTATTTGAAAATAAAGAATTTAGAAATCAAATTTAAAATTTAAAACACTTTAAATAATTCAAACTTATTCATTTTCAAATAAAATTTGAAATTTTAGTTATTAAACATTACTTAAAAATTTAACCTAAAACTTTGATTAAATAATTAAATTCAAAACACTCTTTTAAATTGAAATTCAAAATTTAATGAAATTAATTACTTCCAAAAGAAATTATCTTAACAATATTAAATTTAAAAATTGAATTCAATTATCACTTTTTAAAAGTTTGATTTACATCTATTTTAAAACAACAAGTTTTTAACTTTGTATTTTGTTTGCTTTATAAACTTGCTTTATAACTTAATATTAGATTTCATTTGTTCAAAATCAAGTCTCATTTGCAACTTGACCTAAATTATTTCAAACAAGTATTATCTGCATTTATATAATACAGAGCCAAACTAAACACATCAACCTATAAAACCCGAGACAAACCCTCTAACTACTCGAACCAGCTCCGAGAAAAAAAACTCGTCTCTACTACTTCGAGTCAACCCTAAGAATACACGAGAGCATACCCGAGTTAACTCGTCTTCCCCAATCAAACTTCACCTGGATACAATCCCGTGCACGGTGCACATACACCACTGCCTCCGGGCAGCGACGATCAACGCGACCCTCAACTACCATCACACGATCGCGTGCGAACCCAACAACGTACCCAGATTCGAGAATTCACCAGTGAATCGAAATACGACCCTATTGCTCGAAACTGCAAAAACTTCGACCCCCCAAAAACACCCATTGCCGACAAACTCGACGCTGATGAACTTCGCCATCGTACCTGATGGTGTTCCACACTTCGCCAAATAATTCAACACCTCGCGACACACTCCGGTTCATCATCCAAATCGCGAAACCCTCTGAAGCCAAGGCGAACAAAAGCTAACATAAAAACCTAGATCGATCAATTCCCATCGATTCAACCATTAGAAAAATTAAATTGGATTTTTCCCTTCATCCTCAACACCAAAGCAAGCTTCACCCAAAAATCCAGCTTCAAACACCATGCCGATCAACGGCAAATCACCAAAACCCCCCAAACGAACAAACCCCAAATTCACATAAATTGCCAAACTAAAAATCACAAATTTCATATCAAAATTAATGATTTTTAATCATGATTACATGCATATAATTCAAATTAAAATTTAAGATAGTTGGTTTTTTTACAAAAATTTAGTTCCACTGTTAATTTTCATTTTAAACATGATTTGTGTTATTTAAAATTCCTGGAACTATTTTAAAATCTTCCTCATACAATTGCAAACAATTTTCATTTAAATGCTTAAGGCTACTATGGATTAGATTTGTAGATATTGAAATTTTTATGCAGAACATTCAAAGTAAACAAACAGAGAACACTTGAATGTATATAATAGACAAACTCAACAACATATACATACAATTTCATATAAATTCAAGCTAAAGTACTTTAATACAAGTTAAGATCATCACATGCAGGGCAGTAAAACCAGATCAAACTGTTTTTAAAAGTAATTCACTCACCTGTTATTCATGCAGAGCAGGTTTTAAGTTTTCTTTCTTTTTAGTTTTTCCAAGCCTTGAACACTTTAAATCTGGATAATGCTTTGACTATGCTGATGAAAAACTTGCATGTTTGAAATCTTTGCATGCTTACAATTTGTTTTTTAAAATGTTGAAATTGTAGTTGAACTTTCCATTGAAATGCAGGTGAAATTGCAGATTTCATTTTGCTTTTGAACAGATTTGCACATTTGCAGTTGAACATCACTTTAAATTTGCAGGTGATCAATTTTGCAGTTTTGATTGTTGTAGATCTGCTTTTGCTTTATGGTTTAAATTCAGATTTGAGAAAAGTTCTTGGTAGCCATTAATTTGAGTTAAGAAGTGAAGCAAAAAAATAAAATGTTTGAGAAAACAAATTTTCTTCTTAAAAACATTTATTAAATATTAAAAATAAAATAGTGCCACATGTTCATTTTGCCAGCATTTGTCATAAGCTAGCTTAATCTTCTTACAAGTGTTATTAAGAGGTTTTAACATGTTTACACATGTTTTAGCATTTTTAATTAATTTTTTACTTAATTTAAATGTGAATATAACTTACTTAACTTACTTAATAAATACAATTTACATATGTAAATATAAGTTTAATCCTTTAAAGAAAATATTAGAAAACTAATTATAATACAAATATTATATATGTAATTTAAAAATCTAAACATCTATATTTATATAACCATTTTTAATTAAACATTTTTAAAAAGAAAACAAAACTAAAACTTTGATTAAACTATTATATTTAAAAACAAACAATTATCTTATATTTTTGAAAACAATTGAATTAATCTAAACTAACTTTTGAAAAATATAAATTCTAAAACAAAGCTTCAAATTACAATATTCATTCATATATAAATTATCAATAGATTAAATTACATTTCAAAACACATCAAATTATAACATATACATACATATATATTACAATTTGAAAATTCATCTTTTATTTAAAACAAAAGATCTTCTATTCACAATATATATCAAATATATATATTATAAATAGAATAAAAATTATTAGCTTTGAAAAATAATTCTTATCAATTCCAAATTGTTACAAAGATATTGATCAAAATTACTAGATTAAATATTTATTAACCTTTAAAAGATTAAATTTACCAATTTAAATTAAAATTATAAAGAAAAATTATCAAATCAATTAAATTATTAATACAGATTATTAAATTGATATTGCCTAAAATTCCGGGTCGTTACATAAATAGGGTGAAAGATAAGTGTCACTAGTTTGTTTTATTTTCTTTCATTTTAAAATTAATTCTAATTTAATCTATATAAACATTCACTTTCTTTGTTCAACTCTTTTCCTATCTTCATTTCTAATAACAAAGAAAACACAAAACATGAACTTCATCTCTCAAACCAGAAATTTTTCATGCAATCAAAACCTGAAAACTTTCCTAAAAATCAAAACAAATCTAAAAAATTTATCTAACATGAATCAAAAGCCTGAGATTCATTCCTCAAGACAAATACAAACCAGAAAGTTGTAAGCAAGAAAATCTGAAACCAATTCTCAAAACATTTTCTTTTCAAATCAATGCTCAAAGCCTGTAACTATTCTCAAACCAAAATCCACCTCTGTTTTAAATCTTTTTCAAATCAAAAAGTTTGGAAGTGTTAAACCTGTAACCTCCTAAAACTCAGGCCTGTAACCAATTTTCAGCAAGCCTGTAAACCAAGAATACATTATCAAATGCAAAGTGTCAAGAAATCTCCTCAACAACATAGCAATAATCAAGGTTTTCCAGTTTTATAAGTCATATGTTTCAAAGCTTCAGTTTCAAGTGTTTAAAGCTTTTCAAGTTTTCAGTTTCAAATGAAATAAAGCTTCCCGGTTCTTTTCAAAACTCTCTGCATTTTCAAAGGTGAGTAAACATTTTTATTAAAAGTTTAAATAAGTTAATGGCTATTGCTTGTGAAATCTTTGTGATGATGATACCCTGCATGTGTATATATAAGTGTAGAATTCTGTATATATGATTGTATTTATGTGTGCATGTCTGCTATATTCATGCTCTTCTCTGTTTCATATCCCAGAGTTTAAATATTGTTCAAATTCCATCCTCTCATCTCCTGATCTCAAATGTGACTTAGTTTTCAAACAAGAAATGTTTGCTAAATCAAAGATTAGAACTTAAAAATGAAGTTAAGTAAAATATTTGGATATTTAACCGGAAAATGGAAAGACAGTGGAATTTTTTTAAATCATGTTAAAATCGATAATTGTAATTTGTTGTTTCAGGATTATAACTTGAATCAACTTAGAAAGTTAGGATTTTTAAAATCAAAGTAATAATTTTTAATGAAGTAATGCATGTGAATTTTGGGGATGTCTGAAATTGGGTTTTTGAGCAATTTCTGATAGCCACAAGGTCTAGGGTGATCGGGATCTTGGGTGGAGGTAGAGGAACGATTAGGAAGTATGGCAAAAATGGCTGGTGGGGTGCTAAATGGTCGTGGCGTCAGCGACGAGCTGATTTAGTTTTAAACCTAATTTGGTCAAACTGGGAAAATGGGATCACTGCTTCTTCTATGGTGCATTGAGTTCGATGGGACTTTGGAGATAGGTTTTTGGATGATTGGAGATGGAATGGACGGGATAGCGCGTCGTCTGATGGTCATAGGCGCGGATTCGAGGTGGTTTTGGCCATGGGATTTGGTTCTAGTTTTAACTAGACTACTTGATTTTGGATCGAGGCTTGTTTTTGGGATTTGGTGATCGGGGATGGTTGCTGCATTGATGTTCGATATGCAGGAGGGTTCATCGGAGGTGAAGAGCGATTCCATCACTGGTGCATGTGCACAGAGGAGGTTGTGTCGGTTGTTTTTGGGTTGTGGGTTTTGCTATGTGTTGAACTCGAAGAGGAGATCGAGTTTTGGAGGGAATGACTCGAGTGGGAACTCGAGTAGTTCTAGGGGAATTTGGTTCCAAGTTTTAAAATTTTAAATTTGAATTTAAAACTAAAACTAAATTTGAAATGGAAAGAGAACTCAGGTTAGACCTGAGTGGATTTCGGGTTTGTCCCGATGCATGTGTCGAGTAATTTTTAAAAAGTTTTAAAATCTAAGTTTTGAAATTTAAACTTTAATTTAGTTTAAATCTTCTTATATAAATTTACTTTATATATAATAAATGTTTTCTTTAACAATGTGTTAAGAGGTTTTGAAATTTGTTTAACTTAAATTTTATTAGGTAAAGTTTTAAGTTAATTTTTAAAGGTTGAGTTAGAAATGAAATTTTAAACTTATTTGTAAAAGCAAATTTGTAAAATTCAAATTTGAAACTAGTTTTAAAAAACTATTAATTGATAATTGTTTTAATTATTTTTAAAAGTTATGTGTTGATAACTTTAATTTATCAAATTAATGATTATTTTAACAACTTAATTAATGATTTAATTAAGTAAAGTTAATTATTGAGATTAAAATGGTTTATAATGTTTTAATGATAATTAAGGCATTAGAAAGATAATGTTATATCTTAAGATAATTCAAGTTTTATTATCTTGAAATAAACTAAGTTAATTAAGAAAATTAAGTATAACTAATTAATTTAGTTAATAATGATAAAGGATAAATTAAGGAATTAATTAAGAGTAATTTATTTATTTAAAATGAATAATTAAGGGTTATAAGTTAATTTATCAAGGGTTAATTAATTTATAATTAAGTATAATTAATTAATAATTAGAGATTAATTAACTTGTAATTAAAAAGTACCTTAATTTGTTATTAAGTTTTATTAATTAATAATTAGGCTTTATTAATTAATAATTAAGAAAATATTAATCTATAATTAAAGTTAATTAAGGATTAATTAACTGTTATTAAGGGTTAATTAATTGTTAATGAAGATTGATTAACTGATTAATTAAGGATTAATTAATTATTATTGAGTTTTATTAATTGATAATTAAGGTTTATTAATTAATAATTAAAGAATAATTAATCTGTAATTAAGGATTAATTAATTTGTGTAAAGGGAGATTAAGGGATAAATTACCAATTGTAATTAATGAAAGGAATATGATTAACTTAAGTTAATTAATTAGTTAATCAATTAAAGATAATCATTTGGTGATTGATTAAGTATAATTACTTAATAAGATTGATAGTGTAATTACTTTTGTGTAAGTAATTAATGTATAATTATTGGATGTAATTAATTAAAGAGAATTACTTAAAGGGAGTAATTAAAGTATAATTACTTAGTAAAAGTAATTAAAGATTAATTACGTAGTGTAATTAATCAATGGATTAATATGATTAATTAAGGAGTTAATTAATTAAGATAAGTAATTACAGGATGGCAATTACTATTTATGATTAAGTTAGATTTATTGATAAAAGTGATTAGTTAAAGTTTAATTAATTGATGTAATTAATTAAGGATTAACGTAATTAATTATCGTTAATTAATTAATGGAAGTAAGTAATTAGGGGTTATTAATTAATTAATGAAGGTAGTTAAAGCTTAATTACTATAAATGGTTAAGGATAATTAATTTGTGAAATTAATTAAAGGGTAATTACTTTATGTAATTGATGAATAATTAATCAAGATGGTTAATATTTAATGGATGATTAATTAATTAAATGGTTGTAACTAATTAATGTTTGTTTAAGCAAGGTTAGAGATTAATTCTTAAAGTAACTAATTTCATTTAAGTTGATTAAATAATTATAATATGGATTAATAATTGTTGCTTATGGATGATTGTGTAGAATATCTGAATTAGATGATATCTATTGGATGATATGCTGTGATATTCTGTGATATGATATTGGATATATCTGTGATAAACGTGTGATATTTACCTGTGTTGAATGCTGTATGAATTCAAGTATTGAATTGAATTGAATTGTTTAAACCTTAAACAACTTGGCCTTTAAGATACGTTTAGATTCCGATGAGACCGAGATCGGGTATCAGATTTGATTATCCAAAAACCACATCGATCCAAGTTAAACGATAGGTCATGACATCTCAAGGTGAAGATCGAGATGGAGGTTTAAAATGCTAGGGTTATTGTCGTTAACTCTAAGGGTGATTCCAAAATGAGGGTAATGAGATAATGCCTTTGGTTTCGTTCGAACCCGATACGAACTTGTACGGATTAAATGATTTCAGCACATCATCACGTGGACGATGAGCATTCTAAGATAGATGTGTTCTATAAAGGTAATCGTAGCCTCAAGCCTCATCAATCGGGAATGGCTAAAACAAGGGAGGAGCAGCAAGGCTAAGTGGGTAGTACCGAAGTAGGACAAAATTTTCCCTTGTCTAGAGGTTCCTTTTTATTCGACTATGTGGCCAGTTGGAATTGTGCACCAACTGCGGGGTTGTCTTGTTCGAGACTATCCCGTAAGGGATGGTTCCGGCTTTGTGTTGCAGGGGATTGGGTGTAATCCTCGGTACAGTGATCTAGGCCTCGTACTGTGATGGGCGGTACCCCAGTAGCCCTGCCATTGTATGGAATCCAAACTCCAATAAGTGCCCTCAGATTTGATTGTATAACCCACATTGTCGCTAGTATGCTGGAATTTAATAAATGTAACAATTTCGGGTATTTTCTAATTTACTTAAAAATCCTAGACCCTATTATAATATCACTGGATTTCCTATCAAATGTTTTGGTTAGCGTAAGGTAAAACTTGCTCATGTTTATGTGTGGGAAGTCTTACGGGATACCTTTGATTTCAAAAGGTTTTTAAAGTTAAGAAACTTTATCCGTTTACTCACACCAGACCCATGTCTGGCCCGAAGTTTATTCTGTTTTTCTCAAACTCTTGGGTACTCAAATTTTTACGAGTAGCCAAGAGATTCAGGTTAGCTTTGACAAGTTCTGGAGGAGATTTGGAGCAGGAGGCTTCAGCATGTAGATATAGTGGTTCCGCTGTGCAAGTGTTATATCTGTATCTTTGTGTTGTACTTGAGTTGTAAATACTAGACATGTGTTTATAACTGTCTAGTTTGTGTTGTAAGAGGTATGTAACTCTGATAGATGTTGTATATTATGTAGTATTTATATGATTAATATAATTTATTCGTTCCGCTGTGAGATTCTAATGTTGTTTAGTTCTTTCTTCTATATCTTTTCTCTTTTCTATCCCTTTCTTTCTTATTAATGATGCATCATTCTGTGGAATGAATGGCAGGTCGTTACAATAAGATTTTATAATTTTATGTTGGTTTAAAGAGATTTATAAATATTTCAAGTTGGGGTTTTATTTAAAAGTTATTGGATTTATTAAGTGAATATTTCAAAGCTAAAAAAATATTAAGGTGAATTTGAGGTATATATGAAGTATCAATTTTAGTTTGAAATTATAGAATATTTAAAGCTTTGAAATATGTATTTTGAAATGGTTTATTTATAGTTCAAATCTGTATTTGAAATCGATATAATTTTGAATGGTTTATTTAGAAGCTAAATTAGAATTAATGATTTGAGATCTGATAAAATTTGAAATTTTGGAACTCGAGTTGATTTGGAACTAATTTGTGAAATTTGAGGAAAACAATTTTATCATATATACTACTTTAATATTTAAATCGGTTAAGTGGGAAGTATTATGATTTTAAAGTATTATGTTTCGAAAGTGTTTTAATTTCAAGAGATTAGTTTCGAAAGTGTTATAATTTTGAAAAATGCTATGATTTTGAAAAAGAATATATTTGAAATGGAAATTATATCATATTTGGTTTTGAAATGGAAATGATATTGTATTGATATGGTTTTGTAAAGGCAATGATATTTTGGTTTTGAAGTATATATTATTTTGAAATGACCGCGGTGTTATAATAACGTTTGGTTTTTAAAGAGACGGGGATTGGAAGTTGTCATTCTCTCTGCTAACTCCAAAAACCACTTTAACAACTATGTACGCGGTGGAGATTCCAGAATGAAGTAGGATGGTGGCGACGTCCTATTGAGGTATATACGTGGACCCGATTCCTTAGAGGTGGTATAAGGTGTCTAAAACAGGAGCGATTCTCGGGCCAATGAGGTAGCACCTCTGATCGGACACACTCCTTCAACATTATATTCTGACTTTTGATTGATTTGGTGGCCAATTTTAGTTTTTCATTTGGAGGTGTGGCTCGAGGTGGGCGGTAACTGCGGCTATGCGTTATCACCAACCCGAATGCGTAATTGTTATATCTACCCTAGCATTGCCTCGTTGTGCTGTATCACCTACCCTAGCACGTCTTATACAAGTTTGATTTGTGTCGTACCTATGGAGTATTTGTGGTAGCCTCCCGATCTGAAGGTACGACGGTACTGTATAGACTATTGGCACTATAAAATGTGTTAAGGGGGATATGGGTAACGCCTTAACGCTATTTTTAAATACATTATACTTTACTTTAGACATTGTTATAATAGCGTATATTACTACATAGTAGATAGTTTAATGGGTCCTTAGAGGATGGTTATCCCAAACATCATTTGAGTGACTTGTATTTCAATTGTTATTTCACTTGAGTTGGTTTTATTGATATAAGATTGTTAACCCTGCCTCGAATGTTTTGTGTTTTGCTTTACGCTCGAGTCAGACTGAGTGATACAGCTTTTGAGACTCATCTTTGGAGTTGGAGCTTCGCTTGGAGATCCAGCTATCTATTCAGTTTTTAGATATTCAGTTGATTGCAGTGATGTATTCTGATCTTGTATGTGACTATTGTATTTGAGACTTCTGTTGTATCTTATTTAACCCGGTTATATATATAGTAGCTTCATGAACTACAATTCTTTTGTTTCCGCTGCAATATTGTTATATTACTATGTATTTGTGATTCTGTGATTATTTTATTTAATGTATATGATGAGTTTTGCCAAATATAAATCAATAACTTGATATTTTGAGCAATTCAATTCCGGCATGTTTGGATGCGAATGGTTGAAACATCAGGATGTTACAACTTTCGTATCATTTCTTGGATCATATCCAAAGACTCAGAAACTCAATATCGCTCCCACTAACTTTGAGACATTTTTGGTTAATATGTGTAAACAACTTACTCTAAATCTTTATTTAGAACTTTTTGTTTCAATACATATGAACCAAAACACTAGGACTTATCAAGCGATAATTTTGTGAGTAAATCTGAATTGACTTGAATGTGTTGAATATCGAATCTATTACGCTAATTTCAACATTTGAAATTTGCAGTATTATTCTTATCAACATTTATCATTTAATTCCTCTACATTTGTCTTACTCATAAAGACACGGTCGAGGTCGACGGATCATATCCCTTCGGTTACAACCACCAAAATCTATATTTTGATAGCGTGCTTAGAATTCTTTCAGATTTGCATATCATAATATACAGGGTCAACACTCTTAATGGCTTAATTAAACAATCTAGGATTAAATATTTTTGACATTAATAAGAAACTCATAGTTTCTCCTCGATGTATAAGAATACTTATTAGGCAGTCTAATACTATGTGTTCGTTTAGGTTAGTTAATTACATTTCATTTCATATAATCAATTCTATTCATGGATCGTATCCAATTTCATTTTACTACCAATAATTTCTCGAAGAAATTTTTTACAATAAAGTTGGTATATCTTGAAACAATAATTGTTTCTCAGTGCAATAGAATAGGTATTCATAAACGTTTTATGAATTTCTTTATTTATAAAACTGATTTGGTTTTAGTTTACAAAAATTATATTTAAAACATAAATATGTCATTCAATGACATTATTTTCAAAATCCATTTAGGGAGATTCATATAAGATCCCTCATGAACAATTATTACATGTAATCTTTCGACTCGCACAAACTGCTAATTCCTTGGCCTAGGATATGTTGGAGTTTCTTATAAACTCTTATCTTGTAAACTTTTATAAACTGTTATTCGGATGAAATAATGTTAACTTTGTGTACTACTCTTAAGTACATTACCTTACAGAAAGAAACTAACTCAACTTCACTCATAATTAATCGTACATTGTCCAACAAAGTTCGATTACTCAATATCGATGCATCATTATGTACCAAATGGAGGACTAATTTTTTGATTTAATCTTTATTCATTTTTGATACGTTTGGAACCTTTTCCAATATACTCACTCATTCGATCAAATCAAATCATTTCTATCACTTGTTATTTTATTTACTTATGTTCTATATTCTATAAGTTTACCATAGACATACTACATGTGTATCAAATACACATGTCCATGTCGACGATAACTCATTGGTGAATATAACGAAGTACATGAAACCGTTTTGGTATTTATAGAATTACGATTGCATATATCTATATGTATAAATTCGAATAGTTCATCAACTCTTATGATACTCCCACTAAATGGGTGCATAGCCCTTTATTGTTTAGACATAATTAATAAGTATCATATGATTCAAAATCACAGAATAAAATTATTTTCAAAACTACGGCTTAGTCTATAATTCCAAAACAACCATAAATAATATTAGATACTTTTGTATTTTCTGATGCATTGCTTTTGTTATAAAAAAATTACCGCATTATAGTTTTATTTCACAAAGAATATTCATAATATTCATATTGAAATATAGCTATGTCTATTTTTTCAGTCGATGCCGAAAAATAATCATTATTTCATAAATAATGTATGGTAAGTTTTACAGAAACAATTTTTGTACTATGATGCAATTAATAAGTGCTATATGGTATGCTCTCACTATTTCCACCATTACTATAATAGCGAACTAAATTCGAAGGTCCATTATTCACTTAATACAATTTGTTTATTTCATACACTGCAATTATATATAGTGGAGAGTTCATTGATCAAATATGTTGAGCTCAAAGAAATAAATCTCATAGAAACAATTTTCTATATGAAAATACATTTCGAAATAGAAATCATATTTCTTATTCCAATATCAAGTATCAACTATTATTACAATTCTCGTTTCCAAATTTTTTCTGAAGCAGAAATGACTATTCATTCTCTTCATGCTAACTGTACGTTATATTACATCTACTCTATTACTTTCGTTTTCCTTTCAAATGGTCAAACTGTACAAAAGAAAACCATACTACAATATCATAACAAACTCTTTACAAAAGCACATTCGATTATCCTTAACATTTAAGCATATCAAATATGTTGCACTTTACGTAAACCAATTAAAATGAAATTCAATATCGAGTTCTTAGATCTAACTTATTGGTCTTGTGTTACATTAACACAATATGATCCTTTTGTAATCAATCAAGTTGAATACATGATCTCAAAATACTATTTATTGGACTATTTCCAATGAACTATATTTATTGAAGTGTCGTACATTATGAACTATGACCATTCACCATATAACATTTATAAATGATGGTATATGGATCAAATACCATAGTCTTGTATTGCTTTTAGAGTTAGAAACTAATAGAATAGAAAACATGGTCTCAACTAAATAAACACGTAAGTGACCATTTTATGAATGTATTAAGTAGTTGTAAAATTAGACGCTTGCATAGGTATAGAAAACATTAACATACAATTGGCATTTAATAGTGGGTATTATATTTCCATTTATCAACTTTCAATTCAGTTCATTTGTATATGTTAATTGAAAAATTTTTTATCAATAATATTGAATGCACAAATTTATCATTGTAGCTGATTATAACATTATTTAGCATATGTTCTTACAATATTAGAAAGGTAAAATGTTACCATTTCATTTTCCTAATAAGGCTCCCACTAGTCTTTTATGTTTCTCCAAACCCTAAGATGAAACATAGAAGTCTCTCGACTTCACTAGTGGGTGTTAGGACTCGTTTGTTTTGGTATTATGACCTTGAGTTTGCTCAACAAATCATAGCCCCATAAACGATGGATAACTCCTTATCGGTTGTATCACATACAACTCTCAACCCATGTTCCCTTATCCTAATCTCATTTCAACCTTGATTTGCTCAACAAATCAAAAGAGATTATTCACTCGTACCTACCATATTGTAACGCCCTAAGTATAGTATATGTACCTTGAGTTTGCTCAACAAATACATAGTTATCTTACCTCATCTATTTAATATATTAATAAAACTACACATAGCATCCCTAGCTTGAGTTTGCTCAACAACTAAGGAGTATGCAAGTAATTTATTAATATATATATGATAGAGGACAACATTATACTGATGATTCATAATCTTCAATATATTATATTGAGTGATATTGAATTATGAAATAATGTATTTCTTATGAAATACCATCGTAATTCAAGTGTCAGACACATCAGAAATCAAGGTATATGTACGCTTACATATGTATTTATTCATCAAGTCTATTTGGATTTCTTTAATATTCCACCATTAGTTTATACATTCATATCATATAAGTTTTTTTGTTATGTAACTTTTATAATTCATATTACTTATATGATAGTCTTATGTATAATATTTCATTAATTAAATCTTGTTTAATTAATTAACTCGTTCGTTAATTTTATATTATTATTCCAATACAACTTATATACTGGATATATCTACTATAATATTTATACTGTAACACATATATCTTATATATGATTATTTTTTTAATTAATTAACCTTTAATTAAACAATTTTAATTAAATTATATCAATTTCAAAATTTATCTTACATACATACATGTATACTTATGTTATCTTAAACACTTTTAAATAACATAACACATATCAATATATGTAATACATGCATATAAATATTAATAAATTAACTCGCTTAACTAATTTACTTTACTAATCTTATTAATAAATTTTAAGTTAATATTTAATTAGTTTCAAACATTTTGAAATTTTCATTACCTTTTCAAACATTTTGAAAGTTTATGCTGTATTACAACCATTTATAATAAACATGTTTTTATTTTAAATTTAACTTTTAAATTTAAAATCTAGTCTTAATTTTCAAAATTATTTTGAAAACTAGCCCAAGGCCCAATTAAGTTGGACCTTTTCTATTACGGATAACCTTTGGGCTTACTCCACCTTTCAGGACAGGCAGCTAACCATGTAGGACATGGTACTTGATTACCCAATTCCAATCCCAAAAATCACCTTTCTAGACACCGCACTAAGTGCGCAAGCTCAATCAGTTAACCCTAGCATGACTAATTTAGATCGCATAGACTATTAGGCTCTGATACCATTGTTGGAACTGGACCAGCAGCAGCGGAAGAGATGGGTGAATTTCAAAATTTTAATCATTTTGGATCTCTAATGGGCCTATGAAGTCTAAATTCATTTGGAACTTTTCTAAGTCTATTTTAAATAAAATCAATATTTTATTTAACTTCATAAATAAAGTTTCACTTTAATTTAATGTGTATGTAATTTAAAGTATATTAAATATACTCTTATATACAAATTTATGGATAACGTTTACTTTTCAAATTTATTTAGAGAAGGAAATATTTAATTTCATTTCTCTTAACTTGTTCAATTAATGAGCAGGCACAAATTTATTTAGAGAAGGAAATTTTCATTTCCTTTCTCTTATCTTATTCAATTAATGAGGGAGCATAAATTTATTTAGAGAATGAAACTTTTCATTTCCTTTCTATTAAATTATTCTACTAACGGGGGATTATAAATTTAGTTAGAGAAGAAAGATTTTTATTTCCTTCTCTTAATTAAATTAAATATTTAATTAATAAAATAACATTCATGACTAATTTAAATATGACATGAATTGTAAATATATTCACAGTAAATATTTGGCAAGCGCAATATACAGGGAGTGTGCATAGTCCGTGGTAATTGATATGTATATAAAAAATAAACAAGAACAGTTTAAATGGTTATTACATAGGAATTGAAATGGAAATAAATAAGAGATGACACAGGTGATTGATACGTTCCTTTTAGTAAACTTAATTAATGCAACATATTAATGACAATCAATAGGTCCCTTAATGTAAGAATATGGAAGGTAAACAATGAATTGTATATATACATTATTGTCTTAATTAAAAAAGGAAATGATTTCATAGTATGACAATATATGTAAAGAAAAATAAATTTTATATAAACACAAACAAGTATTTCCAAATATGTATATATGAAATTCAATCAAAGCTTTCTAATAATACAAATTAGATAGTTATTACACTCAATTTCAAAACTTTAATTTGTTGTGAAAATTCCTTTATTGATATGTAAATATCTAATGAAATAAAAAGTGCAAGTAATACATGCAAACACACATACATATATGTATTAAAATTCAAAACTAAAATTATACTTTGTTATGAAAGATTAAAACATAAATCTATAATTGATATATTATATTGATTCCATATAAATTTCATTTTCAACTTCAAATATAATTCAATCAATCAATATGAAAATGTAAATTTCCAGATTCAAATAAATAGAATTTAAATTACATTGTATTTTAAAATATATAGATTTAGTTTCAATTTAAGGAAGTAAAGAAAAACGGCCGATCAATTCGAACATGTAAACATTTAGATCTGAAGAATTACAAATTAATTTGAATATTTAAAAACATAGATCGACACTTAAATGTAGTTTTAAAGAAAAAAATTCAATTTTGATCTATCAAATGAAAACTCAATCATATCATTCAACAAATAATTTCAATCTTCATAAAAAAAATTAACTAAGCAAGACAGTAATACATCATGCAAATTATGAAACTTAAATTAAGTTTTCATCAAACATTGCAAAATCACTATCGATATACAGAAAATGACATACCTTGCTACCCATGTTGATGTTGCCTTTGATTTTCACCTTGAACGGAGAACGCTTCTAGATCTGATTGAATCACCTTAGTATGTTGCCTAGAAATCACACCTTAATTGACGATTTCTCCTCAGATCTTCAAGATCCACATCCTATCATTGCAAGAGATGGATGAACCACTTTTGTTTTATTTTATTTGATCCTTTTATTTAGAGTTGAAAGAATTTGGAAATTCGTTTTCTTTGTTTTGTTTCTACCATGAAAAGTTAGGAGTAGAGAAAGAGGAAGAATGAATGAAAAGGAAAATGAATTGTATGTATAAGATGAAGTAGAGAATATGTTTTATTTGAAAGAACAAAACTTTTCTCATTCTTTAATTAAAACTTCTCTAATTAATTCTCCTGATTGTTTCTCTCTCTCTCTCTAATCCTTTCTTTACACGTATGTCATCAAATGACATAAAGTTTCAACAAATCATGTGGTTTTTCATAGAATTCATTATTACGGTTGTGCGACTTATAGGTGTAAATTCAATCAGCGATTAATATCGAACTATTTGAATATTAACGTTCACACGTCACTTAGCAGGTAGTGTGACATTTTGATCGAATTTATCGCTTACACATCTTTTGGTAAAATACAAATTTACTTATTATAAGTGGTACCTAACAGTGACAATTATTTACACAAATTCTCTTCATCAAAACTATATCACTTTAGATTTATGGAATTTGGTAATGGCCAAAATTCCAATATCATCCACATTCAACTTTATAGTCAAAACACAATGTCCTTGGTTTAATAATAACAATTATTTTTAACCGAAATGCTCTGGCCAGAAACTTCGACTTTGAGTTGACTTCAATTGACTGTGATACTAACCTCGTGTAACTGAGCAGATGAATCCTCTTTTGAACAGTGTTTCACTTCCAATGCTTCCACTCGACCTAACTATAGTCGTTCGATGGACGTCGTACCACGATTTAACTATAATCAAAGCGGTGCTTTCACATTGAAGGTCAATAGTATTCTCAAGTCGAAAGAATGGTGTAAATTAGTCACATTGATATTAACTGCTTGATCTTAGTTATATTAACCAACAGAAAGCGATCGAGTGAGTCATTCCATAATTATCCTATAACTATCAGTACGTAACCCCTTGGTATCCTCAACAGTCATGAGTAATACACCGCCTAAATTTGGAGATCGTTACGTACTCTAGTCTCAACGGATACATCGATATTAAATCTCGATGCATCTTGACTAGGAACATTTAAAGTGTTATATTTGTTTCATTGTGATAAATTACTCACAGTTACAACACTTTGTAACTACTATCACAACACGTACCATTTACGGATTTTCTATAAAATATACTTTTAATTAAATTGATTAATTGATATAACCACATTATATCAAGCATATAATAGAAAGAGACACCTTTATTTTAAAGACTGGTCAATGAGTTAGATATATGTAACAAATTACATAATTGCCCCTAGGGTATACCCCAAACTCTCTCAGTTTGAAAGTAGTGTTGGAGACATTTTCTAAAGGCAAAAAATTTTAAGAGCCATTTTTGGAAATCGGAGGTAAGTTTCTTAAGTTTGACTACTCTGACTAAAAAGGAGGAGAAGTATGCATGGACTCAAAAGTGTGAAGAGGCATTTCTAGAATTGAAGAAGAGATTGATCAGTGCACCAGTTTTGGCAGTTCCAGATGGAAATTGTAGGTTCACAATTTACACAGATGTGTGTTGAGTGGGACTTAGCATTGTTCTGATGCAGCATGGTAGAGTGATTGCATATGCAAGTAGGCAGCTGAAGCCTCATGAGCAGAACAATGCTACGCATGACCTGGATTGGCTAGTTGTTGTCTTTGCATTGAAAATGTGGAGACATTGCTTGCTGGGTAAGGATCCTTCTATCCCTTTTTGTTTCTTTCTAATCTTTAGAGATTTTAGAAGTAAGTTTTCTTTATTTAATTAGATGAAAAATTCAAGCTCTTCACGGATCATGAATCTCTAAAGTAACTTTTTACTCAAATGGATCTGAACCCAAGGAAAAAGAGATGGTTAGTGTTTCTGGTGCCATATGACTTAAATATTCTTCATACGCTAGGAAAAGCTAATGGTGATAGATGCCTTGAGCAGGAATGTCATTTTGGCTCTTTGTAGGTTACTTCGACTCCCATGGAAACAATAGCGAGCGAGCAAAGAGTGGATAGAAGCTTAGTGGCGATCATCAAGGAGGTTGAGTGTGACAACTTGAATTTTTGGGCATCTAATAACTGGTAATTATCAGATTTTAACTATTAAATACTGATATATTTGCTAACAAATAAAATTTTGCTAATAAATGGATTTGGGAACTACAATAAATATTGGATTATAATGTCCGAAATTTATAGATAGTATAGTGAATTAATAAATCCCATAAATATATAAATGTAAACTTTGTAGTGCTGAAAATTTTAAGTGTATATATATTGTGATTTAGAAATTTTATTTTGAGATTAAAAATATAAATATGAAACAAGATTTAATAATAAGCCTTAATACATATATATTTATGAATCTAAAGATAAAACATGTGTAATATTATAAACATAAGGGTTATACTTTCTTTAATATAAATATTAAACATAAAAATAAAAATAAAAATATAATATAAAAACACATATAAGTATAAAAGTAAATAGCTAATATAATTTTAAAATTTTATAAAGATATTTTTAAGTCTTATAATACATGAAATTTACAATTGTAAGTTTTGTAATATATACAATTAACATTTGTATCTAAGATAGCATGCATAGTAACAAGTGTCATGTAGGTTAATTTATTTTCATTTTTTATATAAAAGATAAAAATAAATTAAAGCTAAATATATCTTAACTCTATTCTTCTCAATTTTTCCTTTATTTTCAAAACAAGAAACGCTTAAAGTCTGTTAATAGTTTTAAATCAAAAAGGAAATTCAGACAGCAATCAACTGTTTCAAATGTTGAAAACCTGTAGCAAAATCACCTCAAGATTTAAACAAGATCTGATCCTCTCAAAAACTGGTTCAAATTCTACTGCAAATCTGGAAGGAGATCAGTAACCAAAGCTTTTGTTTCAAAATCTAGATCTGTAAGTAGATTAGAATCAAGATCAATTCAAATTTCCTGTTCGAAGACAAAAGTTTTTCAACTGTTCTCTGTTTTCAAAATAGGTGAGTACACTTAACTTTTCAAGGTTAAAAGTCTTACTTACTCATAGATCTGTGAAGTGATATTGAATTTATGGTGGGTATACTTGTATTCTGATGATTTTAGTAAAGCTCCATATATGTAAACTTGTGCATGCTTGTGAATGTAAATGTATATGCTCTGTTGTAGTAGCAGGCTCGGTTTCATCACTAAAAATCATATAATCCCAAAACATTCAGATTTGGGTTATAATTTATAAAGGTAATATGATTAGAACAATGTAATATAAATTTTAAAAACAGTTTCAAGAGTTCATATTTGGAAATATTTCAAAATGATGAATAACAGTGGTGAACCAAATTTAAGCTAAAAATCAATCTTTATAATATCAGTTTTTAACTATAGAATCTGATTCGTGATACTAAGTGATGAATTTTAAGATGGAAATCTCGATTTTTAATTTTGTATTCTTCAAGGAAGGTCGAGACAATCGAGTTTAGCTTATTCGTCGATTTTCGTCGATCAACGACGAATGTGACGGATTGCTGGGGCCTGAAGGTTGAGTGAGGAGTGAGGATCATCGAAAAAATGGAGCATGAATTTTTAGACTGTCGGCGTGGCTAGTCTACGTCAAACTAGGGTTTAAAGACCTGTTTTTGTCGACAACATTTTGGGGGTTCGCGCGACGTTGATAGGGGATCGGACTGAATCGCGAGGGTACGGTCAGAAGCATGGTGATGTAGTACAGTTCTGGGAGAGACGACGCGTCGATTGGTGATCAGAGATGGTGTCGCGGTGTAGTTTTCTTTGATCGTAAATTTGGTTTAGGTTCTCATCCTATTCGTTTTCGACTGGCGATGAGAGTCTGTAATTCGAGTGATTGAGGTGACTGAGGGGATGTGTAGCGACTTACTGGTGGTCGCAGAACTAGTCGGCAGCGACCGGAAGGAGTGTGCATGTGCAAAGGAGTTTCCACTGTATTTGCGTTGATGTCTCGTTTGGGAAGTAGTAGATAGCTCGGGTAAGTCTCGAGCACTTGGGTTGTTTTCTCGAAGTAGGGGTATTTGTTGTTCGTGTGTTTTTTATATTTTACCCGGGAACTTGCTCGAGTTTTTGTTGTGATTTATTCAAAGTTAACTTGGGTCTTAATGGATTAAGTTCTGGGGTTTTTAATAAAGGTACGAATTATTTTGAAAGTTTTTTTAGTTTTTAAAATGTTTTCAAAAGGAATATTTACCAACTTTTCTTAATGGTGTATTTTAAATAAATATGATTTCAAAGCAAAGTAAATCTAGTTCATATAAAAAAATTGTTAAGACAATGATTTAAATTCGTTTAAAAGTGATTTTAAATTGTGAAATTTAATTACCCGTGATCTATAATAAGTTAATGATGTAATTAAGAATTTATTTAGATAAAGAATTTATCTAAAATTAATTAGAGTAGTTAGTATAACTAATTTAAGGATTAATTAAATATGGATATTAATTAAAGGTTAATTAATGTGAATGGTTGAGGCTAATTTATCTATGTGGTAATAAAAGGTCAAGGTTAATTTATTGAGGATAATTAACAAATATAATAATTACATGATGGAAGTAATTAAAGGTAAATTACTTAAGGGAAGTAATTAAAGATTAATTACTTGGTGTAATTAAATAAAGGATTGATTAATTAAAGAAATTAATTAAGAGTTAGTTAATTAATGAGTATGATTAATTAAGGAATAATTAATCAATATAAGTGCTTATAAGGTAATTAATTACATAATTACTTAAGGATCATTGTGATATATGTGATGGGTAAAGGTTAATTAATTTATGTAATTAATTGAGTGTTAATTAATTATTGTGATTAAAGGATAATTAGTCAAGGGTGATTAATTAAGATGGAAAATTAAAAGATGGTTGATTTATTGGCTTGTAATTAATTAATGTTAAGTAAGTAGGATTAAGGTAATCCAAGTGATTAAGTTGATGATTAATTTAATTAGAGATTAATTAAATTTATTAAGAATTATATATATCTTATAATTTTGCTTATGGACGGTTGAATTATATTGGGTAAATGAATTGATTGATATCTCTGATATAAGATGCTTTGAGATATGAGAGATTTTGGTTGAATTGTGATATTATGGTTTATCTATCTGAGATAAGTTGTTGTGTATACGAAATCCTGAATATACATTGTATTATTTAACTTACGCACTTAGTTTAATAAATAACTTTGGATTCGAAGTTGCCGAGGTCGGGTGTTAGCAAACACTCGAAACCACTTTGATTCTTTACAAATTTGAGTTTAGAAGTAAATAGGCTGGAATGAAATCAGTTAAGAATTATGGATATCCAAACTGAGTAGTGATTCTTAGATATTGTTTGAAATATGTGATTGGCTCAATAAGTTAAGAACCCGTAGAAAAAGTATGAGTTACCCGGATTTTCATTTATGATATAAGACTTGGTATTTCAAATTATATGGGATTACTCATGCTAGTTTCCAGCCTGATCCGGGTGTTACTTTGATGTAATGCTCGGGTCAGACCGAGTATTACAGCTCTTCAGGTAAGGACGTTCTGGAGTTCAAGAGGCGAGCTGGATGGCAGGAACGCATGGAGTGTTTCCCGCTGTGTATATTATTGCTGATAGTCTGGGAAAAGTTATTTTAACTGTCCAGAGATTGTGAAATGCTGTAACTCTGATAAAATGTATGTAAATAACAATTACAGCTTTCTTTGTATAACTATTATTCTATGTGATCTTATATTTTATCCGCAGCGAATGTGAGATGTTGGAGTTTCTGTTCTTCTTTTCCTTCTATCTCTTTCTTCTTTTTCTAACTATCTGAAATTTTCGGGATTGAAAATTCTGAGTCGTTACATTGAGAAGGGACTACGTTCATGTTTTAATATTGGTAACCGAGTAGTATTGAGGATGAATAGATGGATCTATGTACCGAATGTCAACGGTCTTAGGTAGGAAGTTTTGTCGGTATGCCATCGTTCTAAGTTAAGTATCCATCCAGGTGTTTCAAAGGTGCATAGGGATGTAAAGCGAATGTTTTGGTGGAAGGGAATGAAGAGAGATATCTCTATTTTTGTTAGTAGGTGTTGCTACTGTCAACAAATCAAAGGTGATCATCAGAAGACACCCAAATTATTACAGCCTAAATGGGAAATGATATCAATAGATTTTATCAATGGTTTGCCTAGAAGCAGAAAAGGAAATGAAGGAATATAGGTAATCATGGATCGACTAACATTGAGTGTGCATTTTTTTCGATGAAACCAAGAAGGATCGCTGCTTCTTCAACTAAATTTTTTATGAGAGAGATAGTTAGGTTGCATGAGTTCCTCTAAGCATAATAAGTGATCGAGACCCCATATTTACTAGTCAATTTTGGGAAGCACTGCAAACAACTCTAGGAAAAAGTTGAGCTTAAGCAAAACATACAACTCCCAAATAGATGGACAGACGGAGCAAGTAAATTGAATTATAGAGGATCTCTTGAGGGCGTGTATTCTAGATTTTGGTGGATCCTGGAGGATTATTTGCATTTAGTTCAGTTCTCCTAGTTTCCAAGCAAGCATCGGTATGGCATCGTATGAAGCCCTTGTAGAAGACCATGCAAGTCACTAGCATGGTGGGTTGAGATGGGAGATAGATTAGTTCTTGGACCGAATATGATCCGACAGGTTATAAAGAAAGTCGTGGTGATTAAGAAAAGAATGAAGGATGCCCAAGATCGCCAAAAGAGTTTTGCGGATAAGAGGAGAAGAAATTTGGAATTTATTGTTGTAGAATTGATGTTTGTAAAGATCTACACCAATAAGAGAAGCTGTTAGATTTGGAAAAGCTAGGAAGTTAGCTCCAAGCTATGTTGGACCTTTCTGTATTCTTGAGAGGATCAGATCGCTAGCTTATAGGGTCGAGTTGCCAGAGAGATTGGCGGCAGTTCATAATGTATTCCTCATGTTTCATTTGAGAAAATATGTTCATGACCCATGTTTGATTGTGGAGCCACCGGTTCAAGAGGAATTGGAAATAGAATCAGACCTGTGGTTGGACATCCAGTTTATGTTGTGGATCAGAATGAAAAGAGGTTGCATAACAAGGCGGTGCGACTGGTTAAGATTCAGTGGAGCGAGGATCCTAGAGACTGCACTTAGGAGATGGTGGATCGTATTAAGGAAGCTTATCCCGAGTTATTCTTAGGATAGCTAGTTGTAGGGTGTATGTACAGTCTGTGTATGTTTGTTTGCTATGGATGCTTAGTGTATACATTTGTACATGTTTTATGATACGAATATATGGCTTTTTGCATAGTTTGAATTATCTCCTTGATTGCTAATTTTGAGATGAAATTCTTTTAAGGGGGGAGAGTGTAACGACCCAGAATTTAATCGCTATGTTAATGAATATTTAATTATATTTTATATAATTAATAAATGGATTTTATTGAAAAATAAGACTATTTTAAATAATAACTAATGATGATAAAATTGTTTTTAAATTTTTTTACCAATATATATAGTTTATAGAGAAATAGAAAATGTGACTAGAAATTATTTTCTGAAACATCATTTTACAATATTCGTTAAAAGTTATTCAAAAGTTTATATAGATGCACATAATATAAACGAAGTTAACATGGTGTGCATATGTTTATATATGCATGTGCATGCTTCTCTTTAAACATATAAACATATAAATTAATATAAGATTTGTTTCATAAATAAATAAATACACACACACACACACGCACATGACATATTTAAAAATATACCTTTTCAACAAGTACACTACAGAACATGGAATGAATAGTTGAAAGTAGATTATAATAGATGGAGTTGAGGGTGAAGAAGGGTATGGATGTGCATGCATGTACATATTTAAATATAAACCTCTTTATATTACTTTAATTAAATCCTAAGCCTATAAATACCCCTTAACTTTCATTCCTTTCATTTTATAATCTCTTCTTTCTAAGTGATTGAGCCAAAGTATCCATGGCTTCCTCTTCATAATGTTAAAATAAAGAAAAAAATCACTTCTTTATGCAAAAGTTCCTCCATTGGTTCACAAAACAACTTCTACATCTCCTACAACGCCTTCTCTTCCAAAACCTAAGCAAACAAACGCCCCACACCACATGGCGAGCCAAAATGACCCATGATCGTGCCCAACAAGGCCTAGGATGTGCCCAAACATCACTTGGCTGAACCATTTCAAGTGTTCAAGCACCCAAAAGTTCAATTTTTGCAAAGTTTCTAAAGCGTGTTCCAGTTTTGGAAAAAGTTTGCTTTGATTTAGAAAATTTTCAGTGAGTAAAACTAATAATTTTGGAAAAGAAAACAACTTTTTTTTCATTGATCTATATTTTGTGAAAATTTAGTGTTTGCCGTGTTGAATTATCATGTTGTTTGGATGATATATGATTGCAAGTTGGTTGTTTGGTATAGATTCGTGATTTGGATAATATGTTGATGTGTTTGGATATATATATATATATATATATATATATATATGGATACGCGAGATTCGTTTATGATGTGATGGTGGTATTGTTTGTGAAACAAAACCAAGTACGTTATGAAATGGTTGTGAAAACTAGTTCCTTAAAAAGTCGTAAAGGACTTAAGATCCGATTTGAAACAAACGCTTTTTTTCTACCTTTGGATTTTTGAAAATGTTTTCCAAGTTTTTACCTTATGTTTAAGTTTTCAAAATTTCTACAATTGTGTTTTCACGCATGTGGTAGCTAGAGTTAAGTGAGATTTCCACCTGGAAAACAATTCTAGCGAACTGCGCTTATAGCGATAGCCGCTATGGATGCAATTCGGGAAATTTTGCGATTTCAGGTTTTAAAGTGTTTTCTTTTTTGATTTTTTTCGAAAATAATTAAGTCAAAAGTTTAATTTTTAATTATATAATAATTTATTTATTTAATTAATTAATTAATTAGGGTAATTATTATTTAATTGATTAATTAAGTGATTTTGTTAAGTAATTAGAGATTAGGAAATTTTTAACTAGGTTAATTATTTTTAATTAATAAGTTTTAAATAATGGTTAATTAAGATAAAATACAATTAATTTTTATTTAATCAATTTTATTTATTTTATAAATTATTTAATTAGAGTTAATAATTTAATGAATTATTATAAGGTTAATTATCCATTCAATTAGGATTTAACCTTAAATAAATGTTGTTTAACAAAAGTATAATTAAGGTTTGATTATAAATAAAATTAGGATTATTCATGAATAATATTTATTTCATTAATCTTTAATTAAGATCTAATTGAGTTTTAAACTTATGATTTAATTAAAGTTTCTTTTAAAAAACTATCGGCTATTTATTTTTAACCAATTTTCTTGTTTCAATGAAATGTTTAAAAACCAAGAATCTCTTGTCCATGATTAAGTAGCCAAATGAATTAAGGTTGCTGTAATAAAAAGATTACGCGTTTTATTGAAACTAAGTCGACTTGTACTTGACAAATACCACGCTTCGAGAATGTGATAAATACAAAGGGGTTAATTGCGATAAGCGAGTCATGATAATCTAAGCATATGGAACGCATGTCCATATGTAAATCTTTACATCCTGATAGTGGGATATTCCACTATAGACAACTTGACCTTCTAAATTATCGAACATTGATTTGTAGAGACCGAGATCAGATATTAGTCGTTATCTGAAAATTACTTTGAACCAACGTAAACGTTCGAATTGGAAATTGTAAAGGCAAGGTCTAAGAAGAAGACTCTAAAGTGCAAGAGTTATTTGCTACTAACCCTAAGGGTGATTCTAAAAGGGGTGCAGTGGAGGTAGTGCCTTCGTTTTGTTCATCTCCTTAACGACTTGTATGGAAAAATGCTAATATTGTGTTGACGCAGCGGATTAATCAAACAAAACTTCAATCGATGAAATGTAGCAATCGGTGAGTTGAAGATACCAAAAATGCCCAAGTTCGTTGATCCAAAGATACCGAACTCTAGCTATCTCAAACACGTTGATAGCGCACTATACCGTGTTCAAAGATCTACGATTCTTCGCACGTTGATCTAGCGCACTAGATTCCGTGAATCGGCTTCTACGATCGTTGAATCGAGCGCACTCGATTAACCGAAAGAGGAGATAGGAGATTACACTCAACTACCAATTGGAGAAGAAAGCACAAAGCAATCAACAAGAAATTTTATTTCAAAATCAACCACCCTAAAAATATACAACACACCCTCTATTTATAGCTTGACACAACCGGCCCCTTTAACCCGTTGCCGACTCATAAGCTCCGACATATCATGAGTCGTTACCGACTTAGCACACTACATACCTTTGTACATCATACGACTCATCGATATACGACTCAAAGCTAACGACTCAAGACTTACAACATACAACAGTACACGACTCATTACAACAAACGACTGAACAAGCCACTACATCCCACAACGACTCAACCGACTCATTACATACCGACTCATCAATTGACCCTGTATAGCCGACCTAACGAGGTACGACTTAACACATCACCAACTCATGTATACACATGACCGACACACTTAGGTCGTATGCGACCTAACGACCTACGATTCAAAGAAACACGGCTTAACTCCTTGCCGACTCAACAACATACTGCTTAACTCCTTGCCGACTTAACATCCACGCGGCTTACCCTTCACCGACTTATCTTAGGTCGTAGCCGACCTAAACCTTGCTTTCCAATTCGTACTGCTATCTTGTTATCCCGTGATATTCCTTCTGTAGCCTTAGACCGTATACGACCTAAAGGCCCTGAACGACTTAAGCTTGTGATGGGTCGGAAAAGACTTAGGTCTTCTTCCTTAACTCGCATATCTTCCCCACATGCCTTCTTAGGTCGGAAACAACCTATAGCCACCATCATAAGTCGTGAACGACTTATCTTAACTCGTAGGCTTTTCCCCCGTGATTCTTTAAGTCGGAAACGACTTATAAGTACCGTCCTAGATCGTGTATGACTCAACGCTTTGGCCTGATCTGCATCATCCTCCCCTGGTTGAGAAAAATTCGTCCTCGAATTCTCAACATCTTCTTCCACAACAATTTCATTCCCACGATACGGAATTAAATGTTTAATATTGAAAACATCAGAAGTGTATACATCCTCCGGCAGCTTCAACTTATAAGCATTCTCATTGATTTTCTTTAAAATTTCAATCGGACCAATTTTCCGTGCTTTCAACTTATTATACGTTCCAACCGGAAAACGGTCTTTAGTCAGTACTGCATAAACCAAATCACCTTCATTAAATTCAACACTTCGTCTCTTCAAATCAGCAGCTTGCTTATACTTCTCATTCGACTTTTCCAATCGTTCCCGAACGATCTTATGACACTCTGTCAATCCTTCAATAAAATCAACAGCTCATTTAACTGTCTCTTTCGATTGAGGTACCACTGCTAAGTCCAACGGTCCCCTGGGTAAATTTGAATATACGATCTGAAATGGACTGAATCCCGTGCTACGATTCACTGCATGATTATGGGCAAACTCAGCTTGGCATAATTTCATGTCCCAACTTCTCAAATTATCCTGTACAAGGCATCGCAACAAATTTCCCAATGACCTGTTAACAACTTCCGTCTGTCCGTCTGTTTGTGGATGATAAGCGCTGCTAAATTTCAGTTTTGTCCCCACCATCTTCCACAAACTCAACCAAAAGTGACTCAGAAAACGAGTATCTCTATCCGACACAATAGATTCTGGCAATCCATGAAGTCGATAAATCTCCTTGAAAAATAATTGCGCAACACGAACAGCATCCGCCGTCTTCTTGCAAGCAACAAAATGTGCCATCTTCGAGAACCTGTCCACTACAACAAATATCGAATCATTTCCCCTTTGAGTTCTAGGCAAACCCAAAACGAAATCCATGCTAATATCAACCCATGGCTTAGACGGTACAGGTAATGGCATATACAACCCTGCATTCGTCGCTGTTCCTTTTGACACCTGGCAAATATGGCATCTCTCCACGAACCTTTCAACCTCTTTTCTCATCGACGGCCAAAAGTAAAATTGCGAAATCAACTGCAAAGTACGATCACGCCCCACATGCCCTTCTTCATGTAACTCCTTCACAATCTTCATCCTCAAACTGCAATCCGGAATACATAAACGACTTCCTTCAAACAGAAAACCATCAACCAACATAAATTCATCTGTACTCCCATCCTTTACTTTCTCAATATATTTCACGAAGTAAGGATCTTCTTCAATCATCTCCGGCAGTAATTCAAACCCCGTCACTTCAACCTTCATTGTCGTTAATAAATGACTCCTCCTACTCAAAGCATCAGCTACTCGATTTGTCACCCCTGATTTATGCTTAACGACAAAAGTAAACTGCTGTAAATATGCAATCCAAGATGCATGTCTCGCTGAAATCTTATCCTGCCCCTGTAAATGCTTCAATGCTTCATGATCTGTATAAAGGACAAATTCCTTCTGAAATAGATAATGCCTCCAATGCTTGACAGCTTGCACAACAGCATAAAACTCAATGTCATATGTACTGTATCTCATCTTTGCCCCTGACAACTTTTCACTGAAATAAGCAACTGGCTTCCCATTCTGACTCAGAACTCCTCCAATACCAACCTTCGAAGCATCAGTATGCAATTCAAACAATAACTGAAAATTAGGTAGAATAAGAATTGGTGCAGATGTCAATAATTCCTTGATCTTCTCAAAAGCAACTCCCGCTTCTTCTGACCATACAAATTGTTTCACTTTCATGCAATCAGTCACTGGAGCCATCACGCTACTGAAGTGTGGTATGAATCTTCGGTAGAATGATGCTAACCCATGAAAACTTCTCACTTCAGTGATAGTTCTCGGCTGTGGCCAATTTCTAATAGCTTCAACTTTACTCTGGTCAACTTGAATACCTTCTCTTGAAACAACATAACCCAGAAATAGAACTCTGTGCGTCATAAACACACATTTCTTCGTAGCAGCATAAAATTGTTCTTCACGAAGAATAATCAATACTTCCCTCAAATGTAGAGCATGCTCCTCCATATTTCTGCTGTAAATCAGAATATCATCAAAATAAACCACAACGAACTTCCCAATGAATGGTCTAAAGATTTGATTCATCACCCGCATGAATGTACTAGGTGCATTTGACAAACCAAATGGCATAACCAACCATTCGTATAACCCCTCTCTCGTCTTGAAAGCTGTCTTCCATTCGTCTCCAGGTCTAATCCGAATTTGATGATAACCACTCTTCAAATCAATCTTCGAAAATATAGTTGCCCCACTCAATTGATCTAACAAATCATCCAACCTTGGCATAGGAAATCTATATCGGACAGTGATCTTATTCAAAGCTCTACTATCTGTACACATTCTCCATGTTCCATCCTTCTTCGGCACTAATAATGCTGGCACGGCACAAGGACTCAAGCTTTCCTGAACACGTCCCTGTTCCAACAACTCTTCCACCTGCCTTCGTAACTCCTCATGTTCCTTCGGACTCATTCGGTAATGTGGTCGATGTGGTAACACTGCTCCCGGAACAAGATCAATTTGATGTTGAATGTCTCTAAGTGGCGGTAACTCCTTAGGCAACTCCTCTGGAAAGACATCTTCAAATTCTTTCAAAATTGGCTTTGCTGCTTCTGGAATTTCAACTTCTTCACTACTCTCTCTCCCAATCAACAAAAACACTTCAGGCTCCTCTTCAACTTCCTTAACAAACTCTTTCAAAGTCAACAGAGTTTTTAATTCCTCAATCTCCTCTAGCTTGCTCTCCTTCTGCTGTTGCTTCTTAGGAACCAAAGTGATTTTCGTACCCTCGAACATGAAACTGTAACTGTTGGCACGACCATCATGTTGTACTGCTCTATCAAACTGCCACGGTCTGCCCAACAACAAGTGACAAACATCCATGTCCACTACATCACACCAAATTTCATCTTTGTACTTCTTCCCAATAGAAAAATTAACACAAGCCCTTCGACACACCTTCACTTCACCACCCTTCCTTAACCATGCTAGCTTGTACGGTTTAGGATGCTTCTCGGTCTTCAAGTTCAACTTTCTTACTGCTTCTGTAGAAATAATATTATCACAACTTCCAGCATCAATAACGAACTTGCAAACTTTCCCCAGAATAGTGCATGTCGACTGAAAAATATTGCTTCTCAACCAACTACAATCCTCCTCTTGATTTGGTGTCAGACAACTTCTCCTCATCATAAGATTACAACCTTCATCTCCAAACAATTCTTCTTCCTCCTCAGCATAAGGTATATTTGAACATTCTGCCTCCTCACCATCATCCTCCTCAACTTCTGCAACCATGGTTCTCTTCTTTGGCTTCGGACATTCATTGCTTTTGTGACCCAACTCCTGACAATTATAACACTTGAACCCACTGCTAACCTTCGCCTTCTCAGCCTCCTTCACCATTGGCTTTGAAACAGGTTTAGGAACATTAGAACTTCCACCAACACCCCTTGCTTGATTATTGGAATTAGTAAACACACCACCTCCACGCCTTCCTTGCTTCTCCCAAGCCAACGCTTTCTGATGTGCCTCTGCAACTGATCTAGGATCAAACATATTAACCATATCCTGGATCTGCATTCTCAATCCCCCAATGAATCTAGCAGTTAGCTGTTCTTCTGTCTCCATAATATCATTCCTGGCAATGAGTTGGTAAAATTCATCAGCATAATCACTAACAGACTTCGTCCCTTGCCTCAGATTCTGCAACCTCTGATACATAAGTGATTGATAGTTGTAAGGTAAGAAAGTAGATCTCATCAACTTTTTCATCTTATCCCACGATTCTATCTTTGACTTCCCCATTCTCTCCCTTGTAAGTTTAGTTTGCTGCCACCATGCCAAAGCTCTCCCCCTCAACCTAGTAGCAACCAACTTCACCCTTCTATGCTCAGGAACCTCCTTGAAATCAAAGATCTCTTCAACATTAGAAATCCAATCGAGAAATTCTTCTGCTACCATTCCGCCTTTAAATTCCGGAATCTCCATTTTCATACCCGATTCCCATCGTCGATCATCTTCAACATCCCGATAAGAATTTCGAACTTGATCTCGATCTCGATAATGAATACTAGCTCTATCACCTTCTTCAACAAAATCAAAAGTACGCCTATATCGATCTCGACCATTATCATTCCTTCGTTCATGCATGCTTCTTTGACTATGTCTCTCTTCATCCCTATATGCTTCATGGTCAAATTCACGTTGACTTCTTCTCTCTTCATGTGCATAGTCATGATGATCTCTTCGTGATGAAATTGATGTTTCTCTTCTATCTCTACAAGAATGTGGTGATACCCTCCTCGCTTCCGTAACCGATGGCGAAACTCGGTTTCCTCCATGGTTCGAGTTTGGTGATCTCCTCCTTTGATTCAAATCATTCATCAATTTCTCCAATTTACCAATGCCTTCATCAAACTTCTCATTAATACGTTGTTCCATAAGCTCGGCTTCTTCTCTACGATACAAAGCTTCAACGTTTTGATGACGATTAGCTCTCCTTGGTGGCATGATTGAAAAACTCTCACAAACACTTCAACAATTCGAACACAAAAATTCAAAGCTTTCACAAACAACAATTTCACAAGGCTCGGCCTTGAACTTAACTCGGCTTGTATGTATACGACTCAAGTAAGGTCGGCTTAATTTGACTCGGCTCAACCTCTTTAGCTCGGCTACAAATTCAAACACTTCAAACCTTGGCGCGCAAAACCCAAGATAGATCCAAACAATTTCCAACTCCTCGATCCAAAATGAAATGGATCAAACACTCCAAATTTGATGCAACTTCAATATGAACACGATGAACAACTTCAAACTTCAAAAACTTCAAAAACTTGGCTCCAAGAATCAACTTAGCTATGATTGGCTAAGTATGGCTCTGATACCAATAAACTGACGCAGCGGATTAATCAAACAAAACTTCAATCGATGAAATGTAGCAATCGGTGAGTTGAAGATACCAAAAATGCCCAAGTTCGTTGATCCAAAGATACCGAACTCTAGCTATCTCAAACACGTTGATAGCGCACTATACCGTGTTCAAAGATCTACGATTCTTCGCACGTTGATCTAGCGCACTAGATTCCGTGAATCGGCTTCTACGATCGTTGAATCGAGCGCACTCGATTAACCGAAAGAGGAGATAGGAGATTACACTCAACTACCAATTGGAGAAGAAAGCACAAAGCAATCAACAAGAAATTTTATTTCAAAATCAACCACCCTAAAAATATACAACACACCCTCTATTTATAGCTTGACACAACCGGCCCCTTTAACCCGTTGCCGACTCATAAGCTCCGACATATCATGAGTCGTTACCGACTTAGCACACTACATACCTTTGTACATCATACGACTCATCGATATACGACTCAAAGCTAACGACTCAAGACTTACAACATACAACAGTACACGACTCATTACAACAAACGACTGAACAAGCCACTACATCCCACAACGACTCAACCGACTCATTACATACCGACTCATCAATTGACCCTGTATAGCCGACCTAACGAGGTACGACTTAACACATCACCAACTCATGTATACACATGACCGACACACTTAGGTCGTATGCGACCTAACGACCTACGATTCAAAGAAACACGGCTTAACTCCTTGCCGACTCAACAACATACTGCTTAACTCCTTGCCGACTTAACATCCACGCGGCTTACCCTTCACCGACTTATCTTAGGTCGTAGCCGACCTAAACCTTGCTTTCCAATTCGTACTGCTATCTTGTTATCCCGTGATATTCCTTCTGTAGCCTTAGACCGTATACGACCTAAAGGCCCTGAACGACTTAAGCTTGTGATGGGTCGGAAAAGACTTAGGTCTTCTTCCTTAACTCGCATATCTTCCCCACATGCCTTCTTAGGTCGGAAACAACCTATAGCCACCATCATAAGTCGTGAACGACTTATCTTAACTCGTAGGCTTTTCCCCCGTGATTCTTTAAGTCGGAAACGACTTATAAGTACCGTCCTAGATCGTGTATGACTCAACGCTTTGGCCTGATCTGCATCATGTGTCAACATATGGAAGGCAATGTTATCATTCCAAGTAACAATGCTATAATAAAGGTAAACATAGCCTTAAGCCTCACCAACAAAAAATAATGAAAACATGGTATGAAACAGGGATATGTGAGTCGCGCCCATTAGGGTATATCATCAGCATATCTAGGATCGATATTTGACCCATTTTTCTGTACCCTTATACGGTTGCTAATCCCAACCCTGGTAGTGATGTATTCGATACTATTGGTCAAGTGGTAGGTCGGTTTTGTATAGTAGGGTTACAAGATGATCTTGTCATACCCCAGGTGTATTTTATCTAGAAGTGCATCTTTGAAAGGTAGATCATTACCTGGCCATGTATGGAATCCATTTCTTAATAAGTGCCTTCGATCTTAGTTGTATACCAATTATGCTAGAATTTAATTAATGTAACAATTTCGACTATGTTAAATATTTATTGAGAAAACCCTAGACATTATGATAATACCACTGGTTTTATGTACAAAGTGTTTTGGTTATCGTATGGTTAAAACCCATCCGTGTTTATATGCAGCATGGTCTTACAAGATACATTTGATTTTCAAATATTTTTTATAGAAACAATTAAATTGTTTAAAATTTGCTCACATCAGACCCATGTCTGACCCGAAGTTTTCTTTTCTTTTCATAAAACTCTTGGGTACTCAAATTTTTAGAAGTAGCCAAGTGATCCAGATTTCTTACGGAAGCATTTTGAAAGAGCTGGAGCATGTGGTTTCACCGCTAGCTAGTTATTATTTGTTCCACTGTGTTTGTGTATGATCTATGTATTTTGTGATGGACAGGTTGTTATAACTGTCCTAGTTAAAGTTGTAATGTAATGACACTGATGTATTATTAATGGGAATGCCTATGTAATATCCTATGTTATCTATTTAATGTTATTCCGATTCGTGGTGAGATTCTGTAATTGTGTATTTTCTTCTTATATTTCTTTTTCTTCTACTTTTAATAGCTCGTCTTTCGATGCAAGAAGTTACAACACATCTATTTTGATGAAAAATTAACTCAATTAAAACAAATAACGATGAATATAAAATTAATAAAAAAATGAGAACAATAAAGACTTAAATAGTGATACTAGAAACATGAAGATATAAACACATAAATTAACCAAAGCAAGAATTCTTAAGATTATCTAGAATAAAAAAATTAGGAAACATAGAATTTTTTGTAAGAACAAGAAATCAATTAAATAAAATAAGTAATGTAGAATTTATCTCAATTAATGAACCTAAAAACCCAAAAGAAGCATCATTAAATGATTCTTTGATTTTACTATGCAAGAAATACTGAATTTATCCAAAAGGAAGGACGTTTAGGAATTAGTTCCATGACCAATAAAATCAATCTATTATTGGAACTAAATCCGTCTGTAGAAACAAATCAAATGAACATAGGGATATTACAATGAACAATGCATGTTTAGTGGCACAAAGATATAATTAAGAAGAAGACGTCGATCTCGATGAAACTTTTGAATCTATGGTAAGACTTGAAACCATAAGGATATCGTTTGGCTTTCCAAATCATAATAACTTCAAATTATTCCAAATGAATGTCAAAAGTACAT
The DNA here is from genome assembly GCA_030765085.1 of Allium cepa. Taxonomy (NCBI): domain Eukaryota; kingdom Viridiplantae; phylum Streptophyta; class Magnoliopsida; order Asparagales; family Amaryllidaceae; genus Allium; species Allium cepa. The sequence continues at coordinate 816,691,648 of CM060940.1, read as the reverse complement.
TTTGAATGGAGTAACAAGGAAGATGGATATGTTGAGCAACCTCCACTTTTTTAGAATGCAAAATTTCTCAATCATGTCTATAAAATAAAGGAGCATTGTATGGTTTAAAATAAGCACCTCATTCCTGGTATGAGAGACTCAAATCTTACTTAATTAAGTTAAGATTTAAAATCAAGAAAGCTGATTCTATGTTTGTATAAAAACCGATAAAGACGTTCAACTAATACATATATATTTTGATAATAAGAATGATATACTATTCAAGCAGAGCGCTCATTATAATGTCTTAGGGGTTCGAACTCATGACCTTTGGAACCTATATTCGAAGTGTTATAGCTCTAACCACTTAAGCTAAAACACTCATTATACATACGTACATACATACATACATACATACATACATACATACATATATGTAGATGATATCGCTCAACAAATGAACAACTAAATTTGGAATTTTCAAAAATAATGAAAAATGTATTTGAAATGAGTCATATAAGAGAATTAACTTTTGTCCAAGACTTCAAATTAAGCAACTAAGTAATGAAATATTTATTAGTCAAAAAAATATGCTACATAACTTATAAAGAGACTTGTATTTAAATATGAGTGGTAAACCTACTCTTATGACATCCACAACAACCTTAATTTAAGTAGAAAATTCTAAAGATGTAGGTTAAAAATTATAATGTGACATGATTGGATCATTACTTTATATAACTGCTAGCAAACCATATATAATTCATAGTGTATGTCTCTGTGCAGAGATCAGTCGAATCCAAAGAGAAGCCGTAGACTATATCTTAAGATATGTCAATAAAACTTTGGATTATGTGCTTTTTTACCCTAAGGAAGAATTATTTCACTTAATATTATATAGAGATGAAAATTAGGCTAGTTGTAAATTTGATAAAAAAAGGTACAAGTGAAACTAGTTACTTTCTATGACATTCACTTGCATCTTGGTTCGATAAAATGCAATTTCTATCTCTCTATCCATGAAAGAAATAGAATACATATCGGCAGCAATGGCATATTCGCAAGTCTTATATATGCAACAAACATTAAAATAATATGGATTAAACAAACAATAACCAATATAATATTACAATACAAGTGATATAAATCTATCTAAAAGTCCCATATTAGAACAAAACATATAGATATAAGATATCATTTCTTAAGAAACAACGTCAGTAAAGGCAACATAATTTTAGAGTTTACAAATACTAAAAATCAAGTAGCCGATATTTTAACTAAACCCTTGATACAAAATACATTTACTAATTAACGATGAGAAATAAATGTTCGTTCTTTCAGTGAAACATAAAATAAGAATTAATAAGAATATTAATGTAAATATGCACACAAAAATATAAAATAGGCTCTTTTGAGAGGTATATGTCAACATACCCATCAAGAGAATGTTGACATATTGGCTATTATTAAAGAATTGTTTCCCTTCTATTTTTAATTTTCAAATCCAACTTAATAGCTAAATAATTTCATGATTAGAAGCATAATTTCGGTATTCTTCTGCAAAACTCCATAAACAAAAACTCTAATGGATCTAAGAAACTCTAAAAGGCCAAGAGATGAATCTGCTTCTCCACAATCCCCATTCAAAGCTTTTATTTTCGAATCTCTCGTTAAGATTGAGAATTAAATGAAGCATATATCGAATATGCTAGAGTTAGGGATATACACTAGGGCTAATTATGTAATTTGTTATATATATCTAACTCTGTGACCAATCTTGTTCAAAGTAAAAAGTGTTTCTCTTTCTATTATATACTTGCTATATAGTAATATAAATAATTAAGTGATTAATTTAAAACTTATAGATGGAAAGTCCATATATGATATGTTATGTAATAGTATTACATAGTGTTGTAACTATGAGATTTTATCACATTAGAAGTAGCATATTGTTTTAAATATTTCTAGTCAAAATATTTAGAGAAAGGATATAAATTCATTCATTGGGACTAGAGTACATAAGGCTCTCCAAATGTTGGGCAGTGTATTTCTCGTGGATGCCGGAGGCACCAAGGGTTGTGTACTGATATTTATTGGATAATTATGGAATGACTTGCTCGAGAGTTCTCTATTGGTTAATATAACTAAGGTCAAACAGACAATCTCGAAGTGATGATATTAAACAATTTCCTCGACTTGAGAATGCTATGGAACTTCAATATGGACACTCTACTTTGATTATAGTTAAATCATGGCATGATATCCATCGAACGACCATATTTGGGTCTGAGTTGAAGCATTGGATGTGAAACACAATTCAATAGAGAATTAGTCTTTCGAGTTATATGGGGTTAGTATCATGGTCAACTATAATCAACTTAAAATCAAAGTCTCTAGCCAAAGCAGTACAGTTAATAATAGTTATTACTATTGAACAAAAGTTTTTGTGTTTGGAATTACAAAGTTGAATGCGGATGATATTAGTATTTTGACCAAAATCAAATTTCATAAGTCCTAATGTGATATAGTGCCAACGAAGAGAATTAGTGCAAATAATCATTGCTACCGGGCAATGCTTATAATGGTAAAACTGGATTTTACCGAAAAATGTGTAAGCAATAAATTTGGTCAAAATGTTACTCTACTAGTTAAGGTGACGAGTGAACCTAAATATTCAAATAGTTCGATATTAATCGCTGACTGAATTTACACCTACGAGTTGCATAGACACATTGATCTCCGAAATACTACACAATTTAATTAATTTATAAAAAGTTATAAATTAGTCAAACTAGTAAATATTCAAATATATTTATAAAAGGTTATATATTTTTAAATATATTAAATTAGCCGCTGACGATGGTTGAAAAATGTAACGAATGCGATTTTTCGACGCTCGAAAACCGACATCAATACGTCCACTGTATCAAATGCCGCATAATCGAATGCCAGAAAACCGAACTGTTATGGTTAAAAAGAAGAGGTAGAAGAAAAAATAGAAGAAGTAAGAAAACAGAACAGAAACAATATCAGAATCTCACATATCACAGCGGAACAACATATAATAGATAAATGAATATCTTTAAAAACAAAGAACTATCTCCGTTATTACATTACATTACATCATCATCAGAGTGTACAACAACAATATACAACACAACAAAACAATGGAAAGTTATATAAACATGTCCTTACAAGTGAATTCTACAGCGGAAAGATAATATCATATACAAGTAATACGTCTCGCCATCCAGCTTGCCACTTGAGCTCCAAAGCACTTCTGAATCCAGAATGACCTAATAACCTGACTCTAGACTACCCGTGTAGAAATTTATGGGCACCCGGAGTTTAGAAAGAGAACAATAAACTCCAAGTCATTCATGAGACTGGTGTGAGAACTCAAAACGGTTATTTATCTTTAAAACAACAACAACAAGGGAAATGGAAAAAATATCCGTAATGCTTTTGGAAAATGAAACTACCATAAGGCCTTCCCGCACACACACAATGCAAACGCAGAATTGGAGGAGATTTCTCCTTATGATAGTCAAAAATGCTTACTACGCAAAACAAATCATTTTTGATATTATTATTAGTGTATAGTGTAGAAAGCATTTCGAAAATAGAATATAAATCATAGCCAACATATGGCCATTATCGTATGCCTACTATAGCTACGATGTTCAATAGCAGATTACCGCCACATTCCATGGAAGGTAATACAACTAAAACCGTACAAGATGCGTATTGTTTTATTTGGATTTCCAACAAATGGTCAGGCTAAGGAACTTCCTATTGTCAATGGGATCGCCTCTGGCGGGACGTCCCGAGAACCTAACGTTACGGTTAGATCTCTGCCAACACAAGGCCGGGTTACCTTTGTAACTAGGTAACTACTACACGAATATGTCATCCCCCGGTCCCTTTGGACCTTTATCCGAGCGCTCGATAACCAACATCACACGGTAATAAATATAGTGTGTCAACATGAGTAAGTATCTGGGCTCCATACCATGATACCACCCTTTCCAGAAGGAAATGACATACCCTTAAGGGCGCGACCCTCATAACCTTGCCACATATTCCTGTTTTGACCATTTTCGAGGAGTGAGGTCTGACGAAGTCTTGTCCACAAAGCTACGCTTTTTCACAAAGCCACGCTTTGATCAACAAATGATCAATAAATAATCATCACACAGCAACACTCAGCATGCCACATTACCAAATTGGGAATAAATTGCTGATAACCTTCAACTACAAAACCTCTAAGGGGTTAAGCTAAGAGAATAAATTTTCCGCCACCAGCGGAAATGTATTTGAAAGAAATCTGCTTTATATCTCAAAATGTAATGTCAGACATGTAACCATACAAGTCTGTTCCGGGTTCGAACAGAACCGAAGGCACTTCAAAAGAAGCCCTTGTAATCCGGGTATTCACAATCCCGATCGAATTTCCCATCACAAAGGAAATCTTCATACCGTAGTTAACGGTGCAAAGACAATCGATAGGTCATCCTATCGTTTTCACAAATACCCGGTCTTCAACACCGGTCTTCAATGCTATCCATTACGTCGTATAACTATTCGGAGTAGGTAATCCGAATAACGAGCGCAATAATTTAAAAATAAGTGCAGCATTCAGTTTCAACCAATTTCACAACAAATAACCATTTAAGGGTCAATATTGATAGTCGGTTATTTAACTATCAATCAATATTCACAACATAACCCGATTTCAAATAATTTCCCAAATTATTTATTTTCAAAAATATCTTTACAAGATATATTTTCCACACTTCAACCATTTGAAACAAATTTCAAATCATTTTTCACCTTTCAATCTTTGAAAACAAATTTCAAATCAATTTCCTTAAACGGAAACACTTCCAAATATTTATCCATTTTCAATTTAAAATGGTTCATTTAAATCAATCAATTAAATCCTTACCGATTTATTTTTAAACTTACATTCCAAATCCGTAAATTTATTTCCACACTTCAAAAATAAATCAATGTTTATTTTTTTAAACAAATTTCCCTTATAAATTTCCATTGTGAATTTACCTTTCCAAATATTCACTTTTTATACGATTTTTCAAATCGATTTCAATTATTCACTTTCAACTTATCTTTAAGATATAATCTTAAAACATTCACTTCATATTGGAAAACATTTCCATACTTATTTAATAATAAGTAATTCACCAATCTATTTATTTTCAACATTTGGAAAATATTCAATATACTTAAATCCAAATTAAGTATATATTTCATTCTTTTAAGGAAAACTTCTCTTAAACACTTTTATTTGAGTCAAAACGAATGTTGCGCAAAACATCGTTACGACAACTCAAAATCATTAGTATAGAGATTCGATATTAAGATAGATATATAAATCCCAATACTACATAAAACATTTCCTTCGGAAATCATTTACTATAACAACAGTGTTATAGTCCACCATTTCCTTCTATTTCTCGAAAACGTCTATTTCAACAATGAATGTTGAAATATATGGTTTCGATACTTAATACATTTTAAAACATTTTTTTTAATTGTTTTAATTCTATTTAAAATATCACTTTCCTAAAATATTTCTTTAATATATTATTCACCGTCCAAAATCGTGAATATACTTCCTTTAATAAGCTAAAATAATTAAACTTATCAAAATAAGTCGATTTTGGATTTATAAAAACAATGTTTATAAATTCCATTTATACTTTATAACAACTTCAGCTTATAAAATCACTTTATTAACAAATTCTATCCATATTCCATTTACACCCCAAAATCCAATTTATAAGTTAATCACTTATAAATCTTTTATTTTACAAAATCTATTCATTTTATAACTTCACAATTTATAAATCTATAGATTTCATCCACTTATAAAATCCATTTACACTTTATTTTAATACTTTTAAAAACTCGTTTTATAATTCCAATATTTTAATTTATAAATATCAATTTTATAAATCTTTTATATAAATCATTTATAGTAATTCAAAAATCCCAATTTAAACCATTTTATAAATTAATCAACTACTTTTTTCAAAAATCACATTTCGGTTATATTTCACAAAAATCATAATTTTTATAACACAAAAATTACAACGTTTATTCATTTAAAATGAATCAATTCCAATATTAAATTTTATTATGAATTCTCAACTTAAATTTTCAAAAATCAAATTTTATTTATTTTCGGCATCTAACGATACCAAAAATATATTCGGCTAAAATCTTAGCCTTTAACGATTTCAATCACAAAGATAATCATGCAGATTATAAATAGATCAACACACAACATTGAAACAAATTCAATCATTTGAGGAATCCAGTTGGATCCCTCCAACCTGTTTCGCTGCATCCATAGATGTTAGCACAATACCAATTCCGCTTCAAGACGGAATATCGTGGTATATGGGATTTATAAAATATTATTCGCTATTATGCGGCGCAATAGGGTCTCATCCGCTATATAATGCAGGAAAATCAACTCCAAGTACATATATAATACCAATTCCACTTCGAGGTGGAATATCGAGGTATATGTGTTTAATAAATAACCTCCGCTTAATATGCGGCGTATAGGGTCTATTTCAATACAACAGATAATAATTTATCAACCAAGCATATAATCAACACAATCAAGCAATTTTAATTCTAACTATTTAAAATTTAAATCGAAACAATTCGATTGAGTGAGAAGTTCTCACGTTGAGTTTCCGATAACAGTTGTAGCGTTTTATTTCGAATAAAATTAAACACGCGTTTAATTTTACCCAAAATTCAAACTGGCTCCAAACGACACCAATCCAGTTCCATTACATAGTGCTCGTCAAAACGAAGCCGACGCAATTCGTTTCGTCTTTTTTCGACCTCGTATGAATAAGATACAGAATTTTAAAGATTGTACGATTTTTAAATATGAATAATTTACATTTTCTTTTCAAATTACAACCTAATTCTCATCTGGGCCATTGATTCTGCGTTGACTGCATCAGGGCCGCATGTCTTTGTTTCATCTACTTCCAGTAAAACACGTTTGAACCAAAACCATTAGCCTCCACAAAACCCTAATTCTCGAGCCTAACTCCATCACTTCGGCGACGATCGGAGACTTCCACTCACACGCCCTCGACAAGAGCTACCCACGGCCAGAACAAGGTGGAGCTCGGCCTCCCCATTACCTCAAAAAAACATGCACGACCTGATGTGAATGCGAGCTAATATCTCCTCCACGTCGCGTCGATCACGATCATCACCGTATAGATTTGAAGATCTTGACGTTGTCTACAACTTTGTAGTTGAGAGTTTGTCGTAATTGTTTACGGATTTAGAGAGATTAAGGGAAGAAGATAAGAAAATTTTGGCCATTAGTTTATAAAGGGTGGCGCTGAAGCTTTTGACCTAGGGTTTTTCTTTTGTTTGCAAATTGAAGAAAACAAGTGCTTTTATAGAAAATTGCCCAAAACACTATTCATCCAAAAAAATTCGAACTCCAAACGATACGTGCCGGCTGGCGTTTCTAGGGTTTAACCCGCATTCCGAACACAATGGAACGTGTTTCGGAGGCTAATTAGATCATATGTGCGAGTTACGGAAATAAACGATCAAATTTAATGTAACAACCCGCATATTTATCGAGTTTGTATTTAAATATTTTATTTAAATAGTAACTCGTTAATCGGATTTTGGTCCGAAAAGCTACTTTTTTCAGACGGTCAAATTAGGACTCGAGACCACTTCCATTGAGTTCGAAATGTCGTTTACGACTTTTTAAGTATAAACATCGATAGGTTTGGAGTTAGTGAAATTTCACTAACTTTTCCCGCTTTGGACTTTGGGTTAGTTTAGCCTATTAAGCCCAAGTTCCAACCCTCTTCTCCTCACTCTTCATAAATTTCCTAACTAATCAAGCTTTGGCATTAATGGTGGGGGGAATGGGAAATTAAAATTCCAAAACTCAAATTCAATTGCAATCCATCTTTCTACTCCAAATTCAAGAAGAAGACATTGGATTCAAGCTTCTTGTGCTTAGATAGAAGAAGGATTGATTCTTGCTTGCTTAAAATTTCATTTTCATTGATATTTGGTGCAAAGGTGAGATTTTTATCTCACAAATCTAGTCTATAACTATATTGGGTTGTTGGGAATGATTCCGTATCACTTTAGCATGAATATTTGCTTTTGGTTTGGATTGGATTGGCGAAAAACTCCGATTTTTGGCGTTTTGGCGAAATTTCTGCATTTAGGTCGTTCTGGCCATTTTTAGGTCGTTCGGAGTTAGGTCGTGTGGGTCTTAGGTCGTAGGTCGCGTACGAGATAGCTCCTAGATCGTTCTGACCATTTTTCGCGTGTTCGGAGTTAGGTCATTCACGACCTAGTACTTAGGTCGCTCGCGACCTAACCCTTAGGTCGTTCGCGTGTTATCGCGCTAAGTCGCACTGCCTTGAATCTTCACTTCGGAGTTCGGTCCTTTCACGTTAGGTCGTATGGCTTTTAGGTCGTAGGTCGTATGGCTTTTAGGTCGTAAGTCGTATGACTTTTAGGTCGTAGGTCGTTGGCCTTTTGACCGATTAGGTCGCATGCCTTTCTACTTCGATAGGTCGTTCGGCCATGCTTTCTATTTTTAGGTCGCGACATCTTTAGGTCGTGTTACCTATATACCCCTAGGTCGAAAGACCTTAGGTCGTGCACCTTTAGGTCGCGAACCCTATTAGGTCGCGAACCTCTTTAGGTCGCCTGTCCCTTAAGAAGTTAGGTCGTTCGTCATGTGATGCCTTAGGTCGTTTGACCCGTGTTACGTTAGGTCGCGTAACCCCTTAGGTCGCTTGACCTTGTTTCCTGTTAGGTCGCGTGACCTTGTTTTCGCCCTTAGGTCGTTTCACTTTTAGGTCGCATGACCTCGTCTCCGTTAGGTCGTGAACCTTGTTAGGTCGCTCATCCTTAGCCCGCGAACTTTCTTAGGTCGCGTACCTTTAGGTCGCGTGTCCCCTCTACCTCGTTAGGTCGCAAAGAACATTAGGTCGCTCGACCTCCTTACCCACCAGGTCGCGCACTTAGTTAGGTCGCTCAGCCATTGTGTTAGGTCGCGTGAACCCTTAGGTCGTTAGACCTCATTTTGCTTTAGGTTGTAGGCCTCTTGCCTTCACTTAGGTCGTACCGTTTTGTCGGGGCGCTGCCCCGCACCCCGCCGGGGGCGCTGCCCCCTGGACCCCCGCGACCTGACCGGGCAGGTCGAACCCCGTAAGCGGTGGTGTTGCCCCCGCACCCCCACCTTGGGGGGTTGCCACCCCCCCTGGACCCCCCCTCCGTAGGGGATCTTATCTGAAAAACATTGAGCTGATTTCCTTGGATTTTATTCACATCTCCGTATGCGATTTTTGTGACTGATTGTTTCTACAATTGCTTCTGTGTTTTGTCACTTTATAATATAAAGGTTTCAATACTAGTAGTAAATATCAAAACTCTTTTAACAAACAATTTCAACTCTATTTTTAATAACAAAGCTCTTTTCTTAAACCGTTTTCCAATCTATTAGTATATACAAGCCTTTACCTCACTCGGATGAGAAATCTAATTAAACGACTTAGTAAAACAAGTGGTATGAAACGCTTGCGTTCACTTCGTCGGTTAATTCTTGGACTTGTTCGATTGAACCTCTTGTGACAATTTTATTAGTGAAGATTTACAGTTTGTTCGTAAATATTTAAGTTAAGCAAGTGGTTATGGGACATGAAGCTAAACTTCTATATTTACTAGCTTAGTGTAATTGACACTTCTCGTTGATCTTGATGATCGCTTTATGAATTAGACTAGCAATTGCGCGATGTCTCTTTCATTGCAAGGTTAGACTAGACACCACTTGTGTGATTCCATTCACACATACCTTTCTGCTTTTTGGTTAGTCTTGACCTCAATCTGTGTGATTCCATTCACACATGCGGGGTAGCTCCCCATGGTCTTCGGACCGTCATGTGATAGGCCTCTTTCCCTTTTTATGATTTCTGGATTTCTCGTGTTGATTTCTGGAATTTATGTCATTAACTTGTTATGAGTACAAGTTTAGGGTATGATGCCCTCTTCGAATCTTTGAGAAGATTCTTGTGATATTGATTATCTCTTATTGATTGATCTTCTGTTGATCATTATTTACATACTTATAGTGGTATGTCGTTATGGATGTTTATGTTTATGCCATATCTTTTATGTTATGTCATGTCATCTGATATTTATAGCTAGACTGATCCGTTTATTATTTTCTTAAATAATACTCGGGTCAGACCGAGATGTTACAGGTGCTTCTGCTTGACTTCTTCCTATGGATTCATCACTCTGACTTTTGGCTAACTATTTAGATTAGCAGTTTTTGTTGTATACACTTGAGATATAGACTCATAGTTGTATTCTTTTGTATAGCACGTGTTGCTATTCTTTTGTATTATCGTGGATCTTAATGACCACTACTCTGATGTACACTTTCATGTGTTAGTTATATATTCATATCTTCTTCCGCCTTTGTGATATGGATATCTGTGATTGATTTGTGATATGATTATTTCTATGTTTGTTTCCGAAGATTATTTATAGCCACCGTGTGATAAGCAATTACATGGATGGTCGCTCCTCAACAGCCTTATTCTCCGTGCTAGTTGACAGCACTACTCCGGAGTGTTCTTGGCTAGCGTGGGTATAGAGGTGGGGCGTCACAACTAAATTAAATCGGTTAACTAGATTCTACGCGTTCTAGCTCCCTCGGACAAACCGTAAATCCGATTGATACAAAATTTGAAACCATACAATAATATAACATTACGGATCCGATGAAACTAGTTTCGTCGAAATCCGAGACTGTTTGAAAAATGGCTATTTTAACTCGTCAATTAAATATTAAAATATTCAATTTTCACAAATTAACTTTTAATTCAATTTTAAAAGTTCCATAACATCATTATAACTCCAATATGATTAAATAAAATTTTACAAATCATTTCCAATCACATTAAACCAAATTCCAATTATTTCTGTAATCTCAACTATTAAATTATCGATTTAATTATCCAATTAAATCTATATGATCGAAATAAAAAAAATTATTTGACTTACAAAATTCATTCGTGAATATTTAAAATTAATTAAATATACGAATTTTAAATTGATAGAATTCTGGGTCGTTACAGTTTTCTTTATGTTGATGTTGGTGGTTTTTTAGATCTGAACCTAATGTTTAAAAAAACCTACACATACGCATATCTTAATATTAAAGGAGATCTGTTATTAATGTTGAAATCTACATGTATACCAACATTTTAATTTTTTTTTAATAACTTTACTTTATAATTGATTATAAAATATCTATATGTGGCTTAATTTAAATTATTCACATATAAACATAGGTTATATTTGAATTTATAGATTAAGATATTTTTTCAAATTATTTCAATAAATCAAATTATTGCATGCTTTGGAAATAAATCTTGAATTCAAAATAGTTGACTTGGTCGAACTAATTTAGAATAATTAAAAGATTCATTAAAAATACGCACATCAACAAACACATACACACTTAGTTATATGTACACACACACACACACACTATATTTTAGCATATATACACATATAATTTTAAACAATGTTTTGAACAACTAATGCGTATATAAAGGGAGAATGTGACTATTGCAATGTAAATCACAATACTTAAACACACACATTAACTATGTACAAAATATGATATGTTGCACTTACGCAATATACATTAGTGCGTATTTGGATATACTCACAATACATGCTATGTATAATTTGGTTATCTATGCCATTTAATAAATCAATCAACCAATTTAATTAAAGGAAGAGAAACAAAAGGTTTCCTTCTCTAAATTAAATTAAACAAGCAACAGTCATACACAAATACATATAAGAGTATATTTGATATACTCTAATTTACATAAATAATAAATTTATGTAAATCTTTTAAAAAATAAATATGTTATTTAAATTATTTTGGATTGAATCTAAAATCCCCTTTATACATCATAGGCCCAATAGAACCAAAATAGAAAGAAAAAAATAAACTCTACCAATTTCACCCACTTTCAATTGGCATGGTTCTTTCAAAATACGCTTGCTGAAATAGATATTCTTCAAATTAAATTCAAAAATGAGAAACAAAGGAAGAATGATTTGGAACCTTTAGAATCATACTCTAAATGACCAAGTAGATCAGATTGTCATATCGGAAACTGATCCAAAATCTAACTTGGTTATTCATAATCCTATGAATGCAAGAGATGATGAGGAGGAGGAAAAAAAGGTGAAATTGAAATAGATAATGAGGATGATGTTTAATTTATTGGTGAAACCATTTCCGATGCACAAGTCAAGTTATTGAGCATAAGGGAAACTTTTGGTCATCTTAACCCTACTTTCCAACTCTCAAATCACATATAGTAAAGAGCTATAGTCATCATTAGGTGTTATATAATATTTATTGTTGTATGGTGTTATATTTGTGTTTTACTTGTAATGTGTGTTTTATGTTTAATATTTATATTTTAATAAAATATGTTTTTCATTTTCATACGTTGTATTGATTTTGATTCCCCTCGTGCTTATTAGTTATACATATTTACATACTACTTGATATACATACTTTATGTATGTTGTCTAGTTGTGGTTAAACAGTTCTTTTCTGCCCATATTTTGTTGACGGAAAAGGATGAGAAATATATATATGCACTAGGAAAAAGTATGGGGGGAGACGTAGAGTCGAGGAAGATTCAAATACAAAAATATTGTTGCAATGACCCGAAATTTTGGTCATTTGATTTTGAAATTTGATTAATTTTAAATATTGAATAATTGGTTTTTTAAAGGTTTAAATTTGAATTCAAATATAGAGATTATAAAAATAATTGAATTGTGAATTTAATATTTGGATGGTGATTTAAAATATCTGGTTTTACATTGAATATTAAGTAAATAGATTAACGGTCTTATTTTAATTCCTTTTAGTTAGCAAATAATAACGGAGAATTCAATTGTAAATTTATTAGCAATAATAAATGGTTCAAATAAATAATCAGAAAATTTATTTTAATACAACGACTCAATTTCATTTGGCATATTTTTAATTTAATTTATTTGATTTTCCCTAAGTTTTAATTTGGAAAATATTGAAATTATTTGTTTGACGATTTATTAGCAAACGAAGTGTTTTTGTGATTTTTCGGAAATTAATAAGAAGCGCATATTATTACTTTTTTGATGTTGCATCGCTGCCCTGAGCACGACCGTATTTTTGTTTTGTCATTCGGAGTTCATACACAATATATGACAAAATGCCAGAAAATTTAAAATATAAAACTAACTCAAAACAATTCGTACCAACCAGCACACATTCTTTCTCTTCATATCTCCTTTCTCAAATCACTTTAATAGTAAACAAAAAGAAAATGAAATTGAGAAGCAAAATGGATTTCAAAAATTCATATTTTAAAATCTATTCAATGAAAAATTCAAAAACAATTATCTTTGGAATCCTAGTGGAACGATCTACAAGTTGACATCGATTTAGATGAGTTCGACGGGGATTTGGAGGAGTGGTGGTTTTTCTAGTGTAGGGTTTGGGTTTGATTTATTGGAAATTTGGTTCGTTGATTTGCAAAATTGTATCTGATTTTGGAAAGGGAGGTCGGTCATAGCATGGTGGTGATGGCCGAAGAGAGTTTGCGAAGTGGAGTTTGTTGGTAGCGGCAGCTTATCGATTCGTTGAGTGAGGAGCAAGAACAGAGGAGAGAGAAGATAGGAAGGAGTGCGTTGGTGCATTACATTTTGTATAGGTTTTGGTAACTAGTGAGCGGGAGGGAAGGATTAGAGGTGGGTAATGATAATTTAAATTGTAATCAAGTATTTAGTTAATGTTATCTAAAATCAGTAACTTATAAGTTGTATGACTCTCTCATATGAGGTGCAATCAAGACGAAACTTTTTGTGTTGTGCTCGTATGGTGAAGGCTACGCAATGGAATTGGTTTGTTGAATTTGGAGCAAGTTAAAAAATTTATTAGGATCGGATGTCATTCGATTTTAGTCTAAAGTCGAAATGCTTCGGCGCCAACTGGGATTTCGTTAAGTTAAACTAAGCCCTTTGGATAAATTCGTATGTTATATAGTAGATAAATTGTACTGTTTGAGTTTGCTTGCAATTATTGGTTGTTTGGTTAAAATATTTGGTTTTACAAGCAATTGTTATTTAAAATCGAAATACAGGAATTTTATTGAGAAATCCGGATTTCTCAATATTGTTGCTTTTAAATTTCCATTTATATTCCCATTGATACTATTTTATTTATAACTCTGTTATATGAAATATTATTTGTTGAATCTTGATTGTTTAGCACTATTAGTTACGATATTGTGATAAGTTCAAAACGTAACCCATATAGTGATAGAAAAAAATCAATAACAATATTGGTTAAGTGCTTTTAGTGGCTATTGGCCTCAACTTAGTATTTTGAAAAACTATTAATTGCTTTTGGCTTTAAATTGGATTTTGATTCGAAGAATGATTTTAAATCAAACCTTTGGGATTTCTGGAATATTTTTATTTAAGCGAATTCTGAACTTCCCTAATTTACCCCAACCTTTCTATTTGTCTTTTCTAAACCATTTAGAAATGATTTAAAGTTGTTTAACTATTATTTAATAGTGTTAAAAAAAATTATTTATTCATATTTAATTGTTTTGAAGTTATTTATCAATATTTTAGTATTGTAAAAAGGTTAACTATTTAAATACTTAATATTGTTTGAAGATAATTAATAACTAATATTTATTAATAATGTTTTGGAATTTATAATAGTTATTTATTAATAAAGTTTTGGAATTAATAATTATTATTCATTAATAATGTTTTGGAATTTATAATAGTTATTTATTAATAACATTTTGGAATTAATAATTAGTATTTATTAATATCATTTTGGAATTAATAATAGCTATTCATTAATAAGTGGAATTAATAATTATTATTTATTAATAATGTTTTGGAAGTTAATTATCATTTATTGTAATAATGGGTGAAGATAAATTATTGTTGTTTTATTAATAATGTTTGAAATATTAACTATTATATTTATAATTTTTTGAAGTAAATGATTATCATTTATTAGTAATTTTTTGCTGTTAAAAATTATTATTATAAAATAATGTTTTAAAGTGAATAATATTTATTTATTTATAATGTTCTAAAGTTATTAATTATTATATTAATAAAGTTTTAGAGTTAATAAATTATTTTATTAGTGATTTTGGAAAGCTTATTTATTATTAATTTAGATTTTTAAAATAAATTAATTTATCTGATTAATTGTATTTATAAATAATAAATTGATTTATAAATAGGAATCTCTTTTGATAAAAGAGATTTATTAAAGAGTTTATAAATCAAATAGGGGTTCTAGAAGGGAATTTTATAAGAGATCTTGATAAAGGAGTTTTATAAAAGAACAAAGTTTTATAAATGGGTTTATAAATTTACAAAATGGAGTTTTATAGATTTATAAACAGAGTTTTATCGATGGATTTATGAGTTTATATAAAGAGTTTTTTAAATTGTTTTGGAGATTTATAAAAGAGTTTTATAAATGGTTTTAGAGATTTATAAAAAGAGATTTATAAATGATTTTTGAGTTGTATAAAAAAGGGATATTTATCCAAGTATTGAAAGGAGTACGAAGGGTTTGTGAATATATCTTTGTAAAAGTCTTTTGACACAAGTATTTACAAAGTTATTTTAATTAATAAAAATATCGATTAAAGAGGTTAGCGGTTGCTAATGGACTTAACCAATGTTTATTTTCCTATGGACATAAATCCCTGATTTCATTGTTACTTGTCGTTTATTTGGTAGTTAAATAATCGACTACCAAATTTTGGTCATCTTTGACATAGGAAAAAATTAAATGCTTCATGTGTTCATACGGTTTGAGTTCCCTTGGGAGAACTCATTCTGGTTAAATGTCTCTATATTTAAGGGATATATTAGATATCTTCTTAGGACTCTAGTATAGTCCACTTAATTCTGAAAGAACCGAGAATGAGTCAACTGGAAAGTATAGATTGTTGGTTCAAAGATACTGTGATCGTATATGTTATCCAAAAACTACTTTTAACTAACATAAGCATTCGAATGGAAAACATCTTGAAGATGATTAATGACGGAGTTCTTGAAGTGCAAGGGCTACTTGATGCTAATCCTAAAGGCGATTCTAAAATGGATGTAGTAGAAGTAGTGTCTTCGGTTTCGTTCAGACCTAGAACAAACTTGTATGGATGAATATTGGCACAATAATACTGCCTGGACGGCAGTGTTAGCATTCCAAGTGGAATTGCAATATAAAAGATAATTGTAGCCTCAAGCATCATCAATCAGAAATGACTAAAATAGGGTATGCTTCAGGGCTATGTGGGTCGCACCCATTAGGGTATTGTCATTGCCTTTTCTAGATATATATACATTTATGGATTGGTTGTGCATGAGAGCTCTTGGAAAAGGTTGCAAAAGCAATCAGGGTGATGAAATATTCAAAACTATCTAGTAAGGGATAGGGCCAGTCCTGATTTGCAGAAGGTCCATGTAGGCCCTCGCTACATTATCTAGAGATTGACTGTACAGAACGTAGTCCCTTACCTTGTCACTATATGGAATCCATTCTCCAATAACGCCTTTCATACTTAGTTGTGTACCTATTATGCTGGAATTTAATTAGTGTAACAATTTCGGCCATGATTCAATATTTATTTTAAACCCCAGACATTATTATAATATCAAAAGATTTTCTATGAAATGTTTTAGTTATCGTAAGGTAAAAATCCATTCCACCTCAATTGGATACGTCGTACGAGATACATTTAATTTGAAGGGTTTTTATAATATTAAAATCCAATTGAGGTGTGTTTCTCATGTTAATTTACTGGAATGATCCGAGCGTTATTTTTCTTATAATGCTCAGGTTGGACTCCAGCGTATTTTTAGAATTAGTTTAGATGTCATGGAGCTTCAAGAGATGAGCTGGATGTCCAAGATGTATCTCTCGTATATTCTTCATTTCCACTGCATGTGTTGTTTAATTTGTCAGCATTTGCGACGATGGGATGTTAAAACTTTACGAAATGATAATTAATGATTAAGTTTACTCTAATTTTGATGTTTGTATATTATAGTTTTCTTTTATAAAGATAAGTTGTATATTATATATTACCGACATGATGTGAGATTATGTTCTGTCTTTCTTTCTTTTCCCTAATAATCTATCTTTCCGGCACTCGAATGTTTGGCATGTGAATACCATGGATGTAATAGTGTCAACTTCTGAGGATCGAAATGGCGGGTTGTTACAATTGAATTCTAACTCTCAAATAATATGGTTGTCTTTATCAAAAAGGGAAAGATTGTTAATATCATAAGCATTGATTTTAATGACAATAATCATATAAACATTATTGTTGACTTGTATTCGAGTTATGCAATATTTTCAGATATACTATCAAAATACTTTACAGAGACATACAAGATACTAAATGAATGAAAGCAAGCAACTGAGTTATATATAAATATATATACAAATATATATATATATATATGTGTGTGTGTGTGTATGTATGTATGTGTATGTATGTATGTATGTATCTATGTAGATTGATTAAAGCAACTAAAATATAAACTTGACCTAAGATGAATAAAGCACTTGTTTCAATGGAAAAGGTAATTGAAGAGTTTAGTAAGTCTACCGAGTCTTAGAATCTTGCCAAAGGACCTCTAGTAAATATCCCTAAATAATTTCTTTCATTTAATTCTATTGTAGTCTCTAACATCTTCGTAGAAACATATAATATGAGTTTAAAGGTATGGAAGTCAAATTTGTCTTTTAGAAAAAGAATCATTTTAAGTAGTATGTTGACATATACTATGGGGATATGCCGAGATAGAGGTAGTTATTTTGATTTTCAAATTTCAAATGAAAGAATTTTACGTCATCTCTTTATCAATGGACATATTCTTCATCTTTTATTTACAAGGACCAGGAAAATGAATTTTGACCAATAATTTCTTGATATTCTCTTACTCTTTTATCTCATAATTTTATGAGAAAAAATCCTATACACACTTCCATTCGCTTTGCAAATCCACACTCTTTCATCTGTATCCTTTAAGGATTTGCAAACCACTCAAGATCCAAGAGTTACTTGATTTATCAATCATTCGCTCTCTAGTCTCATCCTATTACTCTTCGAATTTAAAGATATATTGCTACTGGAGGTTTATGGGATCATTGTACTAAAACTACAAGAATATGTATTAAATACATGACAACTTGTCATACTTAATCGTTGCTTGTTAAGAGAAAGGGGTTCTTGCCACCCATCAAGATGAAACGTTATCTTATCACCCGTGAAATTGTAAGGTTGTAAATGTGTTGTTACCGAACATGAAAAGAAATGAAGAAATAGTGAAATTCTATATAAGGAGTATAGAACTGGGCGTAGGGTCGGATATCTAAAACAGTATAAAAAGGTTGGTGCTGTTTACTTTCATTATTCAACTTTAACATTTACCATCTAATTATCTGTCTGTATTTGTGATTTTGTTACTGGTCTAAGAAGATGACTTTTAAATTCATAAGTTAACTTTTAAATAACTAATATACACTATTCAACACCTTAGTGTATTAGTGGCCTTAAGATCCTTCGACATCGGTCTGTTTGGGTATCTCATAAACCAAACTAATAGGTTCTGTTTGCCGAGACAAGATAACCCATACCTCAAAATTCATGTTTGATGTTTACTCTCCAAAACCCAAAATTCAAACGATAGGCCACAGTTGAGCTGTCGGAGATGTCGCTATCGTGTCTATCTTCTCCTTATTGCCAGTTGACTACTAATTAGAATCCCTTGCTCTCCTGAGCAACTTTTGATGTCGTGGGTGTTGCATCGGTGATGACATGCACGATGAAACTACGAATATGCATGCACAATAAACATGCTTATGGAAGGATGAATTTCTTTTTATCAAAACAGTTATACACATGTCTTTGTGTGGGAAGGTTGGCGAGGTAGGTCTGTATAATACTTCTAATCCAAAGTAATTCAAAAATATAATAGTTAGGTTATAATAATTTTGGTTCGAGATCCTCGATAATCCAACTGAATGAATACACTTTCAACTATCATCTTCGCTTTGAGAGAATATTTCTCCAAATCAGTGTTGAAGTTGCAAAGTCCACCATTAAGGTATAATATATGAATTGACAGAGATAAGAAAAGGTTATCTTCTTTGAATGAGACCTCTAAAACTATATACAACATCAATTTGTTATGTAAATATCTCACCGAATTCACTGTTTAAGGAATGACCTATTATAAATGAGATCTTATCTCATTCAATGTATTTAATTAGTCTATGTCTGCGTATTTTGGTCTACTTTACTTTTAATATGTTTTTAAAAATATTTATTTATAATATATAAAATGCTAAATTAGCCTAAAATAAATATTTAACATTTTTTCATTTTATTAACTGATTTTAGATCCTTCAATAATTAATTAATATAACCATTACGTTAATTTCTCCATTGTAATTTACAATTTCTATAAAATATTTCTTTGAATTATTTTCGTGCGAAAGCTGAAAGTTGTAGTGTGAATTTAAACCCTAGCGATATTTAAAAATTTAAATATTAAAGTTTGTATGGACTTTGTTGAAGCATAGCAGTGGACTCGAGTTCAGTTAATTGCAGATCATCTACATAAAGTCCTACTTTTAATCATTTAGCCACATCCATTACCAATGGTATATTATACATATTTTATTTTCGTCATCAGTATATCATTTAGAGATCTAGAGCTCGAATAGTGGTCAAACTCTAATATTATCTGTAGTTAATTGTGAAACTCAACATTCAAATTTATGGTTCAATCTGATAACATTTATTAGTTAATAAATTTACTTTGACTAAAGTATTTGACTTTTAATTGACTACCAATTATGGTGATACAAACTTTTTATTATTCAAATAAAACGGATCCTCCTTTGAATAATGTTTCACTTCAAATGATTCAACTTATACCAACTACGGTCTTAATACTATCATTGTTGTCATGCGATTAACCATAATCAAGGTATAATTTAGATACTTAAGAGTCATGGTACTTTAAGTTAAAATACTATTCCATGTCATCGCATAAGATCTTTTATTTGACTATTGATAGAGTTTGGGTATGCCCTAGGGGCAATTACATAATTTGTTACATATATCTAACTCGATAACCAATCTTGCTCGAAAAAAAGGTGTTTCCTTTCCGTTATATACTTGATATAATGGTTTATCTTAATTAATTAATTTAATTAAAGGTATATTTAATTAAAAAAATCCATAAATGGTATGTTTTGTGATGGTAGTTACAAAGTGTTATGAGCGTGAGTAAGTTATCACAATGAAAATAAATATACCATTTTAAAATATTCCTGGTCAAGATGTGTCGAGACTGGATATCGATACATCCCTTGAGACTAGAATATGTAACGCTCTCCAAATGTTGGACAGTGCATTACTCATGACTGTTAGGGGCACCAAGGGGTTACGTATTGATAGTTATTGAATAACTATGGAATGGCCCAATTAATAGTTTTCTATTGGTCAATATAATTAAGGTCAAACAAAAAATATTGATATAACAAAATTACACAGTTCTCTTGACTTAAAAGTATTGTTAATCTTCACACATGGAAGCTTTTGGAACTGGACCAGCCCATAGAGGAAGCAATGGGTGAATTTCAAAAAGAAGTTAATATTTTGGACCTTTATTGGGCCTATGAGGTCTAATTTATTTAGAATATTTATATATTTCTTTTTAAATAAAATCATTATTTTATTTAAATTTGTTATTTAATTGTATTTTACGTAATTTGTATTACATTATATGTATATATATGTACGTATTTATGTATGTATGTATCATATATAGATATACATGTGTATGCATGTGTAACGTAGCAATCCGTGCAAGGTATAACATGCTCGTGTATAAGTGTTGGGGTTTATACCGCAATGGACATGGTAGCTCATCTAATATGCAAATATATTGTCCAAATGTATGTTTATATATATTAATTTATATATACAAAATATTAAAACTATAGATACATATATATAGACAAATAAACTATAATTTATTTGATAATTTTATATTTATAAATATATATATATTAAATATATACCTATGTATATATATATAATAAAATGTATGTATATATAATATTTTAAAATATACAAAATGTATATATTAAATCTATGCGTATACCAAATAATGCACATGGTAGGAAAAAAATTATTTTAGTTTTTATATATATATTTTAAATAAAATATCCATATGGACATTGTTTAAAATTAATAAAAATTATTATTCTTAAAAAAATTGTAAAATTTTAATTAATATTTTGTTGTTAGAATATTTAATGCATAATTTTATAATTTAAAAATCAATTTTAAATTTTGCTTGTTATTTAAAACGTTTAAAAATAAAAAATAATTGCTGAAAGTCTATCCAATACTAATTTGATTTTATAAAATATAAAATATATTTTATATGAAATATGTTAATATTAATTTAGATATTAATTAATTTAAAACAAAATCTAGGTAATATATATATTATTTTGTCCCTACTAAAATATTTCATATATGATACTACTTATATAAAATTATTAAATCATATTTTGCGTATAGTAAGATTTAGTATTAAATTTATAAAGCTTAAATGTATAATTAAATTAATAAAATAAAATAAATGTTTTTATTTGAGTCATGCACTTTATAGATATGTAAATGACATAGTTTTTTTTATTAAAAAGGAATATAAACCTACCACCAATCCAATTACGACAATATTTTTATATATTTGAATCGTCATCTAATTGATAATATTATATAAACATTAATATTCATAACTTCACTATTGATCTACCTTATATCCAATGCATGTGAGAACGCCTTGAAATGTTGAAATCTACTCCTAGAACAATTTTCCACTTCGGTAAAGTGCTAGTCCTTGAACCAATGACCACCAGTTATCGAATAGGATATGTATATTATGATTTAACTTTGGAAATGGAGATATGGGAAGTGCAAGAATTCGTCCAGATGTTGGAGATAAGGAGGCTTCAAAAAGTCCTCAGATAAGTGTGGATAACGATGCTTTTATAGTGGAGAGATTAGAGACAAGTTACATTGAAATCCTATTTTATCTCTTACCGATTCTCTTTCCTCATCCACGCAAAACAAACCCACCAAGTTGTCATCATATAGCCGCACCCATCATAGCTTCATCATGGCTGAAACACACCAGCCCCTAATATTGCTCTCTTATGGAAACTCCTAGCGCCTTCAGCTAATCCTGAAACTACTCTGATCTGGTCCGAATATAAAAATACCCGGATCAGTCTGGCAAATCAGCATGAGAAACTCAATTCATACATGATAGTGTGATAGATTGGAGATTTGTGGCAGAAACCTTTTGAAAAGAAAGAGTATCTCATAAGACCACGTCGCATATAAACACGGACGGGTTTTTACCCTATGATAACAACAACATTTCTATCAAAACATTCGATACTATTTTTAATGACATTCTTTGAAAATATTTGCAAGTAAACTCATTAATCTTAAACGAAATTATTACATTGATTAAATTCCAGCATACTAGCTACAAAGTGGGTTCTACAAATAAAATGGCAGGCACTTACTGGAGAATGGATATCCATACAAATGACCAGTTGAAGGGACTACCTTTCGGCAGTACATCTCTAGAGGAATGTACTGAGGCTACAGAACATCTGCCCTCTAACAACACAAGACTGGCCTACCTCTACACTTAGATGGTACTGAATATGTGATCACCCCAGTCGTTACCGACCTATTCAAGCGCGCTCTAGCATACACTATATTAATTTAAACCCAAACGTCATAGAGGATAGAAATATATCAATAGGGGGATGGTCATACACTAATGGTTGTAAACCACATAGTCTTTCTACATTTACCCTGATTTGGCCATTTCCGGGTGTGAAGCTTGAGGTGATGATTACCTTTCACAAAGCACATCATCTTTCCTCTTTGAATGCTATATTGTCATTCCATAATCATGCAACTGATTTCTATAAACCTGTAACTCTTGAGCTCGTACGTCTCAGGAAAGGGTGTTAAGCTAAGAGAAGTTGCCTTCTCCACCGCCAAGCAGATGATACATTTATGATATTAATTAATGTGATTTTAAAATGCAATGTCGGACATTCGTCCATACAAGTTCGTTTTGGGACTGAACGAAACCAAAGGCACTCCTCCTACCGCATCCTTTTTATGGAATCACCCATAGAATCAACAGGGATTAGTCCTTGAAATTTAAAAGATTTCCATAACGGAATACTACTGCCAAATATAAGATACGGTAAATTTCTCCAAGGGTCCAGTGGCAAGTAGCCCTGCATCATGAACATCCTCGTCTTCAATGATCTTATCTTCAACATGTTTTACATTAAAACGTAAATTGGTTCGAAGTGGTTTTCAAATAGGAATCACCAAGATCCGACCCCTGTCTCTTCAAAATCCAACTTTGATAAAAATGCAAATATGCATATATAGGATCTGTTAAGCCTCTTTTCTACCGATAAATCAAAATCCTTTTTACTTTGGAAATCTTCACGTCATTTACTTTCAAATCAAATAAAATTCCATCTTTCAAACGCATGTCTTTACTAGGTCAAAAACAATGTTATTTAAGATACCGTTTACCGTAAACCCAAAACTAGTTATATTGAGTAAAAGATTAGACTAATTTACCCAGATAAATTTCCATATTCAACTCGTACTGTTTGTGGAATAATGGTGGAAAAATACTTCTTTTAACTTTATGCGGATAGTGCACATTTCTCTTCTTATAACTTAAATACAAAGTTTTGATTAGAACATTCTTTTTTTACTGAAAAACCTTGTTTAACCATTTTTATTTTAGAAAAGCTTAAATATGATCATTTCAATTAGAGCATCCGGGCTTTCCCTTCGATCTGTTTCATCCCTCGCCTAGAAAGAGAAAATAGAGGCCAAGTAAATTCAGGGCACTGGTTGCTCCATTCCTAACTTTAGTTACATACCTTGTTTTATCTTCCCAAATCTCACAGGCGGGAAAAATGTACTAGTCGTTACCGCATACTCATTCTATTTATTATATTTCATACTTTCAAGGAAACGTCCTAATTATTGTTTAAGTATTATAAATAATTTCTCTTAATCTTTTATTTAAACTCATATAAAAACTTCCAAATCATCATTTATCACTTAATTGTTCATTTAAAATCATTTATAAATGATTTAGGAAAGAATCGCCAAGCTTAAAACTTCATTTCTAAAGTTATTGAAACAACAGCGGAAAAGTGTTATGGAAGTGCTTAAAAGCTGATTCGATGTAAAACAACTTTTCTAATATTTAAAAATCTATATTTTCAATTAAAATCTCTTTTAAAACACTTTAACATATTTATCAAATTTATTTCATATTTTTATTCATTTAAAAATATTCATTTTAAAGAATTTTATACTGGTCACTTAATTACAAAAGCGTGATTTTCCTGAATACTTGATTGGACATATTTTAAGATCTACAAGATGAAATTTTGATTTTCTTTCTTTATTTAAAAACTATGGATATAACAGTCTAAAAAATTCTTATTTCAAAGAATTCCGAGCTATATTCCACTTCGTGTACCCATTTGAATCATTCGACGCGAAATCGTGAACTACCGTTACGCGACGCGCCAAATTTTGACTCGTTCTTCAGTATTTGTTGTAACACTTCCAAATCATCTTTATTTGCTTATAACCATGTACAAACAATACAAAATCAATAATTTATCATTTTGATTATTAATATCTTTTTTTCATATATTTCAAATAACTCATATTATATTATTATAATATTAAAATTGCCATCTTTTGAACTTTTTAAACCATATACAATTTATTTTGAAACTTTAAACTTTAGAAATTTATTATCTTTTAAAACTCAAACATTAACTTCCATTTCAACTGTAACAACCCGTATATTTTACGATTTCATATTTAAATATTTTATTTAAAATTATCGTCGTTGATTTAATTTAAAATCCGAAACATGACTTGTCAGTCGAATCCGGACTCGAGACCACTTCCGTTGATTTTAAAGCGACTTTTAACTTGTTTGAGTATAAACGTTGATATGTTTGGAGTTGATTAAAATTTTGGTATTTTCATTTGGGCTTTGGGTTATGTTCTACTCTATTAACCCAATAAGAGAACCCAAACTCCTCTACAAAACACCCCTAACTCCTTTCCTCTTCATTCATTCCACTCACAATTTCCTAACACTCAAAGCAAAAGGGAAAAAGAGGGAAAATCAAAATTCCTAAGCCCTAGATTCTTAGGAAATTCAAATTCAGGTTAGAATCATCTTCATCTTCTCAATCTCTTTCCAATTTTCAGAAATTCCTATAACCTAACTTAGGAAAAACTTTGCATTTGATCATAGATTGAAGGTTCTAGAAGTGAAGTTGAAGAGAGATTGATCTTGCTTTATTTTAGAGCTTCTCATTCCTTGTTTTTGAATTTAAAGGTGAGTTTTGAACTCACATCTATCTCTATAGCTTTCATTGTTGTTAGGTATTGTAGGATCGATTTCACCCTTGAGGGGGGTGAATAGGGTGATACTATTAATTATAAAAATTTAATAAAGTATATAAAATAATTTCAACATAGATATTGCAGCACAGATAATAGCAGAATAATAAAAGCAGAAAATAGAACAACACGGATTTACCCAGCTTCGACAAAACTCTGCCTACGTGCTACCCTCAAGGTTTCCACTAGAAATTAAGTAGTCAGAAACTTACACACGTAAACTCGTGACACCCGCTATCGGCTAATCTGAATCTATGCTTAAAACCCTACCACAATTCAGCCACGGAGTTACGAATTCTCGAACTACACCACCGTGGTTCATCCCCTAGTCATACGACTAGACTTTATTACTGTTTAAAAGAAAAATACAAATTTAAAAACAATATAAAAACAAAAATCCTAACTGAAGTCTTATATAATTAAAAACAAACAAATAAAACAAGTCCAGCCCAAATAAAAAGAATAAGTGATAAAACTGTTCCTCTTTTTGTTTCTTCGGCCTTGTATTATTGTGTTCTTCTTAGTTCAAGATTAAGGCTTTCGTGGAATTGAGGCGCCGCTTCAATTGATCGTCGTTGCATCCAATACTTTCTTTTATCAGTGATTGCTTGTGGCTGCGAACTCGAGATCGAATAATGCTTTGAATTAAATTGGTATGTTTGTCCCCTTTTCAATTTATATTATACTTGACTTGATTCGTGTTATTGGCTTTTTCCTTTCTATTGTTTCTTGAACTTGAATGCTTTTAAATACCGATGATGTTAACGGGTTAAATAGTGTTCGAACTCTTAAAATTTCGTTCGTATTGAATCTTTTGAATTTATCGGTTAATTTTGCTCGGTCATTTGATTTTGCTTGAATGCTTGAGATTGATCCTGACCTTTTCAATACGTATATTTTCCGATTGTATGGTTATCCCGGTTTCAATTTCTGACTAGTTCGACTTCCTTGGTTACCCCGGTTTTAACTAAAATTGATTTTGTTTCCGTGAATTTCTGATGACTTCGGTTTCTTAATTTTTGCTATCACCTTACTTTGATTTGTGTTCATGCCTAATAGCATTTTCGACGTGATGCTTGTGTACATGCTTACTGCATCCCTATACTTCATGTTGTACGGTCTTGTTTCATGTGATGTTGTATGTTAGCTTGCATTTTGAACTACTGTTGCATTGCATGTCATTTGTAATGTGCATTCATATGGTCTGGTCTGGACATCTAATGCATTGTGGTTCGACGCACTTGATTTTTTCTTGATGTGGTTGCTTCTGGTTTCACTGTGTTTTTTGTCTGATTGTATTAAACTTGTTCATACCATATATGTACATACATACATATGTATGTGTGTATATGTGTGTTGTGATGTGGGTCTGTTGGTTCATTACTCTGGTTGATATTGTTTCAACTCCACTGTCGAATCTTGTGCTTGATCATATGCATATTGCTTGATGCTTGGATCTACTTGTGTACTTCATGGTTGCATTCATTATTGGAGTTACTACTGTCCACTGATGTTGGTCTTCATGTAGCTTGTCTGCACTTGGTTTCACTACATAACTTTGAATTTTTGTGAGCTGAGCATTTCGACCTGTATTCAGTTGTATGCATGAAGTTATGTGTGATATTGGTTGTTTGGAACAAGTGACTTGTTTGCAGTGTTGTTTCATTGGTCTTGTAATCTGGTTCAGGTTGCAGTGATGGACTCTGGTAGTTCTTGAGTCTGGTTGTTTTGTTTGTCTGGTAATTATGGTACATTTGTATATATGTTGGTTTAGCTGAACCAGTTCATCGTATTCATTTGCAAGTTGAATTAATCCATTTGATTATGTGATGAGTTGCATTGAGCTCTGTCCACTATTGTACATGTAGTGTCCTCATGTTGCATTGCATTTGAGACATTTCTGGTTTGCATTGTGTTGTATACATGTAACTTCGAGCCAGTACATATGAACTCTTTTTATCCATACCATATATGTCAGTGGTCTTTGTGCAGCCTTTTCTGGCTTGATGTACATTGATTTGAAAAAAATGCCTTGTAAAAATAATCGAGCTAGTTGTGCATATACTTCCAAGTTTTCAGGCTTGCTTTGTCTTCACTGGCGCTTGCACTGACCAGTTTATTACATTCACCATGCTTGTACTTGATCTTATTTCGTTGGTGCATCCCTTATTGTCACTGTCTTGAGTCCTGTGTAGTTCCATTGGTTGTTGCAGTTTGACTGTGCATATTGCACTTATGAAGCTTGCTCGTGCATATTTGAGTTTGTATTGATTATTGATTTGAAACTTGTGATAATTTGAATTTGTACATTTAGATTGCACCTGTGTTGAATCTAGCTTATAGCTCAGGTTTGACCTTGTGCTAATATCGTGACTTTATTTGGATTTCACTTGAGTTGAACCCGGCTTTTGATTGGGTTTGACCTTGTGCTCACCTGTCCCTGTAATTTTATCAAGTGTATATCGGTGTGCAGAGCTTTGTGGCATGTACAGTGATACACTGTGCATGTCACAAGTTGTTCGTATTTGATGAATTCAAAATTAAATGATGACGAACAACCCAAATAACTGAGGCAAATAATATTTCAAAAATACACATTTAGTTTTTGTTTACACTGCAAAAATTATTTCTTTTTCAGTTTTACTACTTCAGTATTTATTTTGCAGATTGCTTTGATGCTGAATTCAATCTGAAATAGAGTTGAAGATAAATACAAGTGAATGAGTGATATTGTAACGACCCATCTTCTTAGACAATTTAAATCGACAATAAACCAAATATGTCTGATTCAAACCATTTAAAAGGGAGGATTGTCAATGGGGTAAATAAGAAAATAATAGAAAATAAAAAAAAGGAAAAAACAGAAACCAGAATCTCGTAGCGGAATGACAAAATATAATAATCAAATAAACAGTTCATGAAGCAGTTTTACAAATGACATTTGATTATACTTTTACAATTCAAATTAGAGTTATACATACATCAAAAAATAAAAAATTAATGCAGCGGAACACAATAAGCAGTGGGGTAATAATAATAAATTGCAATAATATACTGAAACTTCGTCTTCGTCCTCCAGAAAATAAAATGGTCTTCAATACACTGAAAAGGCTCAGAATGACCTGATCATAATGAAAAACAATACACTTGAGTCAAAACTAAAAATTCCTACGTAAGTCAAATCGATCTCAAATTAAAATATAAGTGCAATGGCTTCAGAGATTTTATAGGATTTTTCATCTCCTATCAAGTGTACAACGTGAGTGCAGTAATTTACGAGATTTCAAATAACTCGAAATACCAATTTTAACCACTTTATCTAAAATAAATCCAAAGTTTAAATTAAAAACATAAACTTTTAAATAATTCATTTTCAATAAATAATCCAAATTCAAGAAATTATATGTGTATATATCATTTCAACCCATAATTTAAATGTCTTAATTATCCAATTCTAAAATAATTCAAAGGACCACTTAAATGATGTCAATAATATAGAAGGTGGTAACAGGGACGTATTAAAATAAATAAACAACCATATATCCAACATATCAATCAATAAGCATCCATTTCAAACAACATCCAAATCAAACAATATATTTCTACATATAATAGTTATCAATATCGGGGTTTAACTATCAATCAAATTCCAATATAAAATTAAATGTCAATTCAGATTCAGTATCAATTCAAATGTGAACTTAAATCAGCAAACAACAATAAAAAAAAATTATATATCACACCATATATTTTATTTAACTTGCAATGGAATTTTTAGTATTACGTGAGTGGGTTGAATCACTCACCTTTTTGCTTTTTCTTTTCTAGCCAGATTTGGATCTGCAACTACTTTCTCATTTTGTTTTTTTTCTTTGCTATCTTAATCTTTTTTTTATAGATAGTTTTGGAGAGAAGATTATATAGATCTGGATTTGAAGAAAAATATATGGAAAGAAGAGAATGTTTGGAAAAGAAAAAAAATAAAGAAGTAGAAGAATTGAAAAAAGAAAAGAAAAGGAAGCTTTGAAAAAGAAGAAGGTTTAAAGAATAAGAAGAAGAAAGAGAAAAAAAGCTTTGGAAACAGGAGAGAAAGGAGATTTGACAAAGAAACATGAGAAGAAAAAAAAGGAAGGAGGAAGGTGAAGAAAGACAAAAAAATGAAGCTAGAGAAGACGAGATTTTTTAAAAAAAATGAAATGAAACTACAAGAAAGAAGATTGAAAGTGAAAAGCTAATAAAGCTAAATATAAACAAAGTAGAAATTGAAATAAAGTAAAAATATGTACAACCCTGAAAAAATGGTAGATATTAAAAGATGTGAAGGAAAGAATTAAAATTATGAAAAGTAGGTAACGTTCATGAAATGAAAAGACTTTAGACAATGTAAATGGAAATGAGTGATGGAATAAATGAGGAAACAATGGAAAAAGTGTGACAATTATTAATTAGAAAGGGAATTGATGGACAACTCTACTCTATAAACAAACAAATTTCAAAATATTTGTTCACTCAATTAATTTTGTTAACCCAAACCATACAAAATTTGACATTCATTAAAGATTTAATTACCATAACATAACTAAATTTGAGCACACCAATTTACATAACGGGGACCGCCGCTATATAAAATAAAATATGAACCATGATTTAAAAATTCAAATTTAAAAACAATATTTTCTCGACACATAATTATGAACTCAAATATTTAATTTATTTTAAATTTCAAGGTTCGTAATAAAATCACTTCCATGCAACCTATGCCTGCTATTTAACTACCGTAAAATGTTGTTTTAAAAATTCAATTTTCTTTTTTTACAACGTTATATTTATATTCGGAATGGAAACGTTCGCTTTATTTTCCTCAAACATTCTTTTATCTTCCTTAAAATGCTTATTCATTACTTGCAATTCATAAATGTAAACATTCTTATATTCTAAGATGATCAACTTATACAATATTAAATCTATTCTTATATTTCCAAATAATGTACATTCCAAATAAAAACATTCTTAGATTAAATTATTCACTGCACTTTGTTTCTTTTTCCTCTTTCAATTGAAAGATTTCAATAAATTTATTTCTAACTAATTTTATTCTTCCACTTCAAAACAGATCATAATTGATGAAATCAATTAAATCAATACGTGAACATTGTAATCCGTATTTATACTCATGCAAACACTTTATAGACATGCAAACACGTTTATAAAATTACAGTATCCAACAAGCATTAAATTACATACTAAATAAATGTTTTTCTCTATCAATCAATATTCATTTAACTCATTATTAAAACTGACATTTATTATTTCAATTCCTGTTATTAAATTATATTCTAATACGTGTTAGAACCTTCCACTTTATTGCTTCATTGTAGTTTGTTGTTTTAGAATTTTATTTATGGTCCAAACTTATGATCTAATAACATTGTTAACATTTATTTTACACTTCATTACGTTAATATACTCCAATTTCCATCCTTTATTCGTATTAACTACTATATTTCCATTTTATTGAATTTTGGTCAATTTCACACATTAATTATAATTAAAGTCTCAACTAATTTATTTACCTTGGTTTCATTGTCTTATTAAATCAATTATCACCTTACATACATAGTCAACATTGTTATATCTTCCATTACATAAGTATTTTACCATTTCATCTTACCTTTCATTTTCGTAACCTATTATTTCGTTGATTGCAATAAATTCACTTATTGAAATTTTCAATTTCAATAAATTTGAGTAAACTGATTACCATCCTTTTATTCAAATCAAAGGTCATACTATGATAAAAATTTACATTGGTTACATTGTACAGAATCAACGTTTTTACCATTATCAATTAAACCTACATTAACTGCACTAATTAACGGAATTAATTACCATTTATTTCCAATTAAATTTATTAGACCAAATAAATAGGTAATATATATAATAATTATCACCATTAGCCTTTAATTAGATTTATAAGTTTATTACTTATAAACAAATGTTACCATTTCTTTCATAACACTAATTTTATTCAATTTCCATTAACAATATATTATTTCATTGATGAATTCAATATTTACATTCTCTTTCCTATGTTCACTTTATAACCAAGTATAACCTTACACTATTTCAATAAATTGGAATTCCATTCGAATTGTTAATAATTAGCTTTAATTAACATTGTTGCATTTCATTTTAGTATTATTCCAGTTACAAATCTTAAATTTTAATTTCTTCCAACATTTAATTACAAAAATCTTATTAAATTTACTAATTTTAATTGTCGAAAATTACGGGTCATTACACTCTCCTTCACTCAAAACTTTTCCTTCCCAAAAAGAAAAAAAAAGGAAAAGAAGGAATTAAGTAATCAATATATCTTATTCAAAATATTAAATTTGTAAACATGTTCGTGTTATATATATATATATATATATATATATATATATATATATATATTCACATGTGTGCGCTCCTCTATGAGTAGAGGATCACACATTTTTCTCAAAAATTTATTTACAAAATAAATAATTTAAATAAAATATATTAATTTATAAACAATTATATCCTTTTACATTCAAATTAACAAAAGTTTTGAAAACATTGCACAAAAAATTTCTAAGCCCAAAATTCATGAAAAATTTCGACAGAGTCTCCTTTGTATAGAGAGGCTCGGGAGAAATCATAATATCAAAATAACAGAACATGTCATGTATTTTCAAAATAATATATCCCTACAGTGGAGAAACAATATAATATCGCTAGAAAACCGTAATCCGAGAAAGTACCTATTTGTCGGGAAAATAACGTTTATTATATGAAACAAAAAGCAGTAGCAATTTCTTCCATGACCTTTATTCCACTTATATAATCCAAAGAGGTTAATAATTATATAGAAGTGAAATGATTATATTGTTTTAAATTAATAAGAAACAACCAACATAACATAACAACAATCACTTTCGACCAAAAGCATATCATCATCACATAAAATCAAAATAAATCAATGCAACATAACAATAATCTTTGCAAATAAGCATACATCTTTACAAGGGATCAAAGTAATCAACCACTTCTGAAGTTACAATCATTAAATTTAATATAGTATTCATTTAATTATTTACTTTAATTATCAATAGCGTCAAACATTAACTTAAGTTCATAATTCTTTGCTTACAATATTCACTTTCTATTTCATTTTATTAAGTAGCGCTACAATTATAACTCAGGTTTATAACTATTTCATATCAAATTTCTTATTCATAAAAGTAAATTTCATTGAACACTTGCTGTCACGACCCGAACTCGATGTCCGACAAATAACATCAAATTCGTTTCGCGGGAGCTTGCAACACCATTAAATGATAAATAACACAGCGGAAATAAAAGATGATATCACTGATATAACATGAATACAATATCCGATACATCAATTTGATACAATGATAATCATCAACATCAGAGAATATACAACACAAAATACAGCGGAACACGATACAATATGAGATAAGTCTTCTCAGAATATAATACTGCAACTCTGATCCAAAAAGCTCCAAAGACAAAGCTCCAAAACTCCTAGCGCGATCCACCATCAAGATTGCACCAAGCTAAGTAAGTCTCGTCCATATCCAAAGACTGAACTAGCTCTAGATGATCTACTGAACCTAATTATCTGAAAAACCAAACTCTAGACTGCCCGTGTGGAAAAATTTTGAGCACCCAGAGTTTAGGAAATAAACAATAAACTCTGGGTCAGTCGTAGGACTGGTGTGAGCAAACAAAACAGTTTGTCTTTAAAACAATCAAAGATTAAAATTTTTATAATAGCAATGCTTTTGCAAAATGAGACTACCATAAGGCCTCCCGCACACACACACAATGCAAACGCAGAATCGGAGGATATTTCTCCTTATGATAGTTAAATATTCTTGATACGCAAATTTCTTTAATATGATTACTATAAGTGCAAAGTGCAGAAAAACTTTTCGAAAGTATAATATAAATCTTAGCCAGCATAGACATTTCGAACTATGCCTACTATAGCTACCGTCCAAACAGTGGGGCGCCACCATAAGTAGATGGCAGGTAATACAACTAATACCATACAAGGCTCATATTGGATGAATGGATTTTTTCCAACAAATGGTCATGCCAAGGAAATTCCCATTGCCACATGGAAACGCCTCTGGAAGGACGCCCCAAGAACCCAACTGGATCTCTGCCAAAATAAGGCCGGCTACCCCCCTTCCCGGGGAATATACAAAACCTCAGACATGCCACTCCCGGTCCTTTGGGACCTTTAAACAAGAGCTCTCTAACCAACAACATCACACAGTAAATAATATAGTGTGTCCACATGAGTAAGTGTCTGGACTCCATACCATGATACTACCCTTTTCCAAAAGGAATGGTCATATCCTAGGGAAGCTATCCCTGAAAACCTTGCCGCACAGTTCCTGTTTCGACCATTACCGGTTTGTGAGGCTCGACGAAGTCTCGTCCACAAAGCTACGCTTTTTACAATAGCCACGCTTTGATCAAAAAATGATCAGCAACACTCAGCATGCCACATTACCAAGTGGGGAATATATCGCTGATAATCTTCAACTACATTACCTCTGAGCTCGTACGTCTCAGAGAAGGGTGCTAATGCTAAGAGAATAAATTCTCTGCCACCAACAGAAATGTATTTGAAAGAAATCTGCTTTATATCTCAAAATGTAATGTCAGACATACAATCCATTCAAGTCTGTGCTGGGTTCGAACAGAACCGAAGGCACTTCCAAAGAAGCCCTTGCAATCCGGGTATTCACAATCCCGATCGAACTTCCCATCACTTAGGGAATCTCTATACCGTAGCTACTCGGTGCAGAGACAATCGATGGGTTATCCTATCGTTCTCGCAAATACCCGGTCTTCACCACCGGTCTTCAAATGCTGTCCATAACGACGTATCACATATTCGGAATGGGTTATACGACCCAAAAGGTCCTTTCCCGGCTAACCCGAATAGTGAGTGCAACATTTAAAACATATGGATATGGGATTTCAATTAAGTCACAACTTAATAATTCCAAACTTTCTTTCAAATGGTTTAAACCAATTACCATTTCAAATCTTCTAAACAAAAAGATTTATTTCACAAAGTTCACTCAGTTTCACAAAGATTCATTTAAGGATTTCAAAACAATTTCCATTTCAATTGAATTAATTTATTTAAATCTTAAAATCAAGATTTTCCTCATAGCTTCCAAAACTGTTTCCAAAGATTCATTCATAACTTGGAAAATCATTTTCAATTCAAACTTGAAATCCCTTAAATACAATTTGAAATTCATTTCTCATATGAAAGCTTTTTATCATTTAGAAACAATAGTTTTATTTTGGAAAAACCCGATTGTATTTATACAAGTTAAAAATCTTTGAGTTAATTCAAATTCTCACAACAATACTTTAAAAATGGTTTTAAAACACCATATAAACTTGTATACCGTTTTTAAATCATAAATATAGAATTCAATTTCAGATATTGAATTCAAATTATTCAGATTTCAAATCTTTATTGAGTTATTCAAAATAACTTTCATTCTTAAAACACCTTTTCAAAAACTTTTCACATTTAAAACTTAATTTATTTCCAAAAATATTTGAATTTAAAATTCAAATTCAAACTTATTTAAAAATCTGTGACTTAATCGATTTCTACGTGAAATCCATATTTGTGTGTGTATAAGTTTGGTCCAGGGGTTTAACACAATAGTGCAACATCATTCAATCATCACATATCAAATACGACAATATATCCGATAAGCGATATAAACTATAACGCTTGTCTTCATTCACAGATCACAGATATACATATCACAGGTAATGAATTACATCACAGATAATTAATTACATTACAGATCACAATACGAATCAGGATATAACACAAAGCATCACATGTCAGGGATATCAAACAATTCATCATCCAATCTAATCCAAACATCCCTAAATAGGGTCAATTAAATTATCTGATTAATTTAAATCAGATTAATTCCTATGAGTAAATTCGCTAGTCATAGTAAATTAATAATTAATTAATTTCAAAACATTTAATAAATTATCTTTTAATGAAATCATTCATTAACTCTTTATTAATAATTAATCCTTAATTTATTATCTTTAAATAAATTTGCAATAACTAAGTAATTACTCCTTAATTAATAAATCTTTAAACCTTAATTAAGTAATTAAATCTTTAATTATTTATTTAATTAACCTAAATCATTAATTAATTTAAATAATAAATTATCCATTTTAATTAACTTAATTTACAAATTAATTCCTATTCCTTTTCAAATTATTAAATTAATAAATTATTTTGAAATCAATTATTAGGTCTTAATTACTAAATTTATTACTTTAAATCATTAAGTAAAAATCTAAATTATTAATCAAACTTAATTACCCATTTATTAATTTCTAATTACTTAGTTAATCAATTATTAATTCTTAATTAACTTAATTTACAAATCAATTTGAACACTCAATTGTTTTATAAATCAATTTAATTAGAAATTGTAAATCATTCTTAATTTCTTTTCAAAATCATTAATTTATAAACATTTTTTACCTTTATTATCATTTGATAATCTTCTTTATGCTTTGGAAATCAATCTATTATAGTTATAAAAACTTTAAATGTTAATTAACTTAAATTCTTATTTTAAATTTAATTATTTAAAATATTAATTAGTTTATTAAGTATCAACTTAGTTTATTAAAATTAGTCATACGCCTTTTATTCAATATAGTCAATATTCATTGCCTTAAAATCTGTTGACAGTAAAGGTTAAACTTTTATTTCGGTCCAAACTCATATTCATAGTAACCCGAGCAAACCCAAGCAACTCGGGTCCAAGCCCGTGTATTTCCCCACTTTCCCCAAGCGTCCCTGTACCCTTTTCTTCTTCTTCTTTTTTCTTTTTTCTTTATCTTTTTTTTTCCCTTTCCCAGGTTCTAAGTACCTAACACAAAATAGCCCAGATATACTCGCGCACGCGAGTTCCATCCCGAAGCAAATCACGCACTTTCTCGAGTTCGACTCGAGTTCCAACTCAACAACCTCACTGATACCCAAATACGACGTGCACGTGCACACGAACCACCGCCACCTCCGGTTGAGTCGCCACCCACCACCAAGTCAACGTTGGCCTACTCGATCACTCCCACTCTCCAGCAACCCAGTACCACATAAAAATCAAAATCGAACCATTGGGTTCAACCCTGAACCTAACTCACCTCGACAAATGGCGTTTGCCACGGCGCTCACGGCGATCAGAAACCGCTCCCTTCTGACCATAGCACCTCCTTCCATCCACGCAGCGTTCATCCTAGTCGCGATGGCTTCCGATCCCCCCTAGATTTTCCAATTGCCTCGCGAAGGTAGTCGACAAGTTTGAACACTTAAACCATAAAGTGCTCTCATTCCTTAAATTTATGCAATGAAAAAAATTTTTTGATAATTTTCTCAAAACCCATGATGTTCATACTTGCATTAAACCACACTTCAACATTTTAAATTAATTCGATTGTTAGAAAATGAGAAAAATGCAAATTTTGTTCAAAAATGAACTGCTCTTTGTATACCCGACCAAAAACCTAGTTTTTGTTTTAAAATCATACTTTGGTATGTAGATTCAAGATATGTAGTTTACTTAGCGATTTAAAATACTTGAATTTAACACAAATTTAAATAATTTCCCTGTAAATCACTTAACAGTGAGTATACTCCATTGACAAGCTTGCACAAGTTTAAAATCTTGATTGATTTTTTTTCAAACAACATGTTTTGTTTTAAAAACATAAGCCTATAAATAATCGAATGAGAATATATTGTATTTTGAATGATTTACTTGACTCTATAACTACACTGAATCTTCATATTCAGGTTTAACAGGAATCTCATACTTGAACACAGAATTGCAAACAAAATACATAGGCCATCATAACATTATCAATACATCATACACACAAATGAACTTAAGACTAAAAATATTTGTTTACTCACAGATTCTCAAGCATGGATTCAAAGAAATGTTTTTAAAAAAATTTAAAGTTGCTCACCTGAATTCCAGGAAAGAACAGAGGCCTTTATTTTGCACAGGCCTGAGCAAACGCAACTGGAACCCTTTTTCTTTGATCTCTGGATTTGTAGCTGATTTGTTTTATGTGTAAATTGAAGTTTGTTTATGTTATTAAGATGATAGTTGCTTCAATTTTCTTTTCAGATGTGATTATGAACGAACTGGAATGAAGATAATATATAAGAAAACAAGTGCACAGGGTGATATATTTAATACAAGTGATGTTATACGTTTTTGTACAAATACAGGGTAATTATTTTCTTTGTACGAGTGAGGTTATATTTTTGTACAACATAAGCTATTTTTTTCTTCATTGTTGACCAGGCTGTTATATTTTTTGTTTACTTGGTTTTTGGCAAAATACTAAAACAAGATATTAGTTGTACTTCTTACATTATTTATATATTGTTAACTAGAGATTCTTTTTTATCATGTTGGAGGCTGAAAGGAAGTAGCTTACTTCGGGTGAGATGTATAACAGGTATGTTGCATTAAATGCAATGTCCTATTTGTTTACAACTTATGCTATTTGTTATGTATGTATACTCCTTGCTTTGTATAAGTATGCTCATGTGTACTTATGCTTATATAAAATCCATTTTTTCCTCTTACTTTTGTCCTTAGTATTTACCTTATACTTTTACAAAGTTTATCAACATGTTACTTGAACTTATCTAATTTATTGCTATGTTCTTAGATTTTCATTTGTATGTAAATTTTATTCTAGTTTTGTTTGTTTTTAGTTTATAGTTTGATTACTAAACATT
Organism: Allium cepa; assembly: GCA_030765085.1. Classification (NCBI taxonomy): domain Eukaryota; kingdom Viridiplantae; phylum Streptophyta; class Magnoliopsida; order Asparagales; family Amaryllidaceae; genus Allium; species Allium cepa. The sequence continues at coordinate 816,653,005 of CM060940.1, read as the reverse complement.
GATTTATAACATATATTTTATTTTATACTTTTATTATTATTTTTAAAGAAAATTCATTTTGAACTTCCAAATCAAACTTTTGTTTATAATTCTATTCAATTGAAAATATTTAACTTTATATTTTACTCTATACGCTTATATTCAATATTGATATGTAGTTTTATTTTATTTTATTTTAAACACTTTATTTATAATTCAATTCAATTTATTCGCTTTTGAGTTTCAAATCAAATTCAAAAACAAATAGGTATACATTTCTTATTAAGTTTGAAAAATTCAAGCAAATCCGTAATTTAATCCAAAAATTCAATTAAATTATAAATTTAAATTCCTCATTAAGTCGGGATCGTTACAGACTTCCCCCCTTAAAAGGAATTTCGTCCTCGAAATTCGCCATAGAGAGATAACAAAGATAGATGGAAGATAGACAAATATGTTTACAAATCAAACTGTATATTTATTCTGCATTTGGCTTACCAAATCAGAATATCAACAATAGATATGAGAACAACTCAATCAATCACGAAACAATTGGGTTATCTGATCTACGAAGTATATAGTGGTATTGGTTAGTTCGAAGGGATAACTAACCGTTCATAGATTTATATCGAAACCCAATGAATAGATTCGATTTTGATCTCAGATTCAAGATTTAACTTATTTACGATTTGCTAAATAATTCAACTAAGGATAGTTCCAGTGGCGAACAAAATTCGAACAATTTAATCGTAAACGAGAAGTTTACCTTATAAAATTTCTTTTCCTAAATCAGCTTGTTGAGGTTGAAGAATCGTCTCTGATTGCATACTCTTTCTTTAATAAAGTCTGCTTCTTTGCTGGACAGTTGTTGATCCTATGTCCCGGCTTGCTGCATTTATAGCGTCCCATAGATTCCTGATCTGGCCTCATAAATGGCTCTCTCATTCCTGGCATCCAAGAATTCTTACATTTATCTGAGTAGTGACCTTTTTCCAGGCAATTGAGATAAGTAACATCCTTCTTTTTCTTCTGTATACTCTTCTTTCCTTTATTTTTCCTCGATTTCTCTCCTCCAAACTTCCTTTTCCTCCAATTCACATTACTTGTATCTCCATTCTCCTTCGGATCTTTTTGCTTTTCCAGAGTATCGCATCGATAGCCCATATCAATTAATTCAGAAAAAGATTCCTTGACGTGAGTAGTCATCCTTTCCTGAAACTCCTTATTCATTCCCCGAATAAACTTTTCGTTCTTCTTTAACGGTGTATTCACCAATTCTGGACCAAATCGAGATAATTCAATAAATTTGTTTAAGTATTCTTCAAACGATAAACTTCCTTGCTCTAAATCCATAAACTCCTGGTACACTCTAGAGATACCAGCAGACGACATCTATCGCTGCTCAAACACTTCCTTGAAACGACTCCAAGTAAATTCATCTGCCGACTCATCCAATGTAACTGCTTCCCACCAAACTAAAGCCTCTTCCTGGAGTTTCCAAGAAGCTATCAGTCGCATCTGATCATCTTATAACTTTAGTCCTTTGAAAATCTTTTCACACGATCGAATCCATGCTTGTGCTTCGATAACGGTTTCTTTGCCAGTGAATGGCTTTCCACCAAGTCTAGAAAAACTTCGATATAAATCGGTCAAATTCAATTAAGATTGAATAGGAATATCTGTCGTTGCAGGGTTTTGACCAGCTGAAGTAGTACTTTCCTGTCTCCTATTTCGTCCTCTTCTTCCACTCATTCTTACTATCTGTAAATAGTAAGAAATCCGATTTAGGCATTCGGACGAAATATTTTAGAGAATAACAACAGATAAAGAGAATAGATTAAGAAATTTGGGTTTTGGTTCCACTGGTTGTACTCATTCTAGGGTATACTTTACCCTATCTCTAATGAGCCATCTAAGGTGTTACACTCCATAGCTAAAGTTCTTACACAACCTTCAGCTCTGATACCAACTTGTCACGACCCGAACTCGATTTTCGACAAACAACATCAAATTCGTTTCGCGGGAGCTTGCAACACCATTAAATGATAAATAACACAGCGGAAATAAAAGATTATATCACTGATATAACATGAATACAATATCCGATACATCAATTTGATACAATGATAATCATCAACATCAGAGAATATACAACACAAAATACAGCGGAACACAACACAATATGAGATAAGTCTTCTCAGAATATAATACTGCAACTCTGATCCAAAAAGCTCCAAAGACAAAGCTCCAAAACTCCTAGCTTGATCCACCATCAAGATTGCACCAAGCTAAGTAAGTCTCGTCCATATCCAAAGACTGAACTAGCTCCAGATGATCTACTGAACCTAATTATCTGAAAAACCAAACTCTAGACTGCCCGTGTGGAAAAATTTTGCGCACCCAGAGTTTAGGAAATAAACAATAAACTCTGGGTCAGTCATGGGACTGGTGTGAGCAAACAAAACAGTTTGTCTTTAAAACAATCAAAGATTTAAATTTTTATAATCACAATGCTTTTGAAAAATGAGACTACTATAAGGCCTCCCGCACACACACACAATGCAAACGCAGAATCAGAGGAGATTTCTCCTTATGATAGTTAAATATGCTTGATACGCGAATTTTTTTGATATTATTACTATAAGTGCAAAGTGTAGAAAAACTTTTCGAAAGTATAATATAAATCTTAGCCAGCATAGACATTTCTAACTATGCCTACTATAGCTACCGTCCAAACAGTGGGGCGCCACCATAAGTAGATGGCAGGTAATACAACTAATACCGTACAAGGCTTGTATTGGATGAATGGATTTTTTCCAACAAATGGTCAGGCCAAGGAACTTCCCATTGCCACATGGAAACGCCTCTGGAAGGACGCCCCGAGAACCCAACTGGATCTCTGCCAAAACAAGGCCGGCTACCCCCCTTCCAGGGGAATATACAAAACCTCAGATATGCCACTCCCGGTCCTTTGGGACCTTTAAACGAGAGCTCTCTAACCAACAACATCACACAGTAAATAATATAGAGTGTCCACATGAGTAATTATCTGGACTCCATACCATGATACTACCCTTTTCCAAAAGGAATGGTCATATCCTAGGGAAGCTATCCTTGAAAACCTTGCCGCACAATTCTTGTTTCGACCATTACTAGTTTGTGAGGCTCGACGAAGTCTCGTCCACAAAGCTACGCTTTTTACAAAAGCCACGCTTTGATCAACAAATGATCAGCAACACTCAGCATGCCACATTACCAAGTGGGGAATATATCGCTGATAACCATCAACTACATAACCTCTGAGCTCGTACTTCTCAGACAAGGGTGTTAATGCTAAGAGAATAAATTCTCCACCACCAATAGAAAAGTATTTGAAAGAAATCTGCTTTATATCTCAAAATGTAATGTCAGACATACAATCCATTCAAGTCTGTGCTGGGTTCGAACAGAACCGAAGGCACTTCCAAAGAAGCCCTTGCAATCCAGGTATTCACAATCCCGATCGAACTTCCCATCACTTAGGGAATCTCTATACCGTAGCTACTCGATGCAGAGACAATCGATAGGTTATCCTATCGTTCTCGCAAATACCCAGTCTTCACCACCGGTCTTCAAATGCTATCCATAACGACATATCACATATTCGGAATGGGTTATAGGACCCAAAAGGTCCTTTCCCGGCTAACCCGAACAGTGAGCGCAACATTTAAAACATATGGATATGGGATTTCAATTAAGTCACAACTTAATAATTCCAAACTTTCTTTCAAATGGTTTAAACCAATTACCATTTCAAATCTTCTAAACAAAAAGATTTATTTCACAAAGTTCACTCAGTTTCACAAAGATTCATTTATGGATTTCAAAACAATTTCCGTTTCAATTGAATTAATTTATTTAAATCTTAAAATCAAGATTTTCCTCATAGCTTCCAAAACTGTTTCCAAAGATTCATTCATAACTTGGAAAATCATTTTCAATTCAAACTTGAAATCCCTTAAATACAATTTGAAATTCATTTCTCATATGAAAGCTTTTTATCATTTAGAAACAATAGTTTTATTTTGGAAAAACCCGATTGTATTTATACAAGTTAAAAATCTTTGAGTTAATTCAAATTCTCACAACAATACTTTAAAAATGGTTTTAAAACACCATATAAACTTGTATACCGTTTTTAAATCATAAATATAGAATTCAATTTCAGATATTGAATTCAAATTATTCAGATTTCAAATCTTTATTGAGTTATTCAAAATAACTTTCATTCTTAAAACACTTTTTCAAAAACTTTTCACATTTAAAACTTAATTTATTTCCAAAAATATTTGAATTTAAAATTCAAATTCTAACTTATTTAAAAATCTGTGACTTAACCGATTTCTACGTGAAATCCATATTTGTGTGTGTATAAGTGTGGTCCAGGGGTTTAACACAATAGTGCAACATCATTCAATCATCACAGATCAAATACGACAATATATCCGATAAGCGATATAAACTATAACGCTTGTCTTCATTCACAGATCACAGATATACATATCACACGTAATGAATTACATCACAGATAATTAATTACATTATAGATCACAATACGAATCAGGATATAACACAAAGCATCACATGTCAGGGATATCAAACAATTCATCGTCCAATCTAATCTAAACATCCCTAAATAGGGTCAATTAATTTATCTGATTAATTTAAATCAGATTAATTTCTATGAGTAAATTCGCTAGTCATAGTAAATTAATAATCAATTAATTTCAAAACATTTAATAAATTATCTTTTAATGAAATCATTAATTAAGTCTTCATTAATAATTAATCCTTAATTTATTATCTTTAAATAAATTTGCAATAACTAAGTAATTACTCCTTAATTAATAAATCTTTAAACCTTAATTAAGTAATTAAATCTTTAATTATTTATTTAATTAACCCAAATCATTAATTAATTTAAATAATAAATTATCCATTTTAATTAACTTAATTTACAAATTAATTCCTATTCCTTTTAAAATTATTAAATTAATAAATTATTTTGAAATCAATTATTAGGTCTTAATTACTAAATTTATTACTTTAAATCATTAAGTAAAAATCTAAATTATTAAGCAAACTTAATTACCCATTTATTAATTTCTAATTACTTAGTTAATCAATTATTAATTCTTAATTAACTTAATTTACAAATCAATTTGAACACTCAATTGTTTTATAAATCAATTTAATTACAAATTGTAAATCATTCTTAATTTCTTTTCAAAATCATTAATTTATAAACATTTTTTACCTTTTTTATCATTTGATAATCTTCTTTATTCTTTGGAAATCAATCTATTATAGTTATAAAAAGTTTAAATGTTAATTAACTTAAATTCTTATTTTAAATTTAATTATTCAAAATATTAATTAGATTATTAAGTATCAACTTAGTTTATTAAAATTGGTCATAAGCCTTTTATTCAATATAGTCAAGATTCATTGCCTTAAAATCTGTTGACAGTAAAGGTTAAACTTTTATTTCGGTCCGAACTCATATTCATAGTAACCCGAGCAAACCCAGGCAACTCGGGTCCAAGCCCGTGTATTTCCCCACCTTTCCCCGAGCGTCCCTGTACCCTTTTCTTCTTCTTCTTTTTTTTCTTTATCTTTTTTTCCTTTCCCAGGTTCTAAGTACCTAACCCAAAATAGCCCAGATATACTCGCGCACGCGAGTTCCATCCCGAAGCAAATCACGCACTTTCTCGACTTCGACTCGAGTTCCAACTCAACAACCTCACCGATACCCAAATACGACGTGCACGTGCACACGAACCACCGCCACCTCCGGTTGAGTCGCCACCTACCACCATGTCAACGTTGGCCTACTCGATCACTCCCACTCTCCAGCTACCCAGTACCACATAAAAATCGAAATCGAACCATTGGGTTCAACCCTGAACCCAACTCACCTCGACAAATGTCGTTTGCCACGGCGCTCACGGCGATCAAAAACCGCGCCCTTCTGACCATAGCACCTGCTTCCATCCACGCAGCGTTCACCCTAGTCGCGATGGCTTCCGATCCCTCCCAGATTTTCCAATTGCCTCACGAAGGTAGTCGACAAGTTTGAACACTTAAACCCTAAAGTGCTCTCGTTCCTTAAATTTATGCATTGAAAAAAATTCTGATAATTTTCTCGAAACCCATGATCTTCATACTTGCTTTAAACCAAACTTCAACGTTTTAAATTAATTCGATTGTTAGAAAATGAGAAAAATGCAAATTTTGTTCAAAAATGAATTGCTCTTTGTATACCCAACCAAAAATCCTTGTTTTTGTTTTAAAAATCATAATTTGGTATGTAGATTCGAGATATGTAGTTTACTTAGCGATTTAAAATACTTGAATTTAACACAAATTTAAATGATTTCCCTGTAAATCATTTAACAGTGAGTATACTCCATTGACAAGTTTGCACAAGTTTAAAATCTTGATTGATTTTTTTTCAAACAACATGTTTTGTTTTAAAAACATAAGCCTATAAATAATCGAATGATAATATCTTGTATTTTGAATGATTTACTTGACTCTGTAACTACATTGAATCTTCATATTCAGGTTTAACATGAATCTCATACTTGAACACAGAATTGCAAACAAAATACATAGGTCATCATAACATTATCAATACATCATACACACAAATGAACTTAAGGCTAAAAATATTTGTTTACTCACAGATTCTCAAGCATGGGTAAATGTTTTTTTTAAAATTTAAAGTTGCTCACCTGATTTCCAGGAAAGAACAGAGGCCTTTATTTTGCACAGGCCTAAGAAAATGCAACTTGAACCCTTTTTCTTTGATCTCCGGCTTTGTAGCTGATTCGTTTTATGTGTAAATTGAAGTTCGTTTATGTTATTAAGATGATAGTTGCTTCAATTTTCTTTTCAGATGTGATTATGAACGAACTGGAATGAAGATAATATATAAGAAAACAAGTACACAGGGTGATATATTTAATACAAGTGATGTTATACATTTTTGTACAAATACAGGGTAATTATTTTCTTTGTACGAGTGAGGTTATATTTTTGTACAACATAAGCTATTTTTTTTCTTCATTGTTGACCAGGCTGTTATATTTTTTGTTTACTTGGTTTTTGGCAAAATACTAAAACAAGATATTAGTTGTACTTCTTACATTATTTATATATTGTTAACCAGAGATTCTTTTTTATCATGTTGGAGGCTGAAAGGAAGTAGCTTACTTCGGGTGAGATGTATAAGAGGTATGTTGCATTAAATGCAATGTCCTATTTGTTTACAGCTTATGCTATTTGTTATGTATGTATACTCCTTGCTTTGTATAAGTATGCTTATGTGTACTTATGCTTATATAAAATCCATTTTTTTCCTCTTACTTTTGTCTTTAGTATTTACCTTATACTTTTACAAAGTTTATCGACATGTTACTTGAACTTATCTAATTTATTGCTATGTTCTTTGATTTTCATTTGTATGTAAATTTTATGCTAGTTTTGTTTGTTTTTATTTTATAATTTGATTACTAAACATTGATTTATAACTTATATTTTGTTTTATACTTTTTATTATTATTTTTAAAGAAAATTCATTTTGAAATTTAAAATCAAACTTTTGTTTATAATTCTATTCAATTGAAATTATTTAACTTTATATTTTACTCTATACACTTATATTCAATATTGATACGTAGTTTTATTTTATTTTATTTTAAACACTTTATTTATAATTCAATTCAATTTATTCGCTTTTGAGTTTCAAATCAAATTCAAAAACAAATAGGTATACATTTCTTATTAAGTTTGAAAAATTCAAACAAATCCGTAATTTAATCGAAAAATTCAATTAAATTATAAATTTAAATTCGTCATTAAGTCGGGATCGTTACACTTGCATTATTTAAGTTTTCTTGTATAATATTCCCTTACATGTCCTTATTTAACATTACAACTTTTAGTATTCTTGTAAGTTATGTGTGTGTGTGAGTGTGTGTGTGTGTTTTTCTAAGAATGTAATTAAAAATTACACAAGTTTACCTTATTTCATTTTAGTAAATAAAAGTTCAATGGTTATCATTTCTTATTTTCGTATCCTTTTTGTTTACAAGCTACAAATTTCAAATTCCTTGTATATATCATTTATAACTTAGCATCTAATTTCTTACTTTCAACTTTAGAAGTTCCAATTATTAAATAGTTAAAAAATTAATCCATTACAATAATTGAAATTCTAATCTAAATTTACTTTAGTTTATTCTACTGGGTTTTTTTTCTTCTCATTATTTGCTTTTCCATTCATTTATTTATATAGAGATCAATCACTTACATAGTTTGTTTTCCATTAAGGATTTAAGTAATTAATGAATCATTTCAAAAAATATAACCTAAGCTTCTACTGCCTTACTTAAGTTTATAACTTAATTCGTTTATTGAATAAAAATTTAAATTTTTGGTATTCGCCCTCGAAGAGAAAGGAAATATTTCAATATCTTTAAAAATTCAATTAAAACATTTAACCTTATTCACTTAGTAAAAATATAAGATATATTTAAACACCCTCATAGCATTTAGAGGTCTTTAAAAGTCTAAAACAATGTTAGAAATTTATATCAAAACATTATAATAAGCTTTTAAAATAAAGTCCTTAAATCCGAAGATTTATTAGACTTGTTATTTTAAAATAAGTATAAACTCAAGATTATTAAATGGAAAATAATAGTATATTCAAATCTTACATTAAATTTCTAAATCAAAGTATAAAATTTCATATCTTCATAATTAATTTTACACATTTTTTTAAAAAATGAATATTCAAATCATGGAAAAACATTTATTATGATTTAATACAAAAATTCAAAGAGTAAATAAATCAATAAATTTACTATTAGTGCTTTGAAATCAAGTAAATATTCCAAATTATACTTCCAAAATATAGATTCACCTTTATTTGTCAAGTATATTACTATAAATAAACTTCGCAAATCATTTTTTTTTCCATTTATATAATATCTTTAAATTATACATTCAAAGAAACTTACATAAGTTTTACTTGAAATATTCATTTGAAAGCCTTATTTGCAAATCAGCCATCTTTAATACTTTAATACTTTTCAAAAAAAAAATTCATTTGTAAAATTCCTTGCTTCATGTAAATATACCATTTAAATATTTAAATAACATCTTTATAAATATACGTAAACTATTTGAAAATTATTATTTACATCATTATTTATATTTACAAAGAAGCTATTGAAAACGTTAAATCCATGATTTATAAATTTATTAGTTTTATCTCAAGATATTTTTCAAACATTATTAATAAATCAATAATCATTTACTTTAAATATATTTTATTTAATAAATAACTTCTCAAATATTTACAACACTAATAATTTACTATTAAACCATGTTGTCCATGAATGCACAATATTTTAAACATTTTAAAGTATTTAGAATTGACAAAAATGATCAAAATATCCTTTATATAATACTTTATGAAAATACTTATATAACTCGATGTCTTAATAGGTTTATCCTCGTTTTTGCAGGCTCTGGCCATGCGTTGATCAGGCGCAAGGCTAGAATTCTCCAAGTATATAATAGACCTGTTTCAACACCTAGTGAAAAATACTTGAAAATAGGTATGAGAAATACCGCTCAAAATCCAATGTCAAATGATGATAATACGATAGCAGTGGCCCGCTGTTGATCCAGTATTTACGCAAAGGACACAAAACTTTGCAGAAGATCCTTCTACCGTTTGGATTCCAAAAAAATATCGTAGCCAGTTCGTAGACAAGGGACCATCGACCACTGCTGCAGTGGTACGGTGATGATTTAAAGATCTATGCAATGGATGCACTTCCTTCCCGGAAGATCCATAAACAATAGATCCCAGGATCGAAAACGCCTCCATTGGGTAAACTAAAGAACCATCTACCCTGAAAAAAATCAAGGAAATCATGAGTTTAAGTCTAGACAACCATATCAGTTCGAATCCATTTCTAAATTCACCCAAGTCCATAGGGTTTATCAGTCGAATCCAGTCCTGCATTCCCCAAGTCCATCTGGGTCGAAGCATATCATACTATACTTCTTCACGGAGGGTACTTCCCCATACCTCTTACTTCAAAATATAACATACCATATATAGTACCCTTTCAAAATCATAGCTTCAAATATCACACTTATATAAATTCCATTATGTATAAGATTTCATTTTGAGATAAAGTACTTTCCAAAATCAATAATCTCAAATCTATCAAATCATTCTTATATAAATTACGTTATATATACGATTTATCTCTTCAGAACGAATACCTTCCAAAATCAACAATTTCAAAATCACCTGTACTTATATAAAGTCCATCTTATGCAAGAATAAAAAATTTCCAAAATCAGTTTCGCTGTATGAAAATCCATATGGGATTGAACATCTTTTCTTTACAAAAGGCCTTGAATTTAGAATGGTTTTGTATATAAAATCATTTTGTGAAATAGTTTTGTATAAAAAATGGTAGTGTAAAATAGTTTGTAAATAAAATAATTTGTAAAATAGTTTGCAAATAAAATAGTTTGTAAATAAAATAGTTTGTACGATAGTTTATGTAAATAAGATAGTTTGTAAAGTATTTTTGCAAGAAGAAAATTCCAATTTAAATTACAAAGATATCCAACCCAACAACTTTCAATTTCAACGTCAAAGCATATCAATAATATTAGAACATAAGATGCACATATGTCATCATTTTGCAAAATCACATTTGATTGCTAGCTCGATCACACAAGTTCGCTTTCAAACTTGTATTGTCCATTCAACTTTCCTAACGCGGACTTCAATATGGTTTCTTGACTAGAAACCATCATTCTCCTTGCATAGCCATATACTATGACAGAGAATTCTAGAATCAAACCAAAAATCCATATCAAATATTCGCCATCAAGAATCGAATGAAAAATCCTAACATGAAATGGTGTAATTCACCTCGAACTTATGTACAAAATTCCGGATCAAATTAATTATGAAAATAAAATAACATACACACAACATACGTATTTTTTCCAATTTGATTCATCACAATTACATTTCAATCAAATTCATTTTTTAATCTCATTTATTAGCACAAATATCACTTCATACTTTAATATTTGTTTCACAAATCTCCATTTAATATAAAACATTTATATATTCATTCTCATAATATTTCTTATATTTCTCTTCAATTTAAATTGCATTCATTTCATATGTAATATTTCTCATTTAATACTACAATTATTTGCAAATCATTTCTTAAGGAATTTTCTTAAGTTTATAATCAATTTATAAAAGGTTAATTCCTTTTTATAAGACATTGTTTGAGTTTAAAGTTATCACAACTTTATTTGTAACCATTTACTACATATGCATTTATTTCATAACAATTTATAAGCCATGGCTTTATTTAAATCATTTCACTTTTAATTCCTATTTGCTTATCCCATTTAGTTTCACCTTTTACCTTTCAATTTATATATGACCCATTTCATAAATGTTAATTAACTTTATAAACATATTTTTTCAATTAAATATTATTTACAAAATTTCCTTAATCGCATTTCAATTTAAACATCTCAAGGCTTAAAGTTCACACTTGTATATTATTACATTACATGCCAATAATGTATACAATAATTATACTCAATAATAACAAATTAAACCTTGTTTCACTGACTTTCAAATTAAGGTTATCAAATACAACTGCATAATTCAACACAATTATTAAGTTTCAACTCATATATTAATTCAGAAGTTTGACTATCCAAATATTCCATTATATTTCAATAGTTGAAACTGCCAATCAACAAACCATTAGTTTCACAACAAAACATTTCAATTCCATAAACAAATATCCAAATTATTCATTTTATTCCCTTTAATACACCATTATTGAACTAATGTTTAGTCTATTAATTCAATCAACAATAATTAGCCAATTTTTATAATTTGATTAAATACAACTAGTCAACAATGAAAATAAATAGATATTACCATTTCATAAAAAAAACACATTACAAATAACTATATTAGTATAGAAATTTATTCCTTTATATACAACATATAATATTAGGAAAAATAATTTCATTTCAAACTTATATAAAACATTTTTATAACACTAACAAATAAGCGCTCTCGTATATATATACACTCAGACAACTCATTCTAGGGTATTACTACCCTATCTCCAACGAGTTAACCCCAACAGGCTAAGGTATGTCTAAACCAAAGCTCAAATACCAACCATAACGACCCACCTTTTTGGATGATTTAAATCGACAATAAACCACACATGTCTGATTCAAACTATTCAAAAGGGAGGATTTTTAATGGGGTAAATAAGAAAATAACAGAAAAGAAGGAAAAAAACAGAACATAGAATCTCGCAGGGGAATAACAAAATATAATAATCAAATAAACAGTTCATGAAGCTGTTTTACAAATGACATTTGATTATACTTTTACAATTCAAATCAGAGTTATACATACATTAGAAAATAAAAAAATAGTGCAGCGGAACACAATAAGCAGTGGAATAATAATAATAAATAGCAATAATATACTGAATCTTCGCTTCGTCCTCAAGAAAATAAAATGGTCTTAAATACACTGGAAAAGCTCAGACTCACCCGAGCATGATGAAAAACAATACATTCGAGTCAGAACTTAAAATTCCTATGTAAGTCAAATCAATCTCAAATAAAAATATGAGTGCAATGGCTTCAGAGATGTTATGAGATTTTTCATCTCCTATCAAGTGTACAACATGAGTTCAGTAATTTACGAGATTTCAAATAATTTGAAATACCAATTTTAACCACTTTATTTAAAATAAATCCAAAGTTTAAATTTAAAACTTAAACTTTTTAAATAATTAAGTTTCAATAAATATTCCAAATTCAAGAAATTGTATGGGTATATATCATTTCAACCCATAATTTAAATGTCTTAATTATCCCATTCTAAAATGATTCAAAGGACCACTTAAATGATGTCAATAATATAGAAGGTGATAACGGGGACATATTAAAATAAATAAATACATCCAACATATCAATCAATAAACATCCATTTCAAACAACATCCAAATCAACCAATATATTTCAACATATAATAGTTATCAATATCGGGGTTTAACTATGAATTAAATTCTGATATAAAATTAAATGTCAATTCAGATTCAATATCAATTCAAATGTCAACTTAAATCAACAAATAGAAATAAATAAATTATATATCACATCATATATTTTATTTAACTTGTAATGGAATTTTTAGTATTGCGTGAGTGGGTTGAAAAACTCACCTTTTTGCTTTTCCTTTTCTAGCCAGATTTGGATCTGCAACTACTTTCTCATTTTATTTTGTTTCCTTGTTATCTTAATCTTTTTTTATTGAAAGTTCTAGAGATAAGGTTACATAGATCTGGATTTGAAGAGAAAAAAAATGGAAAGAAGTGAAGGTTTGAAAAAGACGAAAAAAATTAAAGAAGAAGAAGAATTGAAAAAAAAAAGTTTTGAAAAAGAAGAAGATTTGAAGAATAAGAAGAAGAAAGAGAAAAAAAGCTTTGGAAAAAAGGAGAGAAAGAAGATATGAAGAAGAAACATGAGGGGAAAAAGGAAGGAAAAATGAAGCTATAGAAGATGAGATTTTAAAAAAAATGAAATGAAGATATAAGAATGAATATTGAAACTAGTGAAAAGCTAATAAAGCTAAATATAAACAAAGTAGGAATTGAAATAAAGTAAAAATATGAACAACCCTAAAAAAATGGTAGGTAAAAGATGTGAAGGAAAGAATTAAAAATATGAAAAGTAGGTAACGTTCATAAAATGAAAGGGCTTTAGACAATGTAAATGAAAATGAGTAATGGAACAAAGGAGGAAACAATGAAAAAAAGGGTAACAATTATTAATTACAAAGGGAATGAATAGAGCAACTCTACTCTATAAATAAACTTTTGGAATTCAAATTTCAAAACATTTGTTCACTCAATTAATTTTATTAACCCAAACATACAAAATTTGGTATTCATTAAAGATTTAATTACCACAACATAACTAAATTTGAGCATACCAAATTACATAACGGGGACCGCCGCTACATAAAATAAAATATGAACCATGATTTAAAAATTCAAATTTAAAAACAACATTTTTCTGAACACGTAATTGTGAACCCGAATATTTAATTTATTTTAAAATTCAAGGTTAGTAATAAAATCACTTCCGTAGAACCTATGCATGCTATTTAACAACCGCAAAATGTTGTTTTAAGAATTTAATTTTCTCTTTTTACAATGTTATATTTATATTCGGAATGGAAACTTTCACTTTATTTTCCTCAGACATTCTTTTATTTTCCTTAAAATGCTTATTCGTTACCCGCAATTCATAAATGTAAACATTCTTATATTCTAAAATGATCAACTCGTACAATATTAAATCCATTCTTATATTTCCAAATAATGTACATTCCAAATGAAAACATTCATACATTGAATTTATTTGTGACAACCCGAAAATTTTGGACATTTGAAATTAGAATATTTAATTGATTTTTTAAATATTTGAAAGTTGGTTTAACTTGATTTCAAAATATCACCGTTATTTGGCAATTAAATTATTGAATTTAATAATTTGAAAATTTGGTAAAATATTAAATCCTCAGTTTTGAGCTTGTTGAAAATAATTTGAAGTCTTGTAAAATTTATATTTATGATACTAAAGATAATGGAAGCTTCAGAATTAAATTTGAAAGTGCTTTGATCAGTTTTGAAATTTTATCGTTTAAATCGATATTTAAAAATGGCCATCCGAGGCATAGTCTCGGATTTCAAAAAAAACCTGTTCCATTGGATCCGTAATAGTGTTTTATTTTCGAATTTAAATTTTTGTAGTGTTTGGGGCGATCATTTGGCCATACGGATAGCAAACGCGTTGAAATTTAAATCAAAAATTTAATATTATAACTGGATCCAAAAAGCTATCTTCTCCATACGATCGAATTAGGACTCGAAACCTTTTCCATTATGTTCGGAATAGGGGTTTAACATTATAAACGCCTGGCAACATGCCTCGATTAGAGATCGAGATTGTGAGTTGTGTAATTGTAACAATTTAAAATTTAAATTTGAATTTGAAAGAAAAATATATATGTGTGTATTTAATATAATACTATTTTCACAAGGCAAATGACACGTTCTTCTTATTTTTTCAACACCTGACGATCGTTTTTGACACGCATTGTTTTTTAAAGAGAAAAAAATAAGTAAAAGAAAGGCCGACCCTTTTTTTTCAAATCGAAAACAAAATCACCAGAATGAAGAAAAAACAAAACTTCTCAGTTCATCTCAAAATCAATGGCCGTCGCTATTTTTTTCGAATCAAAAGAAAAAAATTTAGGGCCAAGCATCTCAAGCAAATTACATCGTTCAAAAAGAAATATATATAAAATCGAATCGAGTTGCTCAATTCCAATTCGAACCGAGTTCGATTGAAATGATGTTTAGCGACGCACTCTCCTTAGAGATAGCTCGATGATGGTGCTCGTGAGATGGCAACGGAGGTGGGAAGGCAGCGCTTAAGCGAGTGAAGGCCGAGGTCAAAATCACGGCTAGAGGAATTTGCTGGGTTTGGAAGAACTGTGTTGTTGATTTTCTATGGCATGGTTTCTGGAGCAGCGAGGTGGTTTCGTGTACGATCGAGACAAGAAGGAGCCACAGTGAAGGTCGCAAGCGTTTTGGCAGTAAGGTATCATTGTTTTCCTTTTTAATTAAGTTGAATAAATAAACATTTATATACATAATAATATACTATAAAGTTCTATTTTAAATACATACATACATATATATGGGTGAATGTATGGTATAGCATGTTTTCATAATATTTGTATTTGCATGCTAATTTACAGTAAAATATATTATACAGTGAGTTGAAAACAATTTATTTCTTAAAATCTATAAATCTTTATATATATAATTTATACAGTGAAAGAGAAAAATTATATATGTGTATAAGACTTTGGAAAATTACATAAAAAAATTGATTTTTATCTCTATGGATTATTTCTTATAATATATATATATATATATATATATATATATATATATATAATTTCAACTGAAAAAATTAATTAAATATACATTTACATATTTTTATTTTTAGAGATAAATGGTTTGGTAATAAAAAAAATTATTTACCTTTTTAATTATTTTTACCATTGAAATAATTTAAAAGGGGAAATTTAGTTTTAAATTTAAGTTTTCGTTAAATAAATTTATTAAAGGAGAAATTGGTTTAATAAAACTATCGGTTAGTTAAACTATTACACGGTAATTGATTATTTGATTTGTTTGAATATTATTGAAATTTTATATAATTGATATACAAGGTTTAAAACTCATGAAAAACAAGCTGGAACGGAAACGGATTGCAAATATAAAGGTGGGATCTTCTCTTCAATTGAAAAATTAGAATTTCAGTTATTGATTGATTGTCTGATTGTGATAGTATATATAGTAGTACATATATATATTGGAGTGATTGATTTTCCACATTATATAGCGGATGAGACCCTATGCGTCGCATAATAGTGGACGATATGATATAATCCCATATACCGCGATATTCCACCTCGAAGTGGAATTGGTATTTAATTGTTGTGCTAACAGCTGTGTATGCAGGGAAACAGGTTAGAGGGATCGAACTGGATTCCTCGAATATTTGAATTTGTTTCATATGTTGTGTGTTAATTTATTAGTAATCTATGAATGGTCATATTGGTAATTGAAATAATTAAAGGCTATGGTATGGCCGAATATATTCTGTTGTTTTAAGATACCAGGATATATAATTGGAGTTTTTGAAATTAAAGTAGAAACTTTTAAGTAAACTAATTTTAGAAAATTAAATAAATTCAAAGAAGAAATTTAAAAGGGTAAAGATTGATTTTTGAAATCCTATTGAATAAATTCCAAAATATGGGGAAAGATTTTAATAAATGCATTTTGAGTAATATTGTTTTAAAAGTTGAAGAAAATATTTAAAATTCAGATTTTAAATAGTTTGGAACAAATAAAGGAATTTATTTTAAATGGTAGTGATTATAGAAATCAATTTGGAATTTGATTTGGTGTTTGAAATAAATTTGGAAATCCATTTGGAAATTGATTTGGTGTTTGAAAATAAATCTTTTGGAAATCTATTTGGAAATTGATTTGGTGTTTGAAAATAATTTTTGAAATCAATTTGGAAACCGATTTAGTGTTTGAAGATAAATTTTAGAAAATCAATTTGGAATTTGTTTTGGTGTTTGTAATAAATTTGGAAATAAATTTGGAATTTGATTTGGTGTTTGAAAGTGAATATTTGAAAATCGTATATCAGTGGATATTTGGAAATTTAAATTCACAATGGGAATTTATAAAGGAATGGATTTTTGTTTTAAAAAGAAATATTGATTTATTTTAAAGGTGTGGATTTAAAATAAATCAAGAAGGATTTATTAATTGATTTAAAAGGACCATTTTGAAATGGAAGGTGTATTTTTCCCTGGAAAGCAGAGTATGTTTTCAAGTAGATTTTAAAATATAAATTAAAAGTTCTAGAATTGGCTTAAAAAAGAATATTGTTGGAGAAATCATTATCGAAAATTTTTTTATTCTTTAAAATAAATATTATTAAGTTGATTTTAGAAGTGGTCATTTTAAATATTGAATTGGTATTTGATTTAGAAAATGGCTATTTTAATACTTTATCTAATAATTTTATTTTATTTTAAAATTATTTAGAGTTGAGTTTTATATGAGATATTGATGTAAAATTTCATAATTGATGTTTAAATAAAGTGTTTAAAAATTATTTTTATTTTAAATGTTTCTAAGTATATATTTTTGGGTAAGTGATTTAAATTATTTTGAAGTATTCGGACTTGGCAAATTTTCACTGGAAGTAAATAAATATTTGGAAATTCATTCCGCATGAGGAAAGTGATTTGAAATTTGTTTTCAAAGGGTTGAAGTGTGAAAATATATCTTGCGAAGATATTTTGAAAATAAATAATTGGGGTAAAATTATTTTAAATCTGGTGATTGTTGTGAATATTGATTGATAGTTAAATAACCGACTATCAATATTGGCCTTTAAAAGGCATTTGAATTTTCATGCGACCGGGGGTCGGAATCCAAACGGTTATCCGAAAACCACATCGAATCTTTGTGATGGATCTTTTGTTTAAAAAGATCAAAGTGGAAATTTGTTGTGATTACTTGAAATCTGAATGTAACACTTATTTTTAAAATAAGCGCTCATTATTCAGTTTAGCTGGCAGAGGTCTTTGCGTCATAAAACCCATTTCGAATAATGATACGATGAAATGGGATTGCATTTGATGATGGTGTTGAAGACCCGGTATTTTCTAAAACGAAAGGATTACATGTCGAATGTCTCTGCACGGAGTTGCTTCGGTATAAAGATTTTATCACCCTTTATGATAGGGAGTCCAGACCTGACTAGTGAATGTCCGGACTTGCAAGGGCTTCTTTGAAGTGCCTTCGGTTCCGTTCGAACCTGGAATGGACTTGTATGGTTGTATGTCTGACATAACACTTTGAGCTATAAAGATGATTTCTATCAAATACATTTCTACTGGTGGCGGAGAATTATTCTCTTAGCTTAACACCCTTCTCTGAGACATACGAGCTCAGAGGTTATGTAATTGATGGTTATTAGTGATATACTCCCAACTTGGTAGTGTGGCATGCTGAGTGATGCTGATCATTTGTTGACCGAAGCATGGCTTTTGTGAAAAATATAGCTTTGTGGATGAGACTTCGTCGGACCTCACACCCCAGAAATGGTCGAAACAGGAAAGTAGCGGCAAGGTTATGTGGGTCGCGACCCTTAGGGTATGTACATTTCCTTCTGGATAAAAAGTGGTATCTGGTATGGAGCCCAGATATTTAACTTGTGTGGATTATTAAAGGTGGTATTCTGGTATGGAGCCCAGATTATTTACTGTGTGGTTGTTGGTTGATGAGGCACCTCGGATCAAGGTCGGTCTAGACAGGGAGGTGGCATACTCTTGTCAGTAGTTACCTAATTACAGAGGTAACCCGGCCTTGTGTTGGTAGAGATCCGGTTAGGTTCTCGGAGACATCCCTCTAGAGGCGTCCCATTTGGTGTGGAAGTTCCTTACCTGACCATTTGTTGGAAATCCAAAGAAACAATACAAGCCTTGTATGGTTTTAGTTGTATAACCTGCCTTTTACTTATGGTGGTAACCTACCGTTTAATTGGTAGCTATAGTAGGCATACTACGAAATGTGTATGCTGGCTAAAATTAATATTACATTTTTGAAATGTTTTCTACACTATGCACTAATAATAATATCAAAAAGTCTTTGCATATCAAGCATGTTTGACTATCATAAGGAGATATCTCCTCCAATTATGCGATTGCATTTTGTATGTGGCGGAAGGCCTTATGGTAATTTCATTTTCTAAAAGCATAGTGGATTTCTTTTCCTTTTCTTTGTGCAAATATGTGACGCCCCCCTCTATACCCACGCTAGCCAAGAACACTACGGAGTAATGCCGTCGACTAGCACGGAGAATAAGGCTGTTGAGGAGCGACCATCCGTGTAATTGCTTTGTGCGAGCATCGATATGTCAGATAGTATAACATGCAATTCTTTTCAAGTGGAAATCCGACATGCCGACACAAACTCAAAGCTACTACACAGTGGCTATAATATCTTCGGAAACAAATATAGAAGTAAGCATAACACAAATCAGTCACAGATAATTCATATCACAAAGGCGGAAGAAGATATGAATATAACACATGAAAGTGTTCATCGGAGTAGTAGTCAAAAAAGATCCACCACATCAAAAAGAATAGATACAAGTGCTAGACAAAAGAGTAAATATAAATCATAGGGTCTGTATCTCAAATGTATACAACAAAAACTACTAAACTAAAGTAGTTAACCAAAAGTCAAGGAGGTAATCCCGGATGTAAAGTCAAGCAGAAGCACCTGTAACATCTCGGTCTGACCCGAGTATTATTCAATAAGAAAATAATATACGGATCAGTCTAGCTATAAATATCAGATGAAATGATATAGAATAAGAGATATGGCTAAACGTATAATAATCACCATGCCAAGCTGTGATATATATAAGTAATTGAAAATCAACAAGAGATTAATCAACATCACAAAATCTACACAAGAATCAAAGGGAAAGTCATACTCCTAATTTCATTCACCAAGCCACAATAAATGACACACATATCCATGCCAATCGTAAAAGTTGGTGAAACACAAATTCCAGAATTCAATACACGAAATCCAGAAATCACAATCAAAGGGGACAACGACGTCGTACAGCGTGACACCCGATGAACCAAAACACAATCAAAGGGAACAACGACGTCGTACAGCGTGACATCCGATGAACCAAAACACAATCAAAGGGAACAACGACGTCGTACAACGTGACATCCGATGAACCAAAACACAATCAAAGGGAACAACGACGTCGTACAGCGTGACATCCGATGAACCAAAATACAATCAAAGGGAACAAGGACGTCGTACAGCGTGACATCCGATGAACCAAAACACAATCAAAAGGAACAACGACTTCGTACAGCGTGACATCCGATGAACCAAAACACAATCAAAGGGAACAACGACGTCGTACAGCGTGACGTCCGATGAACCAAATCACAAAGACATTGCACAATGCTAGTCTAAAACATAAAATGATCGTCATGATCAAAGAGAAGTGTCGATTACAGTAAGCTAGTAAATATATGAGCTTAGCATCATGTCCCATAACCACTAGCTTAACTTAAATATTTACGAACAAATTGTAGGTCTCCACTAGAAAATTGTCACAAGAGTTTCAATCGAACAAGTCCAAGAATTAACCAACAAAGTGAACGCAAGCGTTTCATACCACTTGTTTTACTAAGTCGTTTAATTAGATTTCTCATACGAGTGAGGTAAAGGTTTGTATATACTAATAGATTGGAAAACGGTTTTATAAATGAATTAGGTATTAAAATAGTATTGAAATCGTTTGAGGAAAGGGTTTTGATATTTACTACTAGTATAGAAAACCTTTATATTTTTAAAGTGACAAATCACAAAGAAGATTGTAAGAACAATCAATCACTAAAATTCACATTCGAAGACGTGAATAAAATCCAAAGAAACCGATAAAGAATCCATCGAAATGGATATTCAAAAATCCCTAAATAGGAGTCATCAAAGGCATAATAAATGATAACAACAAATAGGATCATCACGAATCGATTTAAATTGGAATTCTCAAGCGAATAGGCAAATAGGAAAAATAGTGCTGATTCAGACGTCTGAAATCAAGGATTCAGACGTCTGAATCTGGAAAATAAATATTTTCCAAAGACAGAATTCAGACGTCTGAATCCTTGAATCCAGACGTCTGAAATAGGCACTTTTTAGCCTATTTCCTTTCTGGTTCCAAATGAACCAATTCAGACGTCTGAAACCATATATTCAGACGCCTGAATCTGGGAATAGAAATCTTCCCAGAACAATATTCAGACGTCTGAATATTACGTTCCAGACGTCTGAATCTGGGGTTCAGGGCATTCCCTGAACCTAGGCCAAAAATGGCCAAACGAATATCGGAAACGATCGAACGAGCAAATGGCGATGACTAAGGAATTACGTCGAACGACAACCCTGCCTAAACGGCTCTTCGATACGCCTCAAATATCGATGTCCAAATATCCATAATAGGATTTTCATAAATTAGACCAAAACACCAAAAATTGGAATTTACACAAAATCAATCCAAACCAAAATCAATTGCACAAGAATAAATGTTAGGAATTCATACCTAACAATCGAAGATAATTATAGACTAAGACGTGAGATCAAAATCTCACATTTGAACCCAAACGATTGAAGAAGAAGCTATAGAACAATGACAATGATAATCACTCTTCAGTTCCAACTCAACAAGCTTGAATCTAAGCTAAAAAGAGAAACATCTCCTAAATTAGGTTTAGGAATTTCTGAATTTGATAAGAGAATGAGTTGGAGAAGAAGAAGAGAAGCTTACCAATGGGTTCTTCTATTAGTTTGGAGCTAGAGTTTGATTTGCAAAAAGGAAACTAGGGTTTGGAGTTTTAATTTCCTCTTCCACTCTCCATTAATATAAAAGCTTGAGTATTAGGAAATGAGGAATGAAGTAATGAAGAGGAGAAGGGGTTGGGACTGAATACATAAGTGGCTCAGCCCAAACCAAAGCCCTAAGTAAAAAGTAGAAAAAATCAACTTTCTCCAAACATATCGAAGCTTATACTCAAAAAGGTTGCAAACGGCATTTTAAACTCAATGGGAGTGGTTCCGAGTCCTAATTCGACCGTATGCAAAAAGTAGTTTTTCAGACTAAATTCCGAGTATTGATAAAATATTTAAATAAAATATTTAAATATAAAATCGACAAATATGCGGGTTGTTACAGACTCCCCTCCTTAAAGAAGTTGCGTCCTCGCAATACTTAAGAAGAAGATATATAGTAACAACCATAAAAGCATATTCAACACAAAAGAAGTTTGAAATAAGAAGTTCACCATAAAGAGCATGAAAGAGTTAGCCTGAACGGGATCGTTCGATGAATTCCCAGGATTCCCAAGAGCAATCCTTAGGATCTGGGAACCATTGAACTTTCTCAAGAAGAACATCTTTATTCCGAAGCGCTCAACCTCCGAAGCAATGATGCAAATGGAATGTTGCTCATAAGTCAAATCTGGTGAAACTTCAATTTCATCAATAACACCGAGCTCAAGAATAAAAATGGGAAACCTAAAAGCATTTCCATAGTTAAAAGACGCAGAAAACGTCAAGAATAACAGAAAATTGAGCCAGTGCATCGGCGTAGTACAAAAACGGTACGCCCGAGAAATGAGGAACTCGAATAATTTGGAACACCGACGTAGTACAAAAACGGTACGTCTAATGAACCGATAAACCGGAACAACGATGTAGTATAATAATGGTACATCCATTGATCCAAATGAGATGGAACATCGATGTAGTATAATAACAGTACATCCGATGAACCGAACACCATAAAAGAACACCTGACACTAGTCCATAAAAGGAATGAGATAAAGCTCAATAAAACGAAGTATACCAAAACGTCCGATGAACTTGATAAAAAGATAATTCCATTCAGACAACATCAAAGAATCAACCACTTGTTGCTTACGACAAAGCGCATTGGCAACACGATTTCCCTTCCAGGAATAAAAAGAATATCAAGATCATAAGATGTCAGGAACTCGAGTCAACATGGAGTTCCATATGAGAAAATAATTATTCCAAAGATTTATGATCGGGGTAGAGAACAGATTTCTCATCCAAAAATGATGATGCCAAACTCTAAAAGCGAAAACAATAGCCGCGAGCACTAGATCATGAGTGGCATACCTAGTCTCAATCGGCTTTTAATGATTTAGAAGCACAAGTGATAGCACGTTATCTTATGTAAGAGAACGGCATCCAAACCAATACGATAAGCATTGGTACAAAAGATAAAGTCTTTGTTCCCCCTCGGGAATCACAAGAACAAGAGTATCGAAAAGAAAGAATTTCTTTTAAATAACCTTCTTTCCTGAAAAGTTAAAACTTTCAAAATTACATTTATCATTATGTAATAATCTTTCTAGAAAAATTTACTATTTTCAAGTCAATATACTGTGTCTGATTGTCTCATCAAAGCGTTTAGGAAATTCCTATCGATAACGTTGATCAAGCGCATCGACCAAAATTCTTAAAACACTAAATGGGCAATACAATCACATAATCGTATTCTATAGGATAAGTAAGTTTCTCAAAAACTTCTAAGAATATTCTTTGTTCGTTTTAAGAACAAAAAACCGGTTATACTTCTAAATAAATCTTATGAAAAAGATTTTGCAAAATTTTAAATTGCTATTTTCATCCAAAAATCAATAAATAAAAGAATGGTCTCATCGAAATATTCATAGAATATTCGATTTATAAAATGGATGAAATAAGCTGGACAAACTGAATGACATAATAATTCATTCATAGGAATCATAACGAGTGCGGAGTGCGTAAGTGGTGCTAACTTCCGCAACTCGTCGCCAAATGAAAATCGGTGGCAAGGTCGAACTAAAGACCTTAACACCACACAAAAGATTTCTTAGGTGATAATTCTAAGACAAACTCAAAAATACCGGAAAATTTTCACAAATTATTTAGATAAGAGAAACAACACTTTCCTTATAAGTGGGCTTAAGGAGTAAAATGATTCCACCAAAAATGTGAAATCGGAATCACAAAGAAAAATTAGAAAGCTGCTTAACAGATAGAAAATGTTGGAGATGAATAGTCCACTCGAAAAATAGGATATGGGCTTCACAATGATTAAGCCGATCCTTACAAAAAAATCAATTCCGAAGCCTAAGTAAAATTATCGGCTCGGAAAGAAAAATCTCATAAAATAATTTCGACATCAATAAAAAAACAAATTGAGTGTTGCGGACCTACCATCCGGATTCACAACTCTCAAAGAACTCATCAAGCCCAAAAATATTTTTAAAGAAAAAGAATCAACAAGTTCTTTTGATATAAAATAGTGAGATGGAACCCATATCAAAAAGAACTCAACTAAGAAGACCACGAAATAAAACAATGCCATCAAGGATTGAGTGAAAAATACCTTGGCCACGAGAAGTGTTACCAGGAGCTTGCACAATATTCAGCTCTCCCTCTCTCCTGCTTTGAAGAATGGGACATGTAGATATAAGATGACCTGAACTTTTGCAATAACGGCAAAAGAGAGGTTTCGGGCACTCCTTTGCATAGTGGTCCGTGGAACCACAATTGTAGCATCGTCCACGACTAGAGATATGAGACTTTGCTACCGGAGTTTGTTGCTTCCCTTTCTTGATGGGATTGGGGCCTTCGAATTTAATAGGCCTCTTCATGTTGTTGTTGAAGTTCTGTTTGGCACGCACAACTTCAATATCGCTTTCTCTATCGGCCTCTTCAAGACGAAGAGCGATATCAATAAGCTGATCAAATGAAACCTCAAGTTTCAAAAGCAATGGCTTCTTAAGATTCTTATTCAAGCCATAGACAAATCTTTGATTTTTCTACATCGGGGTATTAATATACTCAACCCCGTATTTAGAAAGAGACTCGAAAGATGCGACATAATCTGTCACAGAAGATTCACCTTAAACAAGGTCAATAAAACGCCGGGCCAGAGTTACTTTTTCAGCCTTCGGCACAAATTTCAATTCGAACCTTTCTCGGAATTGCTCCCAAGTGAGATCCGCTTCAACGATTTCAAAAATTAAAAGCTCATACCAATCTAATGCTCTTTCTTGGAGCATGCTAGAAGCCACTTGGACTCGATATAAATCAATAAGGTTCATGCGAGAAAAGATGCGATCGCATGATTTAAGCCAAGCTTGAATTTCTATAACACTCTCGGATCCCCTGAATGGCCTTCCACCCAAATCGGTGTAGTCTCTGCGTAAGCATGCAAAATCGGATCTAGGATGAGTAGGCTCTGGAATGGGTCTGGCTGCTTGAGCATTCTTTACTAGATCAAGAAGTTGCCGGGCAGACATAAATACTCCATCCTGGGGAGTAGCACTAGATTGACCGGCGCTGGGACGGCCTGGTCTAACCATTTCTCTTCTTTAAGAAAGAAAAAAGGAGAAAAGTTATTCTCAAAATAAATATCAAGAAATCTTGATAGATAAAACAAGGAATCATAAAAGAAAATAGGATAGGACGGTACGAAGACCCGAATAAAATCCTAAAGCACGACTCCTAAGATGGACTTAGGACGATGATCCTTGTTATAATATTCCATATTGTTCCGAAGTTTGGCTCTGATACCAAGCTGTGACGCCCCACCTCTATACCCACGCTAGCCAAGAACACTACGGAGTAATGCCGTCGACTAGCACGGAGAATAAGGCTGTTGAGGAGCGATCATCCGTGTAATTGCTTTGTGCGAGCATCGATATGTCAGATGGTATAACATGCAATTCTTTTCAAGTGGAAATCCGACATGCCGACACAAACTCAAAGCTACTACACAGTGGCTATAATATCTTCGGAAACAAATATAGAAGTAAGCATAACAAAAATCAGTCACATATAATTCATATCACAAAGGCGGAAGAAGATATGAATATAACACATGAAAGTGTTCATCGGAGTATTAGTCAAACAAGATCCACCACATCAAAAAGAATAGATACAAGTGCTAGACAAAAGAGTAAATATACATCATAGGGTTTGTATCTCAAATGTATACAACAAAAACTACTAAACTAAAGTAGTTAACCAAAAGTCAAGGAGGTAATCCCGGATGTAAAGTCAAGAAGAAGCACCTGTAACATCTCGGTCTGACCCGAGTATTATTTAATAAGAAAATAATAAACGGATCAGTCTAGCTATAAATATCAGATGAAATGATATAGAATAAGAGATATGACTAAACGTATAATAATCACCATGCCAAGCTGTGATATATATAAGTAATTAAAAATCAACAAGAGATTAATCAACATCACAAAATCTACACAAGAACCAAAGGAAAAGTCATACTCCTAATTTCATTCACCAAGCCACAATAAATGACATACACATCCATGCCAATCGTAAAAGTTGGTGAAACACAAATTCAAGAATTCAACACACGAAATCCAGAAATCACAATCAAAGGGGACAACGACGTCGTACAGTGTGACATCCGATGAACCAAAACACAATCAAAGGGAACAACGACGTCGTACAGCGTGACATCCGATGAACCAAAACACAATCAAAGGGAACAACGACGTCATACAGCGTGACATCCGATGAACCAAAACACAATCAAAGGGAACAACGACGTCGTACAACGTGACATGCGATGAACCAAAACACAATCAAAGGGAACAATGACGTCGTACAGCGTGGCATCCGATGAACCAAAACATAATCAAAGGGAACAACGACGTCGTACAGCGTGACTTCCAATGAACCAAATCACAAAGACATTGCACAATGCTAGTCTAAAACATAAAATGATCGTCATGATCAAAGAGAAGTGTCGATTACAGTAAGCTAGTAAATATATAAGCTTAGCATCATGTCCCTTAACCACTAGCTTAACTTAAATATTTACGAACAAATTGTAGGTCTCCACTAGAAAATTGTCACAAGAGTTTCAATCGAACAAGTCCAAGAATTAACCAACAAAGTGAACGCAAGCGTTTCATACCACTTGTTTTACTAAGTTGTTTAATTAGATTTCTCATACGAGTGAGGTAAAGGTTTGTATATACTAATAGATTGGAAAACGGTTTTATAAACGAATTTGGTATTAAAATAGTATTGAAATCGTTTGAGGAAAGGGTTTTGATATTTACTACAAGTATAGAAAACCTTTATATTTTTAAAGTGACAAATCACAAAGAAGATTGTAAGAACAATCAATCACTAAAATTCACATTCGAAGACGTGAATAAAATCCAAAGAAACCGATAAAGCATCCATCGAATGGATATTCAAAAATCCCTAAATAGGAGTCATCAAAGGCATAATAAATGATAACAACAAATAGAATCATCACGAATCGATTTAAATTGGAATTCTCAAGCGAATAGGCAAATAGGCAAAATAGTGCTGATTCAGACGTCTGAAATCAAGGATTCAGACGTCTGAATCTGGAAAATAAATATTTTCCAAAGACAAAATTCAGACGTCTGAATCCTTGAATCCAGACGTCTGAAATAGGCACTTTTTAGTCTATTTCCTTTCTGGTTCCAAATGAACCAATTCAGATGTCTGAAACCATATATTCAGACGTCTGAATCTGGGAATAGAAATCTTCTCAGAACAATATTCAGACGTCTGAATATTACGTTCCAGAAGTCTGAATCTGGGGTTCAGGGCATTCCCTAAACCTAGGCCAAAAGTGGCCAAACGAATATCGAAAACGATCGAACGAGAAAATGGCGATGACTAAGGAATTACGTCGAACGACAACCCAGCCTAAACGGCTCTTCGATACGCCTCAATTATCAATGTCCAAATATCCATAATAGGATTTTCATAAATTAGACCAAAACACCAAAAATTGGAATTTACACAGAATCAATCCAAACCAAAATCAATTGCACAAGAATAAATGTTAGGAATTCATACCTAACAATCGAAGATAATTATAGACTAAGATGTGAGATAAAAATCTCACCTTTGAACCCAAACGATTGAAGAAGAAGCTATAGAACAATGACAATGACAATCACTCTTCAATTCCAACTCAACAAGCTTGAATCTAAGCTAAAAAGAGAAACATCTCCTAAATTAGGTTTAGGAATTTCTTAATTTGATAAGAGAATGAGTTGGAGAAGAAGAAGAGAAGCTTACCAATGGGTTCTTCTATTAGTTTGGAGCTAGAGTTTGATTTGCAAAAAGGAAACTAGGGTTTGGAGTTTTAATTTCCTCTTCCACTCTCCATTAATATAAAAGCTTGAGTATTAGGAAATGAGGAATGAAGTAATGAAGAGGAGAAGGGGTTGGGACTGAATACATAAGTGGCTCAGCCCAAACCAAAGCCCTAAGTAAAAAGTAGCAAAAATCAACTTTCTCCAAACATATCGAAGCTTATACTCAAAAAGGTTGCAAACGGCATTTTAAACTTAATGGGAGTAGTCCCGAGTCCTAATTCGACCATATGCAAAAAGTAGCTTTTCGGACTAAATTCCGAGTATTGATAAAATATTTAAATAAAATATTTAAATATAAAATCGACTAATATGCGGGTTGTTACAAAATAACTATTTTAAGATTTCACACCAGTCTCACGACTGACCTGGAGTTTATTGTTCCCTTTCTAAACTGTAGGTGTCCATAATTTTCCACACGGGCAGCCTAGAGTCAGGTTATCAGTTGTTAAGGAGCAATGTCAGAAAAGAATGCTGTGGAGATTTGGAGGCAAGATGGATGGCATGGCGTATCACTAGTATATAATATTATTTTCCGCTGTTTTGTTGTTGTAACACTCTGATGATGTAATGTATAAACTAATATAGTTCTTTGTTTTAAAGATTCATTTATCTATTATATATTGTTAAGCTGTGAAATGTGAAATTTTGTTATTGTTCTGTTTCCTCTTCTATCTTCTACTTCTTTAACCCTACTGGTTCGGTTTTCCGGCATTGGATATAGTAGATGTAATAATGTCGACTTTCGAAAGTCGAAAAATCGGGTCATTACAATGCAGTATCAGAGCAATTGGTTAAGCGACAACCTTGGCTCTAGTGGGGAAATTACTCATTAGAGATAGAGTCGGTAGTACTCTAGACTGAGTTTGAGTGTATTAATAGATATGAGCGCGTATTTGTTAGTGAATATAAAAAATTGTTTTATATTGTGTTGACTTATCGGTTGATTGTTTAAAGATTCTGGTCGGTGCAGTTTGGCCAACTGTATGGATAGGGGTATCTAAACTCTTAAACAAGATGAACCGACACGCTATTGTTTTAAAATAGGGTAAATGAAATAAATTTACCCAAATTATTTTTGTATATAAAAGGAATAATTTTTCGGAAATTATTATGGTTGCTTGATTGTTAGCAAGAGATAATATTAAATTATTATCATTTAAGTGTGAAATTGAATAAGAAATTGAAATCGTAACTAAAAAAGCTAAGAAATAAATTCATATGAAAATGAGATTTGTAGATGTGAATTACAAATGTGATTTATAATTTGAAATAGAATTCTAGAGAAATATTTGAAAGTGGATTGAAAAGATTTTAAATTTGGTGAAAAGTTTAAATTCCTGTGATTTAAAAATGATTTTCAAAGGTTTTGGAATAAATATGGTGATATTATTTTGGGAAATATTTTTGAATTGGATATGGAATCTGGTGAAATCTAGATTTAAAAACACTTGAAAATTGTTTAAAAGGGATTAAAGCACTAAACTCTTTTCGGTCGTTGGAAAATAATTCCGATAATGATCGTGACATCATCGGTGTTTATTTTTGAGTTTCCAGGAGTGGAATTGCTGCCAAATTATTTTAAATGGGGATTATTCGCAAAACTGGGTTTGGTTTTGGAAATTCAAAAGATAATTTGAATTGATTTCAAAAATGGTTTTGAAAAGATGAAAGACTCTGGAATCTTATAAAAAATGGTTATGGAATAAAGAATAAGTTTGGAAGCTTAGGAAAATTCAAATTGAAACAGAATGTTGAAATTCGTTTTGAACTTGTAAGTAAATGGAATTCAGGCTAAACATTGAAACTGAATTTAAACTGAGTTAAATTAAGTGAAATGGAAAATTTGTCAAGTGGGACCAAATGAAACCAAGTTTTGAAATAAAATTAGTAAGTGAAACTAATTAAAGGAATGACAAATTAAAATATGGTTTGAAATTGAATTCAATATTATAAATGAAGGTAAATTGAATTCATATGGAAACTTGAAATCCAGTTTAAATATAAGTAGATATAAACCAAAGTGGTGAATTGAAAATACATATAAGAAGTATATAGAATATTTATATTGAAACTTAATAAAGGGATAATGGAATTCTTAAGTAATTTTGAATTGTGGAAACCTTCTAAGTTAATATTTGATTGGAGATTAGCGTGTGGAATGATAAATGTGGTTAAGTAAATAAAAGCGTAGGAAATAAAAATTTTGATAGAAATCAAAATAAAATGTGAATAAAAGAAAAGAGTATTGATATAGCTAATAATCAAATGGAATTAATACGTAGGATGTACGTATATTACTTTATCGCATAACAATTTGATCCAGAATTCGAGCATAGAATTTCGAGATGGTTATATCGATCCGACTTAGGATTTTTCACTCGATTTTCGACAGCGAACATGGATATGGGTTTTTGTTGATCTTGGAAATTCTCTATCATCGTTTACGGCTATGCAAGGAGAATGATGGTTTCTGATTAAGAAACCAGATCTGAGTCCGCACTAGGAAGTCGGATGGATGATACTTGTTTGGGAGTGAAATTGTGTGATCGAGTGAGCGATCGAATTTGGTATTACGTGCGGATGATATGTATGCATCGTACGAGTTTGAATGAATTAAATATTGAAAAACTTTTGAAAAGAAATGTATAAAATGATTTTTAAAGTTGAAATTGGACATTATTGCTAATAGGATATACATATATTATAAAGGAAAAGGGAATTAGATTTTGATTTAGAAGATAAATGAAATTGCTCGACAAAAAGGTATGTATTTAAACTTCAGTACGAATAATTTGATGATTTTCTGGTCTAGCCACTTGGCCTTTTGTTTTCTTTTGAAATCTGGGGGCCCGTTGTGGCATTTTGTAGTCGTACCGAGCTAGCCACGCAAAGGAGAGGCTGGCAAAAAATTTCAAAAATTTAAAGAGTTAAAAAAAATTGAAAATTTAAAATTTAAATTTGAATTTGAATTGTTAAGAAAACAATGCTGTCTGGAAACTATGAAGAATTTTGGAAAGTTTGTTGAAGTGATAAGAGTCTTAAATAAAAATATTTGTTTTGGCAAGTTAATAAAACTGTTTGGTTTTGTGAAAATGATAAACGGGTTATGGATCATTCTTCTTAACTAGTAATTTCGGGACGAAATTCTTTTAAGGGGGAAAGAATATGACAACCCGAAATTTTGGACATTTGAAATTAGAATATTTAATTGATTTTTAAATATTTGAAAGTTGGTTTAACTTGAATTTCAAAATATTACCGTTATTCGGCAATTAAATTATTGAATTTAATAATTTGGAAATTTGGTAAAATATTAAATTCTCAGTTTTGAGCTTGTTGAAAATAATTTGAAGTCTTGTAAAGTTTATATTTATAATACTGAAGATATTGGAAAATTCAATATTGAATTTCGAAATGCTTTGATCAGTTTGAAATTTTATCGTTTAAATCGATATTTAAAAATGGCCTTTCGAGGCACGGTCTCGGATTTCGACGAAACCAGTTCCATTAGATCCGTAATAGTGTTTTACTATCAGATTTCAATTTTCGTAGTGTTTGGAGCGATCATTTGGCCGTACAGATAGCAAACGTGCTGAAATTTAAATCAAAAATTTAATATTATAATTGGGTCCAAAAGCTATCTTCTTCTTACTATCGAATTAGGACTCGAAACCTTTTCCATTGTGTTCGGAATAGGGGTTTAACATTATAAACTCCTAGTGGCTTGCCATGATTGGAGATCGATATTGTAAGTTGTGTAATTGTAACAATTTAAAATTTAAATTTGAATTTGAAGGAAATATATATATATATATATATGTACTTAATATAATACTATTTTCACAAGGCAAATGATACGTTCTTCTTTTTTTCAGCACGTGGCGATCGTTTTTGACACACGTTGTTTTTTCAAAGAGAAAAAAATAAGTAAAAGAAAGGCCGAGCCTTTTCTTTTTTTCAAATCGTGAATAAAATCACCTGAACGAAGAAAAAAAACTTCTCAGTTCATCTCAAAAATCAATGGCCGTCGTTGTTTTTTTTTGTATCAAATTCAAATCAAAAGAAAAAAATTTAAGGCCGAGCATCTCAAGCAAATTATATCGTTCAAATATATATATATATATATATATATATATATATATATATATATATATAATCGAACCGAGTTGCTAAATTTCAATTCAAACCGAGTTCGATTGAAATGATGTTTTGTGATGCACTCTCGTTCGAGATAGCTCGATGATGGCGCTCGTGAGATGGCAACGGAGATGGGAAGGCGGCGTGCAAGCGGGTGAAGGCCGAGGTCAAAATCGCGACTAGGGGACAACGCTGGGTTTGGGAGAACTGCGTTGTCGATTTTCTGTGGCATGGTTTCTGTAGTTCAGCGAGGTGGTTTCGTGTACGATTGAGGCAAGAAGGAGCCATAGTAAGGGTCGCAAGCATTTTGGCAGTAAGGTATCATTGTTTTCCTTTTGAATTAAGTTGAATAAATAAATGTTTATACACATAATAATATACAGTAAAGTTCTATTTTAAATATAGACATACATATATATATATATATATATATATATATATATATCGTATAGCATATTTTCATAATATTTGTATTTGCATGTTAATTTACGGTAAAATATATTATACAGTGAGTTAAAAACAATTTATTTCTTAAATGTATATATACATATATAATTTATATAGTGAAACGGAAAAAATTATATATGTATATAAGACTTTGGGAAATCATATAAAAAAATTTACTTTTATCTCTATGGATTATTTCTTATAATAATATATATAATTTCAACAGAAAAAATTAAACTAAGTATACATTTACATATTTTTATTTTGCTAATTTATTTTTAAAAATAAATGGTTTGGTAATAAAAAAAAATTATTTACCTGTTTAATTATTTTAACCACTGAAAATAATTTAAAAGGGGAAATTTAGTTTTAAATTTAACCTTTTTGTTAAATAAATTTATTAAAAAAGAAATTGGTTTAAATAAAACTATCAATTAGTTAAACTATTAAACGGTAATTAATTATTTGATTTGTTCGAATATTATTGAAATTTTATATAATTAATATAGAAGGTCTAAAAATCATGAAAATTAGCTGGAACGGGAACAGATTGCAAATAAAAGGTGAGATCTTCTCACTCAATTGAAAAATTAGAATTTCAGTTATTGATTGATTGTCTGATTGTGATAGTATATATAGTAGTATATATATATATATATATTGGAGTGATTGATTATCCGCATTATATAGCGGATGAGACCCTATGCGCCGCATAATAGCGGATGATATAATATAATCCCATATACCGCGACATTCCACCTGAAGTGGAATTGGTATCTAATTGTTGTGCTAACAGCTGTGGATGCAAGGTAACAGGTTGGAGGGATCCAACTGGATTCCTCAAATATTTGAATTTGTTTCATATACTGTGTGTTGATTTATTAATAATCTGTGAATGATTATATTGGTAATTGAAAACATTAAAGGCTATGGTTATATATTCTGGTGTTTTAAAATACTAGGATATATAATTGGGTTTTTGGAAATTAAAGTAGAAACTTTTAAGTAAATTAATTTTAGAGAATTAAATAAATTTAAAATAAGGAATTTAAAAGGGTAAAGATTGATTTTTTGAAATCCTATTGAATAAATTCCAAAATACGGGGAAAGATTTTAATAAATGGATTTTGAGTAATATTGTTTTAAAAGTTGAAGAAATTATTTAAAATTCAGTTTTAAATAATTTAGGAGAAATAAAGGAATTTATTTTAAAGGGTAGTGATTTTAGAAATCAATCTGGAATTTGATTTGGTGTTTGAAATAAATTTGGAAATCCATTTGGAAATTGATTTGGTGTTTGAAAATAAATCTTTTGGAAATCCATTTGGAAATTGATTTGATGTTGAAAATAATTTTTGATATCAATTTGGAAATTGATTTGGTGTTTGAAAATAATTTTTGAAATCGATTTGGAAATCGATTTGGTGTTTGAAGATAAATTTTGAAAAATCAATTTGGAATTTGATTTGGTGTTTGAAATAAATTTGGAAATCAATTTGGAATTTGATTTGGTGTTTGAAAGTGAATATTTGAAAATCGTATATCAGTGGTATTTGAAAATTTAAATTCACAATGGGAATTTATAAAGAAATGGGATTTTCTTTTAAATATATATTGATTTATTTTAAAGATGTGGAAAGAAATTTATGGATTTAGAATGTTGATTTAAAATAAATCAAGAAGGATTTATTAATCTATTTAAATGGACCATTTTGAAATGGAAGGTGTATTTTTCCCCAGAAAGCCAAGTATGTTTTCAAAGTAGCTTTTAAAATATAAATTAGAGGTTCTAGAATTGGCTTTAAAAAGAATATTGTTGGAGAAATTATTTTCGAAAATTGTTTTTAAGTCTTTAAAGTAAATATTATTAAGTTTATTTTAGAAGTGGTTATTTTAATTGAATTTGTATTTGATTTAGAAAATGGCTATTTTAATAATTACACTTTATTTAATAATTTTATTTTAAAAAAATTATTTGGACTTGAGTTTTATATGAGATATTGATATAAAATTTCATAACTAATGTTTTAAATGAAGTGTTTAAAAATAGTTTTTATTTTAAATGTTTCCAAGTATATATTTTTGGATAAGTGATTTAAATTACTTTGAAGTATTCGGACTCGGCAAATTTTCAGTGGATGTAAATTAATATTTGGAAATTCATTTCGCATGAGGAAAGTGATTTGAAATTTGTTTTCAAAGGGTTGAAGTTTAAAAAATATATCTTGCAAATATATGTTGAAAATAAATAATTGGGGGGAAATTATTTAAAATCTGGTGATTGTTGTGAATATTGATGATAGTTAAATAACCGACTATCAATATTGGCCTTTAAAAGGCATTTGAATTTCAATGCGACCGGGGGTCGAATTCCATAGGTTATCCGAAAACCACATCGAATCTTTATGATGGATCTTTTGTTTAAAAAGATCAAAATGCAAATTTGTTGTGATTTACTTGAAATCTGAATGTAACGCTTCTTTTTAAAATAAGCGCTCATTATTCGTATTAGCCGGGAGAGGACTTTGTGTCATAAAACTGCCCAAATTTCAGCGTTCGAAAATCGACACCCGTACTTTACTTGTACTCGAATGTCGTAGATTCAATCGTTGAAATCTGACTCGTGCCGGAGCTTATAGAACATTAAGTACAACAACACAGCGGAAGAATGAATAATATCATTGATATACAACAGATACAATATCTGATACAATAATGATACAATCGAATATCAAATACAATCAGAGCTACAAGAAACAGCGGAAATAACAGAAGTAGATGGTCTAGGCTTTGTGACCATCGACATCGAAAAGATAACATAAACTTGAACTCCAAGAAAGAACTCTAATATCAGCAATCTCCATCTCCCAAGCACCAATCCAGGAATAGCTCGAACTCCCAATCAAGTTGTACTAAGCAAGGTCAGTCCGAAATGTAGAAGATAAGCACAAAGTGATAGCCGAAATCCAACGGCTGAATGCTACTGAATCTACTCCTACTATTTGATTATCTGAAAAACCCAACTCTAGACTGTCCGTGCGGAAAATTGTGCGCACCTAGAGTTTGGGAAGGGAGCATTAAACTCCGGGTCAGTCATGGGACTGGTATGAGCAAACAAAAATAGATTTATATTTAAAACAAACAACAAAAGATTTTAAAACATTGAAAACCGCAATGCTTTTTGGAAAATGAAACTGCCATAAGGCCTCCCACCACACACACAATGCAAGCGCGCACTTGGAGGAGATTTCTTCTTATGACGGTCAAAAATCCTTGATACGCGAAAACCATTTGATATTATTATTAGTGCATAGTGCAGAAAACATTTCGAAAGTATAATATCAATCTTAGCCAGCATAGACATTTCGAACTATGCCTACTATAGCTACCATCTAAACAGTGGGGCGCCACCAAAAGTAGATGGTAGGTTATAAAATTAAAATTGTACAAGGCGCGTGTTGGATGATTGGATTTCCAACAAATGGTCAGGCTAAGGAACTTCCTTAAAAATAGAACGCCTCTGGAGGGACTCCGCCAAGAACCAAACGGTTCCCTACCGACACAAAGCTGGTGTACTCCCTTCCCGGGAGTAACACCTATGATATGTCATCCTTGGTCGTAACCAACCTTTTATCCAGAAGAGATGGACATACCCTAAGGGCGCGACCCCTGCAACCTTGCCGCAAAATTTCCTGGTTCGACCACTTTTGGGTTGTGAGGCTCGACGAAGTCTCGTCCACAAAGCTACGCTTTTTCACAAAGCCATGCTTTGATCAACAAATGATTAGCAACACTTCGTATGCCACATTACCAAATTGAGAATGTATCACTAGTAACCATCAACTACATAACCTCTGAGCTCGTACGTCTCAGAGAAGGGTGTTAAGCTAAGAGAATAAATCTATGCCACCAAACAGAAATGTATTTGATAGAAACTGGTTTTACATCTCAAAGTGTAATGTCAGACACAC
This sequence comes from Allium cepa, assembly GCA_030765085.1. NCBI lineage: Eukaryota > Viridiplantae > Streptophyta > Magnoliopsida > Asparagales > Amaryllidaceae > Allium > Allium cepa. The sequence goes on along the minus strand of CM060940.1, from coordinate 816,615,859 downwards.
ATCCATACAAGTCTATTCCGGGTTCGAACAGAACTGAAAGCACTTCCAAACATACCCTTGCAATTTGGGTATTCACAACCCCGATTGGACTCCCCATCACATATGAAGATCTCTATATCGTAGCTACACAGTGCAGAGTCATTCGATAGGTTATCCTATCATTCTCGTAAATACCTGGTCTTCACCACCGGTCTTCAAATACTATCCATGTTGTCGTATCACTATTCGGAATGGATTTTATGAAACAAGGTCCTCTCCTGGCTAAACCGAATAACGAGCCCATATTTAAAAACATATGGATATTGGGATTTCAGTTAAGTCACAACTTTAAAACCCAAAACCTTTCTTTTCAAATGGTTTAAACAAATTACTATTTTCAAATCTTTTAAACAAAAAGATTACTTCACAAAGTTCACCCATCTTTTATAAAGATTTATTCATATCCTTTCAAAATAATTTCCTTTTCAAATTGGGTTAACTTGTCCACTCATTAAATCAAAGACTCAAACCACCATTTCCAAAGGTTCATTCATATCTTTCAAAACAATTCCCATTTCAAATCTTTTATACAAAAGATACTTCACTTTCAAACAAAGTTCAACCATTTTTCACAAAGATTTATACATAGCTTACAAGTTATTTTCATTTCAAAAACTTGAAATTCCTTCAACACAAATTGGAAATTCTTTCCTTATATGAAAGATTTTATTATTTGAAAACCAATAGTTTTCGTTTCGGAAAAATCTGATTTCATTTATACAAGTTAAAGTCCTTGGGTTAAATTCAATTTATCAAAACAATATTTTTTTTAAAAAAATGGTTTAAACCCATTTAACCCATTTATAACATGTATAACCTTTTTAAATATATAATTTCCAAACATAGAATTCAATGTCAAATTTTGAATTAATATTCAAATCAAACTATCAATTTATTCAAAATATCTTTTTATCTTTGAAATCCCTTTTCAAAAGCTTTCTCCCTTTTAACCTAATTCCATTTCTAAAACCAATTGAATTCAAAATTCAATTTTAAAAACATTTCAAAAATATGTGACTTAACCAATTTCCTCGTGCAATCTATATTTGTGTGTGTAAGGTGTAGTCCAGGGGTTTTACACAATAGTGCAACAACATCAATCATCACAGATTCAATCATATCAATATCGATAAGCGGTAATTCCTATAACGCTTATCTTTATTCACAGATTCACAGATAATATAATATAAGTTCATCGTAAATAAATAAATAAATCACGGATAAATAAATTACATTCATCATAGCTCAAATCAAAACAGAGCATCACACATCAGGGATATCAAGCAATTAAAATATACAATACAATCCAAACATCCATAAGTAAGATCAATTCATTATCTGATTAACTTGAATCAGATTGATTACTTATAAATAATCTACTAATCTTGGTTAATTAACATTAAACAATTACAGACCATTTTTAATTAATTATCCTTTAATCATTTATTAACTAACCATTAATAATGAATTAATTAATCTCAAATTATTAATTAATCATCCTTGATTAATAAATTAATTAATCTTTAATCATTAAATAATTAACCTTTAATTATTTATTTATTATTTAATTAATTTTCCCTAATTAATAAGTTAATAAATTAATTAACCCCTAATTAATTATCATTTAACTAATTATCCTTAATTATAATAAGTGATCATCCCTAATCAATTTCGTTCATTATGTAACATTTAATTAATTAGTTATCCTTTAAATAATTAAGAAAGTAAACCTTTAATTAATTATTCTTAATAAATTAAAATAAGTAATTATCTCTAATTACTTATTTAACTTTAACCATTAATTAGTTACTTTTAACTAAATAATTATCTTTAAGTAATTAAAAACCCTTAATTAATTATCTTTAATTAAATTAATTTACCTTTGATCATTTAATTATCCTTAATTAATTAATTTTATCAATTAATTATTCCTTAATTTATATAGTTAACCCCTTTATTATTAAGTAATCAATCAAACTTTAATTACCCAATATTTAAAATTAAATCATTACGTAATTATCCATCTAATCACTTCAATTAATTACATTTGAAAACTTTCAGAGATTTAATAATTAATTTAATATAAAATTTATTTCAAAACCACATCAATTATTTTCAAATCATGTTTGAATTTTAAATTCAAGTTTAAAACTTGTTTAAGAAAACTTATTAAAAATTTACTTTTAAAACTTGTATTGCTTTTGCTCTAAAACTTAGCTTCTTTTGCTTTCGAAAAATTTATTAACTTGCATAGGAAAAACCCGAGCCTATCTACGTAATTCTCGAGCTAACTCTGAGACTACACCCAAGACCCTCTTTTATACATTTTTTTCTCAAACTTGTTTTGATTAAAACTTTAAAATCCTGTTTCAAACAGATTCACAGACCGTTTCTTTTCTTCGAGCCATTCGATTGAACAACTCGAGCACGAACTCGAGAATGCATCTTCTTCTCCAACGCTTTAACCACCCAGACATATTCATGACTGCATGCACATGCACAAGAGTTTTGACGAACTCCAGTCGTCACCGCCCCTTCCACAAGTCAATGATCATCCACTCCATCTCTCAGACCCCTCAGATCGACGATCCAATGACGAGCTCGAATTTGAGCAATTCGACTTCCCATTGGAACATAACTCTGACCCACTAAAATAGCTCTCGCCGTCGACTCTGACCACAAGCCCCTATGCCATTTCGACCAAAGCTCCGTCGATCGCCCACGCACCTCTTCCCACCGGTCCGGTAGCCTCTGATCCATCGTCGATGATAGAATCGACTCGTTTTCTTCATTGAGCAGAACTAGGTGAGAAACCCTAGTTCATCAAACACAGGCCACATCGATCATCAATAAATTGGCCAGCTATTTTTTCTATGATCACAAACTTCCCGACCATCTACAGTTCCAATCCCATCGTCTAATTCATTTTGGATCGACGGCAATTTACGAAAAAGAAATTTCCGTTCAACTAAAATTTTCCCAACATTCCTAAACTTATAAATCATGATCTTAATACCAAAATTCATCATTTACACATACAAATCAGATTATAATGTCCAAACTTAAAATTATAATCATTGAATTTTATGTTTTGAAAAGCTCTAACTGTTATTTTACAATTCTTAAAAGTTTACCAAATATTTTTACTTGAATTTATTTTTTAAAAATTATGACTTTGCTAATCAAACACCTCTTGTTCATACACCATGACTTAAAAGAAACTAGGTGAAAAGCTTTTTATTTTTGAATATATTTTAGGCCTATAAACTAAAACCAGAAAACTATTTTCTTGTCCAAACATGCACAGTCACCTTTTCACATATATAAGTCACATGCAGGCATATTGATCTTCTATATAAATACCTTTCACAAAAACACGCAAGCATACAACATAAAGAAAAATTAAACACATAAGCAGATTCAAGTTTGAATGGAGGCTTGCTCACCAGTCGTATGAAGAACAGAGTCTGGAATTTTGATTTTTTGCCTCTGGTATTGAATCTGCATTTTTGGTCTGATTGCTAGATCCAGACTTTTCTTTGTTTTGAATGCTTTTAAACTTTGCCTGGTTTTCATTTTGAGTTTCCAAGCTTTGAACTAAAGCTTGATCTTGCATTTGTTTGAATTGCTCCAGATCAGGTCGTTATCTGATCTTGAATTGTTTGATCAGGCATTATCCAGATTTGAATCTTGTTTGAATTACTTTGGAACTAGCATTTCATTTGCTTTCAAGTTCCATCATCAGAAGAGGTTTGTTTCAGTTTTTCTGAAATATTGATTTGTTGAGTTTCCAGGCTGAAGTTTACTTTGATTTTCAATTCCCAAGTTTATGATTTGAGGTTGTAGTTTTTGTTTTGATCTTTTCCAGATTTGAAGATGAATTGAAGAAAAGGTAACCTGGTTACTTCTTTGATTTACATTATTCATGTCCTTTAAATTATTTTTTAAAAACATTGTTTACACTTGTTAATATATTCTTTTTAAAATAACACCGCTTGTTAAAATAATTAATTTTGTGTTTAAGCCCTTATTTTCCATTAATTTATAACTTTGTTTTAAATCCTTACTTTAATTAAATTTATGAAACAAGTTTTCTTATTTAGTTTTATTTTTTCCAAAAGTAAACATCCTTGCCACTTGTAATTATAAACAAAATTGAGCTTACACTTGTCTCATCTCTTTATTTAAATTGCTTACAAATGTTAATTTGTATAATAAAATGTTTACACATGTGTTTATAAGTCTACGAATGTCACTAACATATGTTTTTATATCTAAATCCTTGTTTTGAATTAATTTTAAAACTTTGTTTTAAACCCTATCTCATTTAATTTGTAATTTGTATTTTAAATCTTCAAGTATTTATACCTTATAACTTAACATACGTTAATGTTTTACATTTTAAATTCATGAATATACAAACTATATTTATTTATTTCAAAAGGAAATGTATTTTAAATATTATTATCAAATCTTATTTACTATTTATATATATAAATAATTTTAAAGAATGTGATTTAAAATAAATCAAACATCAATAAATAAGTATATAATATGTATATATTTAAATTTAACTTTTTAAAAAGCATTCGTAAATTTTATTTATACCAATTTCACAATATAACTTTAAAAATATAAATATACACATGTACTGTCATTCCAAAATAGATTCTTATTAATATATTTTATTCTCAAATTCCCAATTCACAAATTTTCTTATACATTTATTCCAAATATTCAAATTTCAATTAATTCGCAAATAAATCCAAATCCAATATATTATTCAATATATTTGTTTTTGAATTTCCAAATTAGAAATTCTATTTAAAATCATATCTATATACATTTATATTAATAAACAAACAAATATCTTTATTTTAAAAAAACTTATATATATTCCTACAATTTCAATTTAATAATTAAATTCACAATTTAATTCAAAATTTCATATTAATTACCAAAGTAATTCTTATTTTAATCCAAAAAATAAAATTAATTACTAAATTAATATGGCTTAAAAATCGGGATCGTTGCAGACTCCCCTCTTAAGAAAATTTCGTCCTCGAAATTTGCAAAGGAGACAACTAATGACGGATACACAAAGATAGAGAATTGACACATCAATCAAGCCAATCATCCATTCTGCATTTGGCTTACCAAATCAGAGTACCATCAATAATTATGAGAACAGACTCATTTGATATTTCACGAAATACTCGGGTCACCTGGTCTACGAATATGCAGGGGCAGTGGTTAGTTCGAAGGATAACTAACTACTCGTAGAATATATCTGGGCCCCAAATAATAGACTAATGGATACAATCCAATTCAGGTTGGAATATCCCAAAGTTTACACTAGCTCGTCCCTCATCGGACTTTGACTCTCATAAGAAATTACAATAGAATTTCAAATTTTGGTTTGACCGAAATCATTTTATGGATACAAATCAATTTTAACTTCATATTTTATTAACCAATTTATTCCAATTGAAATTTCAAATTGATTAAAGTTAAAACGAAAAGCTGATAAAAATTTGATGAAGAGAATACGAGATAGAAATTATCAACAATGATTCGCAGGGCCACCATCGCACCAAAGCTTCTCCTTCGAGCTGCCATGGAGAAATCGAAGAACCGGAATCGAATGGTGATCAAAGAGATTGATAGAGAAAGTTATTTCCGTTGTTGCAGGGTATCGACCATTTGTAGTGGTACTTCCCCGTCCCTTATCTCGTCCTCTTCTTACACTCATACTCACTATCAATGGATAGCAAGAGAATTTACTGAGGCATACAGATGGATATCTTAGGGATACTATCATTCTATGGTATTTGTAACCCTATCTCTAATGAACTACCTAATGTGTTATACTCCTGAGCTAAAGTATCAACCTTCGGCTCTGATATCAAATTGTCACAACCCAAATTTCTGCATTCGAAAATCGACACCCGTAGTTCACTCATACTCGAATGCCGCAGATTCAATCGTTGAAATCTGACTCGTGCCGGAGCTTATAACACATTAAGTACAACAACACGGTGGAAGAGTGAATAATATCATTGGTATACAATAGATACAATATCTGACACAATAATGTTACAATCGAATATAAAATACAATCAGAGATACAAGAAACAATGGAAATAACAGAAGTAGATGGTCTAGGCTTTGCGACCATCGAAATCGAAAAGATAACATAAACTTGAACTCCAAAGAAAGAACTCTAATATCAGCAATCTCCATCTCCAAAGCACCAATCCAGAAATAGCTCGAACTCCCACTCAAATTGTACTAAGTAAGGTCGGTCCAAAATGTGGAAGAGAAGCATAAAGTGTTTGCCGAAATCCAACGACTGAATGCTACTGAATCTACTCCTACTATTTGATTATCTGAAAAACCAACTCTAGACTACCCGTGTGGAAAATTGTGGGCACCCAGATTTTAGGAAGGGAACAATAAACTCCGGGTCAGTCATGGGGCTGGTATGAGCAAACAAAAACAGTTTTATCTTTAAAACAAACAACAAAAGATTTTAAAACATTGAAAACCATAATGCTTTTTGGAAAATGAAACTGCCATAAGGCCTCCTGCCACACACACAATGCAAGCGCACACTTGGAGGAGATTTCTCCTTATGACAGTCAAAAATGCTTGATACGCGAAAACCATTTGATATTATTATTAGTGCATAGTGCAGAAAACATTTTGAAATTATAATATTAATCTTAGCCAGCATGGACATTTCGAACTATGCCTACTATAGCTACCATCTAAACAGTGGGGCGCCACCATAAGTAGATGGCAGGTTATACAACTAAAAATGTACAAGGCGCGTATTGGATGATTGGATTTTCAACAAATGGTCAGGCTAAGGAACTTCCTTAAAAATGGAACACCTCTAGAGGGACACCCCAAGGAACCAAACGGTTCCCTACCGACACAAGGCCGGTGTACTCCCTTCCTGGGAGTAACACCTAATATATGCCATCCCCGGTCGTAACCAATCTTTATCCGAGCACTCGACACCAACAACCACACAGCAATAAGTATGCAGCAACCACTAGGTAAATATCTGGGCTCCATACCATTATACCACCTTTTATCCAGAAGAGATGGACATACCCTAGAGGCGCGACCCCTACAACCTTGCCGCAAAAATTCCTATTTCGACCACTTCCGGGTTGTGAGGCTCGACGAAGCCTCATCCATAAAGCCATGCTTTTTCAAAAAGCCATGCTTTGATCAACAAATGATCAGCAGCACTTCGTATGCCACATTACCAAATTGGAAATGTATCACTAGTAACCATCAACTACATAATCTCTGAGCTCGTACGTCTCGAAGAAGGGTGTTAAGCTAAGAGAATAAATCTCTGCCACCAAATAGAAATGTATTTGATAGAAACTGGTTTTGCATCTCAAAGTGTAATGTCAGACACACATCCATATAAGTTTGTTCCGGGTTCGAACAGAACCAAAGGCACTTTCAAAGAAGCCCTTGCAATCCGGGGATTCACAATCCCGATCGGACTCCCCATCACATATGGAGATCTTTATACCGTAGCTACTCAGTGCATAGTCATTCGATAGGTTATCCTATCGTTCTTGTAAATACCGGTCTTCACTGCCGGTCTTCAAATGCTATCCATATTGTCGTGTCATTATTTGGAATGGGTTATATGACACAAGGTCCTCTCCCGGCTAAACCGAATAATGAGCGCAATATTTAAAAACATATGGATATTGGGATTTCAGTTAAGTCACGACTTTAAAACCCAAAATCTTTCTTTCCAAGTTTAAACAAATTACCATTTTCAAATCTTTTAAACAAAAAGATTACTTCACAAAGTTCACCCATCTTTTACAAAGTTCATTCATATCCATTCAAAACAATTTCCTTTTCAAATTGGATTAACTTATCCAATCATTAAATAAAGACTCAAACCATAGTTTTCAAAACCATTTCCAAAGGTTCATTCATATCTTTCAAACCAATTCCCATTTCAAATCTTTTATACAAAAGATACTTCAATTTCGAACAAAGTTCAACCATTTTTCACAAAGATTTGTTCATAGCTTTCAAGTTATTTTCATTTCAAAAACTTGAAATTCCATTAACGCAAATTGGTAATTCTTTCCTTATATGAAAGCTTTTATTATTTGAATACCAATAGTATTCGTTTCGGAAAAATATGATTTCACTTATACAAGTTAAAGTCCTTGGGTTAAATTCAATTTATCAAAATAATATTATTTTTTTAAAAATGGTTTAAACCCATTTAACACATTTATAATTTGTATAACCTTTTTAAACATATAATTCCCAAACATAGAGTTTAATTTCAAATTTTGAATTCAAATTCAAATCAAACTATCAAGTTATTCAAAATAACTTTTTATCTTTGATATCCCTTTTCAAAAGCTTTCTCCATTTTAACCTAATTCCATTTCCAAAACCATTTGAATTCAAAATTCAATTTTAAAAACATTTCAAAAATCGGTGACTTAAGTAATTTCCTCGTGCCACCCATATTTTTGTGTGTAAGGTATAGTCCAGGGGTTTTACACAATATGCAACAACACCAATCATCACAGATTCAATCATATCAATATCGATAAGTGGTATATTCTTATGACGCTTATCTTCATTCACAGATTCACAGATAACATAATATAAGTTCATCGCAGATAAATAAATAAATAAATCACAGATAAATAAATTACATTCATCATAGCTCAAATCAAAACAGAGCATCACACATCAGGGATATCAAGCAATTCAAATATTCAATACAATCCAAACATCCATAAGTAAGATCAATTCATTATCTAATTAACTTAAATTAGATTAATTACTTATAAATAATCTACTAATCTTGGTTAATTAACATTAAATAATTGCAAACCATTTTGAATTAATTATCCTTTAATCATTTATTACTTAACCATTAATGATGAATTAATTAATCTTAAATTATTAATTAATCATCCTTGATTAATAAATTAATTAACATTTAATCATTAAATAATTAACCTTTAATTATTTAATTATTCTTTAATTAATTTCCCCTAATTAATAAATTAACCACCATTAATTAATTATCCTTAATTATAATAAGTGATTATCCCTAATCAATTTCATTCATTAAGTAACCTTTAATTAACTAATTATCCTTTAAATAATTAAGGAAATAAACCTTTAATTAATTATTATTAATAAATTAAAATAAGTAATTATCTCTAATTACTTATTTAACTTTAACCATTAATTAGTTACTTTTAACAAAGTAATCATCTTTAAGCAATTACAAACCCTTAATTAATTATCTTTAATTAAATTAATTTACCTTTGATCATTTAATTATCCTTAATTAGTTAATTTTATCAATTTATTATTCCTTAATTTATTTAGTTAACCCTTTATTGTTAAGTAATCAATCAAACTTTAATTGCTCAAGATTTAAACTAAATAATTACTTAATTATCCATCTAATCTCTTCAATTAATTACATTTGAAAACTTTCAGAGATTTAATAATTAATTTAATATAAAATTTATTTCAAAACCACATCAGTTATTTTCAAATCATATTTGAATTTTAATTTCAAGTTTAAAACTTGTTTAAGAAAACTTATTAAAAAATTTCTTTTAAAACTTGTATTGCTTTTGCTTTAAAAGTTAGCTTCTTTTGCTTTTGAAAAATTTATTAACTTACACAGGAAAAACCCGAGCCCATCTACATAATTCTCGAGCTAACTCTGAGACAACACCCGAGCTCCTCTTTTATATTTTTTTCTCAAACTTGTTTTGATTAAAACTTTAAAATCCTACTTCAAAAATATTCGCGCACCGTTTCTTTTCTTCGAGCCATTCACTTGAACAACTCGAGCACGAACTCGAGAATGCGTCTTCTTCTCCAACGCTTTAACCACCCAGACATATTCACGACCGCATGCACGTGCACAAGAGTTCTAACGAACTCCAGTCGTCACTGCCCCTTCCACAAGTCAATGATCATCCACTCCATCTCTCAGACCCCTCAGATCGACGGTCCAATGACGAGCTCGAATTTGAGCAATTCGACTTCCCACTGGAACAAAACTCTGACCAACTAAAACAGCTCTCGCTGTCGACTCTGACCACAAGCTTCTATGCCATTTCGACCAAAGCTCCATCGATCGCTCACGCACCTCTTCCCACCAGTCCGGTATCCTTCGATATATCGTCGATGATGGAATCGACTCATTTTCTTTATTGAACAGAACTAGGTGAGAAACCCTAGTTCATCAAACACAGGCCACATCGATCATCAATAAATTGGCCATCTATTTTTCCCATGATCACAAACTTCCCGACCATCTACAGTTCCAATCCCATCGTCTAATTCATTTCCGATCGACGGCAATTTATGAAAAAGCAATTTACGTTCAATTAAAATATCCCCAACATTCTCAAACTTATAAATCATGATCTTAATACCAAAATTCCTCATTTACACATACAAATCAGGTTATAAAGTCCAAACTTAAAATTATAATCATTGATTTTTATGTTTTGAAGAGCTCTAACTGTTATTTTACAATTCTTAAAAGTTTACCAAATATTTCTACTTGAATTTATTTTTTTAAAATTAAGACTTTGCTAATCAAACACCTCTTGTTCATACACCATGACTTAAAAGAAATTAGGTGAAAAGATTTTTATTTTTGAATATATTTAGGCCTGTAAACTAAAACCAGAAACCTGTTTTCTTGTAACCAAACATGCACAGTCACCTTTTCATATATATAAGTCACATGTAGGCATATTGATCTTCTATATAAATACCTTTCACACAAACACACAAGCATACAACATAAATAAAAATCGAACACATAAGCAGATTCAAGTTTGAATGGAGGTTTGCTCACCGGTCGTATGAAGAACAGAGTCTGGAATTTTGATTTTTTGTCTTTAGTTTATTGAATCTGCAGTTTTGGTCTGATTGCTTGATCCAAACTTTTCTTTGTTTTGAATGCTTTTAAACTTTGCGTGGTTTTGATTTTGAGTTTCCAAGCTTTGAACTGAAGCTTGATCTTGAATTTTTTCGAATTGCTCCAAATCAGGTCGTTATCTGATATTGAATTGTTTGATCAGACACTGTCCAGATTTGAATCTTGTTTGAGTTACTTTGGAACTAGCATTTCATTTGCTTTCAGGTTCCATCATCAGAAGAGGTTTGTTTCAGTTTTTCTGAAATCTTGATTTGTTGAGTTTCCAGGCTGAAGTTTACTTTGATTTTCAATTCCCAGGTTTATGATTTGAGGTTGTAGTTTTTGTTTTTATCTTTTATAGATTTGAAGATGAACAGAAGAAAAGGTAACCTGGTTACTTCTGTGATTTACATTATTCATGTCCTTTAAAAAAAATTAAAATATTTTGTTTTGCCACTTTTTTAATTTCCTTATTACATTGTTTGCACTTGTTAATGTATGTTTTTAAGATAACACCACTTGTTAAAATAATTAATTTTGTGTTTTAGCCCTTATTTTCCATTAATTTATAACTTTGTTTTTAAATCCTTACTTTAATTAAATTTATGAAACATGGTTTCTTATTTTATTTTTATTTTTTCCAAAAGAAAACATCCTTGCCACTAGTAATTATAAACAAAATTGAGCTTACACTTGTGTTATCCCTTTATTTAAATTGCTTACAAATGTTAATTCGTATAATAAAATGTTTACACATGTGTTTATAAGTCTACAATTGTCACTAACATATGTTTTTATATCTAAATCCTCATTTTGACTTAATTTTAAAACTTTGTTTTAAACCCCTATCTCATTTAATTTGTAATTTGTACTTTAAATCTTCAAGCATTTATACCTTATAACTTAACATATGTTAATGTTTTACATTTTAAATCCATGAATATACACTATATTTATTTGTTTCAAAAGAAAATGTATTTTAAATATTATTATCAAATCTTAGTTATATTTATATATATTTATAATTTTAAAGAACGTGATTTAAAATAAATCAAACATCAATAAATAAGTATGTAATATGTGTATATTTAAATTTAATTCTTTAAATAGCTTTTGTAAATTTTATTTATATCAATTTCACAATATAACTTTAAAAATATAAATATACACATGCATTATCATTCCAAAACAGATTCTTATTAAAATATTTTATTCTCAAATTCTTCACAAATTTTCTTATACATTTATTCCAAATATTCAAATTAATTTTCAATTAATTCCTAAATAAATCCAAATCCAATATATTATTCAAAATATTTGTTCTTGAATTTCCAAATTAGAAATTCTATTTAAAATCATATTTATATACATTTATATAAATAAACAAACAAATATCTTTATTTAAAAAAACTTATATATATATATTCCTACAATTTCAATTTAATAATTAAATTCACATTTTAATTCAAAATTTCATATTAATTACCAAATTAATTCTTAATTTAATCCAAAAAATCAAATTAATTACTAAATTAATTTGGCTTAAAAATCGGGAGCGTTACAAAACCCACTCCGAATAATGATGCGACGAAATGAGATTGCATTTGAAGATGGTGTTGAAGACCGGGTATTTTCGAAAACGAAAGGATTACCTGTCGAATGTCTCCACACTGAGTTGCTCTGGTATAGATATTTTATCACCCTTTGTGGTGGGGAGTCCGGATGCGATTAGTGAATATCTGGATTTGCGACGGCTTCTTTGAAGTGACTTCGGTTCCGTTCGAACCTGGAATGGACTTGTATGGTTGTATGTCTAACGTTACACTTTGAGATATAAAGCTGATTTCTAAATACATTTCTGTTGGTGGCGAAGAATTTATTCTCTTAGCTTAACACCCTTCTCTGAGACGTACGAGCTCAGAGGTTATGTAGTTGATGATTATTAGTGATATACTTCCAATTTGGTCGTGTGGCATGCTGAGTGATGCTGATCATTTGTTGATCGAAGCGTGGCTTTTGTGAAAAGCGTAGCTTGGATGAGACTTCATCGGACCTCACACCCCGAAAATGGTCGAAACAGGAAAGTTGCGGCAAGGTTATGGGGGTCGCGCCCCTCAGGGTATGTACATTTTCTTTTGGATAAAAAGTGGTATCTGGTATGGAGCCCAGATATTTAACTTGTGTGGATTATTAAAGGTGGTATTCTGCTATGGAGGCCAGATTATTTACTGTGTGGTTGTTGGTTGATGAGGCGCCTCGGATAGAGGTCGGTCTAGACCGGGAGGTAGCATACTCGTGTCAGTAGTTACCTAGTTACAGAGCTAACCCAGCCTTGTACTGGCAGAGATCCGATTAGGTTCTCGAGGACGTCCCTCTAGAAGCGTTCCATTCGGTGAGAAGTTCCTTAGCCTAACCATTTGTTGGAAATTCAAAGAAATAATACGAGCCCTGTACGGTTTTAGTTATATAACCTGCCTTTTACTTAAGGTGGTGACCTGCCGTTTAATTGGTAGCTATAGTAGGCATACTACGAAATGTGTATGCTAGCTAAGATTAATATTATATTTCGACATGTTTTCTCCACTATGCACTAATAATAATATCAAAATGTTTTCGCGTATCAAGCATGTTTGACTATCATAAGGAGAAATCTCCTTCAATTGTGCGATTGCATTGTGTGTGGGGCGAGAGGCCTTATGATAGTTTCATTTTCTAAAAGCATAGAGGATTTCTTTTCCTTTTCTTTGTGCAAATTACTGTTTTAAGATCTCACACCAGTCCCATGACTGGCCTGGAGTTTATTGTTCCCTTTCTAAACTCTGGGTGTCCATAATTTTCCACACGGGCATCCTAGAGTCAGGTTATCATTTGTTCAGGAGCGATGTTAGAAAAGAATGTTGCGGAGATCTGGAGGCAAGCTAGATGGCGAGGCGTATCACTAGTATATAATATTCTTTTCCGCTATTTTCTTGTTGTAACACTCTGATGATGTAATATGTAAACTGCTTTAATTCTTTGTTGTAAAGATTATTCATTTATCTATTATACATTGTTCCGCTGTGAAATGTGAGATTCTGTTATTGTTTCTATTTCCTCTTCTATCTTCTTCTTCTTTAACCCGAAAGGTTTGGTTTTCCGACATTCAATTGTTCGGCATTGGATACAGTGGACGTATCAATGTCGACTTCCGAAAGTCGAAAAATCGGGTCATTGCATTATTAATTGCACTTTGTTTCTTTTCCCTTTTTCAATTGAAAGATTTCAATAAATTTATTTCCAAATAATTTTAATCTTCCACTTTAAAACAGACCCTAATTGATGAAATCAATTAAATAAATTCGTGAACATTGTAATTCTTATTTATAGTCATGAAAACACGTTTATAAAATTACAGTATCCAAATAGCATTAAATTACATACTAAATAAATGTTTTTATCTATTGATCAATATTCATTTAACTCATCATTAAACTGACAATTATTATTCCAATTCCTGTTATTAAATTATATTCTAATACGCGTTAGAACCTTCCATTTCATTGCTTCATTGTAATTTGTTGTTTTAGAATTTTACTTATGGTCCAAACTTATGGTCTAATGACATAGTTAATATTTATTTTACATTTCATTACATTAATATACTCCGATTTCCATCCTTTATTCGTATTAACTACTATATTTCCATTTCATTGAATTTTGGTCAATTTCACACAATAATTATAATTAAAGTCTCACTTAATTTATTTACTTTGGTTTCTCTTATTAAATCAATTATTACCTTACATACATAGTCAACATTGTAATATCTTCCATTATATCAATATTTTACCATTTCATCTTACCTTTCATTTACGTAACGTTTTATTTCATTAATTGTAATAAATTCACTTATTAAAATTTCCAATTTCAATAAATTTGAGTAAACTGATTTTCATCCTTTTATTCAAATCAAAGGTCATACTATGATAAAAATTTACATTGGTTACATTGTATAGAATCAACCTTTTTTCCATTATCAATTAAACCTACATTAACTGCACTAATTGATGGAATTAATTGCCATTTATTTCCAATTAAATTTAATAGACCAAATAAATAGGTAATATATATAATAATTGTCACCATTAGCCTTTAATTAGATTTATAAGTTTATTACTTACAAACAAATGTTACCATTTCTTTCATAACACTAATTTTATTCAATTTCCATTAACAATATATTATTTCATTAATGAATTCAATATTTACATTATTTTTCCTATGTTCACTTTATAACCAAGTATAACCTTACACTATTTCAATAAATTGGAATTCCATTCAAATTGTTAATAATTAGCTTATTAACATTGTTGCATTTCATTTTAGTGTTATTTCAGTTATAAATCTTAAATTTCAATTTCTTCCAACATTTAATTACAAAAATCTTATTAAATTTACTATTTTTAGTTGTCGAAAATTACGGGTCGTTACAGATATGTAGTGAGGTGCAAATGTAAATGTTAAATTATGATGTAATCAAAATTGTATTGTAATCAAATGTTGTATATGTATAGTGAGAGCCCAAATTCGTATAATTCAAAGTTGTAATAAAATATTTGTTTGAATAAAATATTGTTTGAAATTAAATTCTATGTTATTTATTTTATTGAGCGAATATTTATTTAATTATGTGAAAAATAAAATAGTACAATAACAAATACATTTAAATGAATATATATATATATATATGTTTATTATTATCAAACAAAAATCATATACTAGCATATTCAACTATCTCCCTCTTTTGATGATAACAAAAATATATTTAAGATTTTGAATTTATTAAATGTATTTAGTCATTTAATTTGCTCCCCTATTTGAATGCTCCCTCTCTACAACAAAGCTCCCACTTCATATATGCATGAAAATAAATAAAAATATGCAAATGAGCCTAGATGCAAATAGAAAATACAAAATAAAATATTTGACCTTTATTTGCCTTTATTTAACAAAAATCTTAACTTTTCTTTCCCCCTTTTGTTATCAGCAAAAGAGTAATAGTGTTGGAAAAATAGAGATAAAGTGATAGATGTTAATACAATATTAATACTCAATCGAGTATAAATATTAAATTTCAATAAAAAAATCAAACAAAATTCATAAATGCTCTGTTTGACGCATATTCCACTTTAGAATGATAAAGATAATGTCATCATGTAAAGCTATGTTTATATCAGGAATTTGAATATCTACTAACCATGCATAACCTTAGGACTTTTAAAGGAGATTAGTTGCATTCCCAATTTTTTTTTAAAAAAAATGAATTCAAGTATCTTTTAACCACGCATAACTGTGAGGACTTTTAAATGGGATTAGCATCAAGTTGTCTATTCAGTTAATCAATTTTGATATGCATTCCATACATGCATAACCGTGAGGACTTTTAAATGAGTATGGAAGCACATAATCAAAAATTCCAAGTGATTCACCCAGGCATAATCGTAGGGATTTTTAAATGACAGTGAATACTTTGGATGTTTTTATTTCTTAAAGAAATAATAAAATGAAAAACGGATGATTTCCTGTTTAAAAAGCCACATATTGGCAAATTATATTGAATTTTGATGAGTGATGGTCGTTAGAAATATGATAGAAATAGAGATGGTCATGGAATTTCTACCCATCAAAAAGTTTTATAACTCTTGTTCAAATTTCTAAAGAAATTTACTGTCTCAATTTATAATCTATGATCAATATCAACACTCGTCACTTTTTCAATCACTATTTATCTTTTTGATAATCAATAAGGAGTCAAATTAGTTAATGTAGTCATTTAAAATCAAATTTTCTAAAAATGACTAACATGAAACAAGGTCAACAAAACGATTTTCTGGAAGGGGTTTTAACAAAAAAAAAATTTTGCTAATTGGAAATTATTTGACATGAAAAATATGCAGATATTTTCTTTGAAAATGATGCAACTACTGAATCTCTCAACATAAATCACACTCCATTAGTAATTTTTCTATCAACTAGATTACCAGTGTAATCTGCATCTGAATTTCTCTTAGACTCAAAATTGTCATTAGTTGAATGTTATAGACCAGACCGTGAAGTTGCAACAAATTTCCTTAAAATCATTTTTACAGCATTTAAATAGAATTGAATAGAAGTCATGCGAATAAACAAACAATGACCATAGTGTCAGATCCAGAAACAAATTTATCCATGTGTATCATGAGTAATCATCAACATCATCATTAATTCAAACAAAACTATATGAACTAGTTCAACAATGAAACGGTGATTAGTTAACATTTTTTCACAAATCAAAAAAAATAAGAACAAGTCAAATAAGAACACATCGAGTGAGTCAGAATCCAAATCAACATTTATTTTACTATCACATAACTGGCTTATTTGATTACGGTGTAGATTTTCACATTAAATATATTATTCAAAATAAATATACCATTACCTCTTTTACCTTTACGTTAATATTTCATTGTTTCCCATTGTGATTCTGCCACCTTTATACTAGGATAAGGAACTTTGACTTGTCACCCGTTGTGTGTCTGGAACAGCCAGAACCCAATTAACACCGTTGCTGTTCCTTAACATGCCTCCACACCTACACGAGGAAAGATTTTTGCGACCTATTTGTTTTTATAGGTCCATGGTTGTTAGTGGAAATAGATTTTGAAAAATAAGTTTGTGGAGACCCAAAACTATTTATATATGTTCCTTTCGGCACCCAGATTTGTTTGACTTTGAGGGATTTTATATTTGTGCCTTTTGGAACCCAAATTGGAATGGTTTTCACGTTTTTGGGTCTATACCAACAAATGCTTTGATTATCTCCAATTTTTCTACAAATTGTGTGCTCGGATTTGACTTGACTAATTTTGCTTCTAACAAGTTTTGATTGATTATACCTAAGTCATTGTCTAACCGTATTAACAGTTTGTTTTCCTAATAGCATATTCAACGATCTTGCACTTTTTGTAAATTTTCCTAAGGTCGTAGACACTTGTTGGACTTATGTTTTAAGTGATTCATTTTCATTAATAATTTTGCGCGTCTTTTAATAGAATTCTCTCTCCTTATATTTTTACTTTCTTTTACAATTAGAATTTCATTTTCAAGCGATTTAATTTTAATTTCTGATTTCTTTATTTCTTCTTCAAGTGGTGGACACTTATCACACTTAGGGCTCTTGCTTTGATAGTTTTTAACCAATTGATCATGTTGTTTATTTAAATCTATCAAAGTGTCTCTTTGTGATTTAATTTTAGCATATTTCTCCCTAAGTCTTCCAAAACAGCATTTACTTCGTGGAAATATATAAGTAATTCTGAATGAGTGAGTTTTGATACCTCGCTTGGCTCGTCATCATCGCTATCAGTTATATCACCTTGAAGATACAAATCTTCTTTTTCACTCTCACTTCTAGTGCTTTTATTGTCATCATCACTTTTATTCCATATGGCTGCAAACTACTCCTTTTTGATTTCTTTTCTTGGCCGTGTCCATTTTGAGGACAATTGGGCTTGATGTGACCAGATTTATTACACTTGTGACAGATGATCTCTTGCACGTTTGAGTCGTCTAGTGCTTTAACTATTCTACTTTTCAGTTTTTGATTTAGAACTGGATTTCCGTATTTTCGATTCCACCTTTTGGATTTCTTTATTAATAGTGCCAGCTCAGCTGCTCCATCATCGTCACTTTCCGTTGTTCCTTTGAGAACTATTGATTTCTTTCAAGTATCACCTCATTCACGCTCTTCCTTGATTTTCATTTCTAGCTCATAAGGGGTGAGATTTTCGATGAGTTCTTCAACTTTGATCTGCTTCAAATCCTTTGATTCTCGAATAGCTGTGACTTTGGCTTCAAATTTCATGGAAGGACTCTGAGAATTTTCCGGACTATTTCCAACTCTGTGTATGATTTTCCAAGAGCTTTTTATTTATATATAATATTGGAAAGTCGTCCATACATTTCTTTGACATTTTCATCCTTGGCTATTGTGAAGTTCTCGTATTCGCTACTCAGCACGGCAAGGCAAGATTCTTTGAATTGAGATGTTCCTTCATGAGTCACTTCGAGTGTATGTCATATTTCATGTGCAGTTAGACAATGTGAGACACGATTAAATTCAATTTGATCCAATAAACAAATAATAGAATTTATAGCTTTAGCATTAGCATTCTGTAGTCTATTTTCAAGATCTATCCATTGATCCATCGGTTTATCTATTTCCTGATTATTTACCACTATAGTTGGTTTCCTATATCCCGTCTTAACTATATTCCAAGCATCAATGTTTTTCAAAAAAAAATCATTCTATTTTTCCAGTAAGCATATTCACAATTGAACATTGGTGGTCTAACTATGGACTGACCCTCAGCAAAAGCATTATCAAAAGAAGCCATTTTAAAATTTCAAATTTTTAAAACAAAAATTGGTTTTTGAAAAATCAAATATTTAAAACAACAATTGACTTCTGTTCCTTGCTCTTATACCACTTGTAGGATCGATTTCACCCTAGAGGGGGGTGAATAGGGTGATACTATTAATTATAAAAATTTATTGTGGAAGTATATAAACTAATGTCAATGCAGATATAGCAGGTAATAGTAGCATAGATAATAGAAGAATAATAAAAGCAGAAAATAGAACAATACAGATTTACATATCTTCGGCAAAACCCTGCCTACGTGTTGTCCCCATGGTTTCTACTAGAAGTTAAGTAGTTAGACGCTTAAACATGTAAACTCGTGACACCCGCTATCGACTAACCAACTCTACGCTCAAAACCCTGCCACAACTCAGCCGTTGAGTTGTGATGTAACGACCCGCAAATCCGTACCCCTTGAGTCAACACTATTCTACCTAAATCAACTCAAGTTGTACATAAATACGAACCATTTGGATTAAAGAAGAAGAGGTAGAAGAAGAAAATAGAAAACAACAACAGAATCTAACCATCGCAGCGGAATAAAATATAGATAATAAATACACTTTACTCAAACATCAAACATCTTTGTTATTATATATTACATCATCAGAGTACATCGATCACGGCTCAATCTCAATATCATACAAATGGATACACAATGACTCAACATAGCGGAAATACATATATAAACAAGTACGAGAGTACGTATCGTCATCCAGCTCGTCTCCTAAGCTCCACAGCATCTCCTGTATCCTATAATACTCGGTCTGACCCGAGCATTACAGTTAAATAACACCCGAGTTAGTCTGGATTACCAGCGTGAGAAAATCACACCCAATTGATTATTAAAGTTTCAAAAAAATCCTTTGAAAACAGAAGCATCTCGTAAGACCACGCCACAAATAAACATGTCGGGTTTTTACCTTACGATGGCTAAAACATTTTTATTAAAGTCTTCCGATATTATAATAGTGTCTATAGAAAGTAAAATAGAATCTAGCTGAAATGCTTGCATCTCACGTTTCAGCAATAGTTGGGCACAATCAAAACCGTACGTGGGCGTAAGGAAAATGGATTCCAACTAATGACTAGGCACTGGGGTACCACCTGTCACAGTACCTGGTCTAGATCGGCGTACCGAGGAGCCACCCTAACTCCCCTGCAACACAAGACCGGAACCATCCCTTACTGGACAGTCCCGAGCAAGATCACCCCGCGGTTGGGATCAGCAACCGCCCACTAAGCCGAAATAAAGGGACATCTAGACAGGGATGACCTCACCCTCCAGTGGGGATTACCCACGAAGTCTTGCTGCATATCCCCTGATTTTCGGCCATTCCCATTTGATGAGGCTTGAGGCTACGCGTTACCTTTAAAGAACATATCCCTTTGAATGCCCATCGTCCACCTGACGATATTTCGCAAGCATTCATCCATACAAGTCCGTCCCGGGTTCGAACGGAACCGAAGGCACTATTCCTACTACATCCATTTTGGAAATATCCTCAGGACTAGTAGCGACTAGCCCTTGCACTTCACTGCTCCATCTTCGAATCCAACGTCGTTTACACGAAACGTACAAACCGGATCGAAGTGGTTTTCGAGAAATAAATCTTGATCCCGGTCTCTTCGAAACGATCAACGCATTGTCCAATATTGATAGTCGGTTATTTAACTATCAATTAATATTCACAAACAACCATCAACCAATAGTTTTCCAAATTATTTATTAATCCCCAAAATATCTTCACAAGATATATTTCTATTTTCAATCCTTTGAAAACAGTTTCAAAACCATCTTTCCTTTCAGAATAAACTTTCCCAAATATTTTCTATCTCCTCTGAAATCACCAAGCACAAAACTAGATTTTTAAAATAATTTAAAACTCTTTACTTAGAAATATACTTTATAACATTTAAGTTAAAACTACTTCAATGATTTGTTAAAAAAATACATATTATATGAATATTTGAAAATAATGTTACTAAATAAAATATAAAACTAGATTTCACTTTTAAAATAAAATACTAAGTCACTCTTTAAATAATTACTGCTATAATAGATTGAAATAATTATTGCTATAATAGATTAAAAGGAAATACTTATTTTAGAATTTAAATATTTAGAAATAGTAAATTTTCCAAAACATACTTCTTAAAAACAACTTTAAACTTTTAATTTATATTTAAAAATTTACTTTGAAAACGTACTTGGTTATTCAGAGAGAAATTTCCAATCTCAATCACATAAATCAATTTTCCAAATTGATTCCAGTTTATTCCATTTGAAATAAACTTCTTACTAATCAGTTCATTTCAAAATTCATTAATTACGGACTTTATTATTATTTTCAGTTTGATTTTAAATCCTTTATCTGAAATGTACAAAATTTCAGGTTATTCCCAATTACTTCTTTATTTTTCTTAAATAAATTTAAATCCTAAATTTACAATAAATGTTTTGTTCTTTTAAACAACAACAATGAAGTTTAGGTTTTATTAACTTCCTGTTTATTTAAATTTTTCTTCCCATACTCAAGATTTATTTATTAAAATTTTAAAGTCACTTTATTTCCTTTCCAGTTCATTCTTAAATTTATTCAACTTCCCTATAATTATTTACTTACAATTTCACTTCTTTTATTTTCATTCCCAAACTCAATTTTATATATTTGGTAACTCATTATTGCCCGATTATATCAATCAAGCCATAGCCTTCAATATTTCACAAAATTCATTGCAGAATATCAAATATTCAGAACAGAGGATATTGAATAATTAAATAAAGTTGAGGGGTCTAGTTGGATCCCTCCAACCCATTTTTCCTGCATCCACAGATGTTAGCACAATATAAAATGCCAATTTCAAATATATACCACACTACAGCACAACAATCAATTTCAACCATTCAAACAATTATTTAAATTTAATCATTTAAATTTTATTTTAAACTAACTGAGTGAGATTAACGTACCTTTGATTTTCATTTGCAATCCACTTCCAACTCGACTAGTCCCTTCACGATTTTGGACCTTGTACAACATTTATGTTTATTAATATTCGAACAAATCGAATGATCACTTATCACTTAAATAAGTTGAAGGAATCAATTTATCATTTATTAGTTTAATTTATGAGATTCCAAATGATTGTTAGCCTAACTTGGTTTGCATTTCCCTTCTGCCTAATTTATTAATTCAAGGACAAGCTATATATGTTAATTCCTCAATTTAATACCAGTCACTAAAAAAAATATTGACTGTTTTCAATATATAAAATTATACACATATTGGTTAAATATATAAAAATATGTATAATCTCCTACCTGTATATACCTAAAACAAATTTCTGCTTTTCAAATCTTGCAGCAAATTTTCTTTTATCATATACGTATTATTTTAAATTTATCCAAATCAAAAGAAATGACAAGCGATTACCTCACTAGCTTCAACCGAGTATCGCTACGCCAGGGAACACCCATCGCGACGAAGTCGCGAATTCTGCTTCGACCTCCTTCCCGGCCTTTGATTCTGAACAAGAATCAACTTCTTCGAGCGCGAGCTTTCTTCCAGATTCACCATCGACACTCGTCCTCGAGGTTCGCAACTGCCACCCTACCCCTTTCTGTCGCGACGACGCATCCAAAATCGCACGAGCGACCTCGACTCCCAAATCTAAGAACCCTAGCTCGTAGACGCGACTCCTCTCTCCCCTTTCTTTGATGATGATGCGACTTCCTCGCTTGTTCGAGCACGCGAGTTTCCCCCTGTTTCGCCATTTTATTTTTTAAATATCGATTTCGATTTTAGAGTGGGAGATAGGTTTCGGTTTGGATTAGACAGAGCAAGCGACCCCCTTTTATTTCGAACGAAAATGAATTTCGCTATGTTGATTGTCTCGGCCATTATTGATTTCGAACGAAGTGATTTCTCTTTTATTTATTTATTTTTTAACAAGAAGAAGAGGCCTTGATAAAAAAAATAATGAGCGATGGAGTATACTGGAAGATGAGGGTAGCGTGTTGAGGAATGGATAAAGGATGGCGTATACAAGAAGCTTAACTGATTAAATTTCACTAGATTATTATCAATAAAATTTTCAGCGCGTTTATATATCGTACACTCACATACAAACTCCAATCAATACGAAATTTGAAATCCGATAATAATTCAATATTACGGATCCAATGGAACTGGTTTCGTCGGATTCCGAGACAGCGCCTCGGAAAGCTATTTTTAAATTCAATTTAAATGATATAAATATCAGAACTGCACAGATCACTGTTAATTTCAATTTTTAACACTTCTATTATTCTCGGCACTATCAATATAAATTTTATAAGCTTTCAAATTATATTTTATAGGCTTAAAATTCTGGATTCAACATTTCATCCAATTTTAAATTATTTAAATTCAATAATTAAATTATCAAATGAATTGTGATATTCGTAATTCAAGTTGAAACTATTATCTTGAATATTTAAATCAATTAAATATTCCGATTTTAAATGCTCGAAAATTCCGGGTCGTCACATTCCTCCCCCCTTAAAAGAATTTCGTCCCCGAAATTACTAATTAGGAGGAATGATCCATTGCCCGTTCACTTTTCTCCGTGACCAAACGGTTTCTAACAATTCAACAACTTACCAACTATCTTTTTATAAAAGACCCATTATTATTCTTATTAACTTTCCAAATCTTTCCCTAGTTTGTAAACAATCCTATTTGCCCAACCATTCAAGTTTTAATCTTAAAACCAAAATTTGAATTATCGAAATTTTCCCAAAATTTTCTAACTCCCTAAATTCTCGAAAAATTTCGCCAGCGTCTCCTTTGCGCGGCTGACTCGGTACAACTACAAAATGGCTCTACAGCCTCCCAAATCCAAAAAGAAAACAAAAAGCCAAGTGGCTCAATCCAAATCCCAATCAAATTTCACACCAAATTTAAATACATACCTTTTTGTCGAGCATTTCAAAATTTTCTTCTTGAAATCAAATACCAATTCTCTTTTCCCTTTTATAATACCTGCATAACCTGCTTAGCACTAATAACCAATCACAACATCCCAAAAACATTTTATCGATTTCCTCACCAAATGCCAATATTCATCCAAATATCAACTTAGAATATATTTGCAATATTCAATTTCCAATTAAGAATTGACCATTCTTTACTTAAGTTAACATAAACATTTTATATGTTTCTTATATTTATTTTCACTTTACCACATTAGTTTATATCCATTTCTATTCAAATAGATTCTTTCATTTCCATATGAATTCAATTTATCTTTAACTCTGCATATATAAATTTCATTTGTCATTTATTTCTAATTCATGTCATTACTTTAAATTGGTTTCATTTACTAACTTATTTTAGTTTCCAATTTGAATTCGTTTGTCGTTAACAAAATTTTCCAAAATTTCAAAAAAAATTCTAACTCCCAAAATTTCTGAAAATTTTTGGCAGAGTCTCCTTTGTACGGAGGAGCTTTTGCAATTTGACAAAAGAGATAAATATATATACATCGACCCACACGGTCGGAAAAACCAAAAACAGTTCATATTTCTTATTTTTATTGCGTAGGCGTACCTTATTTAGCATTTTTAAGCAAGCAGCTTATTATTTTTAGCAAATAGCGCAACCCAATCCAGCCACACGGCTTCCAGGTACCTGTACTTACTCAATTTAAACATGTAAGTGCCAAATATATACAGTTTAACTATATTTCACTTAGTTGCAATGATTAAAACATATAAATTCTAAAGAAATGCACATCCAACATTTTCCGTAAGAAATTTTTATAGTTTCTATGCTAATTCAACTGTTTCATTTAATTCATAAACCATTTTCTTCCCATTCGAAGGGTTTTCAATCCATTCATATACAACCTCATCAATTTTAAATGGTTTAAAACTCAATCGCTTACATTTAATTTATTTTTAAGCAACTGAACTCATATTTAATTCAATTGATCTCAAAATCAATTTATTTTATTCCTATCCATCCAAGGCATCCTAATAACTTCTATTTACATTAAATAACAATTTATTCTTTGCAATTTGACGAGATTTATGTGAATAAATAAGCACTTGATTTTTATAATCAATTTAAATTGACTCCAACTCAACTTACACTTAATTCTATTCCATTTCGGATTTATTCACAATTCATATATTCTCAATTTCATTGCATTTCAATTTTATTAACCAAACTAGTCCATTCAAAACCATTAACAACTTAGGTTCCATCTCCATTACCAATTAAATTTCCTTTTTATTTTAATCCATTCACAAGCAAGCATTTATTTAGCTCGACACACTCCATTTAAATTTCATTTACAATCCATTTATTTACATTTTATTCCAAATTTGTTTATTCCAAACTATTTTATTTAGCTCGAAGACAATCCAAGCTATTTCATTTAATAACTATTTCATAACTTATTTAAACCACATTTCATTTGATACTTATTTATTCTATCATTTATGTATTCAATATAATTAGTTTATCCACATTCATTGAAACCATTCTAATAAACTTGAAACATTCCATTTTCCTTATTGTCTCAAGTTATTTCAATCCCTTAATAATTTAAATGGTTTACAATTATTTATTTAAGCATTTACATTCCATTAAATATTATCGGCAACTCACCGAATTTTATTTCAATTAAAATTTATTTTTACTTGATTTAAATTCAATTTACTATTATTAATCTAAATTTTAAGTTGAATTCAATTCAACTCATTTCCATTTTTTAAGCTTAAGTTTATTCACTCTAATTTTATACTTAAGCCCATTTTATTTTCAAGTAAATCTCTTCTTCTTTTTTTATTCAACTTAATTCTCTCCCATTTAAATCTCATTTGATTGGTTATTATCAAATTTAACTTTTCGGATTCAACTCATTTAATTGATTACATGACCATTTCCAATTTATTTCCGCTTATTTGGATTTTATTCGCAATTCAAACCATCACTATTTTAATCTACTCTCATTTTTATTCTATACATTTCCAATTATATTTAATTTATTACCACTTCAAGTTAAATTTCAATTAATAACTCAAGTTCTAAATCCAATATCCATTTACCATCCAATTTAATTAACTCACAATTCAACTTCATCCTCAATTACTTTCACTTCATCCATAATTTAAGTCGAATTTGATTTATAACTTGAGTTTATTTTCAAACTTCATCATAAACTCACAATTCAACTTCTATTTAGCTGTATTGAACTCCATTTACACATTTCATTAACTAATTTATTATCAATTAGTTTTTCCCCAACTTATAATCCAGAACTTGATTTTAACCCCAAAATCTCTTCATTTAATTTTTCTTAGGTTCAAATTTATTTTATAATTCAAGTTTGATCTTCATCTTATTTTTCAATTCATCAAAAATATTTATTTTTGGGTTTTCTATCTCACCTTCAAATTTAACAAGTCACAACTTATTCTTTACACAATCCCATTCATTCAAGGCTTAAATATATTCGTCTTTTATTTTTTTAACTCAAGCCTTATGCTTATTTACAACCCAAATATATTTTATTTTAAGGATTTTTAATTCTTTTACACATTATTCTTTTATTTCAATTCCAATCCTTATTCCACTTATTTTCCATTTATTCAGGTAAGAATCTAATTCCATAAAATAACTCAATTGAATTCTTATTCCAATTCAATTCTATCTTAACCCAATTTTATCTTGTTCAATTCGATTGCAACTAAATTCGAATACAACTGGATATTATTTTCAGCTTGTTCAATTAATTTCAATCCAGTTAAAAATTTTATTCTCCAATCCAAGCTAATTTCATTTTTTTAACTTTTCACCCTTTTAAATTTAAATTCTCAACATCCAAAGCTTATACTTCCTTCCTGATTTAAAAATCATCTCAATTTACAAGCTTACCACCTATCTCTTCAGGATTTTTAAACACCCTGCTTGGTTTCAAATTGTTTTGAAATCTCCAACATTTCAAATCATATTTCTCAAAAAATTTAAACCAATCCTGGCTTTTATTTCCAACACATTTCCTTTGAATTTTCAAAAACAACTTGCTTTTCTAAACAAATCAATTTGGCAGCAATCCATCACTTAGAAACTCGAAAATGAACATCGGTGATGCTGCAGTGATCACCGAAGTTATTTTCCAGTGACTGAAATGAATTCAATGCTATCTCCCTTCCAAAATCCATTTTTAAACAAATTTCCTTTCAGAAATAACCCAAAACAACAATAATACTATTTACCTCCAAACACTTCCAAAATCTCCGGGGTTTTAAAATTTTTAAATTCTATTTTAATTCAAATTTTAACTAAAATGCATTTGTATAGTTTATGCTTATACAAATTCCCAATTAATTATATTTCAATTTATAAATTACATTTATAATTCATATTTAAAAATTTCATCTCATAATTGGATTTATCTTCTCGGTCTTTGATTATATTTACAATTTCTAGTTAAATTTTCCACTTAACAATGATAATACTTTAATATCATCATTTCTAACATCCAAACATCCATACATTAGCTAAATAGTTTTCAAAAACTTTTATTTAAACCAAAATATATTTTGGGTAAAATTATTTCATTCACCCACATTTAAAACAATATCGTGTCAATTTTTCTATTCAAGTGATTAGAAACCCCTTCGATACAGTTGCGCAGACTGTGTCGACGAAGGTTCATATGCCACTCAATAAACCAATCAACACAATATTAAAACAATTTTTATTCACTAACAAATACGCGCTCATATCTATTAATACGCTCAAACTCATTATAGAGTACTACAGACTCTATTTTATGAGTAATCCCTACCATAGCCAAGGTTATCACCAACCTAAGCTCTGATACCAACTGTAACGACCCGCAAATCCGTACCCCTTGAGTCAACACTATTCTACCAAAATCAACTCAAGTTGTACAGAAATACGAACCATTTGGATTAAAGAAGAAGAGGTAGAAGAAGAAAATAGAAAACAACAACAGAATCTAACCATCGCAGCGGAATAAAATATAATAGATAATAAATACACTTTACTCAAACATCAAACATCTTTGTTATTATATATTACATCATCAGAGTACATCAATCATGGCTCAATCTCAATGTCATACAAATGGATACACAATGACTCAACACAGCGGAAATACATATATAAACAAGTACGAGAGTACGTATCGTCATCCAGCTCGTCTCCTGAGCTCCACAGCATCTCTTGTATCCTATAATACTCGGTCTGACCCGAGCATTACAGTTAAATAACACCTGAGTCAGTATGGATTACCAGTGTGAGAAAATCACACCTAACTGATTATTAAAGTTTCAAAAAAATCCTTTGAAAACAAAAGCATCTCGTAAGACCATGCCACAAATAAACATGTCGGGTTTTTACCTTACGATAGCTAAAACATTTTTATTAAAGTCTTCTGATATTATAATAGTGTCTATAGAAAGTAAAATAGAATCTAGCTGAAATGCTTGCATCTCACGTTTCAGCAATAGTTGGGCACAATCAAAACCGTACGGGCGCGTAAGGAAAATGGATTCCAACTAAGGGTACCACCTGTCACAGTACCTGGTCTAGATCAGCGTACCGAGGAGCCACCCTAACTCCCCTGCAACACAAGACCGGAACCATCCCTTACTGGACAGTCCCGAGCAAGATCACCCCGCGGTTGGGATTAGCAACGGCCCACTAAGCCGAAATAAAGGGACATCTAGACAGGGATGACCTCACCCTCCAGTGGGGGCTACCCACGAAGTCTTGCTGCATATCCCCTAATTTTCAGCCATTCCCATTTGATGAGGCTTGAGGCTAAGCGTTACCTTTAAAGAACATATCCCTTTGAATGCCCATCGTCCACCTGACGATGTTTCGCAAGCATTCATCCATACAAGTCCGTCCCGGGTTCGAATGGAACCGAAGGCACTATTCCTACTACATCCATTTTGGAAATATCCTCAGGACTAGTAGCGACTAGCCCTTGCACTTCACTGCTCCATCTTCGAATCCAACATCGTTTACACGAAACGTACAAACCGGATCGAAGTGGTTTTCAAGAAATAAATCTCGATCCCGGTCTCTTCGAAACGATCAACGCATTGTCCAATATTGATAGTCGGTTATTTAACTATCAATTAATATTCACAAACAACCATCAACCAATAGTTTTCCAAATTATTTATTAATCCCCAAAATATCTTCACAAGATATATTTCTATTTTCAATCCTTTGAAAATAGTTTCTAAACCATCTTTCCTTTCAGAATAAACTTTCCCAAATATTTTCTATCTCCTCTGAAATCACCAAGCACAAAACTAGATTTTTAAAATAATTTAAAACTCTTTACTTAGAAATATACTTTATAACATTTAAGTTAAAACTACTTCAATGATTTGTTAAAAAAAATACATACTATATGAATATTTGAAAATAATGTTACTAAATAAAATATAAAACTAGATTTCACTTTTAAAATAAAATACTAAGTCACTCTTTAAATAATTACTGCTATAATAGATTGAAATAATTATTGCTATAATAGATTAAAAGGAAATACTTATTTTAGAATTTAAATATATAGAAATAGTAAATTTTCCAAAACATACTTCTTAAAAACAACTTTAAACTTTTAATTTATATTTAAAAATTTACTTTGAAAACGTACTTGGTTATTCAGAGAGAAATTTCCAATCTCAATCACTTAAATCAATTTTCCAAATTGATTCCAGTTTATTCCATTTGAAATAAACTTCTTACTTATCAGTTCATTTCAAAATTCATTAATTACGGACTTTATTATTATTTTCAGTTTGATTTTAAATCCTTTATCTGAAATGTACAAAATTTCAGGTTATTCCCAATTACTTCTTTATTTTTCTTAAATAAATTTAAATCCTAAATTTATAATGAATGTTTTGTTCTTTTAAACAACAACAATGAAGTTTAGGTTTTATTAACTTCCTGTTTATTTAAATTTTTCTTCCCATACTCAAGATTTATTTATTAAAATTTTAAAGTCACTTTATTTCCTTTCCAGTTCATTCTTAAATTTATTCAACTTTCCTATAATTATTTACTTACAATTTCACTTCTTTTATTTTCATTCCCAAGCTCAATTTTATATATTTGGTAACTCATTATTGCCCGATTATATCAATCAAGCCATAGCCTTCAATATTTCACAAAATTCATTGCAGAATATCAAATATTCAGAACAGAGGATATTGAATAATTAAATAAAGTTGAGGGGTCTAGTTGGATCCCTCCAACCTGTTTTTCCTGCATCCACAGATGTTAGCACAATATAAAATGCCAATTTCAAATATATACCACACTACAGCACAACAATCAATTTCAACCATTCAAACAATTATTTAAATTTAATCATTAAAATTTTATTTTAAACTAACTGAGTGAGATTAACGTACCTTTGATTTTCATTTGCAATCCACTTCCAACTCGACTAGTCCCTTCACGATTTTGGACCTTGTACAACATTTATGTTTATTAATATTCGAACAAATCGAATGATCACTTATCACTTAAATAAGTTGAAGGAATCAATTTATCATTTATTAGTTTAATTTATAAGATTCCAAATGATTGTTAGCCTAACTTGGTTTGCATTTCCCTTCTGCCTAATTTATAAATTCAAGGACAAGCTATATATGTTAATTCCTCAATTTAATACCAGTCACTAAAAAAAATATTGACTGTTTTCAATATATAAAATTATACACATATTGGTTAAATATATAAAAATATGTATAATCTCTTACCTGTATATACCTAAAACAAATTTCTGCTTTTCAAATCTTACAGCAAATTTTCTTTTATCATATACGTATTATTTTAAATTTATCCAAATCAAAAGAAATGACAAGCGATTACCTCACTAGCTTCAACCGAGTATCGCTACGCCAGGGAACACCCATCGCGACGAAGTCGCGAATTCTGCTTCGACCTCCTTCCCGGCCTTTGATTCTGAACAAGAATCAACTTCTTCGAGCGCGAGCTTTCTTCCAGATTCACCATCGAAAATCGTCCTCGAGGTTTGCGACTTCCACCCCTGCCCTTTTCTGTCGCGACGACGCATCCAAAATCGCACGAGCGACCTCGACTCCCACATCTACGAACCCTAGCTCGTAGACGCGACTCCTCTCTCCCCTTTCTTTGATGATGATGCGATTTCCTCACGTGTTCGAGCATGCGAGTTTCCCCCTGTTCCGCCATTTTATTTTTTAAATATCGATTTCGATTTTAGAGGGGGAGATAGGTTTCAGTTTGGATTAGACAGAGCAAGCGGCCCCCTTTTATTTCGAATGAAAATGAATTTCGCTCTGTTGATTGTCTCGGCCATTATTGATTTCGAACGAAGTGATTTCTCATTTATTTATTTATTTATTTTAACAAGAAGAAGAGGCCTTGATAAAAAAATGACGAGCGATGGATTATACTGAAGATGAGGGTAGCGTGTTGAGGAATGGATAAAGGATGGCGTATACAAGAAGCTTAATTAATTTAATTTCATTAGATTATTATCAATAAAATTTTCATCGCGTTTATATATCGTACACTCACATACAAACTCCAATCAATACGAAATTTGAAATCCGATAATAATTCAATATTACGGATCCAATGGAACTGGTTTCATCGGATTCCGAGACAGCGCCTCGGAAGACTATTTTTAAATTCAATTTAAATGATATAAATTTCAGAACTGCACAGATCACTGTTAATTTCAATTTTTAACACTTCTATTATTCTCGGCACTATCAATATAAATTTTATAAGCCTTCAAATTATATTTTATAGGCTTAAAATTCTGGATTCAACATTTCATCCAATTTTAAATTATTTAAATTCAATAATTAAATTATCAAATGATTTGTGATATTCGTAATTCAAGTTGAAACTATTATCTTGAATATTTAAATCAATTAAATATTCCGATTTTAAATGCTCGAAAATTCCGGGTCATCACATGTGAATTCTCGAATTACACCACCGTATCATCCCCTAGTCACACGACTAGACTTTACAACTGTTTAAAAGAAAAATACAAATTTAAAAACAATTAAAAACAAAAACCCTAACTGAAGTCTTATATAATTAAAAACAAACAAATAAAACAAGTCCGGCCAAATAAAAAAATAAGGGATAAAACATATTCCCCCTTTTGTTTCTTCGCCTTGTATTTCTGTGTTCTTCTTTGCTCAAAATTAGCGGGGAATTGAGGCGCTGCTTCAATTGATCGTTGTTGCTTCCAATACTTTCTTATATCAGTGATTGCTTGCGGCTGCGAAGTCGAGATCAATGATGCTTTGAATTAAATTGCTACATTTGTCCCCTTTTCGATTTACATTATACTCGACTTGATTCGAGTTATTGGCATGTTCCTTTCTGTTGTTGCTTGAACTCGAATGCTTTTAAATGCCGATGATGTTAATGGGTTAAATAGGGTTCGAAACCATAAAATTTCGTTCGTATTGAATCTTTTGAATTTGTCAGTTAATTTATCTCGGTCATTTGATTTTGCTTGAATGCTTGGGATTGATCCCGACGTTTTCAATACGTATATTTTTCGATTGCTTGGTTATCACTATTTTGGTTTCTAACTTGTTCGACTTCCTTGGTTACCACGGTTTTGATTAAACTTGACTTTGGTTCCATGAATTTCTGATGACTTCGGTTTCTTAATTTTTGCTATCACCTGACTTTGATTTGTGTTCATGCCTGATAGCATTTTCGACCTGATGCTTGTGTACATGCTTACTGCATCCCTGTACTTCATGTTGTCCGGTCTTGTTTCATGTGATGTTATATGTTAGCTTGCATTGAACTACTATTGCATTGCATGTAGTTTGTACTGTGCATTCATGTGGTCTGGTCTGGTCTAGAATCTGATGCACTGTGGTTCGATGCACTTGAATTTTTCCTGATGTGGTTGCTTTTGGTTTCACTGTGTTTGCTGTCTCATTGTGTTAAACTTGTTCATTACCATATATGTACATACATATGTATGTATGTGTGTATGTGTTGTGATG
Organism: Allium cepa; assembly: GCA_030765085.1. Lineage (NCBI taxonomy): Eukaryota > Viridiplantae > Streptophyta > Magnoliopsida > Asparagales > Amaryllidaceae > Allium > Allium cepa. The sequence continues at coordinate 816,582,325 of CM060940.1, read as the reverse complement.
TGGGTCTGTTGGTTCATTATTCTGGTAGACGTTGTTTCAACTCCACTGTCGAGTCTTTTGCTTGACCATATGCATGTTGCTTGATGCCTGGATTTAATTTTGTACTTCATGGTTGCATTCATTATTGGAGATACCACTGTCCACTGATGTTGGCCTTCAAGTAGCCTGTCTGCACTTGGTTTCACCGTATAGCTTTGCATTTTTGTGAGCTGAGCATTTCAACTTGTATTCAGTTATATGCATGAAGTTATGTGTGATATTGGTTGTTTGGAACAGGTGACTTGTTTGCAGTGTTGTTTCATTGGTCTTGTAATCTAGTTCAGGTTGCAATGATGGACTCTGGTAGTACTTGAGTCTGGTTGTTTTGTTTGTCTGGTAGTTGTAGTACATTTGTATATATGTTGGTTTAGCTGAACCAGTTCATCATATTCATCTGCAAGTTGAATTCGGCCATTTGATTATGTGATGAGTTGCATTAAGCTCTGTCCATTATTGTACATGTACTGTCTTCATGTTGCATTGCATTTGAACCATTTCTGGTTTGCATTTTGTTGTATACATATTACTTCGAGCCAGTACACATGAACTCTTTTTATCTATACCATATATGTCAGTGGTCTTTGTGCAGCCTTCTCTGGCTTGATGTACATTGATTTGAAAAAACTGCCTTGTAAAAATAGTCGAACTAGTTGTGCATATGCTTCCATGTTACCAGGCTTGCTTTGTCTTCACTTGCACTTGCACCGACCGATTTATTGCATTCACTATGCTTGTACCAGATCTTGTTTCAGTGGTGCATCCCTTATTGCCACTGTCTTGAGTCTTGCGTAGTTCCACTGGTTGTTGTAGTTTGATTGTGCAGACTACACTTATGAAGCTTGCCCATGCATACTTGAGTTTGTATTGATTATTGATTTGAAACTTGCGATAATTTGAATTTGTACATTTGGATTGCACCTGTGTTGAATCCAGCTTATAGCTCGAGTTTGACCTTGTGCTAATATCCTGACTTTATTTGTATTTCACTTGAGTTGAACCTGGATTTTGAATGGGTTTGACCTTGTGCTCAGGTGTTCCCGTAATTTTATCAAGTGTATATCGGTGTGCACGGCCTTGTGGCATGTACAGTGATACACTGTGCATGTCACAAGTTGTTCGTGTTTGATGAGTTCAAAGTTAAATGATGACGAACAACCCAAATAACAGAGGAAAATAATATTTTCAAAAATACGCATTGAATTTTTGTTTACAATGCAAAAATTATTTCTTTTTCAATTTTACTGCTTCAATGTTCATTTTGCAGATCGCTCAGATGCTAGATTCAATCTGAAATAGAGTTGAAAATAAATACGAGTGAATGAGTAATATGTAGTGAGGTGCAAATGTAAATGTTAAATAGTGATGTAATCAAAATATTATAATCAAAGATTATATATGTATAGTGAGAGCCCAAATTTGTATTATTCAAAACTGTAATAAAGTATTTGATTGAATAAAATATTTGTTTGAAATTAAATTCTGCGTTATTTATTTTATTCAGCAAATATTTATTTAATTATGTGAAAAATAAAATAGTAAAATAAAAAATATATTAAAATGAATATATATATATGTTTATTATCATCAAACAAAAATAATATACTAGCATTTTCAATAGGTATGAATTGCTAACATCTATTTCATGTCTAATTGTTGTTGAATTAAATTAGTTTGGTGAATTTTTCAATTTTGGGTATTTTGAAGTAAAAATCGATGAAAATACAACTGTGGATGTTAGGACATGTTGTTTGTGGTGTATTGAAGAGCCTACACGGTTGGGTTGTCGCTTGGCATAAATCTCTAGCCACCGTCGCTCATTCGATCGCTTCTAAGATAATTTGGCCATCAATGGCCTAGGAAAATTATGCCCTGAGCTTCAGCTCAGACATTTGGGAAAGAAATCAGACGTCTGAGTAGTTGGAATAAAAAATTCCAGACTTACAGCTCAGACATCTGAGGTTATTCCCGGACATTTACGTGATCAGGAAGAAAATTTCCATATTCCCAGCTCAGACATCTGGGAAAACCACCAAACTTCTGGCGTTGTTTAATTCAGCCAATTTGCCTATTTTTTAGTGGATGTCTGTTTCAATCGATTTGTAGTTGATCTGGTTGGTTGTTGTCATTTATTATCGATTTTGATGACTTCTTTTCTTGATTTTTGAAATATCCATTCGATGGATTTGATATTGGCTTTTAGGATTTTAATTCACGTCATCGAATGTGGATTTTGGTGTTAGATTGTTTTTACACTCATTTCTGTGATTTGTCACTTTAAAATACAAAGGTTTCTATACTAGTGGTAAATACTCAAACTCTTTCACAAAAATGATTCCAACATTACTTTTAATACAAAGCTCGTTTTTAAAACCATTTTCCAATTTATTAGTATATACAAACCTTTACCTCATTCGTTGGGGAAATCCAATTAAACGACTTAGCAAAACAAGTGGCATGAAACGCTTTCATTTACTTCGTCGGTTAATTCTTAGACTTGTTCGTTTGAAATCTTGTGATAATTTTCGTGTGGAAATCTACAATTTGTTCGTAAATATTTAAGTTAAGCCAGTGGTTATGGGACATGAAGCTAAACTTATTTATTTACTAGCTTGGTGTAATTTACACATTTTATTGATCTATGATGATCATTTTGTGGTTTAGACTAGCGATATGCGATGTCTCTTACTCCGCGTGGGGGACTGTACCCCGTTCTTTGGAGTTTCGTCTCATTTTTATGGGCTAGCAACCCATGGTCTTTTTATGAAGTTTGATTCATCGGGCATACCATTGTACTACATCGTTATTCCGGCTTATTTGAGTTTCAGGTTCCTCGGGCGTGCCGTTGTACTATGTCGTTGCACCGGCTCTATGGGTTAGCATCCCATGGGATAGCATCATGTTTGTGATACATGTGTTGGTGAGTTTTCGTGCTCCCGTTTGTAATAGGCCTCCCCCTTTTATGATTTCTAGATTTCTAACTGATGATTTCTAGAATTTGTGTTTCACCAATTTTTGTGATTTGCATTGATAAGCTTTGTCAATATTTGAGGTTTGGTGAATAAGCTAAGAATAAGATATTCTTTTTGGATATTTAAGGAGATTTGAGATATTTTATAATTTTCATTATTATCAAATATGTACTTATCACAGTATGGCATTGTTCTTATCAAATTTTTTGTCATATCTCTTATCCTATCTCATCTTATATGATATTTATAGCTAGACTGATCCGTTTATTATTTTTATAAATAATAGTCGGGTTAGACGGAGGTGTTTCAGGTGCTTTCACTTGACTTCTTAGCAGGGACTAGCTTTTGAGTTTTGGCTAACTACTTTAGTTCAATAATTTTTGTTTTATACATTCGAGATAGAGACTTTTTGATGTATACATATTCTTTTGTCTAGCACTTGTACCTATTCTTTTGTGATGTAGTGGATCTTGTATGACCACTACTTTGATGTACGCTTCTGTGTTATATTTATATCTGTTTCCGCCTTAGTGATATGAATATCTGTGACTGATTTATGTTATGCTTATTTTATATTTGTTTTCAAAGGACACATAGCCACTGTGTAGTAGCTTTGAGTTTGTATTTGATATGTCAGACTTCCTCTTGAAATGAAATGCATGACATACTATCTGACATATCGATACTTGCACAAAGCAATTACACAGATGGTCGCTCCTCAACAGCCTTATTCTTCGTACTAATTGACGGCATTACCAGTAGTGTCCTTGGTTAGTGTGAGTATAGAGGTGGGGCGCCATAGCTTGGTATCAAAGCCAAACTTTGGAACAATGTAGAATAATCTAGCAAGGATCATTGTCCTAAGTCTCTCTTAGGAATCGTGCCTTAGGATTTAATTCGAGTCTTAGGACCCCTTCAATCCTATTTCCTTTTATGATGACTTGTTTTACCAATCAAGTTCGTTTGACATTCATTCTAAGAATTACCTTTTTCCTCTTCTTTCTTTCTTTCTTAAAGAAGAGAAATGGTTAGACCTGACCGTCCCAGCATCGGTCAATCCAGTGGTACTCCTCAGGATGGCGTATTCATGTTTGCCCAATAGCTTTTGGATCTTGTAAAGAATGCCCAAGCTTCCGGACCCATTCCTGAGCCTATTCACCCTAAATCCAGGTTTGCACGCTTGTGCAGTGATTATACCAATTTGGGTGGAAGGCCATTTAAGGGTTCCAAAAGCGTTATAGAAGTCCAAGCTTGGCTTAGAACATGCGACCGCATCTTTTCTTGCATGAATCTTGTGGATTCACATTGAGTACAAGTGACTTCTAGCATGCTTTAGGAGAGAGATTAAATTAGTATGAGCTTTTGGTTTTTGAAATTATTGAATCGAATCTTACTTGGGAGTAATTCTGGGAAAGGTTTGAGTTAAAGTTTGTGCCGGAAGCTGAAAAGGTAACTTTTGCCCGATGCTTTGTTGATCTTATTTAAGGCGAATCTTCTGTGACAGACTATGTCGCATCTTTTGAATCCTTCTCTAAATATGGGGTTGAGTATATTAATGTCCCATTGAAGAAAAATCAGAGATTTATCTATGGGTTGAATAAGAACCTCAAAAAGGCTTTACTTTTAAAATTAGAAGTTTTTTTCGACCAACTTGTAAATATCGCTCTTCGACTTGAAGAGGCCGATAAAGAAAGTGATGTCGAAGTTCGGTGCCAAAGAGAACTTCAACATCAATAAGAAGAGGCATATTAAGTCCAAACCTAATCATAACAAGAAAGGGAAGCAAGCAACTTAGGTAGCAAAGACTCCTACCCCTGATCATGCAGTATGCTACAATTGTGGTTCTAAGGACCATTATGCAAATAGATGCCTGAAACCCCTTTATTGCCGCTATTGCAAAGGTTCGGGTCATCTTATATCCTCATGTCTCAAACTTCAAAGCAAGAAAGAGGAAAATCTGAATGTTGTGCAAGTCCCTAGTAACACTTCTCTTGGTTAAGGTATTTCTCATTCTATCCTTGATGACATTATTATGTTTCATGATCATCCTATTCAAGTTCTTTTAGATACGGGTGTATCTCACTCTTTTATATCAAAAGAACTTGTTGATACTCTGTCTTTAAATGTTATGGGATTGATGACTTCACTGAGAATTGCGAATCAGGTTAGGGGATCCGCAACACTCAGTTTACTTTGTAAATATGTCGAGATTATTTTATATGATTATGCTTTTCGAGCAAATTTGCATGTTATCCGTTACTTAGGTTTCGGAATGATTTTAGGAATGGATTGGCTTAATCTTTATGAAGCCCACATCCTATGTCCCGAAAGGACTATCCATCTTTGACATCTTCAATTTATTAAGCAGATTTCTATTGTTCTAAAAGATTTGGATTCCAATTCGGTGGCATCCTTGTATTCCCTAAATCCACATGATGATGAGGAAGATGTCATTTCCCTCATTCACATTGTTCGTGAATTTTCCGATATATTTGAGTCCGTTTTAGGATTACCACCTAAGCGAGTAATAGATTTCAGAATTAATCTAATTCCTGGAGCTCTACCTATCACTCGTCCTCCTTACAATATGTCCAATAAGGAAAATGAGGAGATGGTAAACATTGAAAGCGAAGCAATTTATTCGTTCTAGTTCCTCTCCTTAGGGAGCTTCAGCTATCTTTGTGAAGAAATATGATACTACACTTACGCTTTGTGTTGGCTACCGCAAGCTTAATGATCTTACCATCAAGAATAAATATCCCTTACCTCGGATTGATGATCTATTCGATCAACTTAGCGGCGCTAGAGCCTTTTCACAGTTAGACTCAGCAACTGGTTTTCATCAGCTTCGTATTGCAGAGAATAGTATTCCTTTAACGTCGTTCCGTACTTGTTATGAATCTTATGAATGGCTTGTTATGTCATTTGGTTTAACGAATGCTCCAGCTTATTTCAGGGATTTTATGAACCGAATTTTCAAAGACTTCCTCGATTGATTTGTTCTCATCTTTATTGATGATATTCTTGTTTATTCTAAAACCGAGGAAGAGCATGAAAAACATCTTCGGATTGTTTTGGAAACTCTTAGGAGCAATCAATTGAAAGCAAAATTATTAAATGCCACTTTTGGCAATCCCGTGTGAAATTTTTAGGACATATTATTTCCGAATCCGAAATTTCCATGGATCCTTCAAAGATTGAAGCGATTCAAAATTGAAAGACACCGGAGAGTGCGACGGAAATTCGTAGCTTTCTTGGATTGGCAAGCTATTACCTTCGTTTCATAAAAGACTTTTCTAAAATTTTCGTACCTCTTACTAGTTTGACAAAGAAGGGAGTTAAGTACATTTGGTCAGACAAATGTGAAGCTGCTTTTCAGAAATTAAAAGAACTTCTTTCCGATGCTTCTATTCTTGTGATTCCTGAGGGGAATCAAGACTTGATTGTTTATACCGATGCTAGTCATGTTGGTTTGGGAGCCATTCTCATGCAAAGGGAATGTGTTATCGCGTATGCTTCTAGGAAATTAAAGCCTGCCGAGACTTGATATGCCACTCAATATTTATAGCTTGCGGCCATTGTTTTCGCCCTTAGAATTTGGTGTCATTATCTTTTAGGAGAGAAATTTGTTCTCTACGCCGGTCATAAATCTTTGAAGTGTTTATTTTCTCAAAAGGAATATAATTGCGTCAACAACGTGGGCTCGAATTCCTTGCGTCTTATGGTCTTGATATTCTGTATACTCCCAGAAAGGGAAATCGTATTTTCGATGCCCTTAGTCGTAAGCAACAAGCGGTGGTTTCCATGATGATATCCGAATGGAACGATCTCGAGACTTTTTCCTTTTGTGAGATTCAAGATCGTGAGTCTGATTCATATTCATCTCTTCTTTTATGTAGCCTTAAGGCTCATCCATCTCTTTTAGACCACATTCTTGAAGCTCAAAAACATGATCCTGAATTGGCTTATCTTAGCCAAAGTTGTCGGGATAGAAATATTGATTTGAAAGACTTTGAAACCGATGCTCCCAGGGGCAATCGAAAATTTAATAGACTTATCGTGCCAAATTGTAGTGATCTTCATAAAAACATTTTAGAAGATTCTCATCGTTTAAAATTTACCATTCATCTCGGTAGTAGTAAAATGTATCTGGACATGAAATGACTTTATTATTGGAATGGAATGAAATATGATATTGCAAACATTATTAAGCGTTGCATGACTCACCAACTTGTAAGGGCCGAGCATCAATGGCTCGGTGGGTTATTACAACCTTTAGACATTCCCATTTAGAAGTGGGATCAAGTCTCCATGGACTTTATTGACGGTCTTTCCCATTCTCGTTCGGGTCATAACCGTCTATGGGTGATTGTAGATAGACTTACAAAATCAGCCCATTTTAATCCCCTTCAGTCCAATCGGACCGTATCTCTTTTGGCCAAACTTTATGTTAAAAAATTGTTAAATTGCATGGAGTTCTACTTCTATTGTTAGTGATCGTGATCCATTATTTACTAGTGGATTTTGGAAAGGTCTTCAAAAAGCTTTGGGAACGAAGCTTAATTTTAGCACCGCTTATCATCCTCAGTCCGATGGACAAACAAAGCGTGTGAACCAAACTCTTGAAGATCTTCTTCGTGCATGTGTTCTTGATTTTGGTGAAAGTTAGGGAGATCGTATTTCTCTTGTTGAGTTTTCTTATAATAATAGCTTCCAATCTAGTGTTGGTATGGCACCTTTCGAGGCACTCTACGGAAGGCCATGCCGATCTCCTTCGTGTTGGCTTGAAGCCGGTGAGAAGCTGGTTTTAGGTCCATATTTTATTCATGACTCCATAGAAAAAATTGACCTTATTCGTTATAGGATGAGAGCAGCTCAAAGTAGACAAAAATCCTATACCGATAACCGAAGAAGGAAATTAGAATTTTCTATGGAGATCTGGTATTTATTCATGTTTCACCTATGACGGGTGTTGTGCGTTTCAATCATTTGGGAAAATTAGCACCTCGATATAGTGGTCCATTTTCCATCACCAAACGCATCGGCTCCATTGCTTATCGCCTTTTGTTACCGGCTCAATTTTATGCAATTCATGATGTATTCCACGTTTCTCAACTACGAAAATGCCTTAGAGATTCTGATTCTATTCTTGAGCCCGGTGTTATTGAAGAAATTGAGGCTCGCCAAATTTGACTTATGAGCAACATTCTATTCATATCATTGATACAAAGGTTAAACGCCTTTGTAATAAGGATGTTCCACTTGTGAAAGTTCAATGGTCCTCAAATCTTAAGGATTGTTCTTGAGAATCTAGAGAATTCATCGAGCGAACACATCCAAACTTACTCTCTCGTGCTCCTTAAGGTGAACTTCTCACTTCAAATTTTTCTTTTGTGTTGTTATGTCTTAAAGTGGTTGTTACTCTTTGTTTTCTTCTTAAGTATTGCGAGGACGCAATTTCTTTAAGGAGGAGAGTCGGTAACAACCCGCATATTTTATAATTTCATATTTAAATATTTTATTTAAATATAATGTCCTAGATTTAATTTAAAATCCTAAATGTGACTTTTTTTAAATAGTTGAATCCGAACTCTAGACCACTTCCATGGATTTTAAAACGACGTTTACAACTTGTTTAAGTATAAACATTGATATGTTTGGAGTTGATTAGAATTTCGGTATTTTCATTTTGGTTTTGGGTTATATTCAAGCCCACTAACCCAATAAGAGAACCCAAATTCCTCTACAAAACACCCCTCACTCCTTTCCTCTTCATTCGTTCCACTCACAATTTCCTAACACTCAAAGCAAAAGGAAAAATGAGGGGAAAATGAGGGGATATCAAAATTCCTAAGCCCTAGATTCTTAGGAAATTCAAGTTCCAAAATCAAAGAGAAGCTTAGGTAAGCATCCACTTCATCTTCTCCATCTCAATCTCTCTCCAATTTTAAAAAATTCCCATAACCTAACTTAGGAAAAACTTTGCATTTGATCATAGATTGAAGGTTCTTGAAGTGAAGTTGAAGAAAGATAGATATTTCTTTGTTTTAAAGCTTTTCATTCCTTATTTTAAATTTAAAGGTGAGTTATTGAACTCACATCTATACCTATAGCTTTCACTGTTTTTAGGTATGAATTCCTAACATCTATTTCATGTTCAATTTTTTTTAATTGAATTGGTTTGGTGAATTTGCCAATTTGGGTATTTTGCAGTCAAAATCGATGAAAATCATACTGTGGATGTTTGGACATGCTGTTTGGGGTGTATTGAAGAGCCTACAAGGTAGGCTATCGCTTGGTATAAATCCCTAACCACCGTCGCTCATTCGATCACTTCCAAGACTATTTGGCCATCATTGGCCTAGGCAAATTATGCTCTGAGCTTCAACTTAGACGTCTGGGAAAGAACTCAGACTTCTGAGTCATCGGAATTAAAAATTCCAAACTTACAGCGCAGATGTCTGAGGTTATTCCCAAACATCAGGTGATCTGGAAGAAAATTTCAAGATTCTGAGCTCAGACGTTTGGAAAAACCACCAGACGTTTGGCGATGTTTAATTTAGCCAATTTGCCTATTTTTCAGTGGATTTTCGTTTCAATTGATTTTTGGTTGATCCGGTTGGTTGTTGTCATTTATTATCGACTTTGATGAATTGTTTTCTGGATTTTTGGGAATATCCATTTGACGAATTTGATATTGACTTTTATGATTTTAATTGACATCGCTGGATGTGGATTTTGGTGTTAGATTATTTTTACAATCATTTCTGTGATTTGTCACTTTAAAATACAAAGGTTTCTATACAAGTAGTAAATACTCAGACTCTTTCACAAAAATAATTCCAACATTACTTTTAATACAAAGCACGTTTTTAAAATCGTTTTCCAATCTATTAGTATATACAAACATTTACCTCATTCGTTCGAGAAATCCAATTAAACGACTTAGCAAAACAAGTGGTACGAAACGCTTGTGTTTACTTCATCAGTTGATTCTTAGACTTGTTCGATTGAAATCTTGTGATAATTTTAGAGTGGAAATCTACAATATGTTCGTAAATATTTAAGTGAAGCCAATGGTTATGGAACATGAAGCTAAACTCATTTACTTACTACCTTGGTGTAATTTACACTTTTTAGTGATCTATGATGATCATTTTGTGGTTTAGACTAGCGGCATGCGATGTCCCTTAGTCCGCGTGGGGGACTGTACCCCGTTCTATGAAGTTTCATCTCATTTTTATGGGCTAAGGACCCATGGCTTTTTTATGGAGTTCGGTTCATCGGGCGTATCGTTGTACTACGTCGTTGTTCAGGCTTATTTGAGTTTCAGGTTTCTCGGGCATACCGTTGTACTACGTCGTTGCACCAGCTCTATGGGTTAGCGACCCATGGGATAGCGTCCAATTTGTGATACACATGTTGGTGAGTTTGCATGCTTCCGTTTGTGATAGACCTCCCCCTTTTATGATTTCTAGATTTCTAATTGATGATTTCTAGAATTTAGGTTTCACCAATTTTTGTGATTTGCATTGATAAGCTCTACCAATTTTAAGGTTTGGTGAATAAGCTAAAGAATATGATATTCTTTTTGGATGTTTGAGGATATTTGAGATATTGTATGATTTTCATTGTTATCAAATATATAATTGTCACAGTATGGCATTATTCTTATCGTATATTTTTGTCATATCTCTTATTATATCTCATCTTATATGATATTTATACGTAGACTGATCCGTTTGTTATTTTTCTTCTTAAATAATACTCGGGTTAGACCGAGGTGTTTGAGGTGCTTCCACTTGAGTTCTTAGCAGGGACTAGCTTCTGACTTTTAGCTAACTACTTTAGTTCAGTAGTTTTTGTTTTATACATTCGAGATAGAGACTCCTTGATGTATACATATTCTTTTTTCTAGCACTTGTACCTATTCTTTTGTAATATAATGGATCTTGTACGACCACTACTTTGATGTAAACTTCTATGTGTTGTATCATATTTGTTTCCGCCTTAGTGATATGAATATCTGTGACTGATTTATGTTATGCTTATTTTATGTTTGTTTTCGAAGGCCACATAGCCACTATGTGTCGCTTTGAGTTTGTATTTGATATGTCAGACTTCCTCTTGAAATGAAATGCATGACATATTATCTGACATATCGGTACTCGCACAAAGCAATTACACAGATGGTCGCTCCTCAACAGCCTTATTCTTCGTACTAATTGACGGTATTACCCAGTAGTGTCTTTGGTTAGTGTGGGTATAGAGGTGGGGCGCCACATCAACTATTTATTTTTTACTTTTGGATTTCCAAATCAATTTCTATCTTTTCCAAAGTGAATTTCTTTCACAGAATTAATATTGAAAAGAGGCTTACTATCCCAAATATACCATAGAAATGGTGTTATTTAAAAAAGGGTTCATATAAGTAACATAACCAAATTAGTTAAGATGCCGAATTATTATCAAAAATCATCCATTCAACCAAATTCATCTAGATAATAAATTCACCCAAACATTTATATTAACACTAAATGGTGTTAATTATCATAATTATCATAAGGGTGTCAACATGATTATCATAGCATAACAATAATATGGTTCTTAAATGAGATAAAAGTTCAGTCTCCTTCATTTTCCTTTGCAAATCTTTTTTTACACTGGCATGTTTTTCCTTGAATTGTAAATAGGAATACTATGAACTACTATGGACTAGAAATATCAAATTTTGGAAGTGGAGTGCTTGAGTTTTGGAGGATGTGGTTTTGTATAAGGAGGGTACAGGGTTGTGGTGATGTGTGGGAGAGGGTGTGGCCTCGGGTGAGTACTTGGCCATGAGGTGCATGTGTTTGGTGGCGGGTAGAGGAGGGTATGCGTGTTTTAGAGGTGGGTAGGCTCGAATGGAGGCTAGTAGGGCTTAGGTGTTTAGGGGGTATGGATGTGTGGTGGGGTGTAGGCTTGGGTTTGGAGTTGTGGATGCGGGCGAGGGTTTAGGCGCGTGTATGAGGGAGTTAGGGCTCCGGTGCATGGGGGATTGGCTTGGGTAGAGGTGTGTGGGGCGGATACGTTCTTTGGTGTAGGGGGTAAGCTCGAATGTGGGCTCAATTGGTGGTTTTGGAGGCGGGTGCATGTGTTATAAAGAGGGTGGGCTCGGGTATAGGAAGTTCGGAGGGTGGGTATAGGGTTTGGAGGCGTATGAAAGTGGTGGGGTATAGGAGCTATGGAAGAGGATAAAAAAATGCTCTGAAAATAAAGAGGATGGATGTTTTATTTATAAGAGAAGCTAAACCATCAAATTACCAAATTAACATTTGCTACTTTTTGACTTTTCAACCATTATTTTATTCTTCTTATATGCACGAAGAGATGGTAATCAGTGAGATAGAATACTTAGATTTGAAGGGTACTTAAGTGTAATGATTATGTTATTTTCCATTAAATTAACAAAATTATCAAAAATGGAATGCTGCTTTTCCATGTAAGGATTTGACTACTGAGTACATATGCATTCATGTGGCAAGGATACTTAAGTATTATTTGTAATGATTAAGTTTAGTAAATGATTTATTAATAAAATTATGTAAAATCAAAATCCTTTGTAATTTATTTTATAAACTTCCAAAAAATAAACTTTTGTCTTATATGCCCAATGTTTAAATGTGTACATGTGTTAATGTGTAGTTATATATGTTTTAAAAACAATTATATTGCAAAACGTTTAAACAACTTGTATTGAACCAAGCGTTGATTTTCGACAAATTTTGACGTTTTTGTTAAACTATTTATTTATGTAAATAAAATTTGAAAATAAGTTTCTTATCATTTTTAAATAATCAAAAAAAATTCATTTTAGTTATAAAACCATATTAACTAATATTAAAATCTAACTGTAAAAATACGGCGTTGATTTGTCAACATGTGACAAAATTTGTCAGTTTTCATAAAATAAATTTATATGTTTATAAAATCATTATAAATAAAATTTTATATTATTATCATATCATTATATTACCATTAAAAAGATTTATTTTCCATTTATACAATTATTCGAATATATATTAAACTTATCGAAAACCGACTTTTGTCACTTTTCGACAAAAATCCAAACTACTTGATTTTGTAGTCAAATTTATAAATAAGTTTATCATGCTTAATTATCACATAAAATAAAATTATTAAGTTTAAAAATTATATATTTGAATATTTAAAATAAACAAAATAACCTATTTTAAAAGGGTAAAATTACAGGACGTTACATTAGTTATATTGATCAACAGAAAAATGTCGAGTGAGTCATTCCATAGTTATCAAAAAGCTACCCAACATTTGGAGGGCATTACATACTCTAATCTCAACAGATATATCAATATCCAGTCTCGATACATCTTAACTATGAATATTTAAAATGCTTTATTTAATTTCATTGTGATAAATTACACATAGTTGCAACTTTTTGTAACCACTATCACAAAACGTACCATTTATGGATATTCTATTCAATATGTTTTTAATTAACTAATATAGCACATTATATCAAGTATATAACAGAAAGAAAACATCTTTTGTTTCGAACAAGATTGGTTATCGAGTTAGATATACGCAACAAATTACATAATTGACCCTAGGGCATACCCCTAGCTCTATCAATCTCTCACTTGCACTTAGGTCAATTATGGAATCTTATTCCAACTTTATCCCATCGATTTCCTCAAATCCAATTAGGTCGGTCCCTTAGTGAACGGGTATGCTATTATGTTTCAATTATCTACTATGTTAATCAACACTCTCCGATGCTGATAAAACTACCTTTATAATATGGAACAATTCAGAGTATGTCTCTCAACTTCCAATGAGCTCTAAGTTCTATTATGAACTATACCATCACTGTAACGACCCGTAAATTTGACCAGTTTTAATAACGTTACTAATTGAATTTTGAGAAATTTTTAAAAACGATAAAATTTTGAAATATAAATTTGATATTTGAAATGCATCTAGTTAAATATAGCAACTGGTAAATTTTCGTCCGAAAATATGAAAGTTTATTTCGCGCGTAAATTTACTTCAATTTAATCAGTTAAAAAGCGATGAAAATAAAAAAAATTCAAAACCAAAATATTTTTACATAGAAAAATTCTAAAACATCTTCTGAGCAAGATGTCAGTTGGTCGTTTTCCAAAATTCGGACACCTTTAGCTCCGTCGATCTTATTTTTCTACGTTTTTCATGCATTTTTCGCAGTAGAAAATTTTGAATTTTCAAAATGTAATCATACCACTGATATCTGTATACCAATTGATCATCTCGTCGTATGGATCTCAGTGTATTAGTGGGTGCATTTCGAAAATCCGATACTCGTTGAAACCGTGTAGCGATTCGTCGTACCGATACCGATTTGGGTCTTTTTGCATCCTCGTGTCTTTTCATTTTTTATGTATAAACTAAGCATCTGTTTGCATTTACATTTCCAAAATTTGCGTGCTTTACTTCGCTGGTTTCAATACTTCAAAAGCCACCACTTTGATCTATGCATACAAATTACATTTCCACTTCACACGTTCTTTTTTCCAAGCCACACCTCCTGCTTCCTCTCTTCTTCTGTTACTTGTTCGTAAAAAATAAAAGAAAAAAAATGAAAGCAAAAAGGTTGTAGAACCAAAGCTCGCACCTCCTCCATGCACTGCCTTCCCCACCCAAACAACAAGCTTCCACTGCCTGGCATCACCGTGACCGCCCCACCGAACTATCCTCTCACCTTTTCCCCCGTAGCTGACCGAAATGCCATGCAAGCGGCTCCCATTGTCTTTCCCCACGTCGGCAGCCACCTCCACCAACTTGCGCAGCATTCGCACCCAAGACCTTCACCCGATCACCCACTGTTCTCTCTGCCGTGCCAACGTCGCCGGCTAACAACCCATCCGCATGCAACCTATTTCCGACCATAGCCAACTTACCAACCCGCGCAACCCATCACCTGACTTCGGCCTTCTCCCAGACGCCCAACGCAGCTCCACCTTCATGCAGCATCGCCCACCAGTGAATTGCACTACCACCCCTCTCCATTAGCAGCACCAAAACCATGCTTCACTCTCACATCCATCACTTACCAGTGCTCCGCCACCGACTCGCCGCATCGCAGCCACATGCGTGTACTTTTGCTTTGCTTTCTTGTAAGGAGCCGAGCGCCTTTGCCGAAAATAAATGGCATCGGGAGCGGTAATGGTGGATTTGATTGGATGTGTGCCTGCCTTTTGAAACAAGGCGTGTTACGGCTGCGTTCTCGCAATTTGCCATAAAGGGTACGTGTTTCATGCGCATATGCCAACATGCGTGTTATTCCACATTTCAGTCATTTGTAACCGATGAATAGATCGTTCATAGTTAAAGCAAGCTACTTTGAATTAAAGGCTACTTTAAAACTAAAAAAAAAAATATAAACAAGCTTATATATATTTCAAGTTTGCAGGCGTGTGTTGAAATGAACCTGCTTATGTGTAGGTTTTGAACCATGTTCCAACCCCTCTAGCGTCTTCTTCCAGCAGCCTTATTTTACGTTTTGAATCTAAATTTTATTTTACAAAATGATATAATGAGTTTGTTTTCATCTGAGAATTTGTTTTCGCATTTCCAGAAGATTATATGTATTTTGATCTGAAGTTTAGCCTCCGAGAAAAGAAAAAAGAGAAATTTATTTTGTATATCTATATTGATGTTAAAGATTGGTTTTGAAATGCACTATATGGATATGCTGATAGATGGTTACTGTAAATATATATGTTTGGAAAAGTATATTATATTATCGAACTATTACGTTGCATTGTTTAAAAGTGAATGCCTATATATTGGAACAGTATGCGTATATATTGTTTTAAATGTAACATATTGTGTTTATATTTTATCATTTTTTAAACTTTTGGTTTATGGGTCAGTTTTATAAGTATACAAATACATATATGTTAAACTATTAAGTTGAATGTATCAATTTAAAATATTTATAAAAAATGCATGCTTGACCTTAATATTTGAAATTTTTGTTAAACGATGATTTTAAATTTTACATATGTATTTAATTTAATTTGCGTTTGGGTTATATATGTAAATAGTTATATATAGTATATATATAACTTCACTCACACCATTTATCATCGTTGATCCAGTTCTGATTTGATTTCGTCAATTCTAATTTATCAGCTTCGCTCATCAATTCGTACCAATCTAGCTTGTTTGGGAGTCGTGCTTGCATTCGTAACTAAATTTCAGTGTCTATCATCTCTAGCCACGAAAGGTGAGCCATCACTCACGATTAATATTCTTTTATTTATTAAATTTGATTTCAATTGAAACGACAATCGAAATACGCTGCTGTTAGTTATTTGCACTGTTATATGCATGTTATTACCTGTATCAGTTCACATGTGACATCTGACACCATTATCTGTTATTTATGCGATGATAATACAGTTTGGTTGATGATTGGTTGTTGTTTATATTGGATGTTAAATTGTAATGTATAAAGTGATGATGTTATGCAATTGAATTTGACGTATGATAGTTAAAATTTGAATCGACATATGCGTTGAATTTGATTAGTTAAATTTGTAAAATATGACCCCTTAAATGTTTAATTATTTGACACGTAGGAAAATAGTTAATTACCCTTGACCATTTGAATTTATGTTGAATTAATTGATTTAAGTATGAAATTGAATAATTGATGTAAATTGAAGAACCGCATAAATATGGGTGTAAAAATCTTTAATCTACATGAAATGATAGCGTAGATTCTAGGAATAATTATGTTAATTTGCACAAATAACAATGTGAATTAATACGATTATTTCGGGATTATTTGAAATTATTTATTGGATTGTTATTGATTGTTTTATTGCTTGTTTATTTACTTTGACATCATCCCAGTTATCACACTGCAAGTTCCCTTTGAATGCTTTGATTTTGAATTAAAATGGAATCGGGTTGAAATGATAAATACCCAAAATGAACTTGACTTAGGATAGAGAATTAAATAAACCGATTGGTCAATAATTTGATTTGAAATAAAATTAGAACGTAAATTTTGATAAAAGGAAAAAGTAAATATTGAAATCTGAAACAAGATATTAATGTAATAACTGATGAAAGGACGTTGTTTTGAAATGAATTATTTAATAATTAAATTTGGAATTATTCATAATCAAGTTTGAAATGATTTAATAATTAAGGTTGAATTTATAATTAAGTTTGAAATGATTTAATAATTAAGGTTGAATTTATAATTAAGTTTGAAATTATTAAGTTTTGAAATTATTAATAATTAAGATTGAAATTATTTAATAATTGAATAAGATTGAATTATTTGATAATTGAATAAAAATTGAATTCTTTGATAAGAGAAATTGAACTTTTGAATAAGTGAATTGGAACTTCGTAAATAATTGAAATTGAGTTTCTTTGTTAATTAAGTTTTGGAAATTATTTAAGTAAGTAAATAAGTGAAATTGAATTTCTTTAACAAGAAATAAAATGTGATTTATTGAAATTAATGTAAGACTTGTAATTTTGAGAATTTGATTTAACGAATATAATTTTGTTAAATTTGAAGTTTTGATATAATAAAGGTGAACGTAAGTAATTGATTTAATGAATTGGGAATCGAGTAAAATTGTTTTGAATGATAAATTAACCTAACGAATATTGAATGAAATCGATAAATGAATTTAAAATTGATTTGAATTTAAATTGAATTTATTTAAATGATTATGGGATGAAACGTATATACGAACCTGAATCAATGTTTGAATTGTTTAAATAAAAAATGAAATTGAATTATAAGATTTTGAAATGGTATTTTGGAAGTTTTGAAACGCAAATTATGGAAATTGATTTAGAAAGACAAATGAAATGTTGATTTACAAATTCTAATTGAAATTGAATTTGATTTGGTTTTGAGATATATTAAACGACCAATCGGTGTAATAATTACGAAAGTTATTAAAGAGACCGGAATCGGTTATGGATATACTCTCTATCTAAACCGAAACCACTTTAATAACTGTACGCGGAGTGATGATCCAGAATGAAGTGGTTGGAATGATGTCCGGGTTGACTGAAGAAAGCGAACGATAATGGATAGCCTTGACACTTGTGTCAAATTGAAAATGACTAAAATCAGGAGCCGTGCCGGACCAAATGGGGTTAGCCACCACGAGCGAACAAACTTCTTCGTAACTACTACTCATTACTTGTGATTGATTGGTGCACCCTCGGAATTTCAGGAGTGTTGTTTCGCGGTGTTGCGATCGTTGCGGCGATGCGTTCTCACCAGTCCGGATCAGGAAAACGGTAGTTTCACTACCTTGGGTATCGCCTCATGTGCCTTGTCATACTTGTATCCCTATATACGCGACCACTACGAATTTGTTTTGTGTTATACCTATGGAGTACTCCCTGATATCCCACTAGTTTACGGTGGAGTTTACAGTGTTGTATAGACTATGACATTTATATAAAATGTGTTAAGGGGGATAATGGTAACGCCTTAACACTATTTTGATATTTTTATATTACTGATAGACATTATCTATTTAGCGTATACTACTACATAGTAGATAGTTTAACGGATCCTTAGAGGATGGTGATTCCAACATCCTATGAGTTACTTGTATTTCGATTGCTATTTCACTTAAGTTGGATTTATTGATATAAGAATATTAATCCTGACTCGAGTGTTTTGTGTTTTTCTTTACGCTCGGGTCAGACTGAGTGTACCAGTATTAGAGACTCACCTTTGGAGTTGGAGCTTTTCTTGAAGATCCAGCCATCTATTCTACTTCCAGTATTCGATGATTCCAGTGGTATTCTGATTTGTACCTGATGTATTATATTACTCTTATGTTGTAAACTCTGATGTATCTTGTATATTTATATAGTAGCTTCATGAACTACTATCTCTTTTACTTCCGCTGCATATTATTACTCTGTGTCTGTGATTCTGTGATTATTTGTTTACTGTATATCTGAGTTTTGCCAAATTTAAATTAACAATTCGGTATTTTGAATTATTCAAGTCCGACGTGTACGGATGCGAATAGTCCAAAATAGCGGGTCGTTACAATCACATTGTTATCATATAACAATATTATGTGATTCTCAACATTTGAAATCACTGTCGGCTCAATTATAAATCTGTGCATTTATATTTATATATATTGTTTTTAGTGTGGTGCTATTCATGGCGATGTACTTACCCTTTTTCATTGAATCAGCCATAGTCATTCATATAAAACATTTCCAACTTATATATTCTTAATGTGAATTTATTACTGACATGTTATACTCAATGTCACTTAAGAAAGTTTGAATCTGAACATTTCTTCGTAAGGAGTTTGTAGTTTCTGTAAACAATTCCTAGTATTTCAAAAATACACGAGAACATCTCAAACAACCATTTAGTGATATCAATTTGAATTTGATATTTGTTTCATGTATCAAATATATAAAAAAATCATTATATCATAAACAATATAACACGTATGATAATTCTTATTACCGCTACATAGGGAATCAATCTAACATGTTCCGTATTGAACATTTTAATAAGATGTCCTTACATATTGTTTGGGACATTCCTGATATCTTTTATACCTACTATAAAAGACATCATTTACATATCCTACAATAAGCATTAAAACAACTAAAGTTGATTTTAACACAAGTACATCGTTAACAATCAGCAGTGTCTTGTTTACTTATGGTTTAGAAATATTTATGTACATTTTAACTTTTCTTTTTATGAGCACACGCTTCCTCTGCATATTAACCGATAACCAAACTATTTGACATACCAAAACACTTGTTCAATTTTGTTGCTTATCGAATGACACTTTCGTATCAGTTCTTGGATCATATCCAAAAACTCACAAACTCAATATCATTCTCATTGACTTCGAGACACTTTAATTATTATGTGTAAATAGTTTACTATAAATCATTATCTAATATTTCTTTTTCAACACATACGTACCAAAACATAAAGTGATATCATGCGACAATTTTTTAGGTAAAATTTGAACCAATTTGAGTACATCGAATGGTGAATCTGTTAAGTTAATTTCCATACTTGAAATTCACATTGTTATTCTTATCGATGTGGCTAACTATATTCCAATTGCATTTTGACTTTCTCTGAAAGACACTTTTGTGGCCAATGGATCGTATCCCTCCGGGTACAACTATCAAAATCATATTTTGATAAAGTACTTGGAATCTATTTCGGATATCTACATCGTACCATATCATAAAGTCAATACTCTTAATGGTTTAATTAAACAACCGAGGATTATTTTTTCTTAACATTAACAAGAAACTCACATTTCTCTTTAATGTACAACAATATTCATTAGACGTTCTAATGTATTATGTTCGTTTAGGTTCGGTCAATTTCATTCATTCTTGTAATCAGTTTTATGCTTGGATCGTATCCAAATTCATTTTATACCAATAATTCGTTAAAGAAATTCCTTCGCTACGAAGTTCGTATTTCTTAAAACAATATTTGTTTCTCAGTGCAAAGGAATAGGCATTCGTAAAAAATTTATGAATTGCCTTTTATAAAACTAATTTGCATTAATTCATAATATGTTTATGCTCACAACATAAATTAGTCATCTAATGACTATTGTTCTCAAATTCCTTTTGGGGCGGTTCAAAAAAGAACCCTCATGAATAATTATTACGTGTAAATTTTTGACTCGCACAACCTGCCATCGCTTGACCTATGAAATGTTGGGGTTTTTTATAAACCATTATCTTGTACAATTTTGTAAACCATTCTTTAGATGAATTAATTTTAAGCTTGTGTACTACTCTTAAGTACACGACCTTGCAGAAAGAAGTTTAACACAACTTCACTCATCATCAATCATGGTTTGTCTGACAAAATTTGTTTACTCCTTACCAATACATCATTGTGGATTATTTGAAGGAGTAATCTTTGATATCGAATCTTTATTCTTATTAGGTACACGAAACTCTTTCCAATATACTCACATATTCGATCAAATTCAATCATTTCTGTCGCATGTTATTTTATTTACCTATGCTTTATATTCTATGAGCTTATCATAGACTTATACATGCGTATCAAATACACATGTCCAAGTCAGTGATAACTCATCGGTGAATGATGAAGTATATGTACCATTTTGATATTAATAGACTTACGATTGCATGCATTTATATATATATATATATATATATATATATATATATATACACACACACACACACACACACACACAGAAGAGTTCATCAACTCTTTTGATATTCCCATTCAATGGGTGCATAGCCCTTACTTATTGTGAGATATAATTAACTAGTATCATATAATTCATAATCATGTAATAAAAATTATTTCTCAAAACTAGATTTAGTCTATAATTCCAAACTAATTGTAAATAATTTTAGATATTTCAGTATTTTCAATGCATCACTTTGTTGTGAAAACAAATACCACATTATAGTTTTATTTCATAATGAATACTCATAATATTCACAATGAAAATATAATTATGTCTGTTTTTCATTCGACATCGAAAAAAAGTCCTTATTTCATAAATAATATTTGGTACGTCTTATAAAAACAATTTTCTTAATTTGTTGCAATCAATAAATGCTATATGACATGCTTTCGCTATTTCTAAATTACTATAATAGCGTAGTAAATTTGAAGGTCCGTCATTCACTTAATATAGAATATAAATTTCATATACTATAACTAGTTTACAACCGAGAGTTCTTTGATCAAATATCTTGAACTCGAAGAAATAAACCTTATAGAAAATAATTTTCAATATGAAAATATATTTTGGAATAAAAATCATATTTCTTATTCTAATGTCAAGTATCAATTATTATTATTATTATTACAATTCTTGTTTCTAATGTTTTTTATGAAGCACAAGCGACTGTTCACTCTCTTCATGGCAACTGTACCTTAAATCACATCTACTCTTGTACACTTGTTTTTCTTTCTAAATGGTCGAACCATTCAAAAGAATACCTTAGTGCAACGTCATAACGAACTCTTTACAAAAGCGTACTCAATCATCCTTAACTCTTAAGGACATCAAATTTGTTGCACTTTGCGTAAACTAATCGAACTGACATTTCAGTAATTGATTTCTTAGATCTATCTTGTAGTTTTGGTCTACTATTACATTTAACACAATATGACCTTTATTGTGATTAATCATATTGACTACTCGGTCTCATGGTATGGTTTAATTTCTTATTTCAGATGAACTAATTTCATCAAAATATCGTACACTAGGAACTGCAAAAGTTCACCATATAACATTTATATGTGACTTTATATAGACCAAATATTCATAGTCTTATATTGCTTTTGAATTTGAAACTCAAGAATTCAATACACGGTCTCGACCAAATAAACACATAAGCGATCAAATTACAAACGTATTCAGTAGATTTAAAATCAGGCTCTTGCATGGGTGTTGTTACGTTAACATACAATATGCATTCATTAGCAAATATATGTTATATTTCTATTTTTTATTCTTCAATTCTATCCAATTGTATATTTTAATTGATAAACGTTTTATCAGTCATATTAAATGCATAAACTTATCAATAGATTATTATACATATATAGCATATGTTCTTACAATATTAGAAAGATTAATGTTATCATTTCATTTTTCTAATAACGCCCCCACTAGTCTTTTATGTTTCACCAAACCCTAAATCGAAACATAGAAGTCTTTCGACTTCATCAGTGGATGTTACGATTCGTCTTTCTTGGAATCTGACTTTGAGTTTGTTTAACAAGTCATCGCTCCATGGACGATGGATAACTCATTATCTGTTGTATCGATACAATTCCTAACCCTTGCGACATTGTCTCAATTTCTCTTCGACCTTGAGTTTGCCAACGAATCAAAACGAAATTATTCACTCGTACCTACCATATCGCAATGCCCTAAGTATAATGTATGGACCTTTAGTTTGCTCAATAAATACATATAGTTATCTTACTCGCTTATTCAATATATTAATACTACACATAACATCTTTGGCTTGAGTTTGCTCAACAACTAAGGAGTATACAAGTAATGTAATAATATATATAATAGATGACAACATTATATTGAAGATTCATAATATTCAATATGTTATATTGAGTGATATTGACTTATGGAATAATGTATTTCTTATTAAATACCTCGTGATTCGAGTGTCGAACACATCGGAAATCGCAGTATATGTACATTTACGTATATATTTATTCCTTAAGTCTATTTAGGATTTTTTAATGTTCCATTTTTAATTTATATATTCATATTATATAATTTTTATTATTATATAACTTTAATATTTCATATTACTTATATAATATTATATTAATTAAGTCTTGTTTAATTAATTTCAATCAATTAACATTTTAATTAATTTTATATTATCTTAATATAACATTTATATTAAATATTTATTATATATTATAAATTTGTAGTATAATACATATATCATATATATGTCTATATTTAATTAATCAACCTTTTAATTAATTAATTTAATTAAACAATTTTAATTAAAATATATTAATTCTGAAAAACATTTTATATACATATATGTGTACTTATGATATCTTAAACATTTTCAAATATCATAACATATATCAAAATATATAATACGTGTCTATATTTTTCATCAATTAACTTATTTAATTAATTTATATATTTTACTAATCTTGTTAATAAATTTAAAATTTCGAAATTAATTTATGTTATTTTTTAATTAATTGGGAAAAATTTATTATATTATAACCTTTATAATATGTATATAATTTATTTTAAATTTAACTATTAAATTTAAAATCTAAAATTTTTAATTTTCAAACGATTTTGAAAATTAGCCCAAGGCCCAGTTCAAATTGGGCCTTTTTTATTAGGGACAACCTTTGGGCTTACATATCTGTTCGGCCCAGGCTGGTAGCTAGGTAGTAGGGATGAGCATTTGGTTGGTTTAGCCTATTCGATGATGAAAATTGTTAAACCGAACTAAAACCAATGAAAACCAAAACAAACCAATCAAATTAAGATTGGTTAGTTCAGTTGGTTATCCGATTTAACAGAACTAAGAACGATTTGCATTTTATGTTTGGAATATTGATTACAATTTGAAATAAAACTAAATATATGATTAAAGTATTTTATTTATCATTCTTATGCTTTATAATAGCAATTTTAACACATATATAATAAATAAAATTTATTTAGATCACTAAACTAATATAAAAAATTACGTATAACATCAATCATTTTGAAAATATATTAAAAGCTTGCTTAATTTGGTTAAAACGATAACCAAACTAAATTTTTTTACAGGTCAGTTATAAACTAATCTAGTTTCAAAACCAAACCGAAATGAATTAGTTTGGTTGTTTTATTTGGTTTAATCAAAGATTGCCTACCCCTACCAGGCAGGACAGAGTACTTAATTACCCAAACTAAATCCTTTGACACTACCATTCTAAACACCCTACTATTTGGACTGTGAGTTTAATTGGTTAAACCTAATATGACTAATTTAGACCAAATAGGCTACTAGGCTCTTATATCATTGTTGAAACTGCGCCAGCCCACAATGGAAGTAATGGATGAATTTTAATTTTTTTTGTCATTTTGGATCTTTATTGGACCTACAAAGTCTAATTTATTTAGAACTTTTCAAAATTTCTTTTTAAATAAAATCATTATTTTATTTAAATTTAT
The DNA here is from genome assembly GCA_030765085.1 of Allium cepa. Taxonomy (NCBI): domain Eukaryota; kingdom Viridiplantae; phylum Streptophyta; class Magnoliopsida; order Asparagales; family Amaryllidaceae; genus Allium; species Allium cepa. The sequence continues at coordinate 816,557,526 of CM060940.1, read as the reverse complement.
TTTATGTAATTAATATTGCATTATATATATATGTATGTATGTATCATATGCACATATATGGGTGTGTGCATGTGTAACATAGCAATCTGTACAAGGTAAAACATGCCCGTGTATAAATGTTGGGATTTACACTACAATGGACATGTTAGCTCATCTAGTATACAAATCTATTGTCCAAATGTATGTTTATATATTTTAAATTATATATACAAAATATCAAAATTATAAATATATATACATATAAACTATATTTTATTTAGATAATTTTAAGTACACACACATATACATAGAATTTTAACATTGTAATATTGAATTATATATAAGTATATTTTGGGATATTTACAAATTTAATTTAACTTTTTTATTACAAATTCAAAAGCAATATATATATATATATATATTTAAACGTATGTGTATATATATTAAATACATTCTTACATATATATAATAAAATATATGCATATATATATTATATTTTAAAGTATACAAAATATATTTATTAAATATGTACATACACCAAATGTAACGACCCGTAAATTTTGGTGGTTTTATTAATTTAATTTATTGAAATTTTTTGAAATTTTAAATAATAAAATTTTGAAATAAAATTTTGATATATGGAATACGTCTATTTAAACATAGCAAATGGTAAATTTTCATCAGATAATATGCAAGTTTATTTTATTGTGTAATTTTATTTCAATTTAAAATTAGTTAACATTTGATGATGATAAAATGTTTTCCCAACCTTAATATTTTTATATAATAAATTTGTAAATCATTTTCTATGTAAGACGTTATCTTTCATTTCGTCAAATGTTGACTGTTATTGCTTCGTTTATCCTATTTTCGACAACTTAGAAACATTTTTCGGTACCGATTATCGACTTTTGATACGATGTCCATACCATTGATATGTATATACTTTTTTGATCGTCTCGTCATGCTGATCTCTACGGTATAGTCAATTTATGTTTTGAAGCTCGGAGTGCAGTGGAATCTGCTGAACGGTTATCCGTGTCGGTTCCGTAATTTTGGTTTTTGGGTGTGACCATTTAATTCTCACCTATGATAACCAATAGCCATCACCAATTTACATTTCCAGCTGTTGACCATTGCTATTCCATTTGTTGATTTACAAAAGCTCATTTGTCAGGACCCGATTCTTCGTCTTCCGAAAATTCAATATCGATACTCACTTTATCGACTGCCGAGCAATCGAACGACGGAAAACCGAACACTGAGGTTTAAGAAGAAGAAAAGAAAGAAGAAGAGATAAGAAGATAGAAAATAGAGAAGAAAATGGAAAATAGAACGGAACAGAACACAACACAACAATAACAGAATCTCACAATTTGCAGCGGAACAACATATAATAAATTAATGAATAATCTTTAAACAAAGAACTATATCAGTTATTACATTTTATACATTACATTTCATTACATCATGTCATCAGAGTGTACAACAACAACAACAAACAGTGCAGCGGAAAAAGAAATACTATATACTAGTAATACGCCATGCCATCCATCTTGCCTCCAGCAACTCCAGAATATCCGGAATATCCTGATAAACCTTAACTCTTGACTGCCCGTGTGGAAATTGGTGGGCACCCAGAGTTTAGGAAGGAAAACAATAAACTCCGAGTCAGTCATGTGACTGGTGTGAGAACTCAAAACAGTTTATTTATCTTTAAAATCAAAATAGAGGAATATTTTTAAAGTCAATTCGCAATGTTTTTAAAAATGAGACTACCATAAGACCTCCCGCCACACACACAATGCAAACGCAGACTTAGAGGAGATTTCTTCTTATGTTAGTCAAAGATGCTTGATACGCATTAAAAAAGAACATTTCATATTATTATTAGTGCATAGTGTAGGAAAAAATCATTTCGAAAGTAGAATATAAATCTTAGCCAGCATAGGTACCATTATATTATGCTTACTATAGCTACCATATTAGATGGCAGGTTCTACAACTAAAACCGTACAAGTCTCGTATTGTTTCTTTGAATTTCCAACGAATGATCAGGCCAAGGAACTTCCCATTGCCATATGAGAATGCCTCTGGATGGACATCCCCGAGAACCAAACCGGATCTCTACCAACACAAGGCCGGGTTACCCCTAACTGAGTAACAACTGACCGAATATGCCATCCCCCGGTCCTTTGGGACCTTTCAACCAAGCGCTCGCAATCAATTCACACAATCATAAAGTGTTTTCAACATGAGTAAGTATCTGGGCTCCATACCATGATACCACCCTTTTCCAGAAGGAAATGCACACATCCTAAAGGGCGCTACCCCTCATAACCTTGCTGCATCTTTCCTGTTTTGACCATTCTGGGGTGTGAGGTTCGACGAAGTCACGTCCACAAAAACATACTTTATACAAAAGCCATGCTTTGGGTCAACAAATGATCATAGAAATGATCACCAGGATAGACGATCAAATAAACGATTCTATCACAAATAATCAACACAATGATCATTTAACAGCAACACTCAGCATGTCACATTACCAAATTGGGAATATATCGCTGATAACATTCAACTACATAACCTCTGAGCTCGTACATCTCAGAGAAGGGTGTTAAGCTAAAAGAATAAATTCTCCGCCACCAACAGAAATATATATGAATGAAATCTGCTTTATATCTCAATTTGTAACGTCAGACATACAATCCATACAAGTCTGTTCCGGGCTCGAACAAAACCGAAGGCACTTACAAAGAAGTCCTTGCAATCCGGATATTCACAATCCTGATCGGATTTCCCATCACATATGGAGAACTCAATACCGTAGATACTCGGTGCAGAGTCAATCGACAGGTCATCCTATCGCTCTCGCAAATACCGGGTCTTCAACACCGATCTTCAAATGCAATTCACAACGACGTATCACATATTCGGAATGGGTTATACGACCCCATGGTCCTTTCACGGTTAACCCAAATAGTGAGCGCTTATTCAAAAATAAGTGTGGCAGTCAAATTCAAACAAATCACATCAATTACCCATTCAAAGGGAAATATTGATAGTCGATTATTGAACTATCAATGGATATGCACAACATCACCAGATTCCAAATAATTTTCCAAATTATTTATTTTCCAAAATATCTTTGCTAGATATAAAATTTCAATACCTCAAAAATAAATCAATATTTATCTTTAAACAACTTCCCTTTTTATTCATAAATTCCATAGTGAATTTTCATTCCAAAATATCCATGCATATACGATTTCAATTATTCATTTCAATTTATCTTCAAAAAGATAAATTCTCTAATATTCACTTTATATTGGAAAACATTTCCATACTTACTTATTAAGTAATTCTCAATCCATCTATTTTCAACACTTGGAAAATATTCAATATACTTCAATCGAAATTAAGTATATATTTCATTCTTTAAGGAAATCATTCTCTTAAACATATTTATTTGGGCCAAAACGAATGTTGCGTAAAACATCGTTACGACAACCCAAAATCACTAGTATAGGGATTCGAAATTAAAATAGATATATAAATCCCAATACTATACAAAACATTTCCTTTCGGAAATCATTTACTATAACAACAGTGTTATAGTCCACATTTCCTTTTATTTCTCGAAAACGTCTATTTCAACAATGAATGTTGAAATCTATGGTTTCGAATCTCAACACATTTAAAACCTCGTTATATCGTTTTAATTCTATTTAAAACATCACATTCAAAACAATTTCTTTAACATATTATTCACTATTCAAAAACGTGAATATACTACGTTAACAAATTTCATCACTTCTATTCATTTTATTTCAAAGGATCATTCACAGTCAAAAACGTGAATATAACTCCATTAATAGGTTTCAACAATTTACTTATCAAAATAAGTCGTTTGCGGATTTATAAAACAACGTTTATAACTCCATTTCTATTTATTTTATAACAACTTCCTTTTATAAATTCCTTTATTAACTTATTCAATTTATAACGCAATTATAAAACAAAAGTTCATATCATAAGTGAAATACTTATAATTTATTTGTTTGCAAAATCGTTCCTTTGAACTTCATAATTATAAATCTTATAACTTATAAGATTCAATTATTTATCCAAATCTATTCTTTCAATAACTTTATAAATTTTATAAACCTACTGCTTATAAAATTCCATTTATAACTTCACCGTTTATAATTCTATAAATTTCATTCATTTATGAAATCCATTCATAATTCATTCTAACACTTATAAAAACTCGTTTTATAATTCAAATATTTTCATTTATAAATTATCAATTTTATAAATCTTTTATATAAATCAATTTATATTATTATTCTTTTAAAACATCTTTAATCTCCTTTATTATTTCACCATTTTGATTCATAAAATAATTAAATTTTTATAAATCCTATATTTCAACTTTTCATAATAAATTCAATTATCCCAATTTAAATTCTTTTATAAAATCATTAATCCCGTATTTCTCAAAAATCAATCTTTAACCGTATTTCTCAAAATCATAGTTTTTATAACTTTAAAAATTATAACGTTTATTTATTTAAAATGGATCAATTCCAAAAAATATTTTATAAACGTATACTTTCAAAATCACTTTAAAATCATTTTAAAATCCCAAAATTTGGTTCAAGGATGCTACACACCAAATAGTCAATCACGACTACAACGACATCATATATCAATATGATAATCAATCAAATATCAAAATATCTGAAATCAAATAAAAACTGTTGAGGAATTCAGTTGGATCCCTCCAACCTGTTTTCCTGCATCCACAAACATTAGCACAATACCAATTCCGCTCCAGTACGGAATTATCGTGGTATATGGGATTTAAAATATTATCCGCTTAATAGACGGCGCAATAGGGTCTCATCCGCTATACAAATGCGGGAAATCAATAACTCCAATATATACATATGCTAATATATATATATTGCTATTATATATAATACCAATTTCACTGTTTATGAAATATTCGCGGTATATGTTTTTAATAAATAACCTCCGCTTACTAACGGCGCATAATGTCTATTTTAACAATCAATAGATAACAATCATCATTCAAACATGCATTCAAATATTTTAAATCTAACTATTTAAAATAAAATCGAAACTGATTCGATTGAGTGAGAAGTTCTCACCTTGATTTCAATTTCGTTTTAGCGATTTATTTCGAATAAAATTAAACGGACGTTTAATTTTACCCAAAAATTCTCACTAACTCCAAACGACTCCAATCCAATTCCATCGCGTAGTGCTCGTCCATACGGTTCCAACGCAACTGGTTTCGCGCGTTTTTGACCTCGTATGAAAAAGATATGAATTTTATGAAGTTTATACGAACTTAAACTTAATAATTACAACTTTAATTAAAAAATTTAAACCTAAACTAGATCATGACCGTGCATTCCAAACCCAACACATCAGGGCCGAACACTGTTCCTTCCATCTCCCCAGTAAAACGTGCATGACCAAACCCATAGAGCCGCCACCCCCTCTCCAATTTCGCGACCACCACGATGCTTTCCACCACGATCAGCAAGTGCCATTCGAATGCCCATCACCACACCTTCCTTCGCCGTGAATATCAGTGAGCTCGGTCAAGCCATTCGCACGGAAAACGAGGCCGAACGTATGGCCTTTGCAGCCACTTTCCCGTTGATCTACGCCTCCATAGACGATCACCACCGTTGAATATAAGGATCTCAACGTGCTCTACATCTTTCTAGTTGTAAGTTTCTTGAATCGTTGAGTGAATGAAGAGATAAGAGGAGGAGAAGTCTGATGTTTTTCGACCATCCATTATCAAGTGGCGGCTGTAGTTTATAATTAGGCTTTGGTTTATATATATTTTTTTTTAGAGTGAAGGGCTATTTATAGAGTTTTGAACGAACACTATTCATTCCAATTTTCCAAACTCCGATTTACGCGCAGTGACCGACGTTCCTAGGGTTTATCCCGCGTTCCGGACACAATGGAACAGGTTTCGGAAGCTAATTCGGACATCTGTGCGAATTATGGCTACAAACGTTCAATTTAAATTAAACCGATTTAAACGATTTTCTAGGCGTTTTAATTTGTACCGGACAAACGGTAAATCCAATCGACACGAAATTTGAAACCTTACAATAATATCACATTACGGATCCGATGAAACTAGTTTCGTCGAAATCCGAGACTTTTTGAAAAATGGCTATTTTAACTCGCCAAATAAAAATTAAAAATAATTCGATGCGTTTCGAGCTGCCCCGATCAAACGATAACTCCGATTGACACGAAAATTGAAATCCGGTAATAACTAACTATTACGGATCCAATGAAACTGGTTTCGTTCAATTCTGAGACTGTTCAAAAATTGACTATTTTCACTGGTCGATTTAAATATTAAAATATTCAATTTTCACAAATTAACTTTTAATTCGATTTTAAAAGTTCTAAAATATCATTCTAACTCCAATATGATAAAATAAATTTTACAAATCATTTTCAATCATATTTAACCCAATTTTCAATTATTTCCATAATTTAACATTTTAAATTATCGATTTAATTATCCAATTAAATCCAATTATTCAAAATAAAATTTATTCGACTTATAAATTCACTTATTAATATTTAAAATTAATTAAATATTCAAATTTAAATTAATTAAAATCCTGGGTCGTTACATGATTCGTTATTTACTATGTGGCCGTTTAATCACCTATTCCTTTTCGGTTATTAAAAGAAAAAAATTAAAAATAAATATGTTGATAACATTGGAACGGCAGCCTTTCCCCCTTGTTTCTTCTCATTCCTTCTCCTGGCAAAATCCAAGACCAATCAGCAACCCAATCTTTCCTTTCTCTTGTGACGGCACGGATTTTTCGCGTTCGAAAATCGACATCCATACTCCACTTGTACTTGAATGCCGCAGATTCAATCGTTCAAATCCGAGTCGCCGGAGCTTATAACACAATTAAGTAAAACAACACAGCGGAAGAAAAAGAAATGAATATCGTATACAACCAATGATACAATATCCAGAATGATACAACAATGATATATATATGATATAAAGAATATCAGAGACAAGATAACAAATGCTACAGCGGAAAACAAAATATGATATAGCAGCGGAAAAACTCCAAACAGCAACAACAACTCAAATCCAATGCTCCAAAGCCAACTCCAAAATCACAAGCTCGAACCACCATCTCGTTTCATCAAGACAAGCAAGTCTCGTCCACCAAGACTTCAATATCCAAAGTCTCCGAAGAATACCAAAGAGAAAGCTAGAAGCTACTGAATCGATATCTATATCTGAAAAACCCAACTCTAGACTGCCCGTGTCGAAAATAGTGGGCAACCAGAGTTTAGGGAGGGAACAATAAATTCCGGGTCAGTCATGGGACTGGTATGAGCAAACAAAATAGTTTATCTTTAAAAACAAACAAAAGAATTAAAAATTTGAAATCCGCAATGCATTTGGAAAATGAAACTACCATAAGACCTTCCTCCACACACACAATGAAAACGCAGACTTGGGGAAGATTTCTCCTTATGATAGTCAAATATGCTTGATACGCGGAAACCATTTGATATTATTATTATAAGTACACGGTGTGGAAAATCATTTCAAAAGTATAATATAAATCTTAGCCAGCATACGTACCATTATAGTATGCCTACTATAGCTACCATATTAGATGGCAGGTTCTACAACTAAAACCGTACAAGGCGCGTATTGGTAATTGGATTTTGTAACGACCCGTATTTTACGTGTCGATGGATCGTAGAATTTGCAGGTCGATAGTGTTGTTTGTGTGGCCTCTAGCTTGAGTCGTTTAGGAGTTGACCCGAGTGCAAGTGATGAGTCGTGACCGACTCATAGATAAGTCGTAGACGACTTAAGGGGATGGACCGAGTTAAGGGATAGAACGGCATAGTAGTTGCCGACTTAAGAAGAGAGGCGAAATAGGGGTCAAGTGATGAGTCGTGGCCGACTCATAGAGGGCCGACTCATAGGCATTGCCGAGTTAAGGGTTGAGTCGTGACCGACTCATAGGATAGGTCGTGTACAAGTTACGACTCATAGGATGGAAGGCTTGGGAGTTAGGTCGTTTGAAGGATAGGTCGTAGGTAGGGGTGAGCGACCTAAGGAGCTAACGGGTTAGGATGTTAATGTGTTGAGAGTTAGGTCGGTTGAGCGACCTAGGATAGAGGAACGACCTAAGAAAGTGACCGACCTAGTGGAGAGCGACCTAAGAGGGGGTAGCGACCTAAAGGAAATAGGTTGAGTCGTGAGTCGGCTATGTTGTTAGGTCGTAGCATGATAGGTCGGCAACGACCTAAGTTAGGTCGGAGGCTTTTGTATTATGTGTTTGTTAGGTCGTTGGGGACATAGGTCGGCAGGGGTTTGAGTCGGCACTGGTATTAAGTCGTAAGTCGGCATGGTGGTTAAGTCGTCATACGACTTAGGACTTGGGATATGCGGCCTGTGTTTTAGGTTATGTCTGGGTTGTGTCGTAGGTCGTTAATGTTATAAGTCGTTAGGTCGGCCTTGGGCTTAAGTCGGCCTTGTTTGTTAGGTCGCAGGGGGTTTAGGTCGTGAGACCCTGTGTGTTTGGATAAGCCGTAGGTCGCTAGGGCGGGCTGGTTTTAGGTCGTAGGTCGTTGGAGTGTTAGATCGGGGACGACCTAAAGGGCGACGACCTAAGGGTTGTTCAGCCTATAAATAGAGGGGTTTGGCTCACTTTTTGGCACCGGTTTTTGAAGCGACGAAGTGCTGCCATTTTGAAGACTCGACTACAACATTTCTTCATCTTCTTTTCTCCATTCCAATCAAGTGTTAGCATCCATCCAAGATCGAAGATTTAGATTGAAGATTCAAGTGCCAAAGTTGAAGATCTTCATCCGTTCGAGCTAGATTTCATCGATTGAAGCGAGATATTGCTGGATCAAACCTTGATCTTCGCTGTCCAGATCTGAAGTGTGTAGTTTTTGTAGTGTTTGGGTGATTTGGTGAGTGGTAGTTATCTCTCACGCGGATCCAAAGGAGCATATTGGATTGGTGGCATGTTTGGATGTTAAAGTTAGAGATTTCATGCATTTTTCTTAGATCGAAGTCTAGATCCATGGTTTTTGAAGATGTTTACTTATGCAAGTTAGTTTAACAAGCATTAGAGACAAAACCCATGTTTTATAATTGATAGACCTATGCTAAAAACCATGATTCCACATATGTTGGACTTTTGCTCGTTTATTTACGAAATTCCCATTATAGTTGATATTGCTTAAATTGCTTAATAGATCTTGTTTGAATGATTGATTATTTGAATGTATGATTGATTTGATTGTTTCCAAGTTAGCTAGTAGTTGATTTGGAACAAGATGATGAAAGAGGATTCAAAAGCTATGGAAGAAGGCTCTTGAATGGTGAAAGCTGCTTAAGGCATATGTAGCGGATGTTGAAGCTCATATGTATAGATTGGATGATGTTGAGATGGGACTTTGCCATGATTTGATGGGGCAAACCATGTTGTTGAGTTGAGACTTTGCTTTGATGCGATGAAGCGAAGTATGATGTGAGTCTTGGCTTAATCCAAGCAGGGATCATTCCAAGCATGTTGATAACTTGAAGAGTAGTTCAAGTTGGTTGATAATGGATTGTTCAAGAGGTAGCTTGAGCTTGTATGAGGATAGTCGTCAAGAAGGATGGCTAGGAGGCTTGGATCTCGTCGTTGTTGAAGGTTCTAGCATGCTCAAAAGCAAGAGTACATGGGGCGCCCATAACGACTACAGGAAGGTAGTCGGGACACCCAAAAGACTACAGGTAGGTAGTTGAGTACTCTGGGCAAAGTAGATAAGTCCTAGGCACAAGGCAGTGTGCGGAGTTATGGTTAGAACCGGGGTTACCATTAGCCCTTGACAGATGGTCATTCAACTAACGGTGAAATCGAGGCAAAGTTAACAGTGATAGCCAGAGTCATGGATGTTTGGTTGTATCATCATTCGGTCTCAAGAGCGGTGTTTTCTGGGTGCTTATCTGATCTTGGTTTAGGCCTTGGGGGTTTGTATTTGGAAAACATCGACCTTGACTCGAGTGATAATTACTTTACTTTAATTGCCTGCTGTGTTATGCCTGCTTCTCCTTAGTGTGTGTCTGGGGGCTATCACTGTAGAAAGAGGTGGAGTGGGATGGTTTGGTTCCTATTCCTTTTATCCTTTATGCTCTTTTGGTATGCTTGATAGTTGATTTACTGCTCACTAAGACTTTGTCTGACTCAAGGTTTTATGTCTCCTCTTATTACCTTGGGCTGTTCATCCATGTTTGGGATGGGCAGACTAGGTAGCAGGTGACAGGTGCTGTGCTAGAGTTTTCCGTTGATGATGACGAAGACGAGCAGGAGGCTATGCATATTATTTTCTTATATGTACTGGGTGTTCCGCTGTTGTATCTGATTGAGTGATGTAGTGAGGCTCAGATGTATTGATGACTCATTTGATTGTATAAAACTTCTGTGATGCTTATATGATGATTTTCTGTTATGAGACTTCACTATATATTTCTCTATTGTATTTTATCCATGCGCTGTGAGTTACGATAGAGATTCTTTTGTTTTGTTTTACCCTGACTATCGTCCATGGCTGCCTGGCACGCCTTTCAGCGCATTATTTCCTTGTTTTGGTGCGGGAGTCATGGGCGGTCGTCACATTTGGTATCAGAGCTTTGGTTAATCGATTTCAGCCAACGCTCGCTGACGTAACTACGTATGAGAGACGTAATTGTATTTTGATGGATGATTACTATATATAATATAGTAGCCTAGAAGGATTTGAACTCCTTATGCAGTTGTTTCTTAAGGTGTTCTAATCATTCTTATTACAGATATTAAGGATGAGTCGAAGAGGGAGACCAGCTGCAAGGGAAAGCCGTGCTGATGAAGGAGCTGTTGATTATGGAACTATGTTCGAAGCGATGATGACTTCGATCATGAGAAGGATACCAGCTTCAGGATCATCAGTGGATGTGGGAGTTCAAGTTCAAGCTCCGAGACCGGTGGATTTTGCCAAGCTTTGCAAGGATTATACTGCTCTTGGAGGGAAAGTTTTCTTGGGGACGGAGTCGACTATTGAGGTGCAGAGATGGATTGATGCATGTCGAAGGATCTTTGGTGACTTAGGGATTGAGGATGCAACTAAGAGAAAGCTTGCATCGAGACAGCTTCAGGGAAGAGCTGCTGATTGGTGGAATTCTATCACCATTGATACCCCAGAAGAAGAGATTACTTGGGAGCAATTCCAAGTTAGATTTGAAGCTAAGTTTATCTCTACGGCTCAGAAATCTGTCTTGTTTAAGAGGTTTGTGGAGCTCAAGCAGGGTGGGAGGCCTGTTCTTGAGTATATTTCTGAGTTCGAAGCTTTGTCTAAGTATGCCAGATCGTATATTGATTCTCCCTATCAGAAGAATGAGAAGTTTGTGACTGGTCTGGATGCTTATCTTGGGAGACAGTTAGTGGATCATTTGGACGATCCATTTGAGAAGCTTGTGGAGAAAGCCCTTAGGCATGAGAGTTTGTTTCCTAAGGAAAGTTCTGTTGTTGCTGTAACCAGGGAAGGATCTAAACCACAGCAGAGTGGCAATAAGAAGAGGAAACAACAGCAACAGAGGGGTAGGGATGGCCAGAAGAAGCCGAAGAGTGAAGTGACTTGCTATAACTGCCAGCAGAAGGGCCATCTTTACAAAGATTGTAAGAATCCCAAGGTGCCGGGAAAGTGTTACAACTGTGATAAGCTGGGACATATCAAGAAGGACTGTCCAGAACCGAGGAAAGATAGGCAGGTTGTGCAAGCCTATGCTTTGGGGGCTGTTCCATCGTCTTCGAAAGCTCCTACTGCTGAGGAGAAGGGGAAGAGTGTGGTGGTTCAAGGTACTCTTTCTATTTGTGGTGTTCCAGTTAGAGTGTTGTTTGATACTGGAGCGTCGCATTCTTTTGTTTGTGATGATTTGGTAAGCCGGTTAGGTATGAAACCGGATATTGTTGATAGGCCATTGGTTGTGACTAATCCGGTAGGGGGTTCGTCATGTTTGTGTATGTTATGTCGTGGTCTAGTTGTGTCGAGTCATGATTGCTCGTTTGTTTGTGATTGCTTTGTTCTGAACTTTGCGGGGTTCGGAATTATTTTGGGTATGGACTGGCTTAGGAAGTATGCGGCAAGGATTGATTGTGAGAGGCTTGAGGTGACAGTCGGGAATGTGGAAGGGCGAAAGGTTGTGATACGATGTAAGCATGAAGAAGGCGTCTTCATGAGCTTCATGTATTCGCTAGTTGTTCCACGGGATGGACTGTCATTGGTGCCTATTGTGAATGAGTTTGGTGATGTCTTTGAGGAAGTCAAAGGGTTGCCGCCGCATAGGGAGATCGAGTTTCGTATCGATCTAGTTGAGGGAGCCAGACCTGTTGTGATGCCTCTTAGGCGGATGGCACCGAGGGAGCAGCAAGAGCTGAAGGTGCAAGTTGATGACCTTTTGCAGAAAGGATTCATTCGGAGAAGTGTGTCCGAATGGGGTGCGCCAGTTGTGTTCGCAACCAAAGCGGATGGATCGTTGAGGTTGTGTGTGGATTATCGTGAGCTGAATAAGGTGACTAAGAAGAACAAGTATCCATTGCCGAGAATAGATGACTTGTTTGATCAGCTTCACGAGGCTAAGGTGTTTTCTCAGATGGATTTGGCAACGGGATTTCACCAGTTGAGAGTGGCAAAGGATAGTGTGCCGAAGACTGCTTTCAGGACACCATCCGGGTTTTATGAGTGGCTGGTAATGCCGTTTGGGTTGACTAACGCGCCAGCATATTTTGTGGATCTTATGAATAGAGTGTTCAGAGATCAGTTGAATAAGTTCGTGCTTGTGTTCGTGGATGATATTTTGGTTTATTCCAGAACTGAGGGAGAGCACAAGACGCACTTGAGGATTGTTTTGGAAATTTTGCGGAAACATCAGCTGAAGGCTAAGTTTTCGAAGTGTCACTTCTGGAAGAGTGAAGTGAGGTTCTTAGGCCATGTTATCTCTGGAAATGGAATAGCGGTTGACCCCGCTAAGGTGGCAGCGATCCAGGATTGGGTTAGGCCTAAGAATGCATCTGATGTGAGAAGTTTTCTTGGATTAGCAGGATATTATCGACGGTTTATCAAAGACTTTTCCAAGATAGCTGCACCGTTAACAGGGTTGACGAAGAAGAACCAAGTGTTCAGATGGGATGATAAGTGTGAGCAAGCTTTCGTAATCCTGAAAGAACGACTGACAAGTGCTCCTGTTTTGACTATTCCGAGTGGGAATGATGAGATGGTGGTTTACACCGATGCATGTGGCACTGGACTAGGAGCGGTGCTAATGCAGAAGGATAAAGTTGTTGCGTATGCTAGTCGACAACTAAAGCCGCATGAAAGGAATTATCCGACTCATGATTTGGAGTTAGCGGCGATTGTGTTTGCTTTGAAGATGTGGAGACACTATCTATTGGGAGTTAGATTCGAGCTGTTTACAGATCATAAGTCGTTGAAGTATCTGTTTTCCCAAAAGGATTTGAATCTTCGACAGCAACGGTGGCTAGAGTTCTTAGCATCGTATGATTTTGGTATAGCCTATACTCCAGGGAAAGGTAACGCAGTGGCTGATGCGTTAAGTCGAAGACATGCAGGATTGGGAGCCATGTTTTCGGAATGGAAGAGTCTTGAGTATTTGGCTGGATTTGATTTCAGGCCTAGATGTGAATTAGAACCTGAGATGTTGGCAAACTTATCGATAAGGCCTACTCTTGTGGAAAGGATTGGCGAGAGCCAAAAGAGAGATGATAAGCTTGTCAAGATTATCCGTGATTTGGAATCTGAATTGGAACCAGAGAAGGATAAGGGATTCGAGGTCGATCGAGAGGGTTGGCTTCGAAAGCAAGGGCGACTAGTTGTTCCCGATGTAGATGGATTGAGAGATGAAGTTCTGAGGGAGAGTCATCACTCGAAGTTGACAATTCATCCAGGTGGAAATAAGATGTATCGGGACATGAAGAGAACCTACTACTGGAAAGGTATGAAGAAGGATGTTGGAAATTTTATTTCCAAGTGTATGAATTGCCAGTTGGTGAAAGCTGAGCAGAAGAAGCCCAGTGGATTACTTCAGCCATTAGAAGTTCCTACGTGGAAGTGGGAGCAAGTGTCGATGGATTTTATTGATGGTCTACCTAGGACGAGAGCAGGAAATGAAGGAATTTGGGTCATAGTAGATCGTTTGACTAAGAGTGCAAGATTCATTCCTGTTCGATCGACTAGGACTGCATCGAAGCTGGCTGAGCTTTATGTTAAGTGGATAGTTCGATTCCATGGTGTTCCGAAGAGTATAGTGAGCGATCGAGATCCATTGTTCACCAGTAGATTTTGGAAGAGCTTCCAGGAAGTTTTGGGAACTGAGTTGTGTTTGAGTACAGCTTATCACCCTCAAACCGATGGTCAGACTGAGAGAGTCAACCGGGTTTTGGAAGATCTTCTTAGAGCTTGTGTTTTGGACTTCGGAGGATCATGGGAAGATCACCTTCATTTGGTGGAGTTTGCTTATAATAACAGTTATCAGTCGAGTATTGGTATGGCACCATATGAGGCATTATATGGAAGACCGTGTAACTCTCCGACAGGTTGGTTGGAAACTGGAGAAAAGCTGATACTTGGGCCAGAGATGATTCGACAGACTTCAGATTGTATAGAGATCATTCGGCAAAGAATGAAGGCAGCCCAGGATCGTCAGAAAAGTTATGCAGATAATCGTCGTAAGGATTTGGAATTCGACGTAGGTGATATGGTTTTTGTGAAGATTTCTCCTCTGAAGAGTGTCATTAGATTCGGAAAGAAAGGAAAGTTAACTCCGAGATTTGTTGGACCATTCCCGATTATCGAGCGAATTGGAAAGCTCGCTTATAGATTGGAGTTACCGGAAAAGATGGCGGGTGTGCACAATGTTTTTCATGTATCTTATCTACGGAAGTATGTGCACGACCCAACTACTGTGGTTTCTGCTGATAGCTGTGAAGACTTGGAGGTTTATCCAGTTGTTTCGAGACCTCGTAAGCCGCTTCGTATTGTTGAAACCGATACGAAACAGCTTAGGAGGAAGACGATTACGTTGCTCAAGGTACAATGGAGTGATGATGTTAACGACTGTACATGGGAGGAGGAAGAGAGGATGAAGGCAGCTCATCCCGGACTCTTCGAGGTATGGCCCTAAAGTGTCGTGACATCTCATGAATTTGTAGCTTGTTCTGAGTCTTAGAATTCTGCATGCTAGGCTAGAATTGGTTGCATGGTTTGTTGATTGCTTTGGATGGTAGGCATGCGGAATATCTTTGATTTCTGATTGTTTGCTTGGAATTTCGGGGGCGAAATTCCTAAGGGGGAGAGAATGTAACGACCCGTATTTTACGTGTCGATGGATCGTAGAATTTGCAGGTCGATAGTGTTGTTTGTGTGGCCTCTAGCTTGAGTCGTTTAGGAGTTGACCCGAGTGCAAGTGATGAGTCGTGACCGACTCATAGATAAGTCGTAGACGACTTAAGGGGATGGACCGAGTTAAGGGATAGAACGGCATAGTAGTTGCCGACTTAAGAAGAGAGGCGAAATAGGGGTCAAGTGATGAGTCGTGGCCGACTCATAGAGGGCCGACTCATAGGCATTGCCGAGTTAAGGGTTGAGTCGTGACCGACTCATAGGATAGGTCGTGTACAAGTTACGACTCATAGGATGGAAGGCTTGGGAGTTAGGTCGTTTGAAGGATAGGTCGTAGGTAGGGGTGAGCGACCTAAGGAGCTAACGGGTTAGGATGTTAATGTGTTGAGAGTTAGGTCGGTTGAGCGACCTAGGATAGAGGAACGACCTAAGAAAGTGACCGACCTAGTGGAGAGCGACCTAAGAGGGGGTAGCGACCTAAAGGAAATAGGTTGAGTCGTGAGTCGGCTATGTTGTTAGGTCGTAGCATGATAGGTCGGCAACGACCTAAGTTAGGTCGGAGGCTTTTGTATTATGTGTTTGTTAGGTCGTTGGGGACATAGGTCGGCAGGGGTTTGAGTCGGCACTGGTATTAAGTCGTAAGTCGGCATGGTGGTTAAGTCGTCATACGACTTAGGACTTGGGATATGCGGCCTGTGTTTTAGGTTATGTCTGGGTTGTGTCGTAGGTCGTTAATGTTATAAGTCGTTAGGTCGGCCTTGGGCTTAAGTCGGCCTTGTTTGTTAGGTCGCAGGGGGTTTAGGTCGTGAGACCCTGTGTGTTTGGATAAGCCGTAGGTCGCTAGGGCGGGCTGGTTTTAGGTCGTAGGTCGTTGGAGTGTTAGATCGGGGACGACCTAAAGGGCGACGACCTAAGGGTTGTTCAGCCTATAAATAGAGGGGTTTGGCTCACTTTTTGGCACCGGTTTTTGAAGCGACGAAGTGCTGCCATTTTGAAGACTCGACTACAACATTTCTTCATCTTCTTTTCTCCATTCCAATCAAGTGTTAGCATCCATCCAAGATCGAAGATTTAGATTGAAGATTCAAGTGCCAAAGTTGAAGATCTTCATCCGTTCGAGCTAGATTTCATCGATTGAAGCGAGATATTGCTGGATCAAACCTTGATCTTCGCTGTCCAGATCTGAAGTGTGTAGTTTTTGTAGTGTTTGGGTGATTTGGTGAGTGGTAGTTATCTCTCACGCGGATCCAAAGGAGCATATTGGATTGGTGGCATGTTTGGATGTTAAAGTTAGAGATTTCATGCATTTTTCTTAGATCGAAGTCTAGATCCATGGTTTTTGAAGATGTTTACTTATGCAAGTTAGTTTAACAAGCATTAGAGACAAAACCCATGTTTTATAATTGATAGACCTATGCTAAAAACCATGATTCCACATATGTTGGACTTTTGCTCGTTTATTTACGAAATTCCCATTATAGTTGATATTGCTTAAATTGCTTAATAGATCTTGTTTGAATGATTGATTATTTGAATGTATGATTGATTTGATTGTTTCCAAGTTAGCTAGTAGTTGATTTGGAACAAGATGATGAAAGAGGATTCAAAAGCTATGGAAGAAGGCTCTTGAATGGTGAAAGCTGCTTAAGGCATATGTAGCGGATGTTGAAGCTCATATGTATAGATTGGATGATGTTGAGATGGGACTTTGCCATGATTTGATGGGGCAAACCATGTTGTTGAGTTGAGACTTTGCTTTGATGCGATGAAGCGAAGTATGATGTGAGTCTTGGCTTAATCCAAGCAGGGATCATTCCAAGCATGTTGATAACTTGAAGAGTAGTTCAAGTTGGTTGATAATGGATTGTTCAAGAGGTAGCTTGAGCTTGTATGAGGATAGTCGTCAAGAAGGATGGCTAGGAGGCTTGGATCTCGTCGTTGTTGAAGGTTCTAGCATGCTCAAAAGCAAGAGTACATGGGGCGCCCATAACGACTACAGGAAGGTAGTCGGGACACCCAAAAGACTACAGGTAGGTAGTTGAGTACTCTGGGCAAAGTAGATAAGTCCTAGGCACAAGGCAGTGTGCGGAGTTATGGTTAGAACCGGGGTTACCATTAGCCCTTGACAGATGGTCATTCAACTAACGGTGAAATCGAGGCAAAGTTAACAGTGATAGCCAGAGTCATGGATGTTTGGTTGTATCATCATTCGGTCTCAAGAGCGGTGTTTTCTGGGTGCTTATCTGATCTTGGTTTAGGCCTTGGGGGTTTGTATTTGGAAAACATCGACCTTGACTCGAGTGATAATTACTTTACTTTAATTGCCTGCTGTGTTATGCCTGCTTCTCCTTAGTGTGTGTCTGGGGGCTATCACTGTAGAAAGAGGTGGAGTGGGATGGTTTGGTTCCTATTCCTTTTATCCTTTATGCTCTTTTGGTATGCTTGATAGTTGATTTACTGCTCACTAAGACTTTGTCTGACTCAAGGTTTTATGTCTCCTCTTATTACCTTGGGCTGTTCATCCATGTTTGGGATGGGCAGACTAGGTAGCAGGTGACAGGTGCTGTGCTAGAGTTTTCCGTTGATGATGACGAAGACGAGCAGGAGGCTATGCATATTATTTTCTTATATGTACTGGGTGTTCCGCTGTTGTATCTGATTGAGTGATGTAGTGAGGCTCAGATGTATTGATGACTCATTTGATTGTATAAAACTTCTGTGATGCTTATATGATGATTTTCTGTTATGAGACTTCACTATATATTTCTCTATTGTATTTTATCCATGCGCTGTGAGTTACGATAGAGATTCTTTTGTTTTGTTTTACCCTGACTATCGTCCATGGCTGCCTGGCACGCCTTTCAGCGCATTATTTCCTTGTTTTGGTGCGGGAGTCATGGGCGGTCGTCACAGATTTCCAGCAAATGGTCAGGCTAAGGAACTTCCTGGGCCACATGGGTACGCCTCTGGAGGGACGCCCCGAGAACCTAACCGGATCTCTGCCAACACAAGGCCAGGTTACCTCTGTAACTAGGTAACTACTGACACGAGTATGCCATCCCTCGGTCGTAACCAACCTTTATCCGAGCGATCGATACCAACAACCACAAAATCCACAAAGTAATGTATTTGCAGTAACCACGCAGGTTAAATATCTGGGCTCCATACCATGATATCACCTCTATCCAGAAGAAAATGAACATACCCTCAGGAGTCGCTACCTCCAAATAACCTTGCTGCATTCTTCCTGTTTCGACCATTCCGGGTTGTGAAGTTCGACGAAGTCTCGTCCACAAAGCTACGCTTTTTAAAAAAACCATGCTTTGATCAACACATTATCAGCGGCACTTCATATGCCACATTACCAAATTGGAAATGTATCACTGGTAACCATCAACTACATAACCTCTAAGCTCGTACGTCTCAGAGAAGGGTGTTAAGCTAAGAGAATAAATCTCCGCCACCAAACAGAAATGTATTTGGTAGAAACCGGTTTTACATATCAAGGTGTAACGTCAGACACACATCCATACAAGTTTGTTCCGGGTTCGAACAGAACCGAAGGCACTTCCGAAGAAGCCCTTGCAAATCCGGGAATCAACAATCCCGATCGGACTTCCCATCACTTAGGGAATCTCTATACCGTAGCTACTCGGTGCAGAGACAATCGATTGGTTATCCTATCATTCTCGCAAATACCCGGTCTTCACCACCGGTCTTCAAATGCTATCCATAACGACGTATCATTATTCGGAATGGTTTATATGACACAAAGTCCTCTCCCAGCTAAACCCGAATAGTGAGCGCAATCTTTAAAAACATATGGATATGGGGTCTCAGTTAAGTCACAACTTAAAAATCCAAAACCTTTTATTCAAATGGTTAAAACAAATTACCATTTCCAATCTTTTAAACAAAAAGATTCATTTTCAAAACCTTCAATGGTTTAAACAATTTCCACATTTTAAATCTTTTAAACAAAGTATTCACTTTTAAACCTCCCTTTCAAATTTAGAACGAGGTTTATCAATCTATCACAAAGATTAATTCATAGCTTTTCAAAACAATTCAATTCCAAATTGGATTAACTCATCGGGTCTTTAAATCAAAGACTCATTTCATAGATTTCAAAGTTATTTCCAAAGATTCACTTATAAAAAAAATATTTCGATTCAAACTTGAAATTTCTTATGAATTGAAAATTCATTACTTATGTGAAAGCTTTTATCATTTGAAATCAAATAGTTTTATTTTGAAAAACCCGATTTCATTTATACAGGTTAAAATCCTTGGGTTAATTCAAATTCCCAAAACAACATTTTTAAAATGGTTTAAATCGATATAAGCTTGTATATCTTTTTAAATCATAAATACCGAATACAGAATTCAATTGAATTCCAATTTAAATCGAATTTTTCAAATTCCAAGTCTCTATTAGTTATTCAAAATAACTTTCATTCTTAAAACACCTTTTCAAAGCTTTCCATATTAAAATAAATTTATTTCCAAAACTATTTGAATTTAAAATTTTAAATTCAAATCGTATTTTTAAAATCTGTGACTTGACCGATTTCCATGTGAAATCCATATTTGTGTGTGTATAAGTGTGGTCCAGGGGTTTTACACAATAGTGCAACGTCATTTAATCATCACAGATTAAAACACATAAATATAGTTGATAAGCGATATAACTATAACGCTTATCGCTTATTCACAGATTCACAGAAAATATACAGATGTATCATCAATAAGTGAATAAATTATATATAGCACAATCCACAGAACAAAATATCCAGATCAGATAGGACCATCAATTCAAGGCATCTCATACAATACAATCATTCATAAGCAATTCAAGCATCCAACAATTATTTATAAAACAGGATTAATTCAATTGTTTAATCCTAATAAATTCTATTTAATTTTCCAAATGATTTCTTATGAATTAATTATCCAATCCTGGTTAATTAATTACAAATCATTTGATATAAATTAATATATAATCACCTTAATTAATTATTTTCAATTAATTAATTATTCTTAATAATCACATTAACTAAATTAACCTTAAGTTAATTACATAATTAATCAATTCCTAATTACTTTAAGTAATTGACTTTTAATTATAAATAAATTAACTTTTAATCATCAATTTACTTACCTTCCATCATTAATAAATCTTTAACCACTAAGTAGTTAACCCTTAATTACTTAATTAATCAATTTAAATCATTAATTATTTTTAAATTAATTACCTTAAGTAATCATTAATTTATGACATAAACTAAACACTTAATTTATCACATCAAATAATTTAACTTTAAGTTAATTACATTAATTAACCCCTCATTGATTATCATTCCATAAATTAATTACATTCAATAATTATCCCAATGTAATTACTCGAAACCCAAGATAATTTCAAATATTTCAAATTCAATCTTTTAAAACTATTTGAAAACTTTATTTAGGAATTTGGTTACTATTTCTTTTATATCTTGAAAACCTGCAAATTCAAATACCTGATGAATCTAATCCATAATTACCTTTTAAAACAAACAATTTAAAACAATTTAAATCCTCAAAACTTGTTTAGAACGTTATTTTCTTTCAACCCAGGTAACTCAACACCTTAATTAATAAATCTCATAATTTAATTAATTAACCTTTAAATTACTTGATTAATTAAACTTGGATTATTAATCAATTTTATCTTAATTACTTTTATTAAGTAATTAATTTCAAGTAATAAATTTCCTTTAACAATTATGTTAACCCAAACTTTGAAAGTTAATTAACAATTTTAAAACATCCTTTATATAAATCAACTTCTTTAAATATTATTAAGTTTATTTTATTTTAAAACTTAATTATCAACTCCTAATTTAAAATTTAATTAAACTTGGTTAAATATTTTTCTTTGAAATCAAATTATTTTATTAACTTTAAACTTGATTAAATCCTTTACTTTGAAACCTTGAATACTAATTCAACTTGGAAAATTTGTTGAACATTCATTACCTTTAAAACTTGATTTCCCTTACTTCAAAACAACTGTTCTTATTAAACTTTATTTTTTTGTTGAAACCTTAAAGTAAACCCGAGCTAAATCTCGTTTAACATGGGTATGACTTCGAGACCATTGCAACGTCCACCGCTTCGAGTCAAACACAGTACTACACGCTCACGAACCCGAGTCTCTCATCTTCTTCTTCTCTTTCTTTTACTTCCAAATTCCATAATATTTTAGTACCGTGCACGTGCAAGGTGCACACCCTTCCGTCCCTCACTGATCAACCGTGCCACCGTCAACATATCAACGACGACCACCTCACTTCAAACAACCATCCATATTGATGAACTTGGCCAAGAATTGAAATCGAACCATTTTGTTCAACCTGAAACCCAACCTAGAAATAACCCATCACCTAAATTGATCTCACACCATCACCGTAGATCATCTGAAGCCTCGCCGCCTCGCCAGGAGCTGCGCCACCCTCGACACCCTATTTTCCCCCAGTCGCGATTCCCTCCGATCATCCCACGTTGCCACATGAGCACAATAAACAGCCCGACCCAATTTGGGTTCTTAAACCTTAAAATACCATAATCCAATCACTATGTTGCAAAATAAAATCATTTTGTATTTTTCTTGTATACACCGACGTACCATCTAGCTACACCCTTAATCGCGATCCCTAACTCGGCGTGGATCATCGGGTTTTGACAAAATTTCCCATTCTGTTCAACTTCCATTTTCTCGAACGTTATTCTATTAAAAATCTTGATTTTCATTTCAAAATTCCTAGTTTTCGATAGCACAACAGATTATATACCTGAAACAAACTATTCCTATGATCAAGATTTTGATAAATTTTCAAAAGACTGTCCTTCTTCTTTTTATTTAAACTAGCTACAGATAAAAAAACATTTTTTTTTTATGGTCATTTTGATATAGCTAACAAATTTGGTATACATATTATAATCTATAGAGACTCTGGGAAGAAGATTTGAATTTTTTTAAGTTTGAAAACCTGCACAACAAAGAACAGAGCCTAAATACAGAAATGCATGTCATTATCCATCAACATACTCATACATGCAAGCATAACCAAAACATCAATCAAGCACATTTAAGAGCAATTTCACAGATCATTCAAAAACATATATAGGGTTGGGTTTGCTCACCTGTTTGCGCAAGGAAGAGAAGCAGAATTTGATTTCTGTTGAACAGAGACAGGAATATTTTTTTCTTTTGCAACAGAGCTTGAATTTTGTTGCCAGATCTTGCTCTACTTGATCCTGTTTTGAATCCCATTTCTCCTTTACTCTGTTGTGATTTCCAGATTTGATGTTTAAACTGTTTTGATTAGTAACTTGCTTTGATATTGCTTTGTTTCAGTTTGAAAGATCTGTTGTTTTTGAGTTGCTCTGCTGGTTTTGATTTCCAGCCATTTATACAATTTCCAATTAAGAGAAAATTCCCCTTTGCCACTCATTAAAACATATTACCACTTGTCTATACACATTATATAAATCTAACACTTGTTAATTTATTTTTAACACTTGTTGAAATATAACTTTTTATGTTTAAGTCCCTAATGTAAATTATTTTGTTAATGTTTGTTTTAAACCTTGATTTGTTTTATATTTACAAACTTATATAGATAACTTTTAAAAGATAAACTCAAGTATAATTATAATACACATATCTATTATTTGAATATAACATTTGTTTTATGTGTTCCAATGGTTTAAATCTTTTAATCAAATCAAATTTTTTATTCAAATCTAATTTTACATTTTTAATTCAAATTCAAAATTTAATATAGAATAAATTTGTACTTATAAATGAATAAATAATCAAATACCTTTTTAAATATATCTTTATATTCCATTTGATTTCAAATTAATTAATTTTATTTACAATTTTTCTCTCGATATATTTATTCATTCAAATTTTCAAAAGATAATTTCAATTCTATCTTAAAATATATTTATATGAATAAAGATACATCTTTATTAATTTTGAAAATTTAAACACAATTTATATTTTATTCTTAAATTCCCAATTCAAATCTATTTATAATTCAAAAATAGAAATTTTATATTAAATTCATAATTAAATCCACAATTAAATTTTCAAAATTAAATAAATTGTCAAATTAAACTTGTTCAAAATTTGGGAATGTTACATCTCTTTTCTCTAATCCGTGCCTCCATCTTCCATGCGAGACGACCACCTAGCATAACTGCGTGCAACACCTACCACCACATCACACCCTCATCCCGTCCTCCAACCTCCAACCAGCCACGTGAGGAGCAGCTCCACCCCACTTTCGAGACCAACCACCAACGTCGGCCATCAGCTCACGCTCCTCTACTTCTCCCGCTTTCCACCGCTGCTTCTCCCCTCTAGCCACCTCCGAGTGTCTACTTCCTCCTCCTTCTCCTCTCCGCAAGCACCCCAGCCTGTCTTGGCCTCGACCGGGAAACCGTCGAACCACTTGCACTTTTCTCCATTCCACAATCTTCGGCCGAAGCCCGGGCATCTTCTTTATATAAGGTATAGGTCATGTTGTTTATATGGTGGTATATTATATTTTATACATATAAGTAGTTTACAAATTTAGTGTATATGTTATTATATGCAAGTTTTAGAATCTGTTGTTACTTGGTTAACTTATGTAGGTTGTATATATTTATTAGCTATAGATCTGCATACATATTTTCATTGCATATATATAATAAATTAGAGTTTGTTGTTTGGATAATATGTTTATATATGTTAGATCATACTAAGAATATATATATATATATATATATATATATATATATATATATATATATATGTTATATAACCTATTTTTGCATATATAAGTCTCTATATATATCGTATATATGTGTATAATCTAGTTTGGCTTCATATATATGTTTTTGTACATAATAATGAATACAATGTTTGTATATATTAGTATATATATAAACTTATAGCCTTTATGTACTTGCATTTATAAATTTATATTTGCCGAGAGAATGTTATATTACAAAGGAGTACTATACATATTTTCGCATTATGTTACTATACCATCTATTATCCGTTTTTATGAATTATATTATATATATGATAGTAAGTTATATAAGGTCTGGCCTATGCATACATTTGTTTTTTTTCTTCTTTCTGTTTTGTATTATTGAAAGAAAATATATATATATATAATATGTATGCGTGCGTGTATGTGTTAAAGTATTTATATATATATATAATGTGTTCAGATTCTGTAGTTTTACAGTACAGTATATGTTTTGATTTTTAAGCTAAAATTAATAAGTAGGTATGTATACATATGTTTATAATAACTTTAATATATTTTTATAATAACTTTAATAGATTTTCGGTATAATATATTTAATATGTGTTTTGATCGAGTATTGGGTTTAATAGGTATAGGGGTTTCATTTTATTTGCTGTTTAGAAATTTTAAGATTGAGTTAAGAAAATATACATATTTCATATTTCAAAATACATTTGTTCCCATTCTAGATCAGTTCAGCTCATTTGATTTGTTTACATCGATCCTTATTTATCAGTTTTGTTCGTCGATTCGTGCCAATCTTGCTTTGCTTTGGGATTTGTTGTTTGGATTGTTTGGTTGTCCAGTTCAGGATTCAATTCGTAGCTTGTCCAGTTGTCAAAACCCTTTAGCCTCGAAAGGTGAGTAATCACTCACGATTAACGTTCTTATATTCATTAAATTTGATTTCAATTGAAACGAAAATTGAAATATGCTGTTGTTAGTTTATTTACAATGCTACATATGCCATTATCTGTATCTGTTCACCTGTGATATCTGACACCATTATCTCTTATTTATATTGATGATATATGTCTGTTATATAATTATCATATTTGTTATCACTCTGCAAGTTTCATGTTAGTATAGAATTCACTATGGGTTGAAATGATACATACTCGAACGATCTGTAGAATAGGAGGAAATCATTATGGGTTGAAATGATAAACCAAAACGATTTTCATTGAATTAAATTTGGGATTGCGGATTGAAATGATATATACCCGTATATATTTAAATTGCGGATTGAAATGATAAATATCAGTATCACTTGACCATAAGATAGAAAATTATATACAGACGTCATTGGTCAATATATATATATATATATATATATATATAAATGATTTCCAAGGTTTTTGAAATTGAACATATTTTAAGAATTATACTCAAATAAGTTTGATTTGAAATTTATAAAATTTGGGATTTTAAAGATATGATTTATAACTTGATTTTTGATTAAAAGTGATTTAAGTGAATATTTCAAATTTACATACTTTGAAATGGTATATTTAGTTTTATTTAAATTTGAAATTTGAAGTTTTATTTAAATGTTATTTGAACGATTAAGTAAATATTTAAAAATAAATAATAGTAAAGTGAATTTGTTATATATATATATATATATATATGGAATTATCAAATTTAATTTTGAAATGCTTGAATATTTAAGCTTTGAAATATATTGAAATTGAAATGGTTTATTTTGTGGTTCAAATCTGTTTTGAAATCGATATAATTTGGAATGGTTTATTTAGAACTAAATTGAATTGAAATTGATGATTTGAGATTTGATTAAATTTAAATTTTGGAATTGGTGTTGATTTGGAATCGATTTGTGAAATTTAAGGAAAATATTTTATTATATAAAGTATTTTAAATTATATTTAAAACTATTTTATATTTTACTTTATAAATTATTTTAATATAAACTATTTTAATATAAATCATTTTGATATAAACTATTTTTAATATTTTAATATACTAACTATTTAAATACAAAATATTTAACTTATAACTCTTTTATATATAAACTATTCTACTTTATAAACTATTTAATTATATATACTATTTTAATATCTAAGCTGTTTAAGTGGTGGAAGTAATGTTTTCAAAGTTATGAATTTCAAAGTATTATGTTTTGAAAGTGTTATAATTTCAAGTGTTTGGTTTCGAAAGTGTTATAACGTTGAAAGTGCGATGATCTTGAAAATGGATATTTTGAAATGGAAATGATATCGTATTTGGTTTTGAAATTTAAATGATATCAGATTGATATGGTTTTGAAATGGCAATGATATTTTGGTTTTGAAGTATAAACTAATTTGAAATGACCGTGGCGTTATAATAACGTTTGGTTGTTAAAGAGACCAGGATCGGAAGTTGTCATACTCTCTACCAACTGCGAAAACCACTTTAACAACCATGTACGCGGTGGAGATTCCAAAATAAAGCAGGATGGTGGCGACGTCCTATTGAGGTATATACATGGACCCAACTCCCGTGAGTTGGCATAAGGTGGCTAAAACAGGAGCAATTGACGGGCCAAGTGAGGCAGCTCCTCCGGTCGGACACACTCCTTCGATACTATATTCTGACTTTGTGATTGATTTGGTGGCCACTTTTGTTTTTTTGATTTGGGAATGTGGCTCGAGGTGGGCGGTAGTGGCTGCTATGCGTTACCACCAGCCCGGAAGTGTAATTGGTATATCAAGCCTAGCATTGCTTAGTTGTGCCATGTCACCTACCCTAGCGTGCCTTATACGAGTTTGATTTGTGTCGTATCTATGGAGTATCCTCTGGTAACCTCCCGATCTGGAGGTATTACGGTACTGTATAGACTATTGGCACTATAAATGTGTTAAGGTAGAAATGTAAAGCCTTAACGCTATTTTTAAATAGTATACTTTACTTCGGACATTATTATAATAGTGTATATTACTACATAGTAGATAGTTTAACGGATCCTTAGAGGATGGTAATCCTGAACATCCTATGAGTTACTTGTATTTTAGTTGTTATTTCAGTTGACTTGGATTTATTGATATAAGAATGTTAATCCTGACTCGAATGTTTTGTGTTTTGCTTTACGCTCAGGTCAGACTGAGTGATACGGCTTTTGAGACTCACCTTTGGAGTTGGAGCTTCGTTTGGAGATCCGTCTACATCTTTTCAGCTTGCAGTTATTCAGTTGATTCCAGTGATGCATTATGATCTTGTATTTGACTATTGTATTTGAAACTCCTATTGTATCCTATTTAATTTTGATATATATATATAGTAGCTTCATGAACTTCTATCATTTTGTTTCCGCTGCATATTGTATATTACTCTGTGTCTGTGATTCTATGATCTATTTATTAACTGTATATGTTGAGTTTTGCCAAATATAAATTAACAATCTGGTATTTTGAGCAATTCAAATCCAGCATGTGTGGATGCGATTGTTTGAAAATATCAGGTCACTGCATGTGGTATTAGAGCTTTGGTTTTAGGAAAAACTTAACATATAGAGTAAATTTAATTACAAAATCACTTTCGTTCGAGCTTGAATTCCTTCCTTTTTGATTCGGTTTCCTTTGAATTTTGGAATTCCCCTATTCGTTCTGAAATCCACTCTTGTCTTCCCGCATCCAAATTCTTCTTGATTCCGGAGTATCCCGTAGCTCCACTGAATGGTTTGTAATGGGGTGAAACTCCTTTACAATAGGCATTGATTTACCGAAGATTTTTGTATCCTCGGTTTAGATGCTGCTATCTCTTGCATTGCTCGAATTGTATCTCTTGGGATCGAATATCGATTTTCCTCTGGATTTTGCATCGATCTTATTCTTGAATTCACGGTTGACCCCGTTAAGGTTGCCCGCGATTAATATCGGTATATCCATCTTCCTATTTTGAAATTTAATTATTTTATCTCCGGCTCAATCCAATCTTCTCAGCTAGAATTTGCTTTGATTAGGGTACCCTTGAATTTTAATCCTTATCTTTGCTTTGAAATCCATTTTTGAATCATCAAGTGAGGAAGTGTATTTGTAATTAATATAAATGTTTTATATATTGTGATGTTTGAGCTGTTATGTTGATTTGGATTTTGATCGATTCGTCTGATCAACGCTATCGATAAGATTTTCAAAACACTTGAACAGAGCAATCTGGCACAATATTGTTTTCAAATTTAGTAAATAAAATAAATTTTGTGTGATTATATTATATATATAAGAAAAATTTAGTAAAAGATAATTGTGAAATGAATTGGTTAACAAAATGATGATATTTGATTTTCATCTATTGTTTTCTAAACCAATGACTATTGCCTCATAAAATAAATAAATGGAATTATAAAACATAGTTTATAAATTTATTTGGAATTTTAAAACATGGTTTATAAATTGATTTGAAGAAAAATTTAAATGAATTTAAAATTTAGATTTTGAGAATTTAATTTCCGATGATTTCAAATCATGGTTTTAAAATGCATATTATTTAAAGTATTTTAGAATGGAAATTGTTTCCTAAGAATTTTAAAATTTTAAATCGGTAATCTCCTACATTGTCACTGGAAAATAATTTCGATGATGACCACAGCATCATTGACATTCAATTTCGAGGTTTAGAGTGGAGAGACCCTTCTGTAGCTTTGCTACACTTTTTTTTGAAAAAAAAATTTGATTTGAATTTCTTAAGTATGATTTGAATTATAATATATATGTGTGTATATGATTATGAATTTGATTTGATATTATATATATATATATATATATATATATATATGTTTAACTCTAAATTGTTTGAAGTTAATCGGAAATTTAATTCTTAAATTTTATGTTAAGGGATGATTCCAAAATAAAGCCAAAATTTTGAATGAATACTTAAATTTGAAATAATTGAATTAGAAATTTTACTTGCATAATATTCAGTTACATCCAAATATAACTTACCTAAATCATTCAGAAGTTGAATAGGTAATTGAATAATTTACAATGTGAAATGATGTTAAAGGAAATTTTAAATAAATTTAAGTAGTTATAATAAGTGCAAGTATACTTAATATATGCGATAAGATATATTAAGTGGAATAAATTTAATAATTATTTGGAATAAAAAAAGATTAAATTTGTTGAATAAATTATGATTATAACAAATGACTATTCAAATCTATGATTATAGAAAAGGTTAATTGAGACAGATTAAATATTAGATAATGAATAAATAAACAAAAATTAGGAATAGTTAAGATTGAGTTATAAGAAAATTTACTTAAGTAAAATCAAATGGATCTAATAAATGAGATTAAAAAAATTGTTTTGAAAGAAATTTTTTGTAATAAATATTAATATAAACTGAAAACAAATCAACTTAATGAAATATCTTGAATTTAAAATCAATTGTTGAATATAAATTAATTTAAATTGAAATTTATATGGTTTGAATTAATTGTTTTATTTTGTTTTCAATATATTTTTTCTGCCTGTTTTATTCTCCTACCTCGTTCCTTTTCGAGGAGGAAAAGTTTTAAGTGGGGAGAGTGTAACGACACCTAAATTTTGGTGGTTTTATTAATTTAATTTATTGAAATTTTGTGAAATTTTAAATAATAAAAATTTGAAATAAAAATTTGATATTTGGAGTACGTCTATTTAAACATAGCAAATGGTAAATTTTCATCATATAATATGAAGTTTATTTTATTGTGTAATTTTATTTCAATTTTAAATCAGTTAACATTTGATGATAATAAAATGCGGTCCAAACCTGAATATTTTTATATAATAAATTTGTAAATCATCTTCTTAGTGAGACGTTATCATTCGTTTTGTCAAATTTTGACTACTATTGCTCCGTTTATCTTATTTTCGACAAATTAGCAGCATTTTTCAATACCGATTATCGACTTTTAATACGATGATCGTACCACTGGTATTTGTATACCGTTTTGATCGCTCGTCATGCTAATCTCTATGGTATAGTCAATTCTATGTTTTGAAGTTCGGAGTGCAGTGGAATCTGCTGGACGGTTATCCGTGTCGGTTCCGTAATTTTGGTTTTTGGTTGTGACCATTCAATTCTCACCTGTGATAACCAATAGCCATCACCAATTTACATTTCCAGCTGTTGACCATTGCTATTCCATTTGTTGATTTACAAAGTCTGGTTCGTTATATACTATGTGGCCCTTTAATCTCCTATTCCTTTTCGGTTCTTAAAAGAAAAAAAGAAAAAATAAATATGTTGATAACATTGGAATGGCAGCCTTTCCCCCTTATTTCTTCTCTCTCCTTCTCCTTGGCAAAAGCCAAGACCAATCAGCAACCCAATCTTTCCTTTCTCTTTTCTCTAATCCATGCCTCCATCTTCCATGCGAGACAACCACCGAGCACAGCCGCGTGAAACACCTACCACCACATTACACCCTCATCTCGGCCTCCAACCTCCACCTGGCCTCGTGAGGAGCAGCTCGACCCCACTTTCGAGGCCAACCTCGGCCATCAACTCACGCTCCTCTACTTCTCCCGCTTTCCACTGCAGCTTCTCCCCTCTAGCCACCTTCGAGTCGTCTACTTCCTTCTCCTTCTCCTCTCCGCAAGCACCCTAGCCTATCTCGGCCTCGACCAGGCAACCGTCGAACCACTTGCGCTTTTCTCCATTCCATAATCTTAGGCCCAAGCCCAAGCATCTTCTTTATACAAGGTATAGGTCATGTTGTTTATATAGTGGTATAATTATATTTTATACATATAAGTAGTTTACAAATTTAGTATATATGTTATTATATGCAAGTTTTAGAATCTGTTGTTACTTAGTTAACTTATGTAGGTTGTATATATTTATTAGCTACAGGTTTGCATACATATTTTCATTGCATATATATAATATATTAGAGTTTGCTATTTTGATAATATGTTTATATATGTTAGATCATACTATGAATATACATATGTTATATAACCTATTTTTGCATATGTAAGTCTATATATATATATATATATATATATATATATTGTATATATGTGTATAATCTAGTTCGGCTTCATATATATGTTTTTGTATATAATAATGAATACAATGTTTGTATATATTAGTATATATATAACTTATAAATTTATATTTTCCGAGAGAACTTACAAAGGAGTATTATACATATTTTCTCATTATGTTACCGTACTATCTACTATCTGTTTTTATGAATTATATTATATATATGATAGTAAGTTATATAAGGTCTAGCCTATGCATACATTCGGTTTTTTTTTCTTCTTTCTGTTTTGCATTATTGAAAGAAAATCTATATATATGTGTGTGTGTGTGTGTGTGTTAGAGTATTTATATATATAATATGTTCAGATTCTGTAGTTTTACAATACAGTATATGTTTTGATTTCTAAGATAAAAGTAATAAGTAGGTATGTATATATATGTTTATAATAACTTTGATAGATTTTGGGTATAATATATTCAATATGTGTTTCGATCGAGTACTAGGTTTAATAGGTATAGGGGTTTCATTTTATTTGTTGTTTAGAAATTTTAATATTGAGTTAAGAAAATATACATATCTCATATTTCAAAATTCATTTGTTTCCATTCTAGATCAGTTCAGCTAATTTGATTTGTTTACATCGATCCTTATTTATCAATTTTGTTCGTCGATTCGTACCAATCTTGTCTTGCTTCAGGACTTGTCATTTGGATTGTTTGATTGTCCAGTTTAGGATTCAATTTATAGCTTGTCCTTTTGTCAAAACCCTCTAGCCTCGAAAGGTGAGCAATCACTCACGATTAACGTTCTTATATTTATTAAATTTGATTCCAATTGAAACGACAATTGAAATATGCTGCTGTTAGTTTATTTTCATTGCTACATATGTCATTATCTGTATCTGTTTTCCTGTGACATATGACACCATTGTCAGTAATTTATATTGATGGTATATGCATGTTATATTATTATCATATATGTTACCACTCTGCAAGTTCCCTGCTAGTATAGAATTCACTATGGGTTGAAATGATACATACCCGAACGATCTGTAGAATAGAAGGAAATCGTTATGGGTTGAAATGATAAACCCAAACGATTTTTATTGAATTGAATTTGGGATTGCGGGTTGAAATGATATATGTCCGTATATATTTAAATTGTGAATTGAAATGATAAATATCTGTATCACTTGACCATATGATAGAAAATTATATACAGACACTGTTGGTCTATATATATATACACACACACATATACATATATACATATATAAGTGATTTCCAAGATTTCTGAAATTGAATATATTTTAAGAATTATACTCAAATAAGTTTGATTTGAAATGTATTAAATTTGGTATTTAAAGATATGATTTTATAACATGATTTTTGATTAAAAGTGATTTAAGTGAATATTTCAAATTTACATAAGTTGAAATGGTATATTTAGTTTTATTTAAATTTGAAGTTTGAAGTTTTATTTAAATGTTATTTGAATGATTAAGTAAATATTTCAAAATAAATAATAGTAAAGTGAATTTGATATATATATATATATATATATATATATATGGAATTATCAAATCTAGTTTTGAAATTTTTGAATATTTAAGCTTTGAAATATATTGAAATTGAAATGGTTTATTTTGTGGTTCAAATCTGTTTTAAAATCGATATAATTTGGAATGGTTTATTGAGAGCTGAATTGAATTGAAATTGATGATTTGAGATTTGATTAAATTTGAATTTTGGAATTGGAATTGATTTGGAATCGATTTGTGAAATTTGAGGAAACTATTTTATTATATAAAGTATTTTAATTTATATTTAAAACTATTTTATATTTTACTTTATAAATTATTTTAATATAAACTATTTTAATATAAATCATTTTAATATAAACTATTTTTAATATTTTAATACACTAACTATTTTAATATAAACTATTTAACTTATAACTCTTTTATATATAAACTATTCTACTTTATAAACTATTTAATTATATATTCTATTTTAATATCTAAGCTGTTTAAGTGGTGGAAGCTATGTTTTCAAAGTTATGAATGTCAAAGTATTATGTTTTGAAAGTGTTATGATTTCAAGTGTTTGGTTTCGGAAGTGTTATAACTTTGAAAGTGCGATGATTTCGAAAATAGATATATTTGAAAGGGAAATGATATCGTATTTGGTTTCGAAATTTAAATGACATCGTATTGATATGGTTTTGAAATGGCAATGATATTTTGGTTTTGAAGTATAAACTAATTTGAAATGACCGTGGTGTTATAATAACGTTTGGTTGTTAAAGAGACCCGGATCGGAAGTTGTCACACTCTTGCCAACTCCGAAAACCACTTTAACAACCGTGGACGCGGTGGAGATTCCAGAATGAAGTAGGATGGTGGTGACGTCCTATTGAGGTATATACGTGGACCCAACTCCCATGAGTTGGCATAAGGTGGCTAAAACAGGAGAAATTGACGGGCCAAGTGAGGTAGCTCCTCCGATCGGACACACTCCTTCAATAATATATTCTGACTTTGTGATTGATTTGGTGGCCACTTTTTTTTGGATTTGAGAGTGTGGCTCGAGGTGGGTTGTAGTGGCTTATATGCGTTACTACCAGCTCGAAAGCGTAATTGGTATATCTACCCTAGCATTGCCTAGTTGTGTCATGTCATCTACCCTGGCGCGCCTTATACGAGTTTGATATGTATCGTACCTATGGAGTATCCTCTGGTAGCATCCCGATCTGGAGGTATTACGGTACTGTATAGACTATTGGCACTATAAATGTGTTAAGGTGGAAATTGTAAAGCCTTAACGCTATTTTTAAATAGTATACTTTACTTTAGATATTATTATAACAGCATATATTAATACATAGTAGATAGTTTAACGGATCCTTAGAGGATGGTTTTCCCGAACATCCTTTGAGTTACTTGTATTTCAGTTGTTATTTCACTTGAATTGAATTTATTGATATAAGAATGTTAATCCCGACTCGAGTATTTTGTGTTTTGCTTTACACTCAGGTCAGACTAAGTGATACAGCTTTTGAGACTCAGCTTTGGAGTTCGAGCTTCGTTTGGAGATCCTTCTACATCTTTTCAGCTTGCAGTTATTCAGTTGATTCCATTGATGCATTCTGATCTTGTATTTGACTATTGTATTTGAAACTTCTATTGTATCATATTTGACTATGATATATATATGTTTGCACAAAAAATGGGCAAACACCTCCAAGTCGTATGATTTAGTTGATTATATATGGTTCATAGCGATTTGGTTGATTTATGTGAATATATAAAATAGATGGACTAAACTGTAAAAGACACACAGATTTATAGTGGTTCGGCCAGAATGTGCCTACGTCCACTTTATATGTTATTCTCCTTTTCTATTCAGATTACAAGTACAAAGCTTTGGTTACAAGTAACTGAAAGTTGTTTGAAAGTTCTGTCTGTGCCTGAGCTCTCAAACTTGTCTGCCATTGTTGTACCCCTGCCCCTCTATTTATAGAGTGAGGCTGGGGGCAGGGGTCCTGGACGTATATAGCTGCTGGTGGGCCTGGGCTGATGTAATCTGGCCTGGCAACGTTGGTTTGGCAGGGCCTTGGTTCGGTGATGCATGGAAGTGGGTTGGTCCGGTAGAGGTTGGTCCGGTAGTGGCTAGGTGGAGTTTGGTCCGGTGATGGAGGAGAGAAGATGCTTGGTTCGGTGGTAGGAGGGAAGATGGTTGGTTTAGCAGTAGGAGGGAAGATGGTTGGTTCGGTGGTAGGAGGGAAGATGGTTGGTTCGGTGGTATAGGACCGGTTTGTTGTAGATAAATGTCTCATAAAGTGGAAACTCGATCAGATAAGAGGAAATCCAAGGACGAAGGAGAGTCCGCTTTAGTGCCCCCAGCTCAGCCAGGACCGGAACGTCGTGGACCCACCCCGAGATCGCTAGTAGATGGGTATGGTCCTCAAGAGCTTCTGATTTCTCCGCCTGACTGCTTTCCTAGCTCTCTCAGAGAGGAGCATCTTGATGTTATCTCCCGCTCCTTTGGGATTCATAGAGCACGCATGTTGTTGCCAGGGAAGGGGGTCATGCCATATAATCCCCCTGAAGGATACTTCGCTTATAGTAGGTACCACTGCATGTGTGGGGCCATTCCCCCCATCAATGCTTGGATAGTTAGCTTCGTCACCTATTTGAAGGTGGCCCCTTTCCAGCTCCAGCCCAACTCCTACGCTATCTTGGTGTGCCTATTCGTGATTTTCCAGAGAAAGTACGAGCGCCCCCTTCTAACCGGGAGGTTCGGTATCTATATAACTTGAGAGGTTACAAGAAGGGGTCTCCATACATCAGCTTGGAATCGGCCGTGTCCTTCAAGCCGGTCTTGGACTTGTATTCAAAGTTCACCATGTTAAAGAAGGAATGGTTCTTCGTCCAGGATGACACCGTTTCGATCCACCGCTTCACCTCTGGCTGTAAGTTGAAGCTTATTTATAATTTCCGTTCTGAATGAGATGCTTCTTCTTATGTGTTTTCATTCCTTGCTAGCGACAGGTGGCTTTGCGGTCGTGGAGAATGATCACCTGGTTCAGATGGCCGCGGAGATAGAGGCCATTTCGGCAAGGGATAGGTCAGCTTCTTACCTAATCAGGAATGCCACTCTCCTGGGACACAACTTGATTCTATCACATCAGTCTGTGGTCAAGCAGAGGGATACGGCTGAGGAAAGAGCTGTCAAAGCCAAAGGAGGGGCCACGATAAAGAGCAGCAAGAGGAAACCCTTCTCGATACCTCCAGTCGTCGGGGGGAAGAAGCTCAAGAAATCTGATGGACCCTCTTCCAGCACATGCCCAGATGTTCAGGAGGAAGAAAGTGGAGAGGAGGAAAGAGGCGAGGAGGAGAGCGGAGGTGATGGAGAAGGCGATGGTGGTAATGGTGGCGAAGGACAGAGTGGTAGTGGCGTTGGTGCCTTGACCTCTGCGTAAGCAGGTGAGATTCAAGAGTGGACGGATGATGCTTTCCGCCAAGCCTTTGAGGGGTTGGAGGAAAGGTCAGCCTTGGTGGAGAAACCGAAGAAATCTGATAAGGCCGAGACTGGTGCCAGTCCATCTTCTGAGAGTATTTCAGCTAGGGCAACTCCGGCGGTTCAAGGTGAATTTTTGACTCCTCTTTTAACTTCACATGTTTCTTGGATTATAGTCTCATGCATGCTTGTAACACTTGGTTTTTATTCCAGGAACGGGTAAGGCGGCCAAGACATCGGACATTCGGCACCGCCTCGAGCAGTTCAAACTCCTCAAAGCTTCTGCTAAACCGAAGCCCTCGACTGACCGTTCCGGGGGCGTAGTCGGCTACCGTCCTCTTCTCGGAGTCATTGAAAAGGATATTCAAAAGAGAAAGAGGAGGCGTTCCATGTTCTAACCTTCACTTGGACCTCAGCCCCCAACCCAGCCTATTCATGATATTACGGGGGAGGATACTGAGTCCATACCATCTCCACATCCATCAGAGAATCCTACCGTTACCCATGCTGATCGTCCCGGCATGGCTCGTAGCCCATTTGCGGGTCATCCAGATCTGGACCCGAACCTCCATGATATTTCCTTCGATGGGGTTACCGGTGAGCACCTCCTACCCCGCAATCCTATGGTAAGGGTGCTTGATGAGGCTAAGTCTTTGGATCTCGACTTGTTGACCACTCGGATTGTGACTATGGGGGATGAGGCCAAGGAAAACATCGATCGGGTGGCTGAGGAGACCAGGAGGCTGATGGCGCATCATGCCTGACTGGTCAAGGCTAGAGAGGAAATCGGAAGTGCTAACATTCGGTTGGGGCTAATGGTTTTCGATCAGGCCAAACAGCTTGCTGATCAGGCCATTCAGATCTTCCAGCATGAGGCGGCCTCCAGACGACTAAAGAAAACCATGGAAGAGGCTAGCAAGGTAGAATTGCGAAAGATGGAGGCTGCTTGCAAGAAACGAATTGACATGGCCATCGCAACGGTGGATGAGGTTCGGAGAGCAGATCTCGAGCAGGTAGAGGAGTTATCTGGAAGGATCGAAGCCGCAGGGCTTGCTCAGGCCAAGCTAAAGGAGGAGATGGAGGCGATGAGGAGATCCCTTCAAGCTGACTGCTCGAGATACCGATTGGAGAGGGATGCTGCCGTTGCAAAGTTGTCGGTTTCTAAGGCCCGTATGAGGGAGTTTGAGGAGAACGAGGGGATGATGGATGATATGCTGCAGGATATGTATTTTCGTACTTGAAAGCAGGGCAACCTATCTTGGATGGACGATTACCCGCGGGTCATGGCTAGGATATATCTCCGGGCTTTGGAGGAGGCCAAGGCTGATGCGGATAAAGAGGGTGGCGTGGCCTTCAGAATGGATGTGGTTACCGCTCAGTTCACCAAGGAGGAGAAGGTGGCGGTGAAGGAGGGCATGCGGCTGCTTACCGCCGAGGAGGTGGGTGTGCAGTTGGAGGATGATGATCAGGGAGCAGACGCTGGTAAGTCTTCCCTTTTAATCTTTTCTTAACTTGACTGCTTATCGTTTGTCTAATAGATTCTTCTCCTGAATTGGACAGGTGGGACCTCTGGTCAGCATGCTGGGAGTTCTGATCCTGCTGTCAAGTAGATCTTGAGGGGTTGGAAGGATAGAGATGAATTTATGATGCTGCCGACTATTTTGACTTGATCCGGGCATTTTTGGTTTTACTTGACATTCCCGTATATACTAGTTCTAAAACATTAATGTACTTTCAGGTTGTAATTATGTCATTGCAACGAACGACTTTATTTTTAACATGTAACTTTATAACATAAGCCGATTCTGTCATATTAGGATGTTGTCATTATTTTGATGTGTTGCATAAAAAATATAGCTGTGCATGTGCTAGTGATTCAATTGTGTTTTGATGTCAAGTTCTCGCTTAAAATATAATTTCATGTCTTGCAATGTTAATGTGATGTGTGAATATATCAGAGCTACTTATTTGTACACAAGGGAAGAGAGTACCGCCCTTCAAGTTTTTGCTGTAGACGGTAGCTTTGAATGCCTTGTGCAATCGAATATGGAATGCAATTGAATGTCCTTCCATCTAGCTGTGAGTTCTTATTCCCATTAGCGAGTGTCTCCAATTTTGTGTCCTGTACTTTAGTGATCGTTATAGAGGATAGGAGGAAAGTTTTTATAAATAAAATGGAAATATAAGGAATAGTAAAACTTCCAATCACGGAAGGCCTTCGATGTGCTTAAGTTCGTGGCAAATGGGTTTTGTAGTCACTTTCCCTAGCTGTGGGTCTTGGAGACATTCGTCACCCATCTTACGCCTCCGCGGGGAGTTTTCTTTTTTACCACAGCCGTACTTAAGACACATCAGAGCCGAGATCGCGCACAGTAACTACCCGGGCCATTATGGCCCGTATTCGTGGGTATTATTCGATTTACCGTGGCCGGCTAGCGTGGGGGCCGATCGTCAACTGTGAACTGCCCCTGACTGGCCACACCTTATGTTGGGGCTTATAATCGGTTCACAGTCGCCGGCGAGCCGAACACCGTAATGAGCTGCCTCGGCTATAGTCGTCTTTCTCGAGGGCTTATGATCGGCTCATTACAGTTGGCTTTGAGGGCCGTCGCGAGCAATGAGTTAACCCGCAGTAGAGGGATGCTGGAGCAAAAGTGTCTCATTGGCGAGGGCATAGATTCATATAGTACCTGTTGGGTCTTGTCCAGGTGAGGTTGTGTCGTGAAGCGTCCGAAATGGAAATGTCGTTACACAGGGTTTTGTTCAACAGAAAAGGATAAAGCTTAACAAGCAGCTAAGATATAAAGGAACAAGTTAAAAAAAGACAAGATTTTTAAAGTGGTTCGGCACGAAAATGCCTACGTCCACTGATTCTCTTTGTTAATTCACTTCATATGGGTAGTACAAGTTAAGAAAAGTATCGACGAAGGTGTTGGATGTTCCATGCCCTCTGGAACACCTCTCCGTCCACTGTTGACAAAATATAAGCTCCGTTGTGGAGATCTTTATGAATTACATAGGGTCCGTCCCAGATTGGATCTAGCGCTCCGGGGCGCGGGAAGATCCGCTTGAGGACAAGATCTCCTTCTCGTAAGCTGCGGTGCTTGACTTTGGAGTTGTATTGTGCTGCCACTTTTTGCTTGTGAGCTGCCGCTTTGAGTGCTGCATCGTTTCTTCTCTCTTCAATTAGATCCAAAGACATGTGGAAGAGTTCTTTGTTCTCTTCTGGGTTGTAGTGGATCCTACGGCAGGAGGGCACCATAGTTTCAACTGGGAGCATGGCCTCCGATCCGTATGCCAAAGAGAAAGGAGTATGTCCTGTTGATGTTCAGTAAGATGTGCGGTAGGCCCAAAGTGCCGTAGGAAGTTCATCCACCCAAGCGCCTTTTGACTTTTCAAGTTTCTTCTTAATTAGAGTTTTGAGAATTTTGTTGACAGCTTCGACTTGTCCGTTTTCCTGGGGATAAGCTACAGATGAAAAGCTTTTGCGAATTCCGTGCTCTCGGCACCAGTCGGTGAATTCCTCGCTGTCAAATTGAAGTCCATTGTCCGATATGATTTTGAGTGGAACCCCGTACCTGCATAAAACATTTTTCATCAAGAAATTAATAACTTTTGCCGAAGATATTTCATTTAGATGCTCCACTTCCACCCACTTGGTGAAATAGTCAACTGCCACTATGGCATATTTGGATCCGCCTCGGCCCATTGGCAATTCGCCAATCAAGTCAATTCCCCATATCGCAAATGGCCAAGGGCTGGTCATCTGAGTAATCTCATTGGTTGGTAGTCGAGGGATTTTAGCAAATTTCTGACATCTGTCGCATTTTTTGACGAAGTCCAAGGCATTTTTGTTTAAGGTGGGCCAGAAATATCCATATCGGAGTATCTTCTTTGCCAGAGTCTGCCCTCCAGTGTGGTCTCCGCAACTTCCTTGATGGATGTTGGATAAGATTTCCTTGGCTTCCCTTCCAGCGACACATCTTAATAAGGGGTTAGAGAAGCCGCGTCGATAGAGGATGCCTTCTTGTATTGCATAGCGGGAAGCACTCCTCAAGATTTTCCTAACTTCGTTACGCTCGTTGGGTAGTGTGCCATCTTGCAAGTATTTCCGGATAGGAGTCATCCAAGTTTCTTCTTCGATTGCAGCTATCAGATCCTCTTGTTCGAAACTTGGGGCTAGTTGTTTTGAGATGGATACTGTTCCAGAAATGGTGCTGTTCTTCATGCTAGCTTGCTTTGCCAGTTCGTCGGCCTCTCGGTTCTCCTCTCGAGGAACGTGTTTGATTAAATAGTGATCCAATTGATTGAGCAGCAGCTTGGTCTTCTTTAGATATGTTGTGAGTCGTTCTTCTCGAGTCTGAAATTCTCCCAGTATTTGATTTAGAATAAGTTGAGAATCACTATGGAGACATAAAGAACTGACTCCGATCTCTACGGCAAGTTCTAATCCGGCTATCACTGCTTCGTATTCTGCATCATTATTGGTGGCAGCGAATTTCAACCTTAGGGCATAGTGCAGCTTCCTTCCCCTGGGGGTGATTATCACAACACCTGCCCCCGAGCCTTGTTCGTTTGATGCTCCATCTACAAAGAGATTCCACTTGATATCTTTTGTTATTTCAGATCGAACTTTACCTTCGTTTGCAGTGAATTCGACAATGAAATCGGCCATGGCTTGTCCCTTGATGGCGGTGCGAGGATGGTAGGTGATATCATACTGACTCGGTTCAATGCACCATTTAAGTAGTCGCCCAGAAGTGTCGGGGCGGTGGAGTACCTGCCTTAGCAGTTGATCGGTTAAAACTCTGATGGAATGAGATTGGAAATAGGGTCGCAGTTTCCGTGACGTGATTAGCAAACAGTATGCTAGCTTTTCAAGTTTGGGGTATTTGGCTTCTGCTCCTGTAAATCTCTTGCTTACAAAGTATACGGGCCACTGCGCGCGGTTGTCTTCTCTCACCAAAGCGGCGCTTAAAACATGGGATGATACAGCAAGGTATAGGTATAGTTCTTCGCCTTCATTTGGAGTTGAGAGTACTGGTGGTCTCTGAAGGTGTTCAATTAGGTTAAGGAAGGCTGTCGAGCATTCGTCAGCCCATTCGAACTTTCCTTTGTCCTTCTTTAGAGCTTCGAAGAAAGGGATGCATTTGTCGGTTGCTTTAGAGATGAACCTGCTTAGGGCGGCCACTTTCCCGTTTAGGCTTTGCATCTCTCTTCGAGTGGATGGTATCTTGATATTTTGCAAAGCCCGGACTTGTTCAGGATTTGCTTCAATCCCCCCGGCATGGACGATGAATCCCAAGAACTTTCCCGACGATACTCCGAAGGAGCACTTTAGAGGATTCATCTTCATTCCATATTGGCGAAGTACTTGAAACATTTCGTCCAGGTGGTTTATATGATCGTTGGCTTTCCTCGATTTTACCAGCATGTCATCCACATAAACTTCCATAGTTCGTCCTATTAATTCCGCAAACATCTTGTTGACGAGGCGCTGATAAGTAGCTCCGGCGTTTCTAAGTCCAAAAGGCATTACTCTGTAGCAGTACAGTCCCCGGTCAGTGATGAAACTAGTGTGGTCTTGATCGGGGGTGTGCATAGGGATCTGGTTATATCCTGAGTATGCGTCCATAAAGGATAAGAGTTCGTGTCCGGCTGTGCTATCCACGAGTTGATCGATTCGGGGGAGTGGGAAGCAGTCCTTCGGGCAAGCGTCATTTAAGTTCGAGAAGTCGATGCATGTTCGCCACTTCCCATTAGCCTTCTTTACCAGTACCGGGTTGGCGATCCATTCTGTGTAGATGGCTTCTCGTATGAAGTCATTGGCAAGTAGGTTATTTACTTCTTCCTCGAGGGCTGCTGATCGCTCTGCCCTCATGCTCCTCTTTTTCTGCTTTACCGGCACCTTGGTGGGATCGATATTTAGTACGTGGCACGCTACGTCTGGGGAGATTCCAGTCATTTCAGCGTGCGTCCATGAAAATACATCCAAGTTGTGGCGAAGAAAATCGACGAGTTGATCCTTCAATTCTGCTCTTAACTGAGACCCGACTCTCAGCAGTCTACTTGGGTCGTGTTTGTCTACAGATACAAACTCCATAGCCTCTGCAGGCTCGGTGGTTGCCTCCTCCTTGTCCCTGGGGTCTAATTCGTTGAAGGGATAACTGGTATATCGGAGAGGAGGGACCTTCTTTAATTGCTATGCTTCCAAGTTTTTCTTGCAGAGAGAGGTCACTGTATCCTTCCCTTTACCCTTCTTGCGGTTATTGCGAAGTTAAGTCACATAGCAATCTCGAGCGGCGTCTTGATCTCCCTCTATTTCTCCTATTCTGTTATCTGTTGGAAATTCCATCTTCAGGCACCACGGGGCTAGGACAATTTGGAAGTCAGACAA
This sequence comes from Allium cepa, assembly GCA_030765085.1. NCBI lineage: Eukaryota > Viridiplantae > Streptophyta > Magnoliopsida > Asparagales > Amaryllidaceae > Allium > Allium cepa. Next base: position 816,514,785 of record CM060940.1, on the reverse strand, counting down.
GGCTGGTCTTCCCAAAAAGGCGTTGTAGGCCGAGTGGTTCTCTATTAGCACAAATGTTTGTTTTCACACAACGGAGCGAGGATGACTTCCTATTTCGACAAAGAGGTCCAGTTGCCTGAGGGACATCTTCGCATCCAGTGAAACCATGTAGCGGTTTGCTGCAGGGAGACACATCCTTCATTGACAGCTTCATTTTGTCGAAAGCATGCTTGAATAGGATATTTACTGAGCTTCCAGTGTCTACTAGAATTCGGAAAACTTTGGCTGGACCGAACCAGGCAGAGATGACCGTAGGATCCATGTGAGGGTACTGCCTTCCCTCTAGATCACGCCTACTGAATGTGATGTCATCATTCTCTTTCCTCTTCGGGTGGCGTTCTTCTGTAACAGAATTAACGTAGCCTTCATTGTTTCTAAGTGACTTACCGTACCTTTCCATCTCTGCCCAACATCCATTGGCGATGTGTGGTCCTCCTGATATGGTAAGGACCACTATCTTCCCTTGATTGGAGCCGTTGGTGTTGCGATTTCCTCTGCCTGCTTTCGGAAGGGGAAGCCCTGGGTTCTCATTGGCAGGAGTTGAAGTCATGTTCTGACTTTTCACATAGCGCTCCAGTCTCTTCCTTCTGATGTGTTCTTCAATCAAGTCCCGGAGATGATGGCATTCGTTGGTGTCATGCCCATGAGATTCGTGGAACTGGAAGAACTTTCCAGACTTAATTGCATTATCTGATTCCTTCTTGTGCGGGGGGCGCTTGTATCTAACTTCGTCTTGGGTGGCCAAGAAGATGTTTTCGATTGTTTCATTTAAAGGAGTGTAAGAGTCAAATCTCGGTCCTGGCCTATATTAGCGCTTTTCCCCCTTCTTGCCCCCAGCACTGTCTCTGGAGTCATTTCTCCGAACGTCCTTTGCTATCGCGGGTGTGTTGCCATGAGCTGCCTTGGTTTGTTGCCCTGTCTGCCTTTCAATGGCGGCGTCTTCAAGTCTCATATATTTCCCGGCTTCATGAAAGAAATCGGGTAAGGTGGCTGGCTTTTCTTTCGTTAATCTCCTAGCAAATTTAGTATCCGGATGTACACTACTGCAGAGGGCCATTAGGATAAGTTTCTCGTCGGCATCTTGGACTGCGGCCGCTGCGGCGTTGAATCGGGTTAGATATTGTTGCACTGTCTCTCCGGGTTTTTGTTTGATATTAGATAGGGAATAAGCATCCTTGGGTTGTTCCACATGGATGCGGAACTGGCTGATGAACTTTTCTTTCAACATTTTCCATGAGCTGATGGACCCTTGGGGTAGATGGCAGAACCAGGAGGTAGCTAGATCTGCCAGGAATAGTGGGAAGCATTTACACAACACTCCTTCTGTTGCTCCGCTCATGAGCATATGTTGCGTGTATCTCTGCAAGTGTACGACGGGGTCAGAGGTTCCTTGTAAGGTTCCATTGTTGGCATTTTCCATTCTCGGGGGGTGGTGGCAGTTTCGATATTGCGGGTGAAAGGGCTGATTACTCTAGCGCCTATCTCCCGATCCCTTTGGTCCCGTTGGACGCACTCTCTGAACAATCGCGCCATCCTTTCATCAGAACTTGGAGCGGATAGAAATGAGTTTGGTTCTTCCCTACGGGATTGATTCCGTCCAGATGACCTGTAGGGATGGTATCGTCTATCACTCCTAACATTCTTCAATGGCTACCTCTGGTCTTCCGGGGCCACGCTGGGGTCAGCCACAGTTGGCCCTTGCCTTGATCTTCCCCTGCTGGGTTCTGTTCTCAGCACTTCCTCGGGTCCAACTTCGGGCTGGACTCCAGCTCGGCCTCGTCCATTGGTGTTTCCATGGTTAGGTAGCATGGCAGGCTCAGCTACATCCAACCCCTGCCTGGTACCTCCCCTGTTGGGTTCAGTTCCAAGTGTTTCCTCGGGTCGAAATTCGGGCTGAGTCCGGGCTCGGCTCCTACCATACATGTTTCTGTTGTTAGCCTCTTCGAAGAAGAAAGACCTTTGTCGTCTCTCAGATCCTCCAGACCGGGACTCACCCTATGATTCAGTGTTGCGGTCGGATTCTTCAACATCACTTAAGCGTAACATGAGTTGATCCACCAAGGCTTCTTGTTGAGATGCGAAACGGTTAGTTACTTCAGCCACAACCCTGTCCAGATCCGTCCTTGTAATCGGTTGTTCCGTAGCAGAGGCTGTCGGATTTGCCTGATTTCCATTTGTTGTTAGAACCGGACGATTGTCGTGATCTCTGATCATCGGATCTGGGATACTGCCAGTTGCGATGTTCTTTCCTTTGTTAGTATCTTTCTTCCATCCAGGAGGCATGTTCTCCAAGTAATGCACGATGCTGATAGGAAAAGGGTTAAGTGGGAGAAGCTGAAGCTTCGAGCTCCTATTCTCAGTGAAAGCACCAAAAATGTTTGCACAAAAAATGGGCAAACACCTCCAAGTCGTATGATTTAGTTGATTATATATGGTTCTTAGCGATTTGGGTGATTTATGCGAATATATAAAATAGATGGACTAAACTGTAAAAGACACACAGATTTATAGTGGTTCGGCCAGAATGTGCCTACGTCCACTTTATATGTTATTCCCCTTTTCTATTCAGATGACAAGTACAAAGCTTTGATTACAAGTAACTGAAAGTTATTTGAAAGTTCTATCCGTGCCTGAGCTCTCAAACTTGTCTGCCATTGTTGTACCCCTGCCCCTCTATTTATAGAGTGAGGCTGGGGGCAGGGGTCCTGGACGTATATGGCTGCTGGTGGGCCTGGGCTGATGTAATCCGGTCTGCCAACATTGGTTCGGCAGGGCCTTGGTTCGGTGATGCATGGAAGTGGGTTGGTCCGGTAGAGGTTGGTCCGGTAGTGGCTAGGTGGAGTTTGGTCCGGTGATAGAGGAGAGAAGATGGTTGGTTCGGTGGTAGGAGGGAAGATGGTTGGTTCGGCGGTAGGAGGGAAGATGGTTGGTTCGGTGGTAGGAGGGAAGATGGTTGGTTCGGTGGTATAGGACCGGTCGAAACACACCCAACAATATATATAGTAGCTTCATGAACTACTATTCATTTTGTTTCGCTGCATATTGTATATTACTCTGTATCTATGATTCTGTGATTTATTTATTTACTATATATGCTGAGTTTTGCCGAATATAAATTAACAATCTGGTATTTTAAGCAATTCAAATCCGGCATGTGTGGATGCGAATGGTTGAAAATATCAAGCCGTTACACCAAATAATGCGCATGGTAGAAAAAAATATAAATTTTTAAATGCATTTTAAATAAAATGTCAATATTGATATTGTTTAAAATTAATATAAAATTATTATTTTCGAAACAAATTTAAAAAATTTATTAAAATTCTGAGTGATATTTTGTTGTTAGAATATTTAATACATAATTTTATAACTTGAAAACCAATTTTAATTTTCACCTGATATTTAAAAAGTTCAAAAATAAGTAAAAATAAATAAAAATTAATTTGCCAAAAGTCTATCCAGTGCTAATTTTATTTTATAAAATATAAGTGTATTTTATATGAAGTATATATGTAATATAATCAGTTTACATATTAAATAGTTCAAAATAATATTTAAATAATAATATGTGTGTGTGTATTTATTTTGTCTTCGCCAAAATATTTTATATAGGATACTACGTATATAAAATTATAAAATCATATTTTGCATACAGTAAGATGTAAAATTAAGTTTATAAAGCTTATACATATAATTAAATATTGTATATTAAATTAAAATATTTAAAAATGTTATTTTCATTTGAGTCGTGCACTTTGTAGATATATAAATGACAGAAATTTTTTTACATATAAAGGAATATAAACATATAATCAATCTAATTCTGACGATATATTTATATATTAGAATCGCCACCTAACTAACAATTTAATATACATTATACAAATATTATGTAAACATTAATACTCATAACTTCATTATAGATTTACCTTATATTCAATGCTTGTGAGAACACCTTGAAACGTTGAGATCTACTCCTACAACAAGTTTCTAATCCAGCAGAGTGCTAGTCCATGAACCGATGACCACCAGTTATCAAATAGGATCCGTTATACTTTGATTTGACTTTGGAAATGGGGATATAGAAAGCATTGGATTTTGTCCAGATGTAGGAGATAAGGAGGCTTCAAAAACTCTTCAAATAGGTGTGGTTGGAGATGCTTTTATAGGAGAAAGATTAGAAACAAGTTAGGATCTGGAGCCACTTTTATCTCTTACCGATTCTCTTTCCCTTATGCATACAAAACAAACCCACCTAGTTGCCATCATATGGCCGCACCCATCATAACCTTATCACGGCCAAAACACACCAGCCCCGGTATGGGCTTTACACTCATTTAACGCCCAAAGAAAATATTTTGCATTTAAATCCAAATTAAATGCGTATTGATATCGTATATCGATTAATATATTTATAACTATTATAAATATAATAATATTTGTTCATCAAATCAAAATAAAATTTTATAACTAATATTTCATAAATATTAATTAATTTATAATAATTACAGATGCTCCAATATTGTATTATTCGAATATTAACTTTCGTGTGTCACTTAGCAGGTGGTGTGACATTTTGGTCAAATTATCGCTCGCTTAGTTTTGGTAAAATTACAGTTTTACTTTATTAAGTAACGCTCAATTGTGATAATTATTTACACCATTTCTCTTCCTCAAAATATATCACTTCGAACTTACTGGATTTCGTAATGGTCAAAGCTCCAACATCGCCCATATTCAATTTTATAGTCCAAAAACAAAACCCATGGTTCAATAATAACAATTATTATTAACCAAAATGCTCTGGCCAGAGACTTTGAGTTGGCTTGAGTTGATCGTGATATTAACCTCACATAACTGAGGAGATGAATCCTCTCTTGAATATTATTTCGCTTACAACGCTTCCACTCGACCCAACTATAGTCGTTTAATGGACGTCGTACCATGATTTAACTATAATCCAAGCGGAATTTCCACAATGAAGTTCGACAATATTCTCAAGTGGAGGGAATTGTGTAATATTGTCACGTTAATGTTTTCTGTCTGACCTTAGTTATATTAACCAACGGAAATCTATCGAGTGAGTCATTCCATGGTTATCCAATAATTATCAGTGCACAATCAACGAATGTATCGATATCCAGTCCCGATACATCTTGACTATGAATATTTAAAATGGAATATTTATTTTCATTGTGATAAATTACTCACGGTTAAAACACTTTGTAACTACTATCACAAAACGTACCATTTATAGACTTTCTACTAAATATACTTTTAATTATATTAATTAATTAATATATTATATTATATCAAGTATATACACAAAAAGAAAACATCTTTTGTTTCGAATAAGTTGGATATAAAGTTATATATATGTAACAAATTACACAACTACCCTAAGGCATACTCCAAACTCTATAAGAAGCTTCGCTTTGATTTAGTTAAATCATGGCATGGTATCCATTGAATGACTATAGTGGTCAAGCGGAAGCATTAGAAGTGAAACACTATTCAAGAGAGGATTTATCTCCTTAGTTATATGAGATTAGTGTCACGGTCAACTGAAGTCAAATCAAAGTCAAAGTTTTTGGCCAAAGCATTTGGTTTATAATAATTGTTATTATTGAACCAAAGACTTTGTATTTGGAATATAGAGCCGAACATGGACGATACTGAAATTTTGATCATTACCAAATTCCATAAGTCCAAAGTCATATAGTTTTGACGAACAAAATTGGCGTAAATAATAGTCACAACCGCGTAATGCTTAAAAAGGTAGAAATGGAATTTACCAAAACAAAGCAAGCGATAAATTTGGCCAAAATGTTGCACCACCTATTAAGTGACGTGTGAACGTTAATGTTCGAATAGTTCAATATTAATCGCTGACCAGATTTACACCTAACGGGTTACACAACTGAAACGATGAATATTGTAGCAAGGAAGAGGCTTATGTATGTGAAGGCTCTTATTGAAATATTCCTAGATAAGTCATTGCCAACCAAGCTTAAGGTTATACCTGCAGAAGGTCAGGTAGCTATAGTTAATGTTCATTACAGCTGGTCTCATGATATCTGCACCACATGTCATTCCTTTGGTCACACTTTGGATTCATGGATGCATAGTAGCTGTTCTGATGTAGATACTCAACTTCCCCTTCCCGCCAAGATCTCTCTCCCATGCCCTCCTCTTAGGAGATGGGTCCCCAAGCCTTTCTCGTCAACTTCTCCTCCTGATTTCGAGGTCGTTGTTGAAATGTTTCCTTCTTCTAGAATTCCTTCTGATCCCTCTTCTGTTATTGTTGATGCTAGCAATTTGGACAAGCCTGTAGTGGTTCTTCCTTCTCGAAATGGTATTTCTTGAAATTCGTATGAGCAAGCCTATGTCCACGAGGTTATTGATATGAGATCTAGTCCAGAGTGCGATAACTATCATTTGTATGTAGGAGACGATGGAGAGGAAAGACGGCTATTGTATCACGTTGAAGGGGAAGGCCTTTCTCTATCTATTGAAGATGAAGATGGAAACAATAATAGGTTTGGAGGATGTTTCTTGGGTCAGGAGATACCTATACATCTGTAATTTAGTGAACTTCGTACCAAAACCAGCGGCTCTATTCTCAGGGTATATACATGTTATTGGTCTTGATTTTAAGGATGAAGGATGTGGTTCTTCCATGTTGGAAGAGGTCTAGTTTTTTCTATGTGTTAGCAGTTTAGGTTTTTTTCCCTAACTCCTGTACTTTTAGTTTCTTTAGTTGTTCTAGTGCATATGCCGAACACCTGTTTCATAATTTTTTTATAAATGTGAAAGGCCTACTATAAAACCGGCTAGCTTTACTAAGAAACGATGAATGCTCCTTTGGTCAAACGATATAACTAATTTGTAATTCTTATAAATTAATTAAATTAACTAACAGTTATGAAATATTAATTACAAAATTTTATTGTGATTTGATGAAAAAATATTATTAAATATAGTTATAAATGTATTAATCAATGTACGATATTGATTCCCTTTAAATTGGATTTAATTGCAAAATATTTTGTTCGGACTTTAAATGGATTTGAAGTCTATATAGAGTATTGAATAGTTCGGTTCTAATGGAGCATAAACACGACCAAATGATTGACAAGATAGGCTTGGGTTGAGTGGATAAGAGGAAAGAAAGAGTAAGAGAGAAACATGGATCTTGATCCTAACTTCTCTCTTCATTCCTCCTTTATATAAGCATCTCCACCCACTCACTTTTCAAAATTTTGAAGCCTTCATCTTATCTTACCTCTGGATGAAATCTAGTGCTCCCATCTCTCTATTTTCAAATTCAAATCAAGGTGAAATAGATCATATTTGATAGCTGGTGGTCATCGATTCAGTTACTAGCATTCTACAGGATTGAAAATCAATCTAAAGAGCAAATTTCATATTTCCAAGGTGTACTTATAAGCTTTTGATTTAACATATATTCCTAATCTATTTTGAATATTAATATAATTATATAATGTTTATATATCATATACTATTGTTAATTAGGTGATAATTTCAATATATAAATATATTGTCACAATCATATTGGTTGTATGTTTACATATGTTTATAGATAGAGCCGTAGTTTTGAATTATAGACCGAGTCATAGTTTTGAGAAATAATTTTTATTATATGAATATAAATCATATGATGCTAATTAATTATATATCAAACAATCAAGGGTTATGCACTCATTTAGTGGGAGTATCATAAGAGTTGGTGAACTCTTCGAACTGATACATAAAAATGTGTGAAATCGTAAGTCTATAAATACCAAAACGGTCTCATATACTTCGTCATATTCACTGATGAGTTATCATAGACATGGACATGTGTATTTGATAAGCATATATAAGTCTATGATTAAAATATAAAATGAAAGTAAATAAAATAACATGCGACAAAAATGATTCGATTTGATCAAATGAATGAGTATATTGGAAAGAGTTATGTATATACCTAATATGAATAAAGATTCAGCCTCAAAGGTCACTCTCCATATAAAACATAATGATGTATTGATAAGAAGTAATCGAACTTTGATTGACAAAGCATGATTAATGATGAGTGAAGTTGAGTTAAACCATTTCTATAAGGTGTGTACTTAAGAGCAGTACACAAGGCTAAAATTAATATCATCCAAATAGTAGTTTACAAAACCATACGAGATAAGGGTTTATAAGAAACCTCCATATGTCCTAGGCCTAGGAGATGGTAGGTTGTGCGATGGTGCGAATCAAAAGACTGCATGTAACAATTGTATATAAGGGATCTTGAATGAATCGTCCCAAGAGAATTTTGGTAACGATAGTCATCATATGATTAATTTATGTAGTGAACACAAATATTGTTATTCCGCCTTTTGGTCGGGCCGGGATACAACGGATTTGGCTAAAATGGATGGATTGGAGATCGATTACAGCTAAAAATATGGATGATAGTTGGATGGATTCGGATGGGCAACACTCAAAAAATGGCAAAGTATGGAATTGGCACTTCACCTAAGAAACAGATTAGATCAGATTCCCAATTTCTGTTCCAATCAAGGTGCAATCGGTATGAAGTGACAAGAAGGGCCCCAAGAGGCTACATTTTAAATTTCAAGTCGATTGGAGTTTGTAAGCTCGAGTTCTGGGCAAAAGAAGAGGGATCATATTGATTTTCAGCACAAAACAACTCAACCCGACTCCACGAAAAACGCGATATCTCACAAACCGTAAGTCAGAATGACAAGAAAATTTGAAGAGCAGGTAGCTAATATCATGGAGAACGATCGCGCCTCAAAAGGAGAATGTATGGAAAGATCGCCCATGATTGATTACAACTCAATGCAACTTCATGGAAAATGTGAAATCTCACAAATAGTAGGTCGAAATTGCATGAAATTTGAAGAGCAAGTAGCTAACATCATGGGGAACTAACCAGAATGATCGCACCTCAAAAGGAGCATGTATGGAACGATTTCCTATGATTAATTGCAACTCAAAGCAACTTCACGAAAAAGCGATATCTCACAAACCGTAAGTCGGAATTGCACGACATTTCAAGAGCAAGTAGCTAACATCATGGAGGACCCACAAAATGATCGCACGCCCATTGGAGCTAATATGAACGATCAGCACCTATCGTTCCAATGATTTGTGATCGATCTGAAAATTGATGGATCGGGTCGTACGGCTCTGGAGGTTCTTCTGGCGATATTTCAACCCGATCCATGCATGTCTTCATCTATAAATACAGTGGAGTTGGCTCATTACAATGGATTTTTTTTCTTCTTCCAGCTGGATCTTCTTTTGGCTCTTCGTCATCACTTCATATCTCTTCCTCCATTATTTTTCTAAGGCAAAAACAACTGTACTTGTATTCTTACGTTATAGATAAAAGATTATTGGAGTGGACATAGGTTGGAGTTTGTTGAACCACTATAAAACTTGTGTATTCCTTTACCTTTTCTGTTATTTATTATGTGATATGTGTGTTTATTTTTCTAGTTGGATATTATTGTTGAAGATTGGTGCTTTCACATACAGCTGAGTGTTTGTGCCCATTTTTGGCGCAAATATTTTGATGCTTCCATTGAGAGAGGTAACCCCACTGGATTTGGAGTTCAGATTTGGAATCAACTAGAGAAATTGGAATTAGAGCAATAGTGAAACCATCAACAAGAAGACAGACAGTGGATAGGAGCCATCATGAAGGGAGTCAAGAGGCTTCCTCGGAAGCTAATCAAACCTCGGTCTTCATTACTAGAGACGACATGGATGCTATGCAGGAGAGGAGCTAAAGAAACAGGAGGAGATGATGTAGAATCTACTCCGACGGATTGGACAAGCTGGAGCGCAAAACTAAGTGAATGGAGTAACATGAAACGCTGGAAATATGGATCACAGAGTTGGAGCAGCAGGAGCAGAGGAAAACCAGAATCAGGAAGAAGGAAACCGAATCTAACAGACAGTAGAATGCGGTAGTACAGCCGGGGCAGTCCTTGGCCATTCCAGAACGATCGACGTTGATCGATCTAGACTCGGGACATGCCCTCGGGTTATGCTAGATCGATCCCAGGTGGATTGTTGGGCAATGCTAAGTAGTTTGGTGTCAATCAGAACTTGGATGCGCGTTTGGAAGAGGATAATATGGAATTTCCTCGCAGACTCGGAGGACATGATGGACATGATGATTGGAGACCATTTATGGATGCTGGAATAACTGGAAATTGAAATTCAGGACTTGGGGCGAAAATTAGCAGACTTGGATATGGATTGGAGTAACCGAGGGAAAACCCCGGCCAAGGAGAATGGATCAGCATTGCTCTTCATGGAACTAGAGGAACAGATTTAATTGACTCTGGAAGGAATCGGATAAAGTTATGGAACAGGAGCATGCATCATCCACCACAAATCGGAGCGAGCCTGGCTTAAAGGCACAGGTCGTCATATCTTGATTGGGATGGCATGAACTAAATAACTAATAAACTCTACATTAAAACGGCTAAGCCACTTACACATGTACGGGATCAAGAACGGTCCCTAGGCATGCTCTGAGATGGCGATAAACCACCATAACTAATGAATCTCAAAACACTTGGATCTGCACTATTGCAACAAATAACACAGGTTGAGGTTGTGGCCCTGACCGGAGAGATGGGGCAATACCCACAAGGTGTGAGTCCCTTCGTCGGAGAGCGACGGGATGGACTCGTACAAGGATTTAAGTCCTAAATTGGGGATCGAACCCGGAGAAGGATACCCCACGGATTAAGTCATCGATTGAGAATCGAGGCCGGAGAAGGATACCCCACAGGTTAAGTCCTCGACCGAAGAGTCAAGGTTAGAGAATAAAACCCAACATGCCGTCGGGTATGTTGCCTAGCAAGGAGTGGGGCGCTTCACCGGAGAGCGACAGAATCGGCCTACTCAGGTCGTCGAGTATGGATTATGCTCGGGAAGGTCCTGAGAGACCACGATCGGCCTAGGATTTAGGCAAAAACATCACTTATGTTAAGGGACACTGAACCGGAGTACAAGAAGTAACGCCGCTTCGCCGAAGAGCGACATGTTCGGCTTACTCAGTCTTCGAGTATGGATTGTGCTCGGCAAGAACCTAAAAGGTTACGGATTTGGATATCAACTTCAAACAGATATGAATCTGAATATGGATCCGGAGCGGTCTCGGATTTGGACAACGATCCGATGAGATCGTGGATTTCGCTATTGGCTTAGGATGGAAGTGGATTCAACTAAGGATTTAGAATGGATTAGGATTGGCTATCAACTCGGAACAGTCGCAGACTTCACTAACAATCCAAAGAGATTGAGGATTCGGCATGCAAATACTAACTCCCGGGCGCATTCGGGATGGGTTATGGCAACTTGGCTTAGCAATAGATTGGGATCTGGATTGGAAAATATGGCTATCAATGGATTTTGGATTTCGGATTTTGGATTTATAGTAATTCAAAACTCGTCTTCCTATCGCAAGGCATGTTTTGGAGGGAAAATGTTATCCCGCCTTTTGATTAGGTCGAGATACCATAGATTCGGCTAAAATGGATGGATTAGAGATTGATTACATTTGTAACTATGGATGATAGTTGGAAGATTCGGATGGGCAACACTCAAAAAATGGCTAAGTATGGAATTGACACTTCACTTAGGCAACGAACAGGATCGAATTCCAAATTTTTGCCCCATTCAACGTGTAATTTGTATGAAGTGACAAGGAGGGCCCCAAGAGGCTACGTTTCAAATTTCAAATCGATTGGAGTTCGTATGCACGAGTTATAGGAAAAGGAAGAGGGGTTAGATCGATTTTCTGCACAACTCAAACCAAGTCCGCGAAAAACGCGATATCTCACAAACGGTAATCTTAATGACATGAAATTTGGAGAGTAAGTAGCTAACATCATGGGGAACTTACCAAAACGACCATAGCTCAAAAGGAGCATGTATGGAACGATCGTCCATGATTGATTACAACTCAACGCAACTTCACGGAAAATGCGATATCTTACAAATATTAAGTCGGAATTGCATGAAGTTTAGAGAGCGGGTAGCTAACATCATGGGGAACTGACCAGAACGATCGCACCTCAAAAGGAGCATGTATGGAAAAATCGTCCATGATTGATGACAACTCAACGCAACTTTACGGAAAATGCAATATCACACAAACTGTAAGTTGGATTGCACGAAATTTAGAGAGCAAGTAGCTAACATCATGGAGGACCCACAAAGACGATCGCACCTCCATTGGAGCTAATATGAACGATCGGCACCGATCGTTCCAATGGTGTGTGATCGATCTGAAAATTGATGGGCCGGATCGTACGGCTCTGGAGGTTCTTCTAAGAAAATTTCAGCCCAATCCATGCATGTCTTCACCTATAAATACAGCGGAGTTGGCTCATTACAAGGGATCTTTTTTCTTCTTCCAACTAGATCTTCTTTTGTCTCTTCTTCGTCACTTCTTATCTCTTCCCCCACTATTTTTATAAGGCAAAAACAACTGTACTTGTAATATTACAGTATAAATAAAAGATTACTGAAGTGGACGTAAGCCGGAGTTTACCGAACCACTATAAAACTTATGTGTTCCTTTACTTTTTCTGCTATTTATATGATTTGTATGCTTATCTTTCTATTTGGATATTGGTGTTTTCACATACAACTAAGTGTTTGTAACCGTTTTTGACGCAAACAAATATATTGTGAACTAATGCAAAATCAGTTTTATATAAGGCAATTTATAGAATGCTTATAAATATTGTTCTGTTGCACTGAGAAACAATTGTTGTTTCAAGAAATATCAACTTCGTAGTGAAGGAATTTAAGAAATTATTGGTATAAAATGAATATGGATACGATCCAACGATAAAACTGATTACAAGGGATGAAACGAAATTAACCGAACCTGAATGAACACAAATACATTAGAACGCCTAATGAGTGTTCTTGTACATTAAAGAGAAACTATGAGGTTCTTGTCAACGTCAAGAATAAATAATCCTTGGTTGTTTAATTAAACCATTAAGAGTATTGACTCTATGATATGGTATGATGTGCTAATCCTAAATAAATTCCAAGTACATTATCAGAATATGATTTTGATAGACTTGTATCAGAAATGATATGATCCATTGGTCGCAAATAAGTCTTTAAGAGAAAGACAAATGCAGTTGGAATATAGTGAGCCACATTGATAAGAATAATACCATGAATTTCGATTGTTGAAATAAACGTAATAGATTCACCATTCCATGTACTCAAGTTGTTTTGGATTTTACTCACAAAATTATTGCATGGCATGACTTTATGTTTTGGTACGTATGTGTTGAAACAAAAATTCTAGATAATGATTTAGAGTATACTATTTACACATAATAATCAAAGTGTCTCGAAGTCATTGAGAACGATATTGAGTTTGTGAGTTTTTGGATAGATCCAAGAACAGATACGAAAGTGTCGTTCGACAAGCATCAAAATTGAACAATTATTTTGATAAAAAATATCAAATAGTTTGATTATCGGTCAAAATACAGAGAAAGCATGTGTCTATAAGAAATAATGTTAAAAAATACATAGATATTTCTAAACCATATGTAAATAACACACTACTGATTTAAAGATGTGCTTGTGTTAGAATCAGCTTTAGTTATTTTTAATACTTGACATTGGATTTGTGAATATTGTCTTTTATAGTAAGTATAAAAGATACTAGGAATATCCCAAACGAGATGCAAGGACACCTTATTAAAGTGTTTAGTACGGAACATGTAAGATGGATTCTTTATGCCTTGGCAACACGAATTATCATACATGGTATGTTGTCTATGATATCATGATTTGTTCGTGTATTTGAAAGCAAATATTAAATCCGAATCGATATCACTAAATGATTATTTATGTGTTCTCGTGTATTTGTAAAATACTATAAAATTGTTTACAGAAACAACAAAATCCTTATGAAGGAGTATTCAAGCTCAAACTTTCATATGTCAATAATAAATTGAAGTTAAGAATCTTTAAGTTGGAAATGTTCCAAATGAAATGGTTGATTCGATAAAAACGGCTAAGTACATCGTCTGAAATACCGCCGCAATAAAAGCATGTATATAAATATAAATGGATAAAATTATAACTGAGCTGAGGGTGATTCCAAATGTTGAGAACGTCGTAACATTGTTATATGATAATAGTGTCACGATATAATTCAAAACAAAACTTAGAGCTCACTGGAAGTCGAGAGACATACTTTGAATTATTCCACATGATAAAAGTAGTTTAACAACATCAGAGAGAGTTGATTGATAGAGTGGATGATTAAAACATAATAGCACACTCATTCACTGAGGGACTGATCCAATTGGTTTTGAGAAAACCAATTGAAGAAATTGAAATAAGATTGCATAATTGACCCTAAGTGCAAGTGGAAGATTAATAGAGTTAGAGGTATGTTCTAAGGGCAATTATATAATTTGTTACATATATCTAACTTGATAACCAATTTTGTTCAAAATAAAAGGTGTTTTCTTTCTATTATATACTTGATATAATGTGTTATATTAATAAGTTAATTTAATTAAAGGTGTATTTAATAAAAAAACCATAAATGGTATGTTTTGTGATAGTAATTACGAAGTGTTGTAACCGTGAGTAATTTATCACAATGAAAATAAATATATCATTTTAAAAATTCCTAGTCAAGATGTATCAAGACCGGATATCAATACATCCTTTGAGACTAGAATACACAACGCTCTCCAAATGTTGTGCAGCATATTACTCATGGCTGCTATAGGCACCAAGGGGTTACGTACCGACAGTTATTGGATAATTATGAAACGACTCACTCGACAATTTGATGTTGGTTAATATAACTAAGGTCAAACAGAAAATATTGATGTGACAAAATTACACAGTTCTTTGACTTGATAATACCGTTGATCTTCCATGTGGAAGCTCTGCTGTGATTATAGGTAAATCGTGACATGGCGTCCATCGAACGACTATAGTTGGATCGAGTGTTTGAAGTGAAACATTATTTAAGAGAGGATTCGTCTCCTTGGTTATATGAGATTAATATCACATTCAAATGAAGTCAACTTAAAATCAAAGTCTTCCTAGAGCATTTCGGTTAATATTAATTGTTATTATTGAACCAAGGACTTTGTGTGTGGACTATAGAGTTGAATATGGATGATACTGGAATTTTGACTCCATAATTTCATAAGTCCAAAGTGATATAATTTTGACGAAGAGAATTGGTATAAATAATAATCACAAACGGGTAACACTTAACAAAGTTAAATTGGATTTTATCGAAAACAAGTAAGCGACAAATTTGGCCAAAATATAACACCACCTACTATGTGACGTATGAACGTTAATATTTGAATAGTTCAATATTAATCGCTGACCAAATTTACACCTAACGAGTCACACAACCAAAAAGATGAATACTCCTTTGACTAAACGATTTACTTAATTTGTAATTGCTATAAATTAATTAAATTTTATGAAATATTAAGTACAAAAATTTATTTTGATTTGATGAACAAATATTATTGCATATATTTCTAATAGTATATATATATTATCGATATACGATATCAATACGCGTTAAATTGGATTTAATTGCAAAATATATTTTTCGGGCTTTAAATGGGCTTGAAGCCCATATTGGGGCTGAATATTTCGACTATACTGGAGCATAAGGACGGCCAAATGATAGACTAGAAAGGCTTGGGTTGAGTGGGTAAAAGGAAATAAAGAGTAAGAGAGAAACATGGATCTTGATTCTAACTTCTCTTTCCATTCGTCGTCTATATAAGCATCTCAACCCACTCACTTTTCAAACTTTTGAAGCCTCCGTCTTATCTTACCTCAGGCCGAAATCTAGTGCTCTTATCTCTTCATTTTTCAAAGTCAAATCAAGGTGAAATAGATCTTATTCGATATATGGTGGTCATTGATTCAGGGATTAGCACTCTACTGGATTGAAAATCAGTTCGAGGAGCAAATTTCATCGTTTCAAGATGCACTTACAGGCTTTGGATTTATATTCCTAATCTATTTTGAATATTAATATAATTATATAATGCTTATACATCATATATTATTATTAGTTATGTGACGATTCTAACATATAAATATGTTGTCACAATCATATTTGTTGTATATGTACATATTTTTTTACACTAAAAAAATTAGTCACGTATATAACTAAAGATAGTATGGCCCAAAATAACAATTTTTTTATTTTCAAATAATTTAGTATACAACACTCACACACACATATATATATAGTTTAAAATCTAAATATTGCACTATACTTATACAAATTACGATTATATAATTTTATATATAAAATTTCATAAGCATAGTAATTTCGACAAAAATAAAAGTAATTATATATTTGTGTTTATCATGTAAATATTATTTCAATAACTTAATTATATTAATATATATTATATAAATTAAGTTTTATATTTTATAAGATTAAATTATTGCTTAATATGCTCTTGGCCGGAAAAATAAAAATAGAAACACTTTTTTAAATATCTATTCAATATCCAAAATTAAAAATAGTTTTTTAATTTTGTTTTAAATCATAAAATTACATTTTAATTATATTAAAAGTTCACTAAAAATTTAAAATTCAAAACTAAGTTTCATTTTTTTAATTAATATCCAATCGGATATTTGTTTTTAAAATATATTTCAAATTTTTGAAAAAAAAATTAAATATCAAACCATGCATATGACCTGGTATATATTTATTTAAAATATATAATTTAAAATATTGATATACATGTACGTATTATTATTATATTTTTATACATACATATAGATATATACATGTTTAAAAAAATTAAATGTAATATATTGTTTTCGGCTTAAAAAAAATAAATTTAATATAGTTGATAAGCGATTTAAATATACTTATATATTTACAAAATATATATATTGTTAAACTTTCATACATATGTTTATAAAGATATATACATATATATACATATATATATATATATATATATATATAATTATTTAAATAATATACATTTAAGTATTTATAACATGCATATAAATTAATATATACAAATATACATTTGTACAATATATTTGTATATTGGACGAGCTAACATGCCTATTGCGGTATAAATATCGGCACTTATAAACGGACATGTTATACCTTGCACGGACTGATTTGTTACACATGCACACACGCTCAGATACATGTATGTATGTATGTGCAACATCCCGCCTTTTCGCAAAATTTAAACAGACACACGTGCCAATTCAAACCATACGGAAGGGCGGATTGTTATGGGGTAAATAAGAAAACAGAGAAGAAATAAAACAAAATAGAATCTCACAGCGGAAGGATAAAATATAATAATAAAATATACAGTTTATAAAACTGTTTACAAAACATTTGATTCTTCTTTATACAATTAAATATCAGAGTTCACATACCAATAATATCAATGCAGCGGAATACAGTGTGAGTGTAGTGCAATACTATAAATAATGATAATACAAATCTTCGTCTTCGTCCTCCAGATCTAAATCTTCAAATCCTGAAATGCTCGGACTGACCCGAGCGAATTTGAAAAGACAAAACACTCGAGTCAGAACTAAAAGATCTTATGTAAGTTAAATTTACAGAAATAAATATGAGTGCAGTAACTCAAAAGATGCTCGGGATTTACATCTCCTAAGGATCCGTTAAACTATTTACTATATAGTATATTGCGCTATTATAATAGTGTCTAATTATAAAATAAACTTACTTTTAAGTAGCGTTAAGGGGTTACCCATATAGCCCTTAACACAGAATATATTCCCATAGTCTATACAGTACCGTAATCTCCCCCGTACTGGGCGTCGTCAGAGGGCACTCCATAGGTATGGTACAAAACCAAAATCGTATAAGGCGCGCTAGGGTAGGTGACACGGCACAACTAGGCAATGCCAGGGTAGATATGCCAATTGCTACTCGGGTTGATGGTAACGCATAGCCGCAGCTACCGCCCACCTCGAACTAACACCCCCAAATCAAAGAAATCAATAATGGCCACCGAAACAATCCAAAGTCAGAGTATAGTATCGAAGGAGTGCGTTCGATCAGAGGAATGACCTCATTGGCCCGAGAATCGCTCATGTTTTAGCCACCTTATGCGAACTCACGGGAGTTGGGTCCACGTATTTACCTTACAGGAAACGTCGCCACCAACCTACTTCATTCTGGAATCTCCACCGCGTACACGGTTAGTCAAAGTGGTTTTCGGTATCGACAGAGAGTATGTCCATGTCCGATCCCGGTCTCTTTGCTAACCCATCGTTATTATAACACCGCGGTCATTTAAAAATAGTTTATACTTTAAAACCAGAATAAAAATTTCCATTTCAAACTATGAATACGATAACATTTTAAAACCCAAAACAATATGATATCATTTTATCCAAACATATTTCTTTTCCAAAATCATACTGCTTTAAAAAAAATTATAATATCTGGAAACCAAACATTTGAATTATACTTTCAAAACATAATATTTCGGAATTCATACTTTTAAAAACCATAACTTCTAAAACTTGAATGGTTTGGATATTCAACGAATGTAAAATAAATGGTTTAACTTTAAGGTTACTTTGTAAAGAAAATAATTTCCATGGCTTTACACATATATTCCTTTAATTAAAATCTTAACCATAAATTTAAATATCACTTACAAGTTCCAAAACCACTTCAATATCCATATATATATCCAATTGGAGTATTAATATTTCAAAACTAAGTTGGAATTTATTCTTTCCACAAATTAAATGCTCTATTATTTAGTCTTGAATATTCACATAAAATCCATAAATAAAACTCAAATTTCTAGCAATTAAATATTTCTCAAATTTAATTTTACGAGAATATTCATTTTAAATTTATCTTGGAAAAAATCCAGTTATAAATATCATACCATAAAATTTTCCAAACTTAAACATATAATATGAATTATCAAATTCCATTTCTCAATTTTCCCATTTTTATTTAATAGATTTATACACAGCTTAAATTCAAAAATTTTAACTTCATATGTATATATATAGAAGAATAACATTTATAAAATATCAAAATTAAAAAAATTTATAAACCGTATCCCATCCAAACCATAGAAATCACTTTAAAATAATTTATATATAGACCACGGTGCCTGTATAAAATTTTCTATCCTATGGTCAAGTGATACGGATATTTATCATTTCAATCCGCAATTTAAAAATAAAATTTTGCGGTTGTATATCATTTCAAACCACAATCCCGAATGAAACGAAAAGTGCATGATAACTTGCAGTTTAATGATATAAAATAAAACATCCATTCATCAACATCATCCATCATCCAAATCACAATCATCATCCAATAATAATTCAATATCAATATATATCTGATAATATATAACAGGTAATAACTGGCAGTTATCTTCAAAAATGAATTAAATCAACTATTAAACTAACAGTTTATTTTAGTAATAAATTTTATAACTGTTTACTAGCAGTTCCTATGCAAATAAATAAATTCTAACTGTCAATTAATATGCAATAAATAAAATAAATTAACAGTTAAATTAAATAACGCGATTTAGCAAATATGATGAACAAAACATGCCAAACAGTTATAAATAAATTTCTACTCATATCTAAATTAAATTTAACAAACATAAAAACTTTTAGAAGTTGTGAGTGGGTTAAAACACTCACCTTTGGGATTTAAATTGAATTCAATCCAATTTAAACCCAAAATTTCGACGGTCTCCAAATTGGTCCAAACCAGCGTCAACAGATCCGAAATTAAATTACGATCCTAACAAAAAAAATTCACATAAAACGGACCACGTATGCTCAAGTTATTCGTTTAAACTGGTTGAAATCTAAATTAAATAAAAATAAAAAAAACACTCACCTTCTCAAAATATCACGCCACGTCACCCACGCGTTTGCAGGCAGCGAAAACCTAGATCCTCCGTCCCTCTTGTTCGAGCGTAAGGTACAGCCGCCACCCTGAGGCCATTTTCGCGCCCACTACACCCATCATCACCTCGATCAGACCATGCCTCCTCGTTCCCCTCTTTGAGCTGCACCTTCACCTTTAATCCCTCGGGTTCCGCCGCCTCCAACGCCCCATAGGCCGAGAACGAACGACGGCCGTTCCCCTTCAATTTCGAGCGCATCCAAACTCCGATGAACCCAAGTAGCCTCATGGATCTGCTCTGCTCGACGACCTCTACGAAACCATACTTCCCGATCGAGCCATCGCTGAAGATCTACCGTTGAAATCACCAAATATCAAAACGAACGGCCGAGCTTGATTTGCAATTACAGGCCAAACTATGATTCGAATCAAAGAACGAATTGTACCACCAGATTACGCATCTCGAGAACATCGACATATATTTTTCTGGAATTTTTCTGGAGATTTTGAAATTTCATTTGAATTTTTGAATCGAAATAGATCTAGGTTTGCACCCATTTGAGGAGGAGAAGGAGTTGAAGAAAAGAGCGTACAGACAAATGATAGAAGATGGAGGCTAGGGTTTATCACATCATATATATAGACAAATAGTAGTACGCTAAGTGGTACGAATATACGAACGTGCTAAACGGTAGTTGGCCCAAAAAGCCCGTTCTAACCCCGGAACGAAATTTGTTAAACCCATATATCCAGATAGGTATTTTAAAATATTCTGAACGCGATGGAAAAAGTTTCACGTCCAAATTCGATCGTATGAAGAAGTTATGCTTAAAACAAAATTTCCAAATTGATTTCAAATTGATTTTTAATTAAATTGATTTCAAGGCGTTTCGCGTCTGTACGATCAAACGACAGGTCTGATCGATACGAAACCTGAAACCCTACAATAATTCACCGATACGGATCTGATGAAACTGGTTTCGTCGAAATCCGAGTCCGTGGCCAAAATGGCTATTTTATAAAAATTAAATAAATAGGCAAATAAATTAATTAAATTCAATCTTTAAAATTTCGACTTTAAAATTTGAAATTTTATCACTTTTATATTTTCAATTTAGTTACAACAATTTAAACAAACCCAGATATCACTGTCAAGTAAATAAATTTATAAATTTCAGTGTTTGAATTCAATTACGGTAAATTCAGATATTGTAAATTCAAATTCCCAAGAATTTACTTAAATTTAACTTTGACTATGACCTTATAGTTTACTGCGTATTATTACGTCAATTTATATAACTTTACGTTTATTTCAAATCTACCAATTATAACCAAATAAAACCTTTCAATTGTTTTTCATTAATAGGTATTTCAATAAATTAGTTAGTATTCGCCTTGCATAATATTTAATTCTAACCGCTGCAATAATTAAGCTTTATTTTAAATTGGATTTAGATGGAAGGATTGGTTTGCCTTTCCTTAACTACTATATTCAAAATTCTGTCTTTCTTTGTATTACTACTATTTCCATTTACATATTAAAAATAATTAGAATCTCAAATAAGCTTATTAAAATAGGTTTCATTCTTTTAAATTAACTTATGAAACAAATATGCATTTAAGTTGCTAATTACATTTACTCTTTACAATTACAGTTCTTACCCACATAAATGAGACAATCAATTTCATCTAAGTGAAATTGTCTTCAAATATTTTGATAACTTTATTTCCATGCCCTAAAATATAACGACTGTTAAATAAAATCTTAACATTATTTACAATTATTACCTTAATTATTATTAATGAAATAAAAAAAATTAAAATTATGGTAACTGATCCAAACTTCAAATTAACAAACTACCACAATAGGCAACGTACAGTTACTAATTGATTTATATTTATTAAAAATTTAATTTCAATCTTAATTATCAATAAGTAACGTACCATAAATATTATCGTTACCCTTATATATTCAAATTCTCTTACAACCCTCATTGACAACAATGTTGCCATAGATATAGATTTAATTAAATAAATAGATGAATGGATAAAAGTTTGTAATTATCACAAATGCCAAATATATATGCATAA
This sequence comes from Allium cepa, assembly GCA_030765085.1. Taxonomy (NCBI): domain Eukaryota; kingdom Viridiplantae; phylum Streptophyta; class Magnoliopsida; order Asparagales; family Amaryllidaceae; genus Allium; species Allium cepa. The sequence continues at coordinate 816,492,659 of CM060940.1, read as the reverse complement.
ATTACTACTTATTATTATAAATTCATCTATTAATTTACTAGTTGCCTTTTGTCATCTTATTTCCTATTTACTACCAAACTTCCTACTTATTTATAGTTTATCAATATATACATATCTAGGCAAATCAAGTTCTTGTCCTTTCTGTTATTTCAATTAAATCGGGTATGCACAAATAAATTGTTTATTAACTTATTCTTACAAAATTATTTACATACATTCAGATATACCAAATTTAATGCATTGATTTTCATTTATAAATTAAAGGTTTTCCTTTAAAAGCTTTTATTACTAACCATACTCCAACCTCTACAGGACATTGATTTAATTCAATTTACTATCAAATATTATTAATCCATTAAATAAATTCACACGTACCCTTGTTTTCCTATATTCTCCCCTTAGCCTAGTATAACCATTTACATCATTTTAATTTATTCGCCATTTTATATCAACAGTTAATACTTAGCTTAAATTTCTAAGGTTTCATTTCTTTTTCAACGTATGCTTCATTATAAATTATAAAACTTTACTTCTTTCTAAATTAAATTATCAAACCTTATTAAACTGACCAATTAAATTAACGAAAATTTCGGGTCGTTACACTTCCCACACTCAAAACTTTTCGTCCCCGAAAAGGAAAAAGAAGGGAGAAGGATGAATAATAAAAAAAACAGTACATCTTATTTCAAATATTAACTTATAAACAATAATTTACTAAATTTATTGCCTTAAATAAAATATACCCGTTTTATAATCATTATATCTTTTTATACTTAGATAAATAAAGTTTGGAAAGCATTTTCAAATAATCCCTAAGTGGTTTCAATCACTAACAACAAATCAATCCAACAACCATCCATTTCAACAAACAGCATACACAACAAATATAAAACAACCATATAATCAAACAAACAAATAGTTGTTCGGGTTCAAACTTGAAATGGTATGGAATGAAAAATAGCTATCCAGTGCATCATTTACTCAACAGTCTTAGATGGGACAAAAATAGCTTATTTATTCATCCTACAACTTCAAATTTCCTTACCCAGCCAACCATAAAGCAAACAATATCGATTTAAACCAACAAATCAATTTAACCTATAAAAATTCATTACATACTTTAGTTGTTTGATTTCCTTTCTTTTATACAAACCGCATAAATTTTCCTTTATATACCACATAAATTTTCCTTTTAAAATTTACATTTATTTCTAACAACTTTTAACTTTTATTTCCTCATTCAGTGGTTGTTTTCTTTATTTCTACTTATTACTTTCAATTATTCATTTTCATTTATTCAGGTTATGTAAGTTTCCCTTTTATTTGTATTGCATTTAATGCACTGCTTAAATTTCAATCTTTTAGATGATGCTTACATTTCTATTTTATTTAATTACAGTATCCCTTTTTAATTACTCTTAAATTCTTAACCTTATAACTCCATTCTTATAAATAAAGGATTTTATTAATTTATTACCTAGGGTTTACAGTCATTTATTTGTCCCTTACTTCCTATTATATTAACTAGTAGCATGTAATTCATACTTAAGTTTATAACTCTACACATCAATCCTTATTTATTAAAGAATTTCATTTCATTTACTTAAGCTTAAAATCACCTATTTAGAATTCTTACCTTTAATTTTAGTAAAATTTCAATCATAACTTAAGTTTATACCATTAAATTTTCATTTAATATAGCAAATTTATTGAATACTTCATTATTTCCAAAAAAATTACTTGTGTAATATTCTATTCCAATCTCTTTTCTAACATTTCAACTTTTTATACTTGGTAAGTTATTTATGTTAAAGAAAATGCAAAAGAACTTATACAAGTTTTATCTCATCTTTTAATTAAATTTAATGTTCAACAATATTACTCTTTGTCTCATATGTTAAAAATTTCAAATTGCCCTCTATAACTTTGCATTTATTCTCTTACCTAAATTAGAGGTTTCAATTCATTAATTACTTACCCTTTATTTCACTAAAATAATTTAAACCATTAAGAAATGGAAATTTAAGATTAAATACCGGGTCAAATTTCAAATTATTTTAAAAATAATAGATAAATAATTTCTTACAACTTTTATATCTCAATTATATTTAAAACAATTAAAATTTTAGATAATTTCAAAATAAATCTGCAGTAGAATTTACTACAGTGGCCTTTCCCCTTTGAAACTCGAAAATGAAAGTCGATGATGCGGCCGCCATCACCGAAATTATTTTCCAGCGACAGAGAGGAAAGTACAAAATTTATTTTCTCCAAAATCTTCTTTTAAACAATTCCTCCGAATTATACTAGATATTTATATAAGAAAATATTTATAAACCAAATCATTATACTTCGTAAATCCTTTGAAAGCAGATTTTCAAAAATCCCGGACTCAAGTTCTAAATCTCCAATTTGATTTATTATAATTTCAACTTAGCTTCAATTATTCTAAATATTTTTATTACCTAACACCCAATCTATAGCAACCAAATATATATATATATATCTTTATAAAATATTTTTATATATAGAAAATATAATAGGCAAAGTTATTTCATTCACCTATATTAAAACAGATATTATGTCGGTCTGTCCTATTAAGTGTTTAGAAATCCCTACTGATGTCATAGCGTCCCATGCACCAACCAGAATTTATAAATATGAAACGGAACAGATTAACACAATATAAAAACCTTTTTATAACACTAACAAATACGCTCTCTCATATATATACACTCAGCGACTCCCATAGGGTATTACTACCCTATTAGTAAAGAGTCAAACCCCACAAAGCTAAGGTTTATCGCTAAACCAAAGCTCTGATACCAGATGTAACATCCCGCCTTTTCGCAAAATTTAAACAGACACACGTGCCAATTCAAACCATACGGAAGGGCGGATTGTTATGGGGTAAATAAGAAAACAGAGAAGAAATAAAACAAAATAGAATCTCACAGCGGAAGGATAAAATATAATAATAAAATATACAGTTTATAAAACTGTTTACAAAACATTTGATTCTTCTTTATACAATTAAATATCAGAGTTCACATACCAATAATATCAATGCAGCGGAATACAGTGTGAGTGTAGTGCAATACTATAAATAATGATAATACAAATCTTCGTCTTCGTCCTCCAGATCTAAATCTTCAAATCCTGAAACGCTGGGACTGACCCGAGCGAATTTGAAAAGAAAAAACACTCGAGTCAGAACTAAAAGATCTTATGTAAGTTAAATTTACAGAAATAAATATGAGTGCAGTAACTCAAAAGATGCTCGGGATTTACATCTCCTAAGGATCCGTTAAACTATTTACTATATAGTATATTGCGCTATTATAATAGTGTCTAATTATAAAATAAACTTACTTTTAAGTAGCGTTAAGGGGTTACCCATATAGCCCTTAACACAGAATATATTCCCATAGTCTATACAGTACCGTAATCTCCCCCGTACTGGGCGTCGTCAGAAGGCACTCCATAGGTATGGTACAAAACCAAAATCGTATAAGGCGCGCTAGGGTAGGTGACACGGCACAAGTAGGCAATGCCAGGGTAGATATACCAATTGCTACTCGGGCTGATGGTAACGCATAGCCGCAGCTACCGCCCACCTGAACTAACACCCCCAAATCAAAGAAATCAATAGTGGCCACCGAAACAATCCAAAGTCAGAGTATAGTATCGAAGGAGTGCGTTCGATCAGAGGAATGACCTCATTGGCCCGAGAATCGCTCCTGTTTTAGCCACCTTATGCCAACTCACGGGAGTTGGGTCCACGTATTTACCTTACAGGAAACGTCGCCACCAACCTACTTCATTCTGGAATCTCCACCGCGTACACGGTTAGTCAAAGTGGTTTTCGGTATCGATAGAGAGTATGTCCATATCTGATCCCGGTCTCTTTGCTAACCCATTGTTATTATAACACCGCGGTCATTTAAAAATAGTTTATACTTTAAAACCAGAATAAAAATTTCCATTTCAAACTATGAATACGATGTCATTTTGAAACCTAAAACAATATGATATCATTTTATCCAAACATATTTCTTTTCCAAAATCATACTGCTTTAAAAAAAATTATAATATCTGGAAACCAAACATTTGAATTATACTTTCAAAACATAATATTTCGGAATTCATACTTTTAAAAACCATAACTTCTAAAACTTGAATGGTTTGGATATTCAACGAATGTAAAATAAATGGTTTAACTTTAAGGTTACTTTGTAAAGAAAATAATTTCCATGGCTTTACACATATATTCCTTTAATTAAAATCTTAACCATAAATTTAAATATCACTTACAAGTTCCAAAACCACTTCAATATCCATATATATATATATCCAATTGGAGTATTAATATTTCAAAACTAAGTTGGAATTTATTCTTTCCACAAATTAAATGCTATATTATTTAGTCTTGAATATTCACATAAAATCCATAAATAAAACTCAAATTTCTAGCAATTAAATTTTTCTCAAATTTAATTTTACGAGAATATTCATTTTAAATTTATCTGGGAAAAAATCCAGTTATAAATATCATACCTTAAAATTTTCCAAATTTAAACATATAATATGAATTATCAAATTCCATTTCTCAATTTTCCCACTTTTATTTAATAGATTTATACACAGCTTAAATTCAAAATTTTTAACTTCATATGTATATATATAGAAGAATAACATTTATAAAATATCAAAATTAAAAAATTTTATAAACCGTATCCCATCCAAACCATAGAAATCACTTTAAAATAATTTATATATAGGCCACGGTGCTTGTATAAAATTTTCTATCCTATGGTCAAGTGATACGGATATTTATCATTTCAATCCGCAATTTAAAAATAAAATTTTGCGGTTGTATATCATTTCAAACCACAATCCCGAATGAAACGAAAAATGCATGATAACTTGCAGCTTAATGATATAAAATAAAACATCCATTCATCAACATCATCCATCATCCAAATCACAATCATCATCCAATAATAATTCAATATCAATATATATCTGATAATATATAACAGGTAATAACTGGCAGTTATCTTCAAAAATGAATTAAATCAACTATTAAACTAACAGTTTATTTTAGTAATAAATTTTATAACTGTTTACTAGCAGTTCCTATGCAAATAAATAAATTCTAACTGTCAATTAATATGCAATAAATAAAATAAATTAACAGTTAAATTAAATAACGCGATTTAGCAAATATGATGAACAAAACATGCCAAACAGTTATAAATAAATTTCTACTCATATCTAAATTAAATTTAACAAACATAAAAACTTTTAGAAGTTGTGAGTGGGTTAAAACACTCACCTTTGGGATTTAAATTGAATTCAATCCAATTTAAACCCAAAATTTCGACGGTCTCCAAATTGGTCCAAACCAGCGTCAACAGATCCGAAATTAAATTACGATCCTAACAAAAAAAAAATCAGGTAAAACGGACTACGTATGCTCAAGTTATTCGTTTAAACTGGTTGAAATCTAAATTAAATAAAAATAATAAAAAAAAACACTCGCCTTTTCAAAATATCACGCCACGTCACCCACGCGTTTGCAGGCAGCGAAAACCTAGTTCCTCCGTCCCTCTTGTTCGAACGTAAGGTACAGCCGCCACCCTGAGGCCATTTTCGCGCCCACTACACCCATCATCACCTCGATCAGACCACGCCTCCTCGTTCCCCTCTCTGAGCTGCACCTTCACCTTTAATCCCTCGGGTTCCGCCGCCTCCAACGCCCCATAGGCCGAGAACGAACGACGGCCGTTCCCCTTCAATTTCGAGCGCATCCAAACTCCGATGAACCCAAGTAGCCTCATGGATCTGCTCTGCTCGACGACCTCTACGAAACCATACTTCCCGATCGAGTCATCGCTGAAGATCTACCGTTGAAATCACCAAATATCAAAACGAACGGCCGAGCTTGATTTGCAATTACAGGCCAAACTATGATTCAAATCAAAGAACGAATTGTACCACCAGATTACGCATCTCGAGAACATCGACATATATTTTTATGGAATTTTTCTGGAGATTTTGAAATTTCATTTGAATTTTTGAATCGAAATAGATCTAGGTTTGCACCCATTTGAGGAGGAGAAGGAGTTGAAGAAAAGAGCGTACAGACAAATGATAGAAGATGAAGGCTAGGGTTTATCACATCATATATATAGACAAATAGTAGTACGCTAGGTGGTACGAATATACGAACGTGCTAAACGGTAGTTGGCCCAAAAAGCCCGTTCTAACCCCGGAACGAAATTTGTTAAACCCATATATCCAGATAGGTATTTTAAAATATTCTGAACGCGATGGAAAAAGTTTCACGTCCAAATTCGATCGTATGAAGAAGTTATGCTTAAAACAAAATTTCTAAATTGATTTCAAATTGATTTTTAATTAAATTGATTTCAAGGCGTTTCGCGTCTGTACGATCAAACGACAGGTCTGATCGATACGAAACTTGAAACCCTACAATAATTCACCAATACGGATCCGATGAAACTGATTTCGTCGAAATCCGAGTCCGTGGCCAAAATGGCTATTTTATAAAAATTAAATAAATAGGCAAATAAATTAATTAAATTCAATCTTTAAAATTTCGACTTTAAAATTTGAAATTTTATCACTTTTATATTTTCAATTTAGTTACAACAATTTAAACAAACCCAGATATCACTGTCAAGTAAATAAATTTATAAATTTCAGTGTTTGAATTCAATTACGGTAAATTCAGATATTGTAAATTCAAATTCCCAAGAATTTACTTAAATTTAACTTTGACTATGACCTTATAGTTTACTGCGTATTATTACGTCAATTTATATAACTTTACGTTTATTTCAAATCTACCAATTATAACCAAATAAAACCTTTCAATTGTTTTTCATTAATAGGTATTTCAATAAATTAGTTAGTATTCGCCTTGCATAATATTTAATTCTAACCGCTGCAATAATTAAGCTTTATTTTAAATTGGATTTAGATGGAAGGATTGGTTTGCCTTTCCTTAACTACTATATTCAAAATTCTGTCTTTCTTTGTATTACTACTATTTCCATTTACATATTAAAAATAATTAGAATCTCAAATAAGCTTATTAAAATAGGTTTCATTCTTTTAAATTAACTTATGAAACAAATATGCATTTAAGTTGCTAATTACATTTACTCTTTACAATTACAGTTCTTACCCACATAAATGAGACAATCAATTTCATCTAAGTGAAATTGTCTTCAAATATTTTGATAACTTTATTTCCATGCCCTAAAATATAACGACTGTTAAATAAAATCTTAACATTATTTACAATTATTACCTTAATTATTATTAATGAAATAAAAAAATTTAAAATTATGGTAACTGATCCAAACTTCAAATTAACAAACTACCACAATAGGCAACGTACAGTTACTAATTGATTTATATTTATTAAAAATTTAATTTCAATCTTAATTATCAATAAGTAACGTACCATAAATATTATCGTTACCCTTATATATTCAAATTCTCTTACAACCCTCATTGACAACAATGTTGCCATAGATATAGATTTAATTAAATAAATAGATGAATGGATAAAAGTTTGTAATTATCACAAATGCCAAATATATATGCATAAATTACTACTTATTATTATAAATTCATCTATTAATTTACTAGTTGCCTTTTGTCATCTTATTTCCTATTTACTACCAAACTTCCTACTTAGTTATAGTTTATCAATATATACATATCTAGGCAAATCAAGTTCTTGTCCTTTCTGTTATTTCAATTAAATCGGGTATGCACAAATAAATTGTTTATTAACTTGTTCTTACAAAATTATTTACATACATTCAGATATACCAAATTTAATGCATTGATTTTCATTTATAAATTAAAGGTTTTCCTTTAAAAGCTTTTATTACTAACCATACTCCAACCTCTACAGGACATTGATTTAATTCAATTTACTATCAAATATTATTAATCCATTAAATAAATTCACACTTACCCTTGTTTTCCTATATTCTCCCCTTAGCCTAGTATAACCATTTACATCATTTTAATTTATTCGCCATTTTATATCAACAGTTAATACTTAGATTAAATTTCTAAGGTTTCATTTCTTTTTCAACGTATGCTTCATTATAAATTATAAAACTTTACTTCTTTCTAGCTTAAATTTCTAAGGTTTCATTTCTTTTTCAACGTATGCTTCATTATAAATTATAAAACTTTACTTCTTTCTAAATTAAATTATCAAACCTTATTAAACTGACCAATTAAATTAACGAAAATTTTGGGTCGTTACACTCTCCCCCACTCAAAACTTTTCGTCCCCGAAAAGGAAAAAGAAGGGAGAAGGATGAATAATAAAAAAAACAGTACATCTTATTTCAAATATTAACTTATAAACAATAATTTACTAAATTTATTACCTTAAATAAAATATACCCGTTTTATAATCATTATATCTTTTTATACTTAGATAAATAAAGTTTGGAAAGCATTTTCAAATAATCCCTAAGTGGTTTCAATCACTAACAACAAATCAATCCAACAACCATCCATTTCAACAAACAGCATACACAACAAATATAAAACAACCATATAATCAAACAAACAAATAGTTGTTCGGGTTCAAACTTGAAATGGTATGGAATGAAAAATAGCTATCCAGTGCATCATTTACTCAACAGTCTTAGATGGGACAAAAATAGCTTATTTATTCATCCTACAACTTCAAATTTCCTTACCCAGCCAACCATAAAGCAAACAATATCGATTTAAACCAACAAATCAATTTAACCTATAAAAGTTCATTACATACTTTAGTTGTTTGATTTCCTTTCTTTTATACAAACCGCATAAATTTTCCTTTATATACCACATAAATTATCCTTTTAAAATTTACATTTATTTCTAACAACTTTTAACTTTTATTTCCTCATTCAGTGGTTGTTTTCTTTATTTCTACTTATTACTTTCAATTATTCATTTTCATTTATTCAGGTTATGTAAGTTTCCCTTTTATTTGTATTGCATTTAATGCACTGCTTAAATTTCAATCTTTTAGTTGATGCTTACATTTCTATTTTATTTAATTACAGTATCCCTTTTTAATTACTCTTAAATTCTTAACCTTATAACTCCATTCTTATAAATAAAGGATTTTATTAATTTATTACCTAGGGTTTACAGTCATTTATTTGTCCCTTACTTCCTATTATATTAACTAGTAGCATGTAATTCATACTTAAGTTTATAACTCTACACATCAATCCTTATTTATTAAAGAATTTCATTTCATTTACTTAAGCTTAAAATCACCTATTTAGAATTCTTACCTTTAATTTTAGTATAATTTCAATCATAACTTAAGTTTATACCATTAAATTTTCATTTAATATAGCAAATTTATTGAATACTTCATTATTTCCAAAAATTTTACTTGTATAATATTCTATTCCAATCTCTTTTCTAACATTTCAATTTTTTATACTTGGTAAGTTATTTATGTTAAAGAAAATGCAAAAGAACTTATACAAGTTTTATCTCATCTTTTAATTAAATTTAATGTTCAACAATATTACTCTTTGTCTCATATGTTAAAAATTTCAAATTGCCCTCTATAACTTTGCATTTATTCTCTTACCTAAATTAGAGGTTTCAATTCATTAATTACTTACCCTTTATTTCACTAAAATAATTTAAACCATTAAGAAATGGAAATTTAAGATTAAATACCAGGTCAAATTTCAAATTATTTTAAAAATAATAGATAAATAATTTCTTACAACTTTTATATCTCAATTATATTTAAAACAATTAAAATTTTAGATAATTTCAAAATAAATCTGCAGTAGAATTTACTACAGTGGCCTTTCCCCTTTGAAACTCGAAAATGAAAGTCGATGATGCGGCCGCCATCACCGAAATTATTTTCCAGCGACAGAGAGGAAAGTACAAAATTTATTTTCTCCAAAATCTTCTTTTAAACAATTCCTCCGAATTATACTAGATATTTATATAAGAAAATATTTATAAACCAAATCATTATACTTCGTAAATCCTTTGAAAGCAGATTTTCAAAAATCCCGGACTCAAGTTCTAAATCTCCAATTTGATTTATTATAATTTCAACTTAGCTTCAATTATTCTAAATATTTTTATTACCTAACACCCAATCTATAGCAACCAAATATATATATATATCTTTATAAAATATTTTTATATATAGAAAATATAATAGGCAAAGTTATTTCATTCACCTATATTAAAACAGATATTATGTCGGTCTGTCCTATTAAGTGTTTAGAAATCCCTACTGATGTCATAGCGTCCCATGCACCAACCAGAATTTATAAATACGAAACGGAACAGATTAACACAATATAAAAACCTTTTTATAACACTAACAAATACGCTCTCTCATATATATACACTCAGCGACTCCCATAGGGTATTACTACCCTATTAGTAAAGAGTCAAACCCCACAAAGCTAAGGTTTATCGCTAAACTAAAGCTCTGATACCAGATGTAACATCCCGCCTTTTCGCAAAATTTAAACAGACACACGTGCCAATTCAAACCATATGGAAGGGCGGATTGTTATGGGGTAAATAAGAAAACAGAGAAGAAATAAAACAAAATAGAATCTCACAGCGGAAGGATAAAATATAATAATAAAATATACAGTTTATAAAACTGTTTACAAAACATTTGATTCTTCTTTATACAATTAAATATCAGAGTTCACATACCAATAATATCAATGCAGCGGAATACAGTGTGAGTGTAGTGCAATACTATAAATAATGATAATACAAATCTTCGTCTTCGTCCTCCAGATCTAAATCTTCAAATCCTGAAACGCTCGGACTGACCCGAGCGAATTTGAAAAGAAAAAACACTCGAGTCAGAACTAAAAGATCTTATGTAAGTTAAATTTACAGAAATAAATATGAGTGCAGTAACTCAAAAGATGCTCGGGATTTACATCTCCTAAGGATCCGTTAAACTATTTACTATATAGTATATTGCGCTATTATAATAGTGTCTAATTATAAAATAAACTTACTTTTAAGTAGCGTTAAGGGGTTACCCATATAGCCCTTAACACAGAATATATTCCCATAGTCTATACAGTACCGTAATCTCCCCCGTACTGGGCGTCGTCAGAGGGCACTCCATAGGTATGGTACAAAATCAAAATCGTATAAGGCGCGCTAGGGTAGGTGACACGGCACAAGTAGGCAATGCCAGGGTAGATATACCAATTGCTACTCGGGCTGATGGTAACGCATAGCCGCAGCTACCGCCCACCTCGAACTAACACCCCCAAATCAAAGAAATCAATAGTGGCCACCGAAACAATCCAAAGTCAGAGTATAGTATCGAAGGAGTGCGTTCGATCAAAGGAATGACCTCATTGGCCCAAGAATCGCTCCTGTTTTAGCCACCTTATGCCAACTCACGGGAGTTGGGTCCACGTATTTACCTTACAGGAAACGTCGCCACCAACCTACTTCATTCTGGAATCTCCACCGCGTACACGGTTAGTCAAAGTGGTTTTCGGTATCGACAGAGAGTATGTCCATATCTGATCCCGGTCTCTTTGCTAACCCATTGTTATTATAACACCGCGGTCATTTAAAAATAGTTTATACTTTAAAACCAGAATAAAAATTTCCATTTCAAACTATGAATACGATATCATTTTGAAACCCAAAACAATATGATATCATTTTATCCAAACATATTTCTTTTCCAAAATCATACTGCTTTAAAAAAAATTATAATATCTGGAAACCAAACATTTGAATTATACTTTCAAAACATAATATTTCGGAATTCATACTTTTAAAAACCATAACTTCTAAAACTTGAATGGTTTGGATATTCAACGAATGTAAAATAGATGGTTTAACTTTAAGGTTACTTTGTAAAGAAAATAATTTCCATGGCTTTACACATATATTCCTTTAATTAAAATCTTAACCATAAATTTAAATATCACTTACAAGTTCCAAAACCACTTCAATATCCATATATATATCCAATTGGAGTATTAATATTTCAAAACTAAGTTGGAATTTATTCTTTCCACAAATTAAATGCTATATTATTTAGTCTTGAATATTCACATAAAATCCATAAATAAAACTCAAATTTCTAGCAATTAAATATTTCTCAAATTTAATTTTACGAGAATATTCATTTTAAATTTATCTTGGAAAAAATCCAGTTATAAATATCATACCTTAAAATTTTCCAAACTTAAACATATAATATGAGTTATCAAATTCCATTTCTCAATTTTCCCATTTTTATTTAATAGATTTATACACAGCTTAAATTCAAAATTTTTAACTTCATATGTATATATATAGAAGAATAACATTTATAAAATATCAAAATTAAAAAAATTTATAAACCGTATCCCATCCAAACCATAGAAATCACTTTAAAATAATTTATATATAGACCACGGTGCCTGTATAAAATTTTCTATCCTATGGTCAAGTGATACGGATATTTATCATTTTAATCCGCAATTTAAAAATAAAATTTTGCGGTTGTATATCATTTCAAACCACAATCCCGAATGAAACGAAAAGTGCATGATAACTTGCAGTTTAATGATATAAAATAAAACATCCATTCATCAACATCATCCATCATCCAAATCACAATCATCATCCAATAATAATTCAATATCAATATATATCTGATAATATATAACAGGTAATAACTGGCAGTTATCTTCAAAAATGAATTAAATCAACTACTAAACTAACAGTTTATTTTAGTAATAAATTTTATAACTGTTTACTAGCAGTTCCTATGCAAATAAATAAATTCTAACTGTCAATTAATATGCAATAAATAAAATAAATTAACAGTTAAATTAAATAACGCGATTTAGCAAATATGATGAACAAAACATGCCAAACAGTTATAAATAAATTTCTACTCATATCTAAATTAAATTTAACAAACATAAAAACTTTTAGAAGTTGTGAGTGGGTTAAAACACTCACCTTTGGGATTTAAATTGAATTCAATCCAATTTAAACCCAAAATTTCGACGGTCTCCAAATTGGTCCAAACCAGCGTCAACAGATCCGAAATTAAATTACGATCCTAACAAAAAAAAATTCACGTAAAACGGACCACGTATGCTCAAGTTATTCGTTTAAACTGGTTGAAATCTAAATTAAATAAAAATAATAAAAAAAACACTCACCTTCTCAAAATATCACGCCACGTCACCCACGCGTTTGCAGGCAGCGAAAACCTAGTTCCTCCGTCCCTCTTGTTCGAACGTAAGGTACAGCCGCCACCCTGAGGCCATTTTCGCGCCCACTACACCCATCATCACCTCGATCAGACCACGCCTCCTCGTTCCCCTCTCTGAGCTGCACCTTCACCTTTAATCCCTCGGGTTCCGCCGCCTCCAACGCCCCATAGGCCGAGAACGAACGACGGCCGTTCCCCTTCAATTTCGAGCGCATCCAAACTCCGATGAACCCAAGTAGCCTCATGGATCTGCTCTGCTCGACGACCTCTACGAAACCATACTTCCCGATCGAGCCATCGCTGAAGATCTACCGTTGAAATCACCAAATATCAAAACGAACGGCCGAGCTTGATTTGCAATTACAGGCCAAACTATGATTCGAATCAAAGAACGAATTGTACCACCAGATTACGCATCTCGAGAACATCGACATATATTTTTATGGAATTTTTCTGGAGATTTTGAAATTTCATTTGAATTTTTGAATCGAAATAGATCTAGGTTTGCACCCATTTGAGGAGGAGAAGGAGTTGAAGAAAAGAGCGTACAGACAAATGATAGAAGATGAAGGCTAGGGTTTATCACATCATATATATAGACAAATAGTAGTACGCTAGGTGGTACGAATATACGAACGTGCTAAACGGTAGTTGGCCCAAAAAGCCCGTTCTAACCCCGGAACGAAATTTGTTAAACCCATATATCCAGATAGGTATTTTAAAATATTCTGAACGCGATGGAAAAAGTTTCACGTCCAAATTCGATCGTATGAAGAAGTTATGCTTAAAACAAAATTTCTAAATTGATTTCAAATTGATTTTTAATTAAATTGATTTCAAGGCGTTTCGCGTCTGTACGATCAAACGACAGGTCTGATCGATACGAAACTTGAAACCCTACAATAATTCACCAATACGGATCCGATGAAACTGATTTCGTCGAAATCCGAGTCCGTGGCCAAAATGGCTATTTTATAAAAATTAAATAAATAGGCAAATAAATTAATTAAATTCAATCTTTAAAATTTCGACTTTAAAATTTGAAATTTTATCACTTTTATATTTTCAATTTAGTTACAACAATTTAAACAAACCCAGATATCACTGTCAAGTAAATAAATTTATAAATTTCAGTGTTTGAATTCAATTACGGTAAATTCAGATATTGTAAATTCAAATTCCCAAGAATTTACTTAAATTTAACTTTGACTATGACCTTATAGTTTACTGCGTATTATTACGTCAATTTATATAACTTTACGTTTATTTCAAATCTACCAATTATAACCAAATAAAACCTTTCAATTGTTTTTCATTAATAGGTATTTCAATAAATTAGTTAGTATTCGCCTTGCATAATATTTAATTCTAACCGCTGCAATAATTAAGCTTTATTTTAAATTGGATTTAGATGGAAGGATTGGTTTGCCTTTCCTTAACTACTATATTCAAAATTCTGCTTTTCTTTGTATTACTACTATTTCCATTTACATATTAAAAATAATTAGAATCTCAAATAAGCTTATTAAAATAGGTTTCATTCTTTTAAATTAACTTATGAAACAAATATGCATTTAAGTTGCTAATTACATTTACTCTTTACAATTACAGTTCTTACCCACATAAATGAGACAATCAATTTCATCTAAGTGAAATTGTCTTCAAATATTTTGATAACTTTATTTCCATGCCCTAAAATATAACGACTGTTAAATAAAATCTTAACATTATTTACAATTATTACCTTAATTATTATTAATGAAATAAAAAAATTTAAAATTATGGTAACTGATCCAAACTTCAAATTAACAAACTACCACAATAGGCAACGTACAGTTACTAATTGATTTATATTTATTAAAAATTTAATTTCAATCTTAATTATCAATAAGTAACGTACCATAAATATTATCGTTACCCTTATATATTCAAATTCTCTTACAACCCTCATTGACAACAATGTTGCCATAGATATAGATTTAATTAAATAAATAGATGAATGGATAAAAGTTTGTAATTATCACAAATGCCAAATATATATGCATAAATTACTACTTATTATTATAAATTCATCTATTAATTTACTAGTTGCCTTTTGTCATCTTATTTCCTATTTGCTACCAAACTTCCTACTTAGTTATAGTTTATCAATATATACATATCTAGGCAAATCAAGTTCTTGTCCTTTCTGTTATTTCAATTAAATCGGGTATGCACAAATAAATTGTTTATTAACTTGTTCTTACAAAATTATTTACATACATTCAGATATACCAAATTTAATGCATTGATTTTCATTTATAAATTAAAGGTTTTCCTTTAAAAGCTTTTATTACTAACCATACTCCAACCTCTACAGGACATTGATTTAATTCAATTTACTATCAAATATTATTAATCCATTAAATAAATTCACACTTACCCTTGTTTTCCTATATTCTCCCCTTAGCCTAGTATAACCATTTACATCATTTTAATTTATTCGCCATTTTATATCAACAGTTAATACTTAGCTTAAATTTCTAAGGTTTCATTTCTTTTTCAACGTATGCTTCATTATAAATTATAAAACTTTACTTCTTTCTAAATTAAATTATCAAACCTTATTAAACTGACCAATTAAATTAACGAAAATTTCGGGTCGTTACACTCTCCCCCACTCAAAACTTTTCGTCCCCGAAAAGGAAAAAGAAGGGAGAAAGATGAATAATAAAAAAAACAGTACATCTTATTTCAAATATTAACTTATAAACAATAATTTACTAAATTTATTACCTTAAATAAAATATACCCGTTTTATAATCATTATATCTTTTTATACTTAGATAAATAAAGTTTGGAAAGCATTTTCAAATAATCCCTAAGTGGTTTCAATCACTAACAACAAATCAATCCAACAACTATCCATTTCAACAAACAGCATACACAACAAATATAAAACAACCATATAATCAAACAAACAAATAGTTGTTCGGGTTCAAACTTGAAATGGTATGGAATGAAAAATAGCTATCCAGTGCATCATTTACTCAACAGTCTTAGATGGGACAAAAATAGCTTATTTATTCATCCTACAACTTCAAATTTCCTTACCCAGCCAACCATAAAGCAAACAATATCGATTTAAACCAACAAATCAATTTAACCTATAAAAATTCATTACATACTTTAGTTGCTTGATTTCCTTTCTTTTATACAAACCGCATAAATTTTCCTTTATATACCACATAAATTATCCTTTTAAAATTTACATTTATTTCTAACAACTTTTAACTTTTATTTCCTCATTCAGTGGTTGTTTTCTTTATTTCTACTTATTACTTTCAATTATTCATTTTCATTTATTCAGGTTATGTAAGTTTCCCTTTTATTTGTATTGCATTTAATGCACTGCTTAAATTTCAATCTTTTAGATGATGCTTACATTTCTATTTTATTTAATTACAGTATCCCTTTTTAATTACTCTTAAATTCTTAACCTTATAACTCCATTCTTATAAATAAAGGATTTTATTAAATTATTACCTAGGGTTTACAGTCATTTATTTGTCCCTTACTTCCTATTATATTAACTAGTAGCATGTAATTCATACTTAAGTTTATAACTCTACACATCAATCCTTATTTATTAAAGAATTTCATTTCATTTACTTAAGCTTAAAATCACCTATTTAGAATTCTTACCTTTAATTTTAGTATAATTTCAATCATAACTTAAGTTTATACCATTAAATTTTCATTTAATATAGCAAATTTATTGAATACTTCATTATTTCCAAAAATTTTACTTGTATAATATTCTATTCCAATCTCTTTTCTAACATTTCAACTTTTTATACTTGGTAAGTTATTTATGTTAAAGAAAATGCAAAAGAACTTATACAAGTTTTATCTCATCTTTTAATTAAATTTAATGTTCAACAATATTACTCTTTGTCTCATATGTTAAAAATTTCAAATTGCCCTCTATAACTTTGCATTTATTCTCTTACCTAAATTAGAGGTTTCAATTCATTAATTACTTACCCTTTATTTCACTAAAATAATTTAAACCATTAAGAAATGGAAATTTAAGATTAAATACCGGGTCAAATTTCAAATTATTTTAAAAATAATAGATAAATAATTTCTTACAACTTTTATATCTCAATTATATTTAAAACAATTAAAATTTTAGATAATTTCAAAATAAATCTGTAGTAGAATTTACTACAGTGGCCTTTCCCCTTTGAAACTCGAAAATGAAAGTCGATGATGCGGCCGCCATCACCGAAATTATTTTCCAGCGACAGTGAGGAAAGTACAAAATTTATTTTCTCCAAAATCTTCTTTTAAACAATTCCTCCGAATTATACTAGATATTTATATAAGAAAATATTTATAAACCAAATCATTATACTTCGTAAATCCTTTGAAAGCAGATTTTCAAAAATCCCGGACTCAAGTTCTAAATCTCCAATTTGATTTATTATAATTTCAACTTAGCTTCAATTATTCTAAATATTTTTATTACCTAACACCCAATCTATAGCAACCAAATATATATATCTTTATAAAATATTTTTATATATAGAAAATATAATAGGCAAAGTTATTTCATTCACCTATATTAAAACAGATATTATGTCGGTCTGTCCTATTAAGTGTTTAGAAATCCCTACTGATGTCATAGCGTCCCATGCACCAACCAGAATTTATAAATACGAAACGGAACAGATTAACACAATATAAAAACCTTTTTATAACACTAACAAATACGCTCTCTCATATATATACACTCAGCGACTCCCATAGGGTATTACTACCCTATTAGTAAAGAGTCAAACCCCACAAAGCTAAGGTTTATCGCTAAACCAAAGCTCTGATACCAGATGTAACATCCCGCCTTTTCGCAAAATTTAAACAGACACACGTGCCAATTCAAACCATACGGAAGGGCGGATTGTTATGGGGTAAATAAGAAAACAGAGAAGAAATAAAACAAAATAGAATCTCACAGCGGAAGGATAAAATATAATAATAAAATATACAGTTTATAAAACTGTTTATAAAACATTTGATTCTTCTTTATACAATTAAATATCAGAGTTCACATACCAATAATATCAATGCAGCGGAATACAGTGTGAGTGTAGTGCAATACTATAAATAATGATAATACAAATCTTCGTCTTCGTCCTCCAGATCTAAATCTTCAAATCCTGAAACGCTCGGACTGACCCGAGCGAATTTGAAAAGAAAAAACACTCGAGTCAGAACTAAAAGATCTTATGTAAGTTAAATTTACAGAAATAAATATGAGTGCAGTAACTCAAAAGATGCTCGGGATTTACATCTCCTAAGGATCCGTTAAACTATTTACTATATAGTATATTGCGCTATTATAATAGTGTCTAATTATAAAATAAACTTACTTTTAAGTAGCGTTAAGGGGTTACCCATATAGCCCTTAACACAGAATATATTCCCATAGTCTATACAGTACCGTAATCTCCCCCGTACTGGGCGTCGTCAGAGGGCACTCCATAGGTATGGTACAAAATCAAAATCGTATAAGGCGCGCTAGGGTAGGTGACACGGCACAAGTAGGCAATGCCAGGGTAGATATACCAATTGCTACTCGGGCTGATGGTAACGCATAGCCGCAGCTACCGCCCACCTCGAACTAACACCCCCAAATCAAAGAAATCAATAGTGGCCACCGAAACAATCCAAAGTCAGAGTATAGTATCGAAGGAGTGCGTTCGATCAGAGGAATGACCTCATTGGCCCAAGAATCGCTCCTGTTTTAGCCACCTTATGCCAACTCACGGGAGTTGGGTCCACGTATTTACCTTACAGGAAACGTCGCCACCAACCTACTTCATTCTGGAATCTCCACCGCGTACACGGTTAGTCAAAGTGGTTTTCGGTATCGACAGAGAGTATGTCCATATCTGATCCCGGTCTCTTTGCTAACCCATTGTTATTATAACACCGCGGTCATTTAAAAATAGTTTATACTTTAAAACCAGAATAAAAATTTCCATTTCAAACTATGAATACGATATCATTTTGAAACCCAAAACAATATGATATCATTTTATCCAAACATATTTCTTTTCCAAAATCATACTGCTTTAAAAAAAATTATAATATCTGGAAACCAAACATTTGAATTATACTTTCAAAACATAATATTTCGGAATTCATACTTTTAAAAACCATAACTTCTAAAACTTGAATGGTTTGGATATTCAACGAATGTAAAATAGATGGTTTAACTTTAAGGTTACTTTGTAAAGAAAATAATTTCCATGGCTTTACACATATATTCCTTTAATTAAAATCTTAACCATAAATTTAAATATCACTTACAAGTTCCAAAACCACTTCAATATCCATATATATATCCAATTGGAGTATTAATATTTCAAAACTAAGTTGGAATTTATTCTTTCCACAAATTAAATGCTATATTATTTAGTCTTGAATATTCACATAAAATCCATAAATAAAACTCAAATTTCTAGCAATTAAATATTTCTCAAATTTAATTTTACGAGAATATTCATTTTAAATTTATCTTGGAAAAAATCCAGTTATAAATATCATACCTTAAAATTTTCCAAACTTAAACATATAATATGAGTTATCAAATTCCATTTCTCAATTTTCCCATTTTTATTTAATAGATTTATACACAGCTTAAATTCAAAATTTTTAACTTCATATGTATATATATAGAAGAATAACATTTATAAAATATCAAAATTAAAAAAATTTATAAACCGTATCCCATCCAAACCATAGAAATCACTTTAAAATAATTTATATATAGACCACGGTGCCTGTATAAAATTTTCTATCCTATGGTCAAGTGATACGGATATTTATCATTTTAATCCGCAATTTAAAAATAAAATTTTGCGGTTGTATATCATTTCAAACCACAATCCCGAATGAAACGAAAAGTGCATGATAACTTGCAGTTTAATGATATAAAATAAAACATCCATTCATCAACATCATCCATCATCCAAATCACAATCATCATCCAATAATAATTCAATATCAATATATATCTGATAATATATAACAGGTAATAACTGGCAGTTATCTTCAAAAATGAATTAAATCAACTACTAAACTAACAGTTTATTTTAGTAATAAATTTTATAACTGTTTACTAGCAGTTCCTATGCAAATAAATAAATTCTAACTGTCAATTAATATGCAATAAATAAAATAAATTAACAGTTAAATTAAATAACGCGATTTAGCAAATATGATGAACAAAACATGCCAAACAGTTATAAATAAATTTCTACTCATATCTAAATTAAATTTAACAAACATAAAAACTTTTAGAAGTTGTGAGTGGGTTAAAACACTCACCTTTGGGATTTAAATTGAATTCAATCCAATTTAAACCCAAAATTTCGACGGTCTCCAAATTGGTCCAAACCAGCGTCAACAGATCCGAAATTAAATTACGATCCTAACAAAAAAAAATTCACGTAAAACGGACCACGTATGCTCAAGTTATTCGTTTAAACTGGTTGAAATCTAAATTAAATAAAAATAATAAAAAAAACACTCACCTTCTCAAAATATCACGCCACGTCACCCACGCGTTTGCAGGCAGCGAAAACCTAGTTCCTCCGTCCCTCTTGTTCGAACGTAAGGTACAGCCGCCACCCTGAGGCCATTTTCGCGCCCACTACACCCATCATCACCTCGATCAGACCACGCCTCCTCGTTCCCCTCTCTGAGCTGCACCTTCACCTTTAATCCCTCGGGTTCCGCCGCCTCCAACGCCCCATAGGCCGAGAACGAACGACGGCCGTTCCCCTTCAATTTCGAGCGCATCCAAACTCCGATGAACCCAAGTAGCCTCATGGATCTGCTCTGCTCGACGACCTCTACGAAACCATACTTCCCGATCGAGCCATCGCTGAAGATCTACCGTTGAAATCACCAAATATCAAAACGAACGGCCGAGCTTGATTTGCAATTACAGGCCAAACTATGATTCGAATCAAAGAACGAATTGTACCACCAGATTACGCATCTCGAGAACATCGACATATATTTTTATGGAATTTTTCTGGAGATTTTGAAATTTCATTTGAATTTTTGAATCGAAATAGATCTAGGTTTGCACCCATTTGAGGAGGAGAAGGAGTTGAAGAAAAGAGCGTACAGACAAATGATAGAAGATGAAGGCTAGGGTTTATCACATCATATATATAGACAAATAGTAGTACGCTAGGTGGTACGAATATACGAACGTGCTAAACGGTAGTTGGCCCAAAAAGCCCGTTCTAACCCCGGAACGAAATTTGTTAAACCCATATATCCAGATAGGTATTTTAAAATATTCTGAACGCGATGGAAAAAGTTTCACGTCCAAATTCGATCGTATGAAGAAGTTATGCTTAAAACAAAATTTCCAAATTGATTTCAAATTGATTTTTAATTAAATTGATTTCAAGGCGTTTCGCGTCTGTACGATCAAACGACAGGTCTGATCGATACGAAACTTGAAACCCTACAATAATTCACCAATACGGATCCGATGAAACTGATTTCGTCGAAATCCGAGTCCGTGGCCAAAATGGCTATTTTATAAAAATTAAATAAATAGGCAAATAAATTAATTAAATTCAATCTTTAAAATTTCGACTTTAAAATTTGAAATTTTATCACTTTTATATTTTCAATTTAGTTACAACAATTTAAACAAACCCAGATATCACTGTCAAGTAAATAAATTTATAAATTTCAGTGTTTGAATTCAATTACGGTAAATTCAGATATTGTAAATTCAAATTCCCAAGAATTTACTTAAATTTAACTTTGACTATGACCTTATAGTTTACTGCGTATTATTACGTCAATTTATATAACTTTACGTTTATTTCAAATCTACCAATTATAACCAAATAAAACCTTTCAATTGTTTTTCATTAATAGGTATTTCAATAAATTAGTTAGTATTCGCCTTGCATAATATTTAATTCTAACCGCTGCAATAATTAAGCTTTATTTTAAATTGGATTTAGATGGAAGGATTGGTTTGCCTTTCCTTAACTACTATATTCAAAATTCTGCCTTTCTTTGTATTACTACTATTTCCATTTACATATTAAAAATAATTAGAATCTCAAATAAGCTTATTAAAATAGGTTTCATTCTTTTAAATTAACTTATGAAACAAATATGCATTTAAGTTGCTAATTACATTTACTCTTTACAATTACAGTTCTTACCCACATAAATGAGACAATCAATTTCATCTAAGTGAAATTGTCTTCAAATATTTTGATAACTTTATTTCCATGCCCTAAAATATAACGACTGTTAAATAAAATCTTAACATTATTTACAATTATTACCTTAATTATTATTAATGAAATAAAAAAATTTAAAATTATGGTAACTGATCCAAACTTCAAATTAACAAACTACCACAATAGGCAACGTACAGTTACTAATTGATTTATATTTATTAAAAATTTAATTTCAATCTTAATTATCAATAAGTAACGTACCATAAATATTATCGTTACCCTTATATATTCAAATTCTCTTACAACCCTCATTGACAACAATGTTGCCATAGATATAGATTTAATTAAATAAATAGATGAATGGATAAAAGTTTGTAATTATCACAAATGCCAAATATATATGCATAAATTACTACTTATTATTATAAATTCATCTATTAATTTACTAGTTGCCTTTTGTCATCTTATTTCCTATTTACTACCAAACTTCCTACTTAGTTATAGTTTATCAATATATACATATCTAGGCAAATCAAGTTCTTGTCCTTTCTGTTATTTCAATTAAATCGGGTATGCACAAATAAATTGTTTATTAACTTGTTCTTACAAAATTATTTACATACATTCAGATATACCAAATTTAATGCATTGATTTTCATTTATAAATTAAAGGTTTTCCTTTAAAAGCTTTTATTACTAACCATACTCCAACCTCTACAGGACATTGATTTAATTCAATTTACTATCAAATATTATTAATCCATTAAATAAATTCACACTTACCCTTGTTTTCCTATATTCTCCCCTTAGCCTAGTATAACCATTTACATCATTTTAATTTATTCGCCATTTTATATCAACAGTTAATACTTAGCTTAAATTTCTAAGGTTTCATTTCTTTTTCAACGTATGCTTCATTATAAATTATAAAACTTTACTTCTTTCTAAATTAAATTATCAAACCTTATTAAACTGACCAATTAAATTAACGAAAATTTCGGGTCGTTACACTCTCCCCCACTCAAAACTTTTCGTCCCCGAAAAGGAAAAAGAAGGGAGAAAGATGAATAATAAAAAAAACAGTACATCTTATTTCAAATATTAACTTATAAACAATAATTTACTAAATTTATTACCTTAAATAAAATATACCCGTTTTATAATCATTATATCTTTTTATACTTAGATAAATAAAGTTTGGAAAGCATTTTCAAATAATCCCTAAGTGGTTTCAATCACTAACAACAAATCAATCCAACAACTATCCATTTCAACAAACAGCATACACAACAAATATAAAACAACCATATAATCAAACAAACAAATAGTTGTTCGGGTTCAAACTTGAAATGGTATGGAATGAAAAATAGTTATCCAGTGCATCATTTACTCAACAGTCTTAGATGGGACAAAAATAGCTTATTTATTCATCCTACAACTTCAAATTTCCTTACCCAGCCAACCATAAAGCAAACAATATCGATTTAAACCAACAAATCAATTTAACCTATAAAAATTCATTACATATTTTAGTTGCTTGATTTCCTTTCTTTTATACAAACCGCATAAATTTTCCTTTATATACCACATAAATTATCCTTTTAAAATTTACATTTATTTCTAACAACTTTTAACTTTTATTTCCTCATTCAGTGGTTGTTTTCTTTATTTCTACTTATTACTTTCAATTATTCATTTTCATTTATTCAGGTTATGTAAGTTTCCCTTTTATTTGTATTGCATTTAATGCACTGCTTAAATTTCAATCTTTTAGATGATGCTTACATTTCTATTTTATTTAATTACAGTATCCCTTTTTAATTACTCTTAAATTCTTAACCTTATAACTCCATTCTTATAAATAAAGGATTTTATTAAATTATTACCTAGGGTTTACAGTCATTTATTTGTCCCTTACTTCCTATTATATTAACTAGTAGCATGTAATTCATACTTAAGTTTATAACTCTACACATCAATCCTTATTTATTAAAGAATTTCATTTCATTTACTTAAGCTTAAAATCACCTATTTAGAATTCTTACCTTTAATTTTAGTATAATTTCAATCATAACTTAAGTTTATACCATTAAATTTTCATTTAATATAGCAAATTTATTGAATACTTCATTATTTCCAAAAATTTTACTTGTATAATATTCTATTCCAATCTCTTTTCTAACATTTCAACTTTTTATACTTGGTAAGTTATTTATGTTAAAGAAAATGCAAAAGAACTTATACAAGTTTTATCTCATCTTTTAATTAAATTTAATGTTCAACAATATTACTCTTTGTCTCATATGTTAAAAATTTCAAATTGCCCTCTATAACTTTGCATTTATTCTCTTACCTAAATTAGAGGTTTCAATTCATTAATTACTTACCCTTTATTTCACTAAAATAATTTAAACCATTAAGAAATGGAAATTTAAGATTAAATACCGGGTCAAATTTCAAATTATTTTAAAAATAATAGATAAATAATTTCTTACAACTTTTATATCTCAATTATATTTAAAACAATTAAAATTTTAGATAATTTCAAAATAAATCTGTAGTAGAATTTACTACAGTGGCCTTTCCCCTTTGAAACTCGAAAATGAAAGTCGATGATGCGGCCGCCATCACCGAAATTATTTTCCAGCGACAGAGAGGAAAGTACAAAATTTATTTTCTCCAAAATCTTCTTTTAAACAATTCCTCCGAATTATACTAGATATTTATATAAGAAAATATTTATAAACCAAATCATTATACTTCGTAAATCCTTTGAAAGCAGATTTTCAAAAATCCCGGACTCAAGTTCTAAATCTCCAATTTGATTTATTATAATTTCAACTTAGCTTCAATTATTCTAAATATTTTTATTACCTAACACCCAATCTATAGCAACCAAATATATATATCTTTATAAAATATTTTTATATATAGAAAATATAACAGGCAAAGTTATTTCATTCACCTATATTAAAACAGATATTATGTCGGTCTGTCCTATTAAGTGTTTAGAAATCCCTACTGATGTCATAGCGTCCCATGCACCAACCAGAATTTATAAATACGAAACGGAACAGATTAACACAATATAAAAACCTTTTTATAACACTAACAAATACGCTCTCTCATATATATACACTCAGCGACTCCCATAGGGTATTACTACCCTATTAGTAAAGAGTCAAACCCCACAAAGCTAAGGTTTATCGCTAAACCAAAGCTCTAATACCAGATGTAACATCCCGCCTTTTCGCAAAATTTAAACAGACACACGTGCCAATTCAAACCATACGGAAGGGCAGATTGTTATGGGGTAAATAAGAAAACAGAGAAGAAATAAAACAAAATAGAATCTCACAGCGGAAGGATAAAATATAATAATAAAATATACAGTTTATAAAACTGTTTACAAAACATTTGATTCTTCTTTATACAATTAAATATCAGAGTCCACATACCAATAATATCAATGCAGCGGAATACAGTGTGAGTGTAGTGCAATACTATAAATAATAATAATACAAATCTTCGTCTTCGTCCTCCAGATCTAAATCTTCAAATCCTGAAACGCTCGGACTGACCGGAGCGAATTTGAAAAGAAAAAACACTCGAGTCAGAACTAAAAGATCTTATGTAAGTTAAATTTACAGAAATAAATATGAGTGCAGTAACTCAAAAGATGCTCGGCATTTACATCTCCTAAGGATCCGTTAAACTATTTACTATATAGTATATTGCGCTATTATAATAGTGTCTAATTATAAAATAAACTTACTTTTAATTAGCGTTAAGGGGTTACCCATATAGCCCTTAACACAGAATATATTCTCATAGTCTATACAGTACCGTAATCTCCCCCGTACTGGGCGTCGTCAGAGGGCACTCCATAGGTATGCTACAAAACCAAAATCGTATAAGGCGCGCTAGGATAGGTGACACGGCACAAGTAGGCAATGCCAGAGTAGATATACCAATTGCTACTCGGGCTGATGGTAACGCATAGCCGCAGCTACCGCCCACCTCGAACTAACACCCCCAAATCAAAGAAATCAATAGTGGCCACCGAAACAATCCAAAGTCAGAGTATAGTATCGAAGGAGTGCGTTCGATCAGAGGAATGACCTCATTGGCCCGAGAATCGCTCCTGTTTTAGCCACCTTATGCCAACTCACGGGAGTTGGGTCCACGTATTTACCTTACAGGAAACGTCGCCACCAACCTACTTCATTCTGGAATCTGCACCGCGTACACGGTTAGTCAAAGTGGTTTTCGGTATCGACAGAGAGTATGTCCATATCCGATCCCGGTCTCTTTGCTAACCCATTGTTATTATAACACCGCGGTCATTTAAAAATAGTTTATACTTTAAAACCAGAATAAAAATTTCCATTTCAAACTATGAATACGTTATCATTTTGAAACCCAAAACAATATGATATCATTTTATCCAAACATATTTCTTTTCCAAAATCATACTGCTTTAAAAAAAATTATAATATCTGGAAACCAAACATTTAAATTATACTTTCAAAACATAATATTTCGGAATTCATACTTTTAAAAACCATAACTTCTAAAACTTGAATGGTTTGGATATTCAACGAATGTAAAATAAATGGTTTAACTTTAAGGTTACTTTGTAAATAAAATAATTTCCATGGCTTTACACATATATTCCTTTAATTAAAATCTTAACCATAAATTTAAATATCACTTACAAGTTCCAAAACCACTTCAATATCCATATATATATCCAATTGGAGTATTAATATTTCAAAACTAAGTTGGAATTTATTCTTTCCACAAATTAAATTCTATATTATTTAGTCTTGAATATTCACATAAAATCCATAAATAAAACTCAAATTTCTAGCAATTAAATATTTCTCAAATTTAATTTTACGAGAATATTCATTTTAAATTTATCTTGGAAAAAATCCAGTTATAAATATCATACCTTAAAATTTTCCAAACTTAAACATATAATATGAATTATCAAATTCTATTTCTTAATTTTCCCATTTTTATTTAATAGATTTATACACAGCTTAAATTCAAAAATTTTAACTTCATATGTATATATATAGAAGAATAACATTTATAAAATATCAAAATTAAAAAATTTTATAAACCGTATCCCATCCAAACCATAGAAATCACTTTAAAATAATTTATATATAGACCACGGTGCCTGTATAAAATTTTCTATCCTATGGTCAAGTGATACGGATATTTATCATTTCAATCCGCAATTTAAAAATAAAATTTTGCGGTTGTATATCATTTCAAACCACAATCCCGAATGAAACGAAAAGTGCATGATAACTTGCAGTTTAATGATATAAAATAAAACATCCATTCATCAACATCATCCATCATCCAAATCACAATCATCATCCAATAATAATTCAATATCAATATATATCTGATAATATATAACAGGTAATAACTGGCAGTTATCTTCAAAAATGAATTAAATCAACTATTAAACTAACAGTTTATTTTAGTAATAAATTTTATAACTGTTTACTAGCAGTTCCTATGCAAATAAATAAATTCTAACTGTCAATTAATATGCAATAAATAAAATAAATTAACAGTTAAATTAAATAACGCGATTTAGCAAATATGATGAACAAAACATGCCAAACAGTTATAAATAAATTTCTACTCATATCTAAATTAAATTTAACAAACATAAAAACTTTTAGAAGTTGTGAGTGGGTTAAAACACCCACCTTTGGGATTTAAATTGAATTCAATCCAATTTAAACCCAAAATTTCGACGGTCTCCAAATTGGTCCAAACCAGCGTCAACAGATCCGAAATTAAATTACGATCCTAACAAAAAAAAATTCACGTAAAACGGACCACGTATGCTCAAGTTATTCGTTTTAAACTGGTTGAAATCTAAATTAAATAAAAATAATAAAAAAAAACACTCACCTTCTCAAAATATCACGCCACGTCACCCACGCGTTTGCAGGCAGCGAAAACCTAGTTCCTCCGTCCCTCTTGTTCGAACGTAAGGTACAGCCGCCACCCTGAGGCCATTTTCGCGCCCACTACACCCATCATCACCTCGATCAGACCACGCCTCCTCGTTCCCCTCTCCGAGCCGCACCTTCACCTTCAATCCCTCGGGTTCCGCCGCCTCCAACGCCCCATAGGCCGAGAACGAACGACGGTCGTTCCCCTTCAATTTCGAGCGCATCCAAACTCCGATGAACCCTAGTAGCCTCATGGATCTGCTCTGCTCGACGACCTCTACGAAACCATACTTCCCGATCGAGCCATGCTGAAGATCTACCGTTGAAATCACCAAATATCAAAACGAACGGCCGAGCTTGATTTGCAATTACAGGCCAAACTATGATTCGAATCAAAGAACGAATTGTACCACCAGATTACGCATCTCGAGAACATCGACATGTATTTTTCTGGAATTTTTCTGGAGATTCTGAAATTTCATTTGAATTTTTGAATCGAAATAGATCTAGGTTTGCACCCATTTGAGGGGGAGAAGGAGTTGAAGAAAAGAGCGTACAGACAAATGATAGAAGATGGAGGCTAGGGTTTATCACATCATATATATAGACAAATAGTAGTAGGCTAGGTGGGTACGAATATACGAACGTGCTAAACGGTAGTTGGCCCAAAAAGCCCGTTCTAACCCCGGAACGAAATTTGTTAAACCCATATATCCAGATAGGTATTTTAAAATATTCTGAACGCGATGGAAAAAGTTTCACGTCCAAATTCGATCGTATGAAGAAGTTATGCTTAAAACAAAATTTCCAAATTGATTTCAAATTGATTTTTAATTAAATTGATTTCAAGGCGTTTCGCGTCCGTACGATCAAACGACAGGTCTGATCGATACGAAACTTGAAACCCTACGATAATTCACCGATACGGATCCGATGAAACTGGTTTCGTCGAAATCCGAGTCCGTGGCCAAAATGGCTATTTTATAAAAATTAAATAAATAGGCAAATAAATTAGTTAAATTCAATCTTTAAAATTTCGACTTTAAAATTTGAAATTTTATCACTTTTATATTTTCAATTTAGTTACAACAATTTAAACAAACCCAGATATCAATGTCAAGTAAATAAATTTATAAATTTCAGTGTTTGAATTCAATTACGGTAAATTCAGATATTGTAAATTCAAATTCCCAAGAATTTACTTAAATTTAACTTTGACTATGACCTTATAGTTTACTGCGTATTATTACGTCAATTTATATAACTTTACGTTTATTTCAAATCTACCAATTATAACCAAATAAAACCTTTCAATTGTTTTTCATTAATAGGTATTTCAATAAATTAGTTAGTATTCGCCTTGCATAATATTTAATTCTAACCGCTGCAATAATTAAGCTTTATTTTAAATTGGATTTAGATGGAAGGATTGGTTTGCCTTTCCTTAACTACTATATTCAAAATTCTGCCTTTCTTTGTATTACTACTATTTCCATTTACATATTAAAAATAATTAGAATCTCAAATAAGCTTATTAAAATAGGTTTCATTCTTTTAAATTAACTTATGAAACAAATATGCATTTAAGTTGCTAATTACATTTACTCTTTACAATTACAGTTCTTACCCACATAAATGAGACAATCAATTTCATCTAAGTGAAATTGTCTTCAAATATTTTGATAACTTTATTTCCATGCCCTAAAATATAACGACTGTTAAATAAAATCTTAACATTATTTACAATTATTACCTTAATTATTATTAATGAAATAAAAAAATTTAAAATTATGGTAACTGATCCAAACTTCAAATTAACAAACTACCACAATAGGCAACGTACAGTTACTAATTGATTTATATTTATTAAAAATTTAATTTCAATCTTAATTATCAATAAGTAACGTACCATAAATATTATCGTTACCCTTATATATTCAAATTCTCTTACAACCCTCATTGACAACAATGTTGCCATAGATATAGATTTAATTAAATAAATAGATGAATGGATAAAAGTTTGTAATTATCACAAATGCCAAATATATATGCATAAATTACTACTTATTATTATAAATTCATCTATTAATTTACTAGTTGCCTTTTGTCATCTTATTTCCTATTTACTACCAAACTTCCTACTTAGTTATAGTTTATCAATATATACATATCTAGGCAAATCAAGTTCTTGTCCTTTCTGTTATTTCAATTAAATCGGGTATGCACAAATAAATTGTTTATTAACTTATTCTTACAAAATTATTTACATACATTCAGATATACCAAATTTAATGCATTGATTTTCATTTATAAATTAAAGGTTTTCCTTTAAAAGCTTTTATTACTAACCATACTCCAACCTCTACAGGACATTGATTTAATTCAATTTACTATCAAATATTATTAATCCATTAAATAAATTCACACTTACCCTTGTTTTCCTATATTCTCCCCTTAGCCTAGTATAACCATTTACATCATTTTAATTTATTCGCCATTTTATATCAACAGTTAATACTTAGCTTAAATTTCTAAGGTTTCATTTCTTTTTCAACGTATGCTTCATTATAAATTATAAAACTTTACTTCTTTCTAAATTAAATTATCAAATCTTAGTAAACTGACCAATTAAATTAACGAAAATTTCGGGTCGTTACAGTATGTATATATGTATACTATGTATGTATGTATGTATACACACACACATGTGTATATATATAATATAACATTAACCAAAAATTATAAAATCATCTTATTAATTTAAATAAAATGAAGATTTTATTTAAAAGATAATTTAGAAATGTTCTAAATAAATTAGACTTCATAGGCCTACTAAAGATCCAAAATGTTATAAAAAAAATTCATTTGTTTCTTCCACTGCGGGTTGGCCCGGTTCCAACTATATCATTAATCTATAGAAAACTCTAGCTAATCCGTTCTGTAATTATTCCAAACAATCACATATACATACGGCAATATGTACACTAGTTTCAACGGATGTATCAATTTCACAATCTCGGCATATTTTGACTAGTAAAATTTAAGGATAAGTATTTGCTTACACGATTCATTTATGTTTTCAAGATAATGTATTGTTATAGATGCTCAAAACCAAGGTACATCGGATGATAGCATTTCGATGTCAATTTCAATTATCAAAATGATGAACATTAGAAACAGTGGTTCCTAGGATTTGTTCAAACCAAAGTGCTTGCAGCCATGCTCTTTGGATGAAAAACAAGAGTTGTTCTTGTTTGATGTTTTTTGGAATATTGTCAAAAATGGTATGTCGATGCTTCATTTGGCGAGCTTTATAAAGCGGATGATATAATGGGTGAGGAGAAGTTTGTCATCATTGCATAAACGGTCACACAAGCGTTGCATTGGTTTAAAAATTATAAGTAACAAAGTTTGAAGGCGGGAGATATTGACACGCGAAACAAGGGAGAAAACTAGTTGAAAATATCTGGTAGATCGATCAACAAACATGCGCCACTTGTGTGCTCCAAGAAATCAGTGGAACGAACCAATCCCTCAATTTTGACCTTTTAAACATTCAGGTTTATGATCAATGGAAGAGATCGAAGAGTCAAACCGATCGCATGGGATACCGACCATTTGGTCGATAGACCACCAGCGGCATCAAGGTAAAAATGTCTTATTTGTGAGTGTTTTTTACCATGTCATACACATTCGTTTTGGTTTTTCGTCTATGTGAACTCTTTATGATGATGATTTGAAGTATCTTGGAGGCAAGATTAAATGAGTGATGGCAGAAACAAGTTTAGGCAAAGTACACAGAATTGAGTTGCATAACGATCGTAAGCGATTACAATTGACTAGTTGACTTTTGAAATAAAGTTCTTATCATGCTGATCAATCTAAGTCTGAATGGCTGAGTGTCAAGCTTGATAAGATCCACAACGCTCCCTAATGATTGAGTTCTAGGTAAGTGTCGTTGCAGTGGGGATGTTCCAAATTAAGTTTGTACGAGGATTTACAAGTTATCATTGTTAAAATGGTTGACTATCGAAATCAAATCGTCGTGAAAAGATGCAATGACCCGTAAATTGTAGATGTTCAGATGATTGACTTCCAAAATCAAATCGCTGCAAGTTGTCTTCGAATGTAATACTTTCAAAATCAAATCTTCACATGATGATTCAGTAATTGTAATTATTCATCATCAAAAAGACGAGTTTCGAAATTGAACTGTCAAGTAAAGTAATAACCGACTCATGCTTGATCTAAATATCGTCAACATCGAATCGTCTAAGTGGCTCCCACCTGACCAACCAGGGCTGTAAACGGATCAGACCGAACTGGATGGAGGTGTGTCTATATCCTGTCGTAAATGAGATTCGAACGGACCGTATAATGTTTAAGTTTAAACATTGTTCTTACGAGCCGGATAACGAACGGACAATGTTCAGATAATAGAAAAACATCGAACATTTTCGAATGGAGATTTTTTCGTATATTTTTTATTGTCATAATTTATGTCCTAAACGAGAATCATACGGACACGAGCCCAACGTCTGACAACCTTGGACCGAGCTGGACGTCGGATAATTGTACGAAATTTACACCCCTATGACCAACCTACATAATAACTTATTCATGCTTGATCCATCCAAATATCGTCAACTTCGAATCATCTAAGTGGCTCCTACCTGACCTACCTACGCAATAACTGACACATGCTTGATGGTCATGTTGCATCCGGTATCTAACGGAGCAAGTGGCTCAAAGGACAATAAGTTGACCTAGCCGATCCCTTCTTGTAGGAGTTAAGAGTGCAGCAGCATAGAACATAGTCCATTGATGCACTAACGCATTAGTACCTTGTGCATGTTCACTATTTCTACATAGGTAGGCATACACTTGTATATGCATCTTTTATCCAACTAACTCTGAGATTGCAGGACTTTACTGTAAGTTTCTAGTTTCTACTTACGTGGTCAAACTGTGCACAACATGTATCACTTGATACCTGTGTTTTGTGCAACCTAAGTGGTGTAGATGGTAACATATTTCGTCCTGTCCTTTTCTGTTAAATCAAACAATACGTCTAAGCTCCATAAATTCAGCAATTCCACACTCTTCTTCAAACTTATGGCCCCGGCTTTTCCAGGCGAAAAAACAAATAAAAGAAAATTCAAACAAACTGTTTCACTTACAAGAGGAAACAATTAGTCAGCAGCAGCATAACACTCGGGCCCTACAATTTTTCCTAAAGCAACTCATTTTCTTTCCATTCCTTCAGTTACTCCATTATCCATTCAAACAAGAAAAAACAAACAAAACAACCAAAAGATGAAATCCAAAGAGTTTCAACCAAAAGTTACCGTCCAACAACTGAAAAACAATTCCTTAATCACCGTATTATTCAGTATAATAATCTTCTTCATCGGATTTTTCATCGGTACTATCACCAAATCTTCCAATATTTCATCATCACATCCACCTAAAATCGTGAAAAAATACATAGCAACCCCGTCATGCAACTTATCGAATCCTCCACACGATCTGTACAGCTTCAGAACTCAATGTTCAGTCGATCCAGTTCCACATGAACAAGTAATTACAAAAATCATCGGTTTTGTTTACAGCAATGAGTCCCCTTACTCCAAGTTTCAAACAAAGGAAGAAAGAAAAATTCGTAGAAAGAAGCCGATCAGAGGGTGGGGTTCGAGAAATCGAGTGTTTTATGATCTGATAGCGTCTGTGAGACCGAAAGTGATAATCGAGCTTGGCACCTTCCTTGGTGCCTCGGCTT
This sequence comes from Allium cepa, assembly GCA_030765085.1. Lineage (NCBI taxonomy): Eukaryota > Viridiplantae > Streptophyta > Magnoliopsida > Asparagales > Amaryllidaceae > Allium > Allium cepa. The sequence goes on along the minus strand of CM060940.1, from coordinate 816,458,303 downwards.
TGCATATGGCTTCGGTCAGCCGTAATCTTTCGCTGGAGTCTACGGTTATATTGTGTTTAGACGATTTTCGAGGTTGGCCGGGCTTTCAGAATAGGTTTCCATCCGAAGTTCCATCTTCCTATCAAGGTCAGGATGACTTTCTATGTGTATGTTACATTATTTCTTATTCTCGGATAAACGTAAGAAATTCTGAATAAAACATGCATTCGCCTCACAACATATACTTCATGCACTCTCATAAGAGTTTACCGCCACTTATTCGGCATCTCGGTACTTTGGCTAGATAAACTACTCAACTACCCTTTGGTGGTATATATGACAAACGTTCCTCTTTTTTAATGACTCAAGGTTTTTAAAATGGGACTTAAATCGTAAATAGTAAAGTTCAAATTCTAAATCAAAATTGCATTTATATCATGAACCATTGATTCAATAAATTCATACTTTAATGTACGTGCGCACGAGCACACACCTGTATAATGAAAAAACTTGTTTGTCAATGACCACTAGCTTAAGTGATAAAGCCTTTAGAATATTTTTGATATTTTAGATTTAAACTACCGAGACATCGGTGAGGCCTGGGATCATATCCCAACCAATTACCATTTAAAAATTTATAAAAAAAAAAGTTTTACGTAGGTTATTAAGTGGAATTAAATGTGTTAAACCAACAACCTTCTTACATACCAATAATTTACATTTTTTAAATTTTGATTTGATGACTGAGCTTCTAAATTTAATCCTAAAATTAATTTATCTTTCTCTTGTGTCATTTTTATTTTGTTTTCAAAACAATAAAATTTGCAACACATATTCAAATAAGTATCTAAATTTGTTTGAACTGGGAACTCCAATTGTAGTTGAGCGTTAACTCGGAATTTAAGAACTGAATCGTAATTAGAGAGATAGGATTCGAAACGGAATTTTCATTGTAAGAGTTTTGTAATCATTGGATGACTTATGATAGCATTAAAATATCATGAAACTAAAATACTCACTATTCTAAAGGTGATGTGATGATGTTACGTCAATTCATGTTGAACGTGATTGAAGCCGGTGAAAGCGACAGAGTGATGCCAATGCCGTTTTCTACAAGGTCTTCATTGGGGGCATTGTGTGATTTGGGTATATATGGAGATATGATCGAAGTTGATGCAGGGCATGATTTTCATTCAGCTTGGTCAGACATCAACATGGCATGGGCAGTACTTAGACCAGGAGGTGTATTATTTGGACATGATTACTTCACATCTGCAGAAAATAGAGGAGTTAGAAGAGCTGTAAATTTATTCGCCAAAGTTAAAGGGGTTAAAATCTTACCCAACGGCGAGCATTGGGTTCTTTCACCAAAGCCACTTGGCTAAAAAAAGAATTTGTAAAACGAATAAACTTGATGGCCTATGATCAAATTGATCACAAATTTTTATACCACTAATTAAAGTGATATCTATTCAGCATACTTACTACATTTTAACCAATATGCACATAGTCATTTGAAACAAAGATTTTAAGATTATGAGTCATTTATTATAGGAGCATCGTCTTCTTCTGGCTTCACATAAAATTCAATATATGCAATACGGCTCATTTGCTGGCCATGATCGCTGAAAGCATGTTGACCGGTTGGTTTAGCAACTGAAACCAAGTGTTGAGTTTTAAGCATTCCTCCTCTCCCAACTGATAGTTTGCTTCCCCTGTTATCTTTTAATACGCTGCTTGGAATATTTGAGGTTGTTGCTTGAAGAAATTTATACTTGTACCTGCACGAATAGGAAATAATATATGATATTATATTAGTTTGGGGGGAACCAGGCTTTTTATGATGAAAGGTATACTAGATATATGTACCTGTATGAGACTTGTTGGTCGCACTGGAATGCAATCAAAAGATCGGTATGTGCATAGTACTGGAACTCTATCTGATGAAATGGTTAAACAGGACTGAAGATTAAAATCATCATATATATTCATCATATATATATATATATATATATATATATATAGAAAATATGGCAGACAAAAGCCAGTATGTTGATCATAAATTACATTTTCTTTACTCTACATTGTCTTGAAACTGCCGTTAATACAGGAAAGCTGTCAAAGTGGAGGCTACCCTATGTTCTCTTTGGTCTCTATAGTAGAACCGAGGTTTCACTCACCATAAAATTGCAAAATAAACTTTCTGACAAGATATTGCTTTTACTGTGGAATCCCTCCCAAAGAATGTTCTTGTTTCTCCCAACAGATCTCTCAAACTGATATTACTTTAATAAATAGCTAATAAAGATATTCAAATATTTACAGCTTAAAACCTTCTCTTTTTCCTTTTTTTCTTTTCCAATAGATCTCTCAAACTGATATTACTTTAATAAAGAGCTAATAAAGATATTCAAATATTTACAGCTTAAAACCTTCTCTTTTTCCTTTTTTCTTTTCCTGCTTCTGTTGTTTTGTTTTATTTTATTTTTTGCCACGATTCAAATAAGATGGAACCCAGTGCACGAGCTCCCGCATGATAGCGGGCTCTGAGGAGGTCGATAATGTACTCAGCATTTCTCTCACGTTGCGAAGAGGCTGTTTCCAGATTCAAACTTGGACGTCCAGATCACCATGCGGATGTTTTGCACAATTTAAATATTGTTAGAAAATGTCTAAATTTTCTAGAAAAAATCAAATATAAAAAAAAAATACTAAAACACAGTGCACGAGGCTCACGCAGGATAGTCAGCTCTAAGGAGGTCGATCATGTACGCAGTCTTTCCCTCGCATTACGAAAAAACTATTTCTGGATTCGAACATGTACGGCCAGATCACCATGTGGATGACCTAACCGTTGCGCCAAGGCTCCACCTCATATTATCTAATAAATAAATTTAATTTTTCAAAGGATATAAAATTTTGCTAAAAAGTTCATTTTAATTAAAATAAACCAATTTTTTTTCAAAAACGCATTTTATTTCCAAAAAGTTTAAACTGCTAAAAATAATTTATTTATTTTGTAAATGTTTAGAGATTGAAAAAAAATCAATATTGTTATCAAATTTCAAAAATATTAAAAAAAAAATTGAAATTGTACTAAAAAGCAGTTTCTTTTCATTAAAAAAATCAATTTTCGTAAAGAATAAAAAAATTAATAGGAAGAAAATTTTATTATAGGCATTAAAAATTACAGATATTACATTTTTAATGTAATAAACTGAATAACATTAAAAAAAAATTGGTTGATTTTTACTTTGCACTGTGGTACAGGTTTGTGTTGGAATAAAGTTGGGTTTGGATCCAAGGCTGAAATTTCATTGAGTTTGAAATTTATTTTCTTCCCAGATTAGCTTTCCACCTCCTAATCTAATAGTATTTCTGAAACATACAGTTGTCAAGTTAAGGGGTAGAGTGAGAAAAGTTCCTATGGTTATGTTTGACAACAATTTTTATCAAGACAAAATCACTTTTGCTTCAAGAGGTTTCTAACCATAAAGCATTTCCCAAAATCACTTTTGTCCAACCTTCAGTGAAACTTAATACCAGCACCTGGTGGTGTTTGAAATTCTATAACAAAGAAAAAAATAGTGCCTGAAAATACTACAAAAATAGTGGCATCAGTGCAATGAATTGCATGACCTTCAGTTAATATTTTAGACAGAGGGAATTAAAAAGGAGACGGAAATTGAACAACGTCATTCATAGTGCACGAATGACAAAATTCGTTATGGGTTTTCTGGTTGTGCGGTTGTACTAGTGCACTCATGATCTAACTTAAATTCATTTTGGATTATACTACTGCACTCATGATAAAAAATCATTATGAGTTTTATTTGAGTTTATCCATTCTATTCAGAAAAGGTAGTATGTTACTATGAACAGTAGCAAATGCTATAGGACTTTAATAATATAAGAGGATCGCTACTTATCTGCTTCAAATGGTAATTTGATAGCAAGCTAAGGACTTAAGGCATAGGTTTCTCTTATTTGTTAAGTTAGAACGTGCTATGTTGTGTGAGCTTAAGTGTATGGAGAAATAAGGCTATCAATGGATACCCAAAAAATCTGAAATTTGTCATCAACCGTATCAGAAAAGCGAATAAATATCTTATATTCGTTAAAACGGATACAGAAGCGGATATGAAGGTATTCGCATTTAAAAATTATCCATCCGGTTTTGTGTAGAGATTGTAGTTTATATTATGCGTATATTATTACTATAAAAGATACGTATTTATTGTTTTATTAATTTAGTAGCTTATATTATATGCATTTAATGCACATTAACTACTCGAACCTATTTATTATCATCACATTTGTTTATTTTCCATGCTTTCATAATTAATGGGAGAAAAAATATGTTAAACCAAAATTTTCAATATATATTTCTTGATTTATTGATGGTCGGCGGATATGATAAATATCTAATATACGTCTATATCTGCGGATATTTCAAATGAAAATGCGTTTGCTAATATGATACTATCCGCATCGGAAAGTATCCATTGATAGGCCTATGGAGAAATGATTATATATGCACTTGCATGCATGAGTCGTACCTGTAAGTCACCATGTCCTTCACCCTTGAAAATAACAGCTGGTGGATCAGGATGAAGAAGTAGCTGGATGTTCGAACCTGGCCACTCAAGATCATCTATTGCTTCTTTCAACACTGAAGACTGAATGCATATACTGTAATATTAGTAAATCTTGGATAAGAATATGCATAGACGTGAAACAGAATATGATGAGAATACCCTAACGGTGAAAGTAACAGGAACATTTCCCGCAGGCTCGAAATTGTAATCCCAGGAACTAGTTTCTGGTATCCTTGTTCTTATCTCTGCGTATATGCAAGTGTCTGGAGAGTCTACTGACCTACAATGGCAATAATATGCATTTTCGCTGAGTAATTTTCTAAATTATGCCCATTCAAAATATAATGCGCATCTGCAGGAGTTGACAAGTTAGCAGCCCCATCGCCATGGTTGCAGAGGGGCCAGCACCCCCACTCAAATAAATGATTGTCTATGCATTTGGTAATTAAAAAGGTATGTCCCCTGACATTCAACATTTATGTCTGTTTAAAATGAACTGTTGCATCCTTTCATTTAAAATTGCGACCAACTTCCGCCTATGAATACAGTTGCAGACAAAAGAAACACAACAAATCTTGTGGATAAAACCACATTGCATCCTTATTATCAAAGTGTTTTTTTTTTTATTTTGATTCAAGCAGCAGCAACTTGAGTCAGACAAGCTCTGTTGTTTTTTAAAAAGGGTTTATTTTTTCATTGCGATTGAGGAAACAGAAACATATGTTAAAAAGATAGTGAAAACAGACTCCGGACTTCGGATATACTTTCTTAAAAATACACCTCTTCCAACATTAAGTGCTTCAAGATAAATAACAATAAATAGTTCTTGAAAGATTTGAATCTAATTTTTAATGGAGTTGCATGATCATAAATTCTAATAATAAAACATGACCATCTATAGCTTACAATGATGTAAATAACGTAAAGTTGAATAAGAACATAGCAAAATATATCTCTTGTGCCCAAACCAATGCAATTATGTTGCAATTTAATAGCCAGACAAATCAAACATGTATAAAATATAATCCTTTAACATAGATTGATTATAGCTTGGCAAGGCCCATTAAAGTCCAAAATACTTGCAGAAAATACAAATAAATGGAAAACAAACAATATATTGACAAATTAATCCATTAATAGATTGCACTGACATCCCCCTTACACCATTTCGTTTCAAGCCATGATAAAAGAACATCAAATATATATAAGCAAAAATGCATACTTGAGCATAAGCTGCATATCAGGGCCAGGATATCGAATCTCAATCACCGGAGCATGCCCGGGTGCTGAGAAAGTATTGAGACAATCAACAAACAGCCCTAAACTCAACCCAAACCTTGGTCTTCCTTCGGCAGCGTACTCATATACTGTAAACAGCTAGAAACAAAAAAAAAAAAAAAAATCAAACAAAAAACCAATAAGGTTCAGTTGAGATAACAATTGATTGCATGAAATCATTATATATGGAGATTGCAATTTTAGGAAAACAAAACAGCAATTTCGTACATACACTGTGAGCTACAGTCGCATTGGTTGCATAAGCAATTAATTTCAGCAACTTGGATTCTCTGCAAAAGCCCTAAATCGCAAAGGAAAAAAAATTACCTCGCGCTTTAAATAAACTTTGGCTTGAAGGCACCCACTTTCCTCAACAATTAAGACAATACCATGTTCAGAAATCTCAACCACTGCATCCTAATTACAAAACGTCGAAATAAGGAAAGAAACCGAATAAAATAAGGGTTGTTTTAGAAAAGGGAAATCAACCTGATGTTTTTTCCATCGAACCGAACTGAGAGCATCGACCATGCCTTGAACGCTGTCCAGGTGGCAGATCAGATCTGGAGCGTCGTCGCTAGCAGAACTCATTTTCGACTTTGATTTTTGACAAATTTCCTGGGGGTTGTTCCCGCCTAATATTTGTTTCAAGCGAGGAGCGTTGGCTGATGTAAATTTCAATTGGAAAAGTGAGGAGCGTTTTGCTTCTCTCAGCCGCTAAGAAATAGTGAAAATGGGGCCAACGTCCTTTTAGTTAAAATTAGCGTAGCCGCACAACGATGGACAAACCGAGCGTTCGATTGTATAACTTTAATAAGAAATATACATTTAAAATTTTTGTTAATATTACGTAAACATTAAGTGATAATATGTTGGAAAAGAATAAATTGAGATTTGATTAACCCACGAAACTCCCCCGTTTGAAAACATATGGCCCGTTTCGTTTTATTTTGTATTTTAAGTTTTTTGTTTTCAACCTGGACTAAGAAATAGCAAGAAATAAGAGAAGAAGACTATTAATTCTTAGTCATTGCAACGATCAACGGAAAACGAGTGAGTTGGATTGTTCTCTGTGCATTTATTATCTTCGAAACACGAAAAACAAAGTAAACTTGCTTTCTATTTTACATGTTAACTTCATTTTTCAAAATTATTTGTTTTTCAACAACACATACAACGGACGTGTTTTTGTATAGCCAAAAACACAAAACTAAAAACGACAAGTCAAACGGGTCTTTATATTTTCGATCCCTATTTTTATTTGCGACTTAATTTATTCCATAAATACCCTTGTTTACCTATCGTGCTAATTTTAATGGTGGTCTTGATTTCGATTGCAAGTTTTTAATTCTGATTCAGTTCGATCATTGTTTTAAAATATTATTTCGGATTCATGGCTTTATCTTCTTCCAGGTTAAATATTGTTTGGATTTTTAGTCGATTTTGTTATTTAAGTATTCTATTGTTTATTTTAGCTGCAAAATTAATGCGTGTGTATAGGGTACTGTTTGATAATATATATTTTTAGCTTTGATCAAGTTCAGATTTGTCTGGAATTAGTGTTAAATATTTTACAGACTTGTCCGTAAATAGTTTGAATATGTATTGTGAAAATGGTACAAATTACTAATGGTTGTTGATTTATCTGCAATTATTTACAATTATTGCTTACATATCAGCAAGTAATGTTCGTTTTTCACTCTGTTTGATTAAGCTCGGACTTCTGCTTATTTATCTGCATTTTTTTTAGAAATATTGCTTACATATCAGCAAATGATATTGCTTATATATTAGCATATTAATTTTTGTGCTAATTTGTCTGCAATTTTTTAAAATTATTGCTTATGTATTAGCATATAATATATATATATATATATATATATATATATATATATATCCTTGTTTTTTATTTGTTTTTTTGTAATTGTAATTCACTTTTGTTTTTAAATTAAAGTGTTCTTGGTGATGCTGGAGTGCTTGTGCTGTTGAAGTTTGGATATGATACCTTTTCATTACGTCTTCAATTTGATAGTTCGGTTGTTATGTTGAGAAGTGTTATTTGTGGTAAATGGACAGAATTGTGTTCATTGTCATTTGAATTATACTATGTTAGACATGGATTGAGAAAGAATATTGAAACTAATTTTGATATTCAATCTATTTTGTTATTGATTGCTCATAACCGTGAGGATTACTTTGTTATTTTTGTTGATGTTGTTCCTACTAGTTTTTCAGCTACCAATATTAGGTCAGGTGTTGTTTCTTGTAGCAGTGATTCATCATTTGTTAGTACTGGTGATTCTAATATTCAATTCAGAAAGTATTGAGAAATGATTCCAATCAATCTATTTTTACGGGTGTTGGTCAACAATTTTCATGTGATGTTACTGAATTTAGGCTCAATTTGATTATATATAGTATTAAGACTGGGTGTAAGCTTGATTTGGTTAAGAATGATAAGGGAAGAGTTGTGGTTGTTTGTTCTCGAACAAAATGTACTTTCGGGATTCATGCTTCTGTCAAGTTTAATCTTCCTGACTATTTTGTTATAAAGAGGTTTCATCCTGAACATACTTGTGGTGCTGGAATTCATGATATTAATGATCCTCCTGTTTCAAGTAAATTGATTATGTTGTTGGTTTATGATCATATTCAAGCTAGTCTGTTAATGAAGACAAAGGACATTATTAACCTATTTCAAACCAAGTATAATATCATTTAAAGTGTTATTTTGCTTATAATGGGAAGAGATTGGCTTTAGAAAATTTACATGAAAGTGATATAATGTCTTATCACCATTTGAAGTCTTTTTGTGATGTTGTAATCGAAAGTAATCCTGGTAGTAAAGTAGTTTTGGAGTGTAATCATGATACTCACTAATTTGAGAGTGTTTTTATTGGTTTTGAAGCTTATGCACATGTTTTCAATTTTGTCGGCCTTTAATATTTGTTGATGCTACTTTTATGAAGGGTAGAGCTCTAAGTGTTTGATGGCTGCTAATGGTAAAAATGATAATGAAGGTATGTTGTAGCTTAATCTATAATTGCATTAATATTTGCAATAATTATTATTTGTTGTTGCACCATCAGCATTTTTAAAAAGAAAAAATATCTTACTAATAGAAATCATTGCGGAAACCGAAGCAATTTTACATAAAAAACTGCTTAAAAGTCCGCAATCTTTTTGAAATGGTGAAAAAATGTTCTGCAGTAATATTTGGTAATAGTTGCAATTTTGTCTGCACCTTTTCAATATAAGTGAATAGTATTATGCAGTTTGTTCAGTTATTTATATATTTATTGTTTTATCATGGTTTTTTTTTCCTATAGCAGTTGCAATTGTGTCTGGTGAAGATGAAAATAATTGGATATGGTATTGTGAACAGCTTAAAAAAAATTGAAAGATGATAATAGAAAGTTTGTTTTCATTTCTGACCGTCATTCTGGTATTCTTGTTGCTATCCAAAGTGTTTCCAAATTCAGTTCATGGTTCTTGTTTTTATCATTTAACAATAATTTAAAAGTTGCTTTAAAATCTGAATTTTCCAAATCAAAAAAGAAATGGTTGATGGATTTGTTAGGACGTGTTGCATGTGCTTCTAATTTGGATGATTTCAATGTTGCATTGAAGAATTTTAAAGATGCTGGTGGTTCTATTGTGGCAAACTTTTTGAATGGAATTCCCTTTGAGGAGTTTACTGATGTTTTTTCTCTGCTTGTCGTTATGGTGAAATGTCAACAAATTGTTCAGAGAGTTTCAATAAATGGATTTTGGAAGAAAGATATCTATCAATAACTGCGTGCTTGGATAACATTAGAGTTAAGTTAATGAAGCTAATTTCTGATTGTCGACAACTTGCTAATAATTGGAATAGCGTTGTATGTCCGGTTAATGAAAATGGGTTAAAAAGTCTTCGTTCGGAAGGAGCTTCGTGGTTTGTTATAAAATCAAGTGATCATATGTTTGAAGTCCATTCTCCTGTTCGTCAATTTGTTGATTTAAATAATCGAATTTGTTCTTGTAATTTATGGCAAATTTATGGTTTTCCTTGTACTCATGTTGTTAGATGTATTTTGAGTTGTGGAAAGTTAAATGTTTATGATTACATTGAAGATTATTTCAAAGTTGTTTATTTTTGATCGGTATATTCTCATCCAATCAATCCTATTATAAACTTTGTGAAAGAAGATGTTTTGATTGAAGATGTAGTTGTAGCACCTCCTAAAGGTAGAATAATGCATGGTCGACCATCATCATCTGAGAGGATAATATCTGCTGGTGAAATTTCAAAGACTATTGGATGCAGTATATGCAAGAAGTTGTGTCATAATAAAAGGACTTGTTCACTGAAACACATGTAGTTTTTTCTTTTATCTTGTAAAGCTAAAATGTATGGAGTTGAGTTAATGTTTTTCTTATTCATTTTAATGGTATTTTCTCTGTCCTTAAGTTGGATGTTTAATGTTTGTAATGTATTAATCATGATATGCTTTCTATTAATCATTGTTGTAGTATTTTCTGCAATTATTACGATTAATTGCACATATTTCTGCAGTTTTTCTGAATTTTTGTGTACATTTTATACCTCTTTTATGAATACTGCTTTTTATATGAAGATGAAATTTGTATAATTGTTTGGCACGAAATAAATAAGATATATCCATAAGTATGTGCAATTTTTGTTAATAAATATGGAGGTATCAACAATTATCTATTTGTTATGCTGACATTTCTGTAATTATTTGGTTCAAGAATTTCGAGCATCTAAATATTGTGGAGAAATCTGTAGATATATGCTTTTATTACTGACATTTCTGCAACTATTTGATGTAAGAATTTCAAATAGCTAAATATTTTTGGAGATATCTGCAGATATGTGCTTTTATTGCTAACATTTCTGAAATTGTTATGAGCAAGAATTTGAAATAAATAAATATTTACTGAGATATCCGCAGATATATGCTTTTATTGCTGACATTTCTGCAATTATTATGAGCAAGCATTTAGTATAACTAAAAATTTGTATTTGTAGAGATATTCGCAGATGTGCTTTTATTGCTGAATACAATTGTAAGAAATTTATATATAATTTTTTATAATAAACTTTAATACTGTATTAACAAAGTAATATTGTCTTTCAACTACATAAGTTTAGCAAAATATGTATATGTATATATATATATATATATATATATATATATATATATTTCGGTATTCTTAGATAAAACATTACAGTTTGATACATTAAATATTTTGGTTTTCTTTAGAAAGTAAAAACTTTTGTGTCAAGCTTTCTTCTAAGCTCGAACTATAAGGTTTTCAAGAAAGAATTTGATGTGCTAATTCAGCTCTTTGTGAATCCATAGCTTCGTATGTGAATTCAGGGTCATCATTGTTGATTTCTTTGCCTTCACTTCTTTGTTTCACAATGTTCATTGCAAACTTGCCACAGTCAACTCCGCGATGATTGACAAATATTACAAAATTGTTAGAAGAAATGTTCTATGATATGGAAATATTTTTACATTTTTTTGTTGTGTATTTACAAATCAGAACTTTGTTGTGGGCTGTTAGCAAAAGTGATTTGCTTTAATGGTTCATGCTCTGCCTTTTCCAGTTTCTTTAGTAAGGCAGTGATATAAACTCTCTGTAAAGAAAAACAAAGATTTTGTTAAATGGTTTATTTTTATATGATTTATTCATTTTTTAATTTACATACCAACTTTCTTGTTGCCTTCTGATGTTCTCCTTCGTGCTATGGTTTTATGGAATCGTAGTGAATCCATATTCTATCTCGTTTAATAAACTCCAAGAGTGTAAAATATGATTTTTGGTGGATATGAAAGAACATTTTATTGCACTTAGCAAAAAAATTAGCTACTACATTATTGATTAGGGCTTGTGTTACATTCTTTGAATTGCTCAGTAGAAATATCCGTAGGAGAATATATTAGAAAATTGAATTTATGAATATTTAAACAAATTCTTTAGTAGAAGATTATAATACTTACAGCAGCGTAAACTTTGAAGTACAAGTTTTCTGCATGAACTTTATGCAATTCATGTAAATACCCGTCAATAATCTACAAAAATTATTATAAGGAAATAGTGATAGTATAATTATTGACAGAAGACTATAATATATTTTGCAGAAAAAACAATAAGTTCTTGGAATTTTGCATAAAAAACAACAGGTTTGATGAAATTTTGCTGAAAAATCTGCAAATAAATGTATTTGTTTCGGATAAATGGAATTTTACTAACAAAACGATAAGTTTAAAGAAATACTGCTGATAAATATGCAGATAAATGGAGTTGCTACGGATAAATGGGTTTTTGTAGATAAAACAGCAAGTCCAATGAAATGTTCCTGATAAATTTGCAAATAAATGGAATTTTGAGTAAAGTTCTACCTGGCCTTCAAGAAATCTTCCTATAATTAGTTCACCAAGTGTTGTTCCAGTTATAATTATGTCATCGGCTCCATTTAGGTATGCACTTTTTCTGTGGTATAATGATCAATATTACTAAATGTTTGTATTTTTTAGATATTTGCCGATATGTCAATAGCAAATTTAAATAATTAGTTTTATTTGAGCAATTATTGGTATACTTGGCTATTAAAAGAATTATACAGTTTTACCTGAGGTCGGAGTTATTAATGAAGTGCCCAAGCTGCTTGATTTTTTCTTCGGATAGACTTCGTACATTTGATTTTTTCTGACATTTATCTTTGCAGTGGTAGATAATTCAGTTGATCCAGGTTCAGAGTCATATTCTTCAACTATTATTGGTAGGATTTGTACTTACTGTTTTGCCTTTTTTGCTTTCTTTTTAGTTTGGAAATCCACTTCTTCAGCTGATACCTTTTTTGCTTTTCAATTTCCAATGTTTTTTCTTTTATTTCTTCAGTTTTTTTTTCTATTGAAGTAGATATTTCATCTTCTGCTTGTTTGCCTTGTAGCTGTGGATAATTTTGAGTGCTTTCACCTGAAATTAATTTGAATGTTGGTCATTATTGGTTTTTGGAATACAATTATTGGTTGTTGGTTAATATAATTTTTGTGAATAATTTTGAAAAAGTGAAGAATGTGCTGCACTTTACAACAGTTGTTGCATTAATATCTGCAATTATTATTCAACGACATATTTTTAATATAATAAGAATATTTGCGGATATATCAACATATTTGTTTAATTTTTACAGTCTTGTTGAAAAACTATAATTATTTAAAGAATTATCAAATGAAGGATTTTATTCAATTGCTTTATCTTCCTCAACTGTTTTTGTTTGTACATCATCATCTGAATTTTTTTGTTTTTCTTCGAAATTTATTTTTTCCTCACTGTCAACATCTTTTTCTTTTTGTTCTTCTTTTTCTTCATATTTATCTTTCTCCATAAGCCGAGATTCATCTTCAACAGTTTTGTCTTTACTTTGAACATCAGTTTGATTTTCCTTTTCTTCCGTCCTTTGAGATGAAATATATGTTTGCAATTCAAGTCTTTAGTAGTTTTAAAATAATTATGGATTTTATGTGTTATGTTGCAAGGTATTATATAAAAAATGAAGAATGTGCTGCACTTTTTAATAATTATTGCAATAATATCTGCATTTATTCTTTAAAAATGCTTTTGTCATATAGTAAGAATATTAGTAGATATATCATCAAATATTTTAAATTTTTGCATTCTTGTTGGAAAATAATATATTATTGATAGTATTACCAAATGACGTATTTTCTTCTGTTTCGTTATCTTCAGTTTCTTCATTTATCTTCACTTTCATTTTCATGGAGGAGTTTAGTTTGCTACCTCTTATTTCTTTTATTGTAGCTCTACATTCTTAGATTGTGTAGATGATGATGTTTCCACATTTTGTCTCAATTGCTTTCTTAGCAACGTATTTTCAGCTTGAAGTTTTCTGTTGTCCAATTCAAGTTTTCTTATTATTTCTTTATATTTTTCTTCTCTTTTCTTGTATAATACTTCATATTCTTCATCTTTTTCAACTGCATCTTTCAGCAATTTTAGTTCCTTCCCTTGAAAATCCTGAAATAAAGAATTGAATCAGAATTGAAGCTTTAGAATAATTGAATATAATTATGTAAGAATTATGAATAATTGGAAAAATGTATATAATTTTAATTATGATTGGTATGTATGTCCTTAAATATTTTTAATAGTGGCAGAAAAATCTGCAAGTGTTATGCAACATTGTAGGTATATCTTTAATTATTGTAAATAATTGTAGACCTATGTTTTCCTATTTTAACTGCAGATAAATATGCAATTGTTTATAATAATTGCAGATAAGTCAGCATCTGTAGTGAATAATTGCACCAAAGATGCTTAACTACTGCTAATAATTACAGATATATCTGCAACTATTGTTAATTGTTGCAAACAAGTTTGCAAAATATAGATTACCGATTATTTTTGTACTGTAACTTAACGATGCTACAAATTAAATTGTAGTTGTACTTACTGAGTTGTATTCTATGGTCATTAACATTATTGGCTTGAGTTTTGATATATCTCATTTGCCAGCCAAGGGATATGAGTTGTCGTATTGCAATTTAACAGATTTCAAAATTTCTATTTTCTCACAGATCCACCACTACAAAATGGACAATTAGTATTAGAATAAATTATCAATTAATAGGATATTTATCTAATTAATCAAAAATTTAATATGTAACGGCCCGCAAATCCGTACCCCATGAGTCAACACTATTCTACAACAATCAACTCAAGTTGTACAAAAATACGATCCATTTGGGTTAAAGAAGAAGAGGTAGAAGAAGAAAAAATAGAAACAACTACAGAATCTAATCATCGCAGCGGAATAAAATATAATAGATAATAAATGATCTTTACTCTAAATCAAATATCTCTGTTTATATATTACATCATCAGAGTACAACAATCACATCTCAACATCAATACCATACAAATGGATACACAGCAATTCAACACAGCAGAATATATATATACATATAAACAAGTACGAGAGTACGTGTCGTCATCCAGCTCGTCTCCTGAGCTCCACAGCATCATATCATGGATCCTATAATACTCGGTCTGACCCGAGCATTACAGTTAAATAACACCCGAGTCAGTCTGGATTACCAGCGTGAGAAAATCACACCCAATTGATTATTAAAGTTTCGAAAATCCTTTGAAAACAAAAGCATCTCGTAAGACCACGCCACAAATAAGCATGTCGGGTTTTTACCTTACGATAGCTAAAACACTTTTTTTATAGAAATTCTCTGATATTATAATAGTGTCTATTTACAAATACTTATAAAATAGCCGAAATTGTTACATCTATTAAATTCCAGCTACTAGCCACAGAGTGGGTAATACAAACAAAACTCGTACAAGGCTCGTAGGGAGAATGGATTTCCAACTAATGACTAGGCACTGGGGTACCACCTGTCACAGTACGGGGCCTAGATCACTGTATCGAGGAGTACGCCCGCTCCCCTACAACACAAGGCCGGGACTACCTCTTACTGGATAGTCCCGAGTGAGATCACCCCGCGGTTGGGATCAACAACCGCCCACTAAGCCGAAATAAAAAGGGACATCTAGACTGGAATGACCTCACCCTGCTTAGGTGCTACCCACCTAGCCTTGCTGCATAACCCCTGATTTTCAGTCATTCCCATTTGATAAGGTTTGAGGCTAAGCGTTACCTTTTTAGAACATATCCCTTAGAATGCCCATCGTCCACCTGACGATGTTTCGCAAGCATTCATCCATACAAGTCTGTCCCGGGTTCAAACGGAACCGAAGACACTATTCCTACTACATCCATTTTGGAAATATCCTCAGGATTAGTAGCGACTAGCCCTTGCACATCACTGCTCCATCTTTGAATCCAAAATCGTTATTCACGAAACGTACAAACCGGATCGAAGTGGTTTTCGAGAAATAAATCTCGATCCCAGTATCTTCGAAACGATCAACGTATTTTTGTCCAATATTGATAGTCGGTTATTTAACTATCAATTAATATGCACAAACATCCATCAACCAATAAATAATTTTCCAAATTATTTATTAATCTCAATAATATCTTCACAAGATATATTTTCACTTTTCAAACCTTTTTGAAAAAAAAACAGTTTTCAAAACTATATTCCTTTCTCAGAATAAATTCCAAGTATTTCTATTTCCACTGGAATTTACCAAGCACAAAACTAGATTATTAAAAATGATTTAAAACACTTTATTTTGAAATATACTTTAAAATATTTAAGTTAAAAACTACTTCAATAATTTGTTAAAAATACATACTATATAAATATTTGAAAATAAGGTTACTTAATAAA
This sequence comes from Allium cepa, assembly GCA_030765085.1. Classification (NCBI taxonomy): domain Eukaryota; kingdom Viridiplantae; phylum Streptophyta; class Magnoliopsida; order Asparagales; family Amaryllidaceae; genus Allium; species Allium cepa. The sequence continues at coordinate 816,442,105 of CM060940.1, read as the reverse complement.
ATATAAAACTAAAATTTTTATTTTTACAAACAAGATACTAAATCACTCTTTAAATAACTGCTGCTATAATAGATTAAAGGAAATACTTACCTATAAAATTTAAATATTTAGAAATAATAAAATTTTCAGAACATACTTCTTAAAACAACTTTAAACTTTTAATTTATATTTAAAAATCAGGAAATTATTGTCAAGACAAAATTTCACAGCTTTTTTGCCTCAAGGACAGACCTTCAATATTTTATCCTGAAGGACAACTTTCTGTAGCTATCAGTTTTTAGTTATTGATAGTAGTTTTTAGGCATCAGTTTGTAGTTATCGGTAGCAGTTTTTAGGTATCAGTTTTAGCTCGGTAGCAGTTTTGTTGTCCTTATGAATAATTTTGTAAAATATTTGTCCTTATGAATAATTTTTAGAAGAATGTCTGTCCTTGTGGTAAAAATATTGAAGTCGTGTCCTTGAGGCAAAAAATATACAATGTCCTTTAAATTAATTCTCCCTTTAAAAATTTACTTTTAAAAAAAAACATGTACTTGGCCATCCAGATAAAATTCCAACTTCAATCACTTAAATCAATTTCTCCAAATTGATTTCCAATTTATTTTATTTGAAATAAATTTCTTTAATTACCTAATTCATTTCAAAATTCATTAAGTATGGACTTAATTATTGTTGTTGTTATTATTTTCCATTTGATTTTAAAACTTTTAACTGAAATATACAAATTCCAGATTTTTCCCAATTTCTTCTTTATTCTTTCAATAATTTAAATCTTAGCTTTTAAATAATTGTTTTGTTCTTTAAAATAATAACACTAATTTTTTTTTTAATTCATCAACTTCCTGTTTATTCAAATTTTCCTTTCCATTCTCAGGATTCATTTATTAAAATTTTAAAGTCACTTTATTCTTTTCCAAGTCATTCTTAAATTTATTCTATAATTATTTTACTTGCAATTTCACCTCTTTTATTTTCATTCCAAAATCAAATTTATATTTTTGGTAATTCATTATACCCAATTATATCAACCAAGCCATGGCATTCAATACTGCCACATAATTCATTATAGAATATCAAATAATCAGAACAGAGAATATTAAATAATTTAAATAAAAATTGAGGGGTCCAGTTGGATCCCTCCAACCTGTTTTCCTTGCATCCACAGACGTTAGCATCACATAATATGCCAATTTCAAACTATACTATACTATATCACATCAATCAATTCAACCATTCAAACAATTATTTAAATTTAACAATATAAATTTAAATTTAAATTCACTGAGTGAGATTAACTCACATTTGATTCTTGTTTTTTCAATCCGACCCAACCCGGCTTGCTTCTATCAGATTTTGACCTTGTATAGCAATCATATGATTTATTAACACTTTGCAATAACTTGAACAATTTATTTCCATTTTATAAATTTAATTAACCAATGATTCTATTTTAACTAATAAATTTTAAATTTTAACTAATTCCCTTTTAAAATATTATTTTAGCAACCAATTAATTTAATAAGTTAATTAAATAAATCAATTTCCAACAATACGTTATTTTTAAAACAACCGAGCAAATTAAATAGGTGTGTGTGTATTTACTGTATATACACATGTATATAAGATATTTATATTTATTTTTTTGCTTCTGTGAATAAACAAAATAGGATTTGTTTCTTTACCGTGAAAGCCATATTTTAATACTTTAGCTTATTGTAATAAACTTTCATGTGTGTGTATATATATATATATATATATAAATTAAATAAACTTAAGAATAACAAAACATACTCTTTGTCTCTATTTTATTTTATTTTATTTTCTCTCTATAAATTCAGTTTAAACTGAAAATAAAAGGAGGATACCTCACCGTCCACTGGGAACCTAGCGCCCGGCCTCTCCTACCGACTGCCTCCATTACTGTCGAACTACCCATCGCGTTCGCCAAGCTTGCTTCGTCATCGCAACCTCCACAATCGTGACCCATCGGCGGCGTCGAGTTCACCTACCAACCCCATGACCTCTGTTGCATCCACGTCCAGATCTCACTGCCTGAACCACCGCGACTATCCTTCCCACAACTCGAAGCCACACAGACCAATGCCTCTGACGCCTCCTAGCTCGAGATCGAGCTACCCCCAAAGCTTCAGCTCAACCATTTGAAACGAAATAGGATACGATCTCCACCCGAGCATGCATTGCTAAGGCTTGATTCGAGAATGGGAAAGGACATGATTGATTTCGTGAATACATAGGGTTTTGATTTCTTCGATTGCTTTGCAATTCGCTCGCGTCCCCCCTCGATCGCTCGCGCGTACGATAGAGTGAGGAGTTCGGCCATTACTGACTTTTTTTTGTTTATTTGATTTCGTTATTGAAAAAGAAGAAGAAAGGGTTCGTGCTTATTAAAGAAAGAAAAAGGAATTGCGTGTTGGATACGCTTGTGATTGAATGGACTTACTACAGCGATATGAGGTGATGTTAAAAACAGCTGAAGTGATGAAAAGGTTTGATATTGATATAATTTCAGCTGATGTTGACCAAATATAAATATAAATTTAAATTGAATTCGATATAGATTTCAACGCGTTTATATGTCGTACGCTCACACGACAACTCCGATCAATACGAAATTTGAAATCCGATAATAATACAATATTACGGATCCAATGGAACTGGCTTCGTCGAATTCCGAGACTGTGCCTCGGAAGGCAATTTTTAAATTCAATTTAAAACGATAAAATTTTCAAAACCGAACAAATCACTGTTAAATTCAATTTTAAAACTTCTATTATCTTCAATGTTATCAATATAAATTTTATAAGCCTTCAAATTATTTTTAACAGGCTTAAAACTGAAGATTCAATATTTTACCAACTTCAAATAATTTAATTTACTAATTTAATTATCAAATAAACTGTGATATTCTTAATTCAAGTTAGAATTAACATTAAAATATTTAAAATTGATTTAATATTCCGATTTTAAATGCTTGAAACTTCCGGGTCGTCACATTCCTCACCCCTTAAAAGAATTTCATCCCCGAAATTTCTTGTTAGGAAGAATGGTTCAATACTCATTTACTTGTCCTCAAAACCAAACAATTCGACATCCAACCAACTATCTTTTACAAAAGACCATCATCATTCTTATTAATTTTCCAAACCTTTCCCTAGTTTGCAAACAATCCTATTTGCCCCACCATTCAAGTTTAATCTTAAAACCAATTTTGAATTATCAAAATTTTCTCAAAAATTTTCTAACTCCCTAAATTCCCGAAATTTTTTGCCAGCGTCTCCTTTGTGCGGCTAGCTCGGTACAACTACAAAATGGCTCTACGGCCTCCCAAATCAAAAAAGAAAACAAAAAGCCAAGTGGCTCGATCCAAATCCCAATCAAATGTCACACCAAATTTAAATACATACCTTTTTGTCGAGCATTTCAAATTTATCTTCTGAAATCAAAATCAATTCTCTTTTCCCTTTTTATTACCTGCATATCCTGCTTAGCACTAATATCTAATTACAACATTTCAAAAAAAAACATTTTATCGACTTCCTTACCAAATATCAATATTCATCCAAATATCAACTTAGAATATATTTGCAATATTCAATTTCCAATTAAGAATTGACCATTCCTTACTTAAGTTAACATAAGCATTTTATATGTTTCTTATATTTATTTTCACTTTACCACTTTAATTCATATCCACTTCTATTCAAATCGATTCTTTCATTTTCATATGAATTCAATGTATCTTTAACTCTGAATATTTAAATTTTATTTGTCATTTATAACTAATTTATGTCATTATTTTAATTAGTTTCATTTACTAACTTATTTCAATTTCTCAGTTTTAAACCGTTTTGTCGTTAACTAAATTTTCCAAAAATTTTCTAACTCCCAAAATTTCTGAAATTTTTTGGCAGAGTCCCCTTTGTACGAAGGAGCTTTTGCAATTTGACAAAGGAGATAAATATATATACATCGACCCACACGGTCGAATAAACAAAAAACAGTTCATATTTCCTATTTTTATCGCGTAGGCGTACCTTATTTAGCATTTTTAAGCAAGCATTTTATAATTTTTAGCAAATAGCACAACCAAATCCAGCCAAATGGCTTCCCGGTACCTGTACTTACTCAATTTAAACATATAAGTACTATATATATAAGTTTTATAGCATTTCACTTAAATTTAAATAGATAAAACATCAAAGTTATAACAATGCATATGGTATACTGGCATAAACACATAAATTTCACATAAAATGCATGTTATAAAATTTTCATAAGCATAAATAAGGTTCCGACACTTATTGCAATTGCTTATAATCAATTCTCAAACCATTTCATTCACTTGAAGTGTTTTACAGCTTATACGCTTATATTTAATTCATTTTAAGCAAAACAACCTCACATTCATTCCAATTGATTCCAAAATCATTTTATTTCACTTCTAATAATTCATAGAATTTTATCCAATCTCGTTTACATCAAACGATCCATTTTCTTATGCAATTCGACAATATTAGTGTGAATAAATAATTACTTAAGCTTTATAACCATTTAAATTGATTCCGACTCAATTTATACTTGATTCCATCCCCTTTTTAATTTATTCACAAACTCCCATTGCATTTCTTTCATATCCAAAGAGCTCTATTCTAAACTATTTTATCATACTCGACAACCAATATAACCATCTCACAATTTACTTAAGTTATATATTTTTTCCAATTATTCCACCCAATAACTTAAGTTTATTTTATTCAACCAACTTTCCTTCAAATCTTTGATTTGATTTTCTTGGGTCAAATACCAACCATTTTATTAATTTATCAGATTAGTTTATTCTTTTATATATTTTTAAACTTTAGTTCACATTAACATTTCATTATTGCATTTATTAGTAAGAAGGTTATTCAATTCATGCTTCAATTGGATTTGTTTTCATCTCAAATTTTTTTTTTCCAATTCCATACAATTTCAATTCATATTTAATTCAAATAAGAACATAATCAGATCAATTGATTTCAAAATCAATTTTACTTATATTTATATTTACCAGCTCATAGAATTTTATTTCTTAAGTTTTATAGCAAATTTTAAATTGATCTACAACTCAATTCATTTCCAATTCATTCCTATTTTATCTTACATAATATTTTATTTCATAGTGCATAGGTTCCATACGAACCCATTTTTATTTAGCTCGACACAATTTTATGTTTTGTATATCACTAACCATTTCCAATTGAAACAAACTCATATCAAATTTAATCGATTTTAAAATCAATTTATTTTATACTCGCCAAATTTTTATTTAAGCTCAACCGCCTCCCATGCTTGTATATCATTAATTCAAATCCATTTGAATTTTAATTCACATTCTCAATTTATCAAGATAATATTCAAGCACACAATTAACTCGTTATATTCATATTGGATTTTATTTGCAACTTACCTCATTTCTATTGTAATCAAACTTCAACCAACTCCACTTATATTTAACTTACTTACAATTACATCTAAGTTCTACAAGTCACAAATTTATTTATAATCCAAGTTTATAATATATACACATATTCATTTCACAAATATAATCATTTACCTTTCAACTTTATATCAAATTTAATCCAATTCATTCAACAACACTTCCAATTATAATCCAATTTAGTCCAATTTAAATTTCAATTTTATTTAACTTATCTCAAGTTAAATTCAAATATATTTTCTTCACTTTCATTCACTTAAGTTAAATTTTATTTGCCGGATTAAAATTTTCAATTCTTCTTATTAATATCAACTTTACTTTATCAGTTCAATAGTTGATTCATTTATTCATTCACAAATTGATTTTCAACCAATGAATTTTGTTTTCAAACATTAATTATTTTTAGTCCATCTGAACTTATTCTGCTCCTTATTTTACACATTTAAATCAAGCATCATCCAATATTGAATTTCATTTCATTTGCATTTTCGAAATCAACCAAATTTCTCCAACAAACATTAATCCAAAACATCCTGGTAGTAATTCCTCTTTTGGAAACTCGAAAATAAACATCGATGATGCTGCAGTCATCACCGAAGTTATTTTCCAGCGACCGTAAGAGCTCAATGCTTTTATCTCTTTTAAAACCCTTCAAATATTTTTAAATTCCAAATCTCTCTAGATTTCAAATCTGGTTCAGAAATATTTCTCAATCTATATTATCCTCCCAACCTTAGAGAATCATTATCAATTCAAATGGAATTTAAACTCCCAAATTCCAAATCTCAAATCCTTTAAATTTATATCCAACTTTGCTTTGGAATTTCATTTTATTTTATTTTGATTATTAATCACACTATAATTCATATTTATTGTTTACCTTTAAAAATTTCATTTGTATACAAAGTGGTTTTTTATTATGGTTTCAATTCCTTAATCAATTATGAATCCCATTTACAATTTTCATTAATTTATTAACTTATTCCTTAATCTCTGGTTATTATTTCAATTTTTATTCAATTATCATACCATAATGATAATAACTAAATATCATCACTCCTATCATCCAAACATCCATATATAACTATAATAACTTACGAAAAATCATTTCTTTTATATATAAAAATATTTTTAGGTAAAATTATTCCATTCACCCTATTTAAAACAATACTGTGTCGGTTTATCTTGTTTAAGAGTTTAGAAATCCCTATCGATGAAATGGCGTCCCATACATCGACCAGAATCCATAAACACTCAACCGATAAGTCAACACAATATAAAATAATTTTATATTCACTAACAAATACGCGCTCATATCTATTAATACGCTCAAACTCATCCTAGAGTACCGTAGACTCTATTTTATGAGTAATTCCCACCAGAGCCAAGTTTATCACCAACCTAAGCTCTGATACCAACTGTAACGGCCCGCAAATCCGTACCCCTTGAGTCAACACTATTCTACAACAATCAACTCGAGTTGTACAGAAATACGAACCATTTGGGTTAAAGAAGAAGAGGTAGAAGAAGAAAAAATAGAAACAACTACAGAATCTAACCATCGCAGCGGAATAAAATATAATAGATAATAAATGATCTTTACTCTAAATCAAATATCTCTGTTTATATATTACATCATTAGAGTACAACAATCACAGCTCAACATCAATACCATACAAATGGATACACAACAATTCAACACAGCGGAATATATATATATACATATAAACAAGTACGAGAGTACGTGTCGTCATCCAGCTCGTCTCCTGAGCTCCACAACATCATATCCTGGATCCTATAATACTCGGTCTGACCCGAGCATTACAGTTAAATAACACCCGAGTCAGTCTGGATTACCAGCGTGAGAAAATCACACCCAATTGATTATTAAAGTTTCAAAAATCCTTTGAAAACAAAAGCATCTCGTAAAACCATGCCACAAATAAATATGTCGGGTTTTTACCTTACGATAGCTAAAACACTTTTTTTATAGAAATTCTCTGATATTATAACAGGGTCTATTTACAAATACTTGTAAAATAGCCGAAATTGTTACATCTATTGAATTCCAGCTACTAGCCACAGAGTGGGTAATACAAACAAAACTCGTACAAGGCTCGTAGGGAGAATGGATTTCCAACTAATGACTAGGCACTGGGGTACCGCCTGTCACGGTATGGGGCCTAGATCACCGTACCGAGGAGTACGTCCGCTCCCCTGCAACACAAGGCCGGGACTACCCCTTACTGGATAATCTCGAGTGAGATCACCCCACGGTTGGGATTAGCAAATGCCCACTAAGCCGAAATAAAAAGGGACATCTAGACTGGAATGACCTCACCCTGCTTGGGTGCTACCCACCTAGCCTTGCTGCATAAACCCTGATTTTCAGTCATTCCCATTTGATGAGGTTTGAGGCTAAGCGTTATCTATTTAGAACATATCCCTTAGAATGCCCATCGTCCACCTGACGATGTTTCGCAAGCGTTCATCCATACAAGTCCGTCCAGGGTTCGAACGGAACCGAAGGCACTATTCCTACTGCATCCATTTTGGAAATATCCTCAGGATTAGTAGCGACTAGCCCTTGCACTTCACTGCTCCATCTTTGAATCCAAAATTGTTATTCACGAAACGTACAAACCGGATCGAAGTGTTTTTCGAGAAATAAATCTCGATCCCGGTCTCTTCGAAACGATCAACGTATTTTTGTCCAATATTGATAGTCGGTTATTTAACTATCAATTAATATGCACAAACATCCATCAACCAATAAATAATTTTCCAAATTATTTATTAATCTCAATAATATCTTCACAAGATATATTTTCACTTTTCAAACCTTTTTGAAAAAAAACAGTTTTCAAAACTATATTCCTTTCTCAGAATAAATTCCAAGTATTTCTATTTCCACTGGAATTTACCAAGCACAGAACTAGATTATTAAAATAATTTAAAACACTTTATTTTGAAATATACTTTAAAATATTTAAGTTAAAAACTACTTCAATAATTTGTTAAAAATACATACTATATAAATATTTGAATATAAGGTTACTTAATAAAATATAAAACTAAAATTTTTATTTTTACAAACAAGATACTAAATCACTCTTTAAATAACTGTTGCTATAATAGATTAAAGGAAATACTTACCTATAGAGTTTAAATATTTAGAAATAATAAAATTTCAGAACATACTTCTTAAAACAACTTTAAACTTTTAATTTATATTTGAAAATTTACTTTAAAAAAAAACATATACTTGGCCATCCAGATAAAATTCCAACTTCAATCACTTAAATCAATTTCTCCAAATTGTTTTCCAATTTATTTTATTTGAAATAAATTTCTTTAATTACCTAATTCATTTCAAAATTCATTAAGTATGGACTTAATTATTGTTGTTGTTATTATTTTCCATTTGATTTTAAAACTTTTAACTGAAATATACAAATTCCAGATTTTCCCCAATTTCTTCTTTATTCTTTCAATAATTTAAATCTTAGCTTTTAAATAATTGTTTTGTTCTTTAAAATAATAACACTAATTTTTTTTTTTAAATTCATCAACTTCCTGTTTATTCAAATTTTCCTTTCCATTCTCAGGATTCATTTATTAAAATTTTAAAGTCACTTTATTCTTTTCCAAGTCATTCTTAAAATTATTCTATAATTATTTTACTTGCAATTTCACCTCTTTTATTTTCATTCCAAAATCAAATTTATATTTTTGGTAATTTATTATACCCAATTATATTAACCAAGCCATAGCATTCAATACTACCACATAATTCATTATAGAATATCAAATAATCAGAACAGAGAATATTAAATAATTTAAATAAAAATTGAGGGGTCCAGTTGGATCCCTCCAACCTGTTTTCCTTGCATCTACAGACGTTAGCATCACATAATATGCCAATTTAAAATTATACTATACTATATCACATCAATCAATTCAACCATTCAAACAATTATTTAAATTTAACAATATAAATTTAAATTTAAATTCACTGAGTGAGATTAACTCACCTTTGATTCTTGTTTTTGCAATCCGACCCAACCCGGCTTGCTTCTATCAGATTTTGACCTTGTATAACAATCATATGATTTATTAACAATTTGCAATAACTTGAACAATTTATTTCCATTTTATAAATTTAATTAACCAATGATTTATTTTAACTAATAAATTTTAAATTTTAACTAATTCCCTTTTAACATATTATTTTAGCAACCAATTAATTTAATAAGTTAATTAAATAAATCAATTTCCAACAATACGTTATTTTTAAAACAACCGAGCAAATTAAATAGGTGTGTGTGTATTTACTGTATATACACATGTATATAAGATATTTATATTTATTTTTTTGCTTCTGTGAATAAACAAAATAGGATTTGTTTCTTTACCGTGAAAGCCACATTTTAATACTTTAGCTTATTGTAATAAACTTTCATGTGTGTGTGTGTGTGTGTGTGTGTGTGTGTGTGTGTGTGTGTGTATATATATATATAAATTAAATAAACTTAAGAATAACAAAACATACTCTTTGTCTCTATTTTATTTTATTTTATTTTCTCTCTATAAATTCAGTTTAAATTGAAAATAAAAGGAGGATACCTCACCGTCCACTGGGAACCTAGCGCCCGGCCTCTCCTGCGCGACTGCCTCCATTACTGTCGAACTACCCATCGCGTTCGCCAAGCTTGCTTCGTCATCGCAACCTCCATAACCGTGACCCATCGGCGGCGTCGAGTTCACCTACCAACCCCATGACCTCTGTTGCATCCACGTCCAGATCCCACTGCCTGAACCACCGCGACTACCCTTCCCACAACTCGAAGCCACACAGACCAATGCCTCTGACGCCTCCTAGCTCGAGATCGAGCTACCCCAAAGCTTCAGCTCAACCATTTGAAACGAAATAGGATACGATTTCCACCCGAGCATGCATTGCTAAGGCTTGATTCGAGAATGGGAAAGGACGTGATTGATTTCATGAATACATCGGGTTTTGATTTCTTCGATTGCTCTGCAATTCGCTCGCGTCCCCCCTCGATCGCTCGCGCGTACGATAGAGTGAGGAGTTCGGCCATTACTGACTTTTTTTTTGTTTATTTGATTTCGTTATTGAAAAAGAAGAAGAAAGGGTTCGTGCTTATTAAAGAAAGAAAAAGGAATTGCGTGTTGGATACGCTTGTGATTGAATGGACTTGCTACAGCGATATGAGGTGATGTTAAAAACAGCTGAAGTGATGAAAAGGTTTGATATTGATATAATTTCAGCTGATGTTGATGAAATATAAATATAAATTTAAATTGAATTCGATATAGATTTCAACGCATTTATATGTCGTACGCTCACACGACAATTCCGATCAATACGAAATTTGAAATCCGATAATAATACAATATTACAGATCCAATGGAACTGGCTTCGTCGAATTCCGAGACTGTGCCTCGGAAGGCTATTTTTAAATTCAATTTAAAACGATAAAATTTTCAAAACCGAAAAAATCACTGTTAAATTCAATTTTAAAACTTCTATTATCTTCAATGTTATCAATATAAATTTTATAAGCCTTCAAATTATTTTTAACAGGCTTAAAACTGAGGATTCAATATTTTACCAACTTCAAATAATTTAATTTACTAATTTAATTATCAAATAAACTGTGATATTCTTAATTCAAGTTAGAATTAACATTAAAATATTTAAAATTGATTTAATATTCCGAATTTAAATGCTTGAAACTTCCGGGTCGTCACATAATACCAGTAACAATGTAACGCAAGAATTTATTTTCCTTGGCGTGTCAATATTTTTTTCAATTTGATTTATCAAATGTTTGTGAATATTTTTTGGCTATGATATCTGCTGTATTTTATCTTCACAAACACAATATGGAATCATATTCTAAGATACAGTTGAGTTTGGATTTGATATTAAGAATGTTGCAACCAAATGCGATTGCAAAAGCTTTGCCATATCTGCTTTTTCTTCTTTTGATGTTCCTTTTATTGTTGTAAACAATTCGCTTTCTATGTTTTTTTGTTTACACTTGTTTCTCCTTCAAAGTGTCTGTTGATGAATGACGTAAACTGAGCATTGCTTTTACCCTCTTTTTTCACATGGCCAGAAGTTTTGATTTGATGACCATCCATAAGAATTGATAATAATTGGCTTATATCATTCTCTGTGAATGTTAGTAACATATCTCCAAATTGGAAGTAGTTCAAATTCTTTCTATAGGCATTGATGATTATGTCTATTATTGTTGAGTTTTTTTGTAATTTCCTTTGCTGGTATGATTCCAACATAGATCATATGAATGAATTTGTAGAAAGGTAAATTTTGAAGATATTTTGTATGTGATACTGTCAGCAATTCTTCCTTTTTAATCATGCCAAGAACATCGATGGAAGGCCTTAAATTATTTCTGTTGCTGTCTTCTCTTGATGTAATTTTCTCTTCACTGATTGTTTTTCTTTTTTCTATAGAATATTTGATCCTGATTGTTGTTGTTCAATAGGAACAATTGAGTTTCTATAATTGCTTTTTTTTCCTTCTTTTATTTCTTCTTTTGTGTTCTGTTGTAAAAGTACATTAAAAATTATGAAATAAATATGAACAATCTAATAATATGATAGGGGATGTTAAATACTTGCAGTTATAATGAATATGCAGAAAAAACAGAAATGTATGCAATTATCTTAAATAATTGCAGTCTGTTCAGCAAATTTTAAGGTATATGCAAGTTTTCATATATGTGGAACTTTTGCATATAATTTAGCAGTTTTAAAAAATTATTGCTTATTTCTCAGCAATTATTTGAATAACTGTGGTATCGAAATTTTATTGCTTTTAATCATACATATTTCCAGAATTTTCTTCACTTTTTGGAAATAGATTGGTAATCCAATGAAAGTATTGAAAAAACAGTTAGCTTATACAAAATTTTCTTGTATATGTTCTAGTTGCATATACATCAGCAATTTTAAATATTAATTGCTTAATTTTCAACAACAATTTGAATAATTGTAGACTTTAAAATATGGCTTTTGTAATTATAAATATTATCAGATTTTTTCTTGAGTTTTTTCGAAATAAATTGGTATTTCAATGAAACTATTTAAAAAGTAGCACATAAAAATGAGATTACTCTGTTTAATTGAATTATTGCTAAAAAGTAAGCAGTTAAACCGAATTGTTCAACTATATGTGATATTGTCAGTATTGATTGTTTTTGTTCATACATAAATGTTGCAAAGATATTCAACAATGCTTAGTATAGTTGCATATCTGTCTGCAATAATATGAATAATTGACATTAAACTATTCTAAAAGTTAGATAAAACTAAGTTTATCCTGTTTAACTGCTTTATTACTGAAAAATAAGCAATTAAGGTAAATTATTTGCAACCATACATGATATTGTTAGTAATGTTTACTTAATTTCGTTTATACATAAATGTTGCAGAGAAATTCAAAAAAATTCAACACAGTTGCATATTTGTCAACAATAATTGTAACTAATTGACATTATTATGATATTTACAGTCAGATTTGTAATTATTATGAAAAATTGCAGGCAAATACAGACATTGGTCGAATATATTTCTTAAAAATATATAAAAAACACATTAATAAAATCTGCTTAAAATTTGAAGAGAGAAAACAGTTTTTTGAACAATTTTTAACAAAAATTGCAGTAACTAGAGAATGTTCTGTAGTTTATCATCTGCACTCTCAATTTTCTTTGTATTACAGCAAAAAAGATTGATTACATGCACGGCTAACTCGAAAATCTCTAAAACACTTGCAAAAACCCTAAGATCTATTGACTTAAAACAGTGTCATATAAATCGACCGCTCCTAAAATTGAGTTATATCACATTCGATCTTCCTATTTTTCCTTATTTGATTTTGTAACCGTCGGATTTTGACTTGATTTTGGTTATTTTGCCGTTCGATTTTGTAGACTTTTCAAATTTTGTTGAAGAAAATGTTATTTCAATTGTAATAAAGGTCGAACAATAAAAAAAACGTGGGTATAGGGTTTTATGATGATTTTTAAGGGTCGTTTGGGAAAAGAAAAGGTTGCGTTTAAAAATAAAGATGAAATTTATATGTTCGCATCTAAGGGATTTTTGGTGAATTATGAAAGTTATTAAGGATGTATGGCAAATGTTTCCTGAAAAATATACAATTACCATTTTAACCTCAATACATAATTTTATTTTTATTTATTTTATTTTATTTTTTGAAATGGTACTTAGATATAACATGTCACTGTGACAACATATCACAACTCATATGTCAATAAATGTTCGAATCACGCTATACAAGTTTCGAACTTGTGGCCTCTCACACCAAAGTCGAATCACTTAACCACTGGGGCAATGGTGCTTATCCTTCAATACATAATTTTAAATTAATGACATTTCGTTTCCTGTTTGTTCTAGAAAGCAAATCCATAGAACAAAATCATAATAGTACAGAAGATGATGATTGTGTTTGTTTTAAATTTCAAATCTTCAAGGTCCAAGTGGTTTCATTTCTTTTGTATTTCACATTTTCAACATTCATAACAAAATATGAAAATAATTAAAGAATAATTAAAAATTTAGACCATACGACGACATAGGAGTGGATAAAGAGATGACGAAGAGGATTGATTGTTTTCCATTCTTTTGTTTTTTCTCAAACTACGAAAAACAAAATAAATTTGTTTTCTATTTTAGATGTTAGTTTCGTTTTTCAAAATGGTTGTTTTTCAAAGATATGTGCACGTTTTTTGTACAAAAATACAAAACTAAAAAGAATAAACCAAACGGGCTCATATTTTTTCCCAACTTTCATTTTGTAAAGATGTTGAACTGTTGTTCTTCTACAGTTTTCCCTCTAAAAATGCATGCTTTTATTTGGTATGTTTGAGAAGTGTTTTGGCACAATTATTAGAAGCTGATATAAACCTATTTAACGAAGTAGATTTAATTGATGAAAAACCTAGTATGAAATGCACTAGGAATTAGTCTAAAACTAGTATATGGCTCTCTATGTTTATACCAAAACCTAGTGCACTCAACTACAAACTTAAAATTTTTGGAATTTTATTAGATCACATCGGTGGATGAAGTGGAAGAATGAGGAAGAAATAACCATGGACAAGAAGGCTGAATGAATTCAATAAAATGAAGTGAGGGGTACTAGTGGAATTTCATGGGGTGGAAAAAAACAGAGTGTAATATTTATTTCGTACAAGCTGTGGTGGAAATGCAAGATAGGGGGCCAATAGAATTAGCTTAATTGTCGCATGTTATCTACATCAATTACCAATTATTAACAATTTTTTTTTAAAAAAAAATCTAATTTTGAAATTAAAACAACATCAATTTCATTTTTTCAAATTGTAAAATAAGATTAGAGAATTTCTTTATTTCTCAATATTTCGTTCATTTTCTCCAATTTTAAAATCGAACCTACTAGCAGAGTTCTTTAAACCCATGCTTATTTTTTCAAGATTTACTAGAAAACACGATCTTATTGTTAAAAAAAGTAAAGTTGAGCCTGTTCCAACTAATTAAAACACTCTTTCTTGTGTGCTATAAATTGCCTATCTAAATTACTTTCCATGTTTCCTGCGCTCCCTCTATTGTTTGATTTATATGTTATATGCGCTTTCTCCTAATTTTTCATTATAAAAAAGTAGTATCGATGTTTGGTCTTTAATAAAGGAAAGTCACAGCGAATAACTATATGTTATGGATGTTACAATAATAATTTTAAAAGGTGTTTAAATTCAAAATTTCATAAGCAGACTTTTGTGCAAAATTATAAAACCTACTTTGAATTTTTTTCATCAATTAAGGCTAACCTTTTATTTGTTAACTTGCAGTTTTAAAACATACATATATAAAATCACAAGTTTATAAATTTATGTTGTTTTTAAATTTAAAACATTGTTTGTGATTATTCATACAGTATACATACAAGTTTATTATTTTAATTTAAAATTTATAAAAAATAATTTCAAGTAAAACCATGTATTTAATTTTTTAACCTTTCTTTGTTAAAATTGTTAATTCTTGAATTCAAAACAATCAAAGCAATATTTTAACGTGTGTGTTTATGTTTGTGCAATTGTTATTATATTTATGTTTACAATTATTACTTTATGTATTAAAAAAGGGAAAATTTTGGCCAACAATGACATATATAATGCACAAATGAGTCTGTTGTGATGTAAATTCCGACACCTACATACGGTCACATTAGTTATGTACACTTCGTATTTGTTGCACGTACACCATACACACATAAGTGTATCTGTTACACTTACAAATCAAAACTCATTCAATTTATATTAAACTAAGCTTAGTTTAAACAAATAAAATAAAACAAGGTGAATAGTTTATAAAAGTAATTAGTGTTATTTGCGATTGATTAAACATTCATTACATTTATGACCTTTTGAATAGTTTACATAATTAACAATGACTCGTCGCCTACCCAAAATAATAATAAAAAGCAATTAATTATCATACACATACACATACATGGGTATATTTGATACACTCTAATTTATATAAACATAAAATTTATAAAACTCCTTTTGAACAAGTTAAATAAAATAATATTTTATTTAGAAATGATATTAGATTGGATCTAATAACTCTTTAGGCTTTATTGGCCCAACAGATCAAAAATACGATTCTTTTTTTCAAACTACCTAATTTGCCCGCTTTAGGATTGCCGAGTTCCTTCATCGTTCATCCCTACTTGTGAGTATTGTGAATAAGGTTTTACATTGGTGTTAATGAAGTCTTAGTTCAGTGGACTTGGGTAAGTATTTGAGATTCGAGAGAGGAATGATCCCATGTTATGTAAGTGATAGCGACCCAACTGGGTAAACTTTAGGACTTGGGTAATTTGTGTATCTGGTTGGTAATTTGATCTGTGAGTGGTTTTTATACTTAACATGATAGTTGTTGCTTTATATTTTAACATTTTTAAACTTATTATATTGTGCTAACATAGTGAGTGCATGTGAGACAGGTGAGGTTATGAGATTATGTTTGTAACGTACTTTATTTGTTATACCTTAGGTGATGCCCCATAGGTACTCTTAATTAGGTTGATCTAGAGAAATGCGTAAAGATTGGATGCTTGTTTTAGTATGCTTGCAGGAGTCTTAAAGCTATGCGAGGTGGATTAACTCTCACTATACCAGAAACACCAAACAGCAATGGCTTACAGCCGTTCTTAATCCATTTTGCAACGGTCTCAAACTAAATAAGGTGTGAAAAATATTTAACAACGGCTCCAAGTCATAAGTCATTGCTAAACTCATTGGCAACGACCATTTTCTCCCACCAGACCATGTATTGGATGGTATAGAGCAACGATTCAAAATATATTTGTTTATTAAAAATGGGTGAACCTCTCAAGGAGGATAGCAATCATGATAACAACCTAAAATATTTGGCAATGGCTTTAGTTTGTTGCAAATTCTAAAATAAGAACGGCTTAAAGTCGTTACGAATTACAGTGTAGTAACGGCTAAAAGTCGTTGCAATTCAAATTAGCAATGGCCTCTTTCTGCGTTATTTTGGCTCAGAATCATGAACGTTTTTGTCTTGAAGGTGACATTATTTAGGCACGGCTCTTAGCTATTGCAAACTCATGTGCTATTTTTTTAAATGTTTTTTCTGCTTCTGACAGAATCTATATACACAATACTAATTTATAAATATAATATAGTCAAACGTGTATAGAACAAAATCTATACAAGTCGTATATTCAACAAATATGTATACAAATCGTACATTCAACAAATGTATAAAAAATAACATACAATTCGTAAATTCAGCAAATGTGTATACAACATAACTATTAATTTACATTTGATGGATACAAAGTAGGAAGAAAACAACAAGAGTTTCTACATTCTAACTTAGAAGAGTTTTTGTTTTGCACATTGATTATCTTCTCTTCGACTTCTTTTGTGCTTATCTTGCCTTTGAACATAGCAAATTGTACTTTGAAACATTTTACGGTTGGCTAAAGGCTGTCAGGCTGGGGCATCAGACTCGTGTGCTGAATTTCACCTTATCTTCAGCCACGTGGTTCGAAAATGGGCAGGTGTTCTACCGATGTTTGGTCCACATGGCTCAAGACAAGGCGAAGTTCATCACACGGGTCATGTGCACACACTAACCCTACAACTTGTAACGGGTGCACCTATTAACATAAGAACTTGTGGCCGACAGTCTAAGGTTTAAACTGTCAGCTATAAGGTGCCAAGGTCAATAGATGCACCCCATAAATGTGACAGCCCACGACCAACCTGTTAATTAAAGAGTCAAATATGCTCCTTCAAATCCAAATATAGTTTTTCCTACTTGGATGCTACTAGTAGCTCCTCGTATCTAGCTGAACACTGATGGTTGATGAATGCATAGTTCTATCAAATTAAGTGTTGATTCACTGTTAGTTAATATATGATGGTTGATGAAGAATTGCATGTTCAACTTAGATGATTGCCCAAAAAAGTATCAAAAAACAACTTTTTTGATACAATATGTCCAGAAATGTTAGTTTGCCTAAATTTAGGCGAATAACATGATTTTTACCATCATAAGTGACATTAAAACAGGTGCGTAGAACTGTGAAAATAATGTGATTCACTTCATAAAAAGTGTCAAAGATTTCAATTTAAGTTCATGGTAATAAATTAATAAATAGTCATGGTTATAATGCAATGGCCACTTTAAGATGAGATAATCTACTTCTTGACAGCATAAGTGTGAACAAAAAAAGAATGCTAGATAGACAGAATAAAATAAAAGCTTTGTCTGATGTTATAAAAAGTGTTTGAATATATGCAGACAGAATCTCTAATTACTGGAGGTTTAATCATCAAGTAGAAGTATATACACTTTCAAGGATAGTGGGAACTACGGAAGGAAACAAATATATCACAAAGTAACATAACAATTAAACAAGAGCTATATTTTTTTGGCATCTCAATATTTTAAATAATATGAACCACAATGTGGTGAAAATGCATTCACCACACTTACTAATCCCACGTAGTTGTAATCATAGGTAAATTGCTAAAAATATAAATAGGTAAAGATACATGAACAAAACAGCACCAAAAAGAATAAAATTATGCTCCACTAATGATGATCATGGTGAAAAACCCTAGCCGCTTTTTCTGAATCATTGTCTTCCCTTTCGATCTATATCCTTCCCTTCTAATCCTATCCTCATCTTGTCATGACTACTTCAGTGTCTACTGATCCTCCATCCTCCCTCCCTCTGGGTCCGCCTCCCTCTCCCTCAGATCCGCCACTAGCTTTCAGTCCGCTACCAAATCATGATCCTATTGCTATTACTGATGAAGATTTCACGCCTGTCAGATCAAGGAAATGGAAATGTAACCTTAATTTGATGCAAAAAACTCAGAAATTCTCCCCAATTCCCACTACCCCTCAGACCAAATATGGTGAAAATTCCTCTATTCAAATAGACCAATTACACAATATCCAAAAACATAATTTACCCAATCGACCAAATCAGACAACTACTAGATCGATATACAACAAATGGAATTTTTCCACTACGTCCAGTCGGGCGTGGAATGAAGTGGTCAAGGGTATAATATTCTGGTTTCAGTACCATTAAGATTTTATCAACCATGTGACTTCAACTCAATGAAATGTGCCAAAATGTCATTGAAGGTCGTGCAAAATGCTAAGAAACAATGGGATGATGCCATTGTGATCTATATTGTTGGTCCCAAACACTATTACCCATATTTCAAGGATTATATAATTAGAGTTTGGAAACATGAAGATGAATTCTCTATTTATTCGAAAGAAAATGGTTTTTATGTTATTAAATTTAATAACAGCAAAGATTGCGATAGAATCATAGAAGGTGGTCTCTATTATTACAACAAGAAATTGATAATGATGAAGAGATGGTCGCTCGGGATGCAACTTGATTAAGGGTTACTCGCTTCTATTTCCATATGGGCAAGACTCCCGAACCTACCTCTTGATTACTAGACGGAAGAGGGAATAAGTCGTAATGCTTTGATCATTGGTTCCCCAATCAAGTCGGATAAATTTACTAAAGGAACTATAAAGATAGCTATGCTAGAGTTCTTATTGAAATCAACAATTCATTTGATTTTCCTAACAGAATCCCAGTCTTGTCAGAAAAAGGCGAATTCATTTGGCAGGAAGTGGTATATGGATGGAAATCCAATATATGCTCCAATTGTTCTAACTATGGACATTTGGAATCAAATTGTCAATTTAATAAAGTTTGGGTGCCGAAAGTTCAACAATGGGATAATGTTTGGTTGCCGAAAGTTCAACAATGGGATAATGTTTGGGTGCCGAAAGTTCGACGAAACTTATCTTAATAAAAGAACGCATGTCAACCGGTCATCGTTCCTAATAATCAAAATAATTTTGCTCAAGATTGTTCGGTTGGCATGGACAAATCCACAGGTAAGAAGATAATCTCTATCTCTCAAGAAACTCATGAATGTCAAACTATCCAGTCAGCCCAGAAAAATCATAAGAATAACATAGTCCAGTCAGTGACTAATTGCACGACCAATAAGTCTAATACAATTCAAAGTTTTAATGCTCTCAACTCAAATACAGGCTTTCAACAAACTTACAACAATCATATCGAAGGTCACATTAAGGACAGCATAACAAGTGAAACACTCAATACACAACATTTGAATAACACCGAATCTCTTGAAGACAAGAATTGTGATTTGCAGACAACCGATTCATCTGACCTCCTTACGATTCCTAATCCTGATGATTTGATAGCCGAACCCATACATGCTACTAGATCTATCTCTGTTCATAAAGTGAGGACCGAAGAGGTTCCTTTTGAGTTTAAAGCCACTCATGCTCTTGATGTCATTGACAATCCTATATGGTCTAATCTGATAACTCAGCTAAAAGGTAAAAAATAAGAAAATTAAAATAGCAAAGATGATGGGGACTGCTATTACCCTGGGAGATAGTACCAGCTAAGAAATAGAATTATAAATGCAGTTCCTATTTTGGAATACTAGAATTCCCCTACGAAGCAGTTAAAGATCTTGCAGATTCTAAGTAACAAAAAATTCTCGTTTATGGGTATACTTGAAAATAATTTGTCCCACGATAATATAGAAAAATTCATGGCTAAATCTAATAACTATTGGAAATTCTCTCATAATATTAATAATGATCAAAAAAGCAGAATTTTGATCATTTGGGATCCCAATCATTGGTCCAATATCATTATTCACACCAACGAGCAATATATCACATGTCTGCTCCATAATGCTAATGGACTCAGCGTTCTTTGCACTACAGTCTACGCTGCTAATGATGAGATTAAAAGGTTAGAGTTATGAAGATATATTACTGAACAATCTTCTAATTTTAACTTAACATGGATTGTAGCGGGTGATTTTAATGCCATTTTATCAAACAGAGGCATAATTAATTCTGGGCTTTATTCTTCTATGGGTGAGGAAAGCTTTATTGATTATATTTCCTCTTCTAATTTAATTGAACTTGACTTCACTGGTAATTACTTCACTTGGAGGGGTGGTCTTAAATTTTCCATTCATAGTAAAATCGACCGTGTTTTTGTGAATACTTTATGGGTGAATAAATTTCAATTTGGTGTTTATTTTGGAAATCACTCACTAAGTGATCACACTCCTATCCTAATTAAGCTTTTATTATGTAACAACGTGAGACCTAAACTTCAATTTAGATACAACAATACCTGGCACCTTCAGGAAGACTACTTTCCTACAGTCCAACATGAACTCTTGAAGGCATCTACTCGAAATCCTCTATATATTCTTC
The DNA here is from genome assembly GCA_030765085.1 of Allium cepa. Taxonomy (NCBI): domain Eukaryota; kingdom Viridiplantae; phylum Streptophyta; class Magnoliopsida; order Asparagales; family Amaryllidaceae; genus Allium; species Allium cepa. The sequence goes on along the minus strand of CM060940.1, from coordinate 816,420,693 downwards.
TTTGCAAGCTCAAACTAGTTAAATCTGCATTGAAAAAGTGGATTAAAATAAGTGCAATATGCATACTATAGCTGAAAAAATAAAGGAAGAGGCTGAGTTATATAAGCAACCGATCCAAAATCCTTTAAATGATCAACTTATAGAATGGTACTCTTTGAAGGCTGATCAGATATACCACATTATGAGAAAAATAGCTTTAGAAAATGAAAAGAGAATGAAAAATAACTGGTTGGTAAAATGTGATAGACCAACTGCATTCTTTTACAATAAAGTCAATTTTACTAATCCTAAGCGTAGAAGTTATTATATTATCAATGAAGATGGGTCATGGATTTCAGCATCAGAAAAATTAGCCAGTGAATCTATTAATTATTTCTCTGAAATATTTTCATCATCTCAGGCTGCAATTCAATTTCCAGACATTACATGTAATATCAGATAATGCTCGAAGCAAGTTATGCAGACCATTTCAGCTAGAGGAAGTAAAATCAGCATTATTCCAAATTAACGATAATAGTACCCCCGGTCCCGATGGCATTAACTCTAAAATTTTCAATATACATTGGGAACAATTAAAAAATGACATATGGAATGCTATGAATGGCATTCTCCAATCTGGCAAAATAATTAGAAAGATTAATCACACTTTCATATGTCTCATACCAAAGAAGCCTGATGTCTCTGAGATAACTGATTATAGACCTATATCACCACGCAATGTGTCTTAAAAAATATTAACTAATCTTCTTTGTAATAGAATGAAAGAATATATGAACGATCTAATTTCATATAACCAGAATGCATTCATTCCGGGTAGAATTATCACTGAAAACTACTTTCTAGCTTATGAAATGGTCAGAGGTTTCAATAGGAAGAATTCAAACAACTTATGTCTCAAAATTGACTTGCATGTAGCATATGATAAAGTTAACAGAGAATTTATTCATCATATGCTGATTGCGATGGGTTTTCCTCTTCAATTTGCCAACCTTATTTACGAATGCATTTCTTCTCCCTCATTTTCTGTGCTAATTGATGGCTCACCCTATGATCTTATTGGTAGTTCGAAAGGTCTTAGGCAAGGAGAACCTCTCTTTCCATATCTGTTCTCAATTACTATGGAATATTTAACTATCTCTTTCGACATAGAGTATTTAAAGAATAGTTTCAAGCCTATATACAAGACTGAACCCATGATTACGCATTTAATTTATGCATATGATATACTAATTTTGTCCAAAGCTACTAGTGAGAATGCTGTTATCATCCATCATATATTTTAGGTACTAAAAAAGTTACTGGACTAAATATTAATGAATCCAAATCTGTTGTATATTTTATCAATACAGTCAATAATAAACATGCAATTACCAACATTCTTAATATCAATTCAGGCACTCTTCCTATCATTTACCTGGGCATACCATTATCTAGCAATCAATTAAAATCAAGGGATTTAGGTCGTTTAATAGATAAGATTGACAAAAAATTCAAACACCGGAATAATAAGTTTCTGAACATTAGTGGTAGAATTGAACTTGTTAACTCTATCATTTATCCTATGATCTATTTTTGGATGCAATTTTCCCAACTACCAATGAATGTGATACAAAGAATTAACTTCATGTGTGCCAATTTTGTTTGGAAATCCAAGTCTCACAATATGTCTTGGGAAGATGTGTGTAAAACCAAAAATGAAGGTGGACTTGTATTAAAAGAATTGAAGAGATTGCCAAGTCAGTGACAGTTAAATTACTTTGGAAATACATACAGGTGAGTCTTTGTGGGCTAAGTGGATGCAGAACAAATATTGTAAATCTAGTAATTTTTGGTCTACTGCTACTGACAATAATGCTTTGTACACTTGGAAACTTCTCTCAAAGCCAGACAACGGTGTAAAGGTTTAATAGACAGAAAAATTGCTAATGGAGAAAAATCCAATGTCCGGACTGACCCTTGGATTGAGGGGAAGTCATTAGTTGACAAATTTGTTTGGAACTCTATGACCATTTTTGATGGACATAATAAGAAAGTTTCTACCCTTATTTCTAGAAATAAATGGAAAGATCACTTAGACTATATCCCTACTCAATCACATCAAACTGTCAAGAATATAAAAATTCATGATTAAATGCCTCATGATTTTTCGTTCTGGACTCCTAGTAACGATGATCATTTCGGTTTAAAGTCTTCCTGGAATCAAATTAGATCAAAAAATTTAGAGTTTAATTGGACTAAGATCATCTTGGACAAGTATTGTGCTCAAAAATGTCTTGCAGTCTGCTAGCCAAATTGAATAAATTAAATACTAAAGACAGAATTAGCAGATGGAAACAAGACATCAATCGCAGCTATGCATTGTGTTCTCGGTATTTTGAAGACAGATACCACTTTTTCTTTCAATGTGTTTATTCTAAAACTCTGCTAGAAGATATTACACACAAACTTCAGATTAACTTTGGTAATACCTTCGATTTTAATCAATCCTTGACTATTTATGCATGAATCAGACAAATAACGGAGCAGAATTCCATCTTTCTAATGCTATTCTCATTACTACTATCTGGCATATTTGGTCGGACAAAAAATTAGAGAGCTTTCAACAGCACTGAAATGCCAGTTAAAGTTAGAAGCTTAGTCATTTTACAAGATAATAGAAACTTAATCAAGCTAAAATTGGAAACTTCTAAGAATAACAAGGCGATTGAGCTTTTCTTAGAGTCTTTACACTGTGCTCCAGGCCGCAGATCTAACAACCAGCCTCCTTGACCTTTGTCCCCCCTTTGGTGTTGATTGAAGATAGCCCGAAGCTTTGGCCATTGCTGGTGACTGAAGCTTCCCCTGCCTCTTTCCACCTACTCGAAGAGGAAGTATTCTAATCGATGGCTCTTTCTTTTAGGCTCATTGTTTCATTAGAGAGGCACGTGAGCATGTTGTTGTTTTGATTTTTTGTGTGTCGCTTTTGAGCGGTTATTTGTTTTAACTTTTGAATTGCTGCATTAAGTTGTTCATATGGTTGCTTTTGAGTGTTTTATGTATGTTTTCTTCTTCAACCATTTGATAGCTTGATTTTGCAGTTTTCTTTCTCCTGTTATACTGCTAATATATAGACATGATATGTACTCTTTTTCCTAGTAAGGTGCCCATCTAGGATAAGGGGATTATTAGGTTTTAATGAATCATATCATGAAAATATATGGTGTTGTTAATAAAATACCTGTTTCCAAAAAAATGATGATCAAAACTCCACCGATACCCATGATCAAAACTCCGTTGATGCCTAGGAAAAAATATAACATTGTCTAATATTTTTGGAACACAGCAGGAAAAATTATTAAAGGGAAAAAATCAAACTAACCAAACAAAACACAATAGAATATCTCAAAAAATACAAACCAGTCTATTATCATACTATAGTATATGGTTCAAATATATCACTTTATTTCTTCAAAATAAAGGTGGAATGGGTATTATCATCATTGTGGTATATGGTCCAAATGATCAGGATTACTAGTGTGATAAGTATTTCTGCATATATTGTTTCCTGTAATGAAAAGGTTGCTGAACATGAACAAAAGGACAGCTCTTCTTATATCATGCCAATGTTAAAGCGTTTACGTTTTAAAAATAAAAATTATTCAAACTAGTACATGTGTTTATGACTTTGTATTCAAAGTGGATAATCAGTGTATTCGTTCTTAGACTAACCAAGCAACTAAGGTGCACAAGAACTAATCCAATGCATAATGATGAAGCAATTACCTCGAATCGCGCCACCACCAACCACGACCTTCGCCGTATGCCGCGACCTATTCCATCACCGTATGCCGCGACCTATCCCATCACCGAAATCCACGACCTAACCCTAAGTCGCGAAGCTCCATCAATTCGCGACCTAACCCTAAGTCGCAAGCAAGAAGCAGCGGCCCTAAGTCGCGGGCGAGATGCAGTAGGTCGCGAACAACATAAAATAGATCGCCTCCAGCTAAGTCGCAAGTCGCATTCCTCCCATAAGTCGCTGCCGAGTTTTATTAAATCGCGAACGAACTTTCTGAAGTCGCGAGTCGCCTTCCTCCCATAAGTCGCTGCCGAGTTTTATTAAATCACGAATGAACTTTCTTAAGTCGCGAAGCGACATAGCTTAGCTCGCGTGACAATTTTAAGTCGCGCACTGTCTTTTTAGGTCACAAACGAGACTGTTGAGTTGTTGTGTTGTGTAGCTATATGTCGTGTACATATTATGTTGTAATTCATGTTGCATTCGTGTAATGAGTCGTGTTTGTGATGTAAGTGTAGTGTGAGTGTAACCCTATAAATAGGGATGTGTTGGTCATTTGTAGGGTTGTTGAATTTTGAATAAAATTTGGTTTGTGCTTTGTGCCTCCATTAAAATCGGTAGTTAAGTGTTATCTCCTATCTCCACTTTCGGTATTCGAGTGCGCTCGAATCAACGATTGTTGAAGCCAATTCATGGTATCAAGTGCGCTTGATCAACGTTCGAAAAATTGAAGATCTTCTAGCACCGTATCGTGCGCGATCAACGTGTCGAAGATTGCTAAAGTCCGGTATCTTCGTGATCAACGGATTTGGGCCTTTCGGTATTCTTAAATCCATCGATTTATCATCGATTCACCGATTATTTCCGCTAATCGTGTGAGATCCTGGACGGATTCGATTTACTCGTTGAATTCGTTCCTCACGCTGCGTCAGTTTGGTATCAGAGCAAGATCACAAGAAGTTTGTATCATTTGGAGAATTGGGTTTCGAGAATTTGTAGTTTGGAAGTTTCGATCCATCTCACTTTGGATCAAAGTTCGGAAGGTGTTTGAAATTTATTTTTGAGTTTGTTTGAAGTTCAATCATGCCTTCGAGACGAGCTCAACGTCATCGCAACATTAATGCTTTGTATGGAAGAGAAGATGCCGATGAAATGGAGCAACGAATCAATGAGAGTTTCACTGAGAAGTTGAATGAACGAATTGGTCGATTAGAGAGAATGATGCTTGAAATGAATCAAAGTAGAAGAAGGGTTTCACCTGAATCGAGTCATGAGGAAATAGAGTTTCACCACATTCAGATCGTGAGAGAAGAGAAGATCATGATCGTAGAAATGTTGACGATCGTGATAGAAATGTTGATGAACGAAATCGGAGAGATGTGGATTATCGTGATCGGAGGAATGTAGATCGAAGAAATGTTGGTGGTTGAAATGGTGGTAGAGATGTTGGTGGTCATGATCGACAACCATATGCATCAGATTTTGATGAGGAGTTTGATGATGGTAGTGTTCATAGTCGAAATCAAAGCCAAGGAAGAAATCATTCAGAGTATGATCACAAATGGGAGTCTGGAATGAAAATTGAAATTCCAGAGTTTAAGGGTGGTATGCAGGCTGAAGAATTCCTAGATTGGTTATCTAATGTTGAAGAGATCTTTGATTTCAAGGAGGTTCCAGAAGATCGTAGAGTGAAGTTGATTGCTACTCGTTTGAGAGGGAGAGCAATGGCGTGGTGGCAACAGACAAAACTAACACGAGAACGGTTGGGAAAGACAAAGGTTGTTTCATGGGGGAAGATGAAGAAGTTAATGAAAACTACTTTCTTACCTTACAATTATCAATCTCTTATGTATCAACGCTTACAAAATCTAAGGCAGGGGACAAAGACTGTTAATGATTATGCTGATGAGTTTTATCAACTGATTGCTCGAAATGACATTATGGAGACAGATGAACAGTTGACTGCTAGGTTTGTTGGAGGTTTGCGAATGCAGATCCAGGATATGGTTAATATGTTTGACCCGAGATCTGTGGCTGAAGCGCACCAGAAAGCGTTGGCTTGGGAGAAGCAGGGAAGACGAGGAGGTGGTGTGTTTACAAATTCCAACAATCAAGTGAAGGGTGCCAGTGGGAGTTCCAATATTTCTAAAGTTGTCGGTAAACCAGTTGTGAATGAGGCTGCGAAGGCAAAGGCCAACAACAGTTTCAAATGTTATAATTTCCAGGAAGTGGGTCATAAAAGTAACGAATGTCCAAAACCAAAGAAGAGAACGATGATTACTGAAGTTGAAGGCGAGGATGTTGGAGAAGGTGATTCTAGTCCAGTGGAGGAAGATGAACAGGATATCGCGTCAGGAGATGAAGGATGTAATCTAATGATAAGGAGGTCTTGTTTAACACCGAAGCAAGAGGATGAGGCTAGTTGGTTGAGGAGTAACATCTTTCAGTCGACATGCACTATACTGGGAAAAGTTTGTAAGTTTGTAATTGACGCAGGGAGTTGTGACAATATCATTTCTACCGAAGCTGTGAGAAAGTTGAAGTTGAAAATGGAGAAACATCTTAATCCTTACAAGTTAGCGTGGCTAAGAAAAGGAGGAGAGGTGAAGGTGGACAGGCGAGTTCGAGTTCCATTTTCTATTGGGAAGAAATATAAAGACGAGATCCGGTGTGATGTAGTTGAGATGGATGTTTGTCATTTGCTTTTGGGAAGACCATGGCAGTATGATCGAGCAGTGCAGCATGACGGTCGAACCAATAGCCAAAGTTTTATGTTTGAAGGCGTTAAGATTATTTTAGTTCCAAAGAAGAGACAGCAGGGAGAGAGCAAGTCAGAAGAGATTGAGGAGCTTAAAACTTTGTTGACTTTGAAGGAATTTGTTGAAGAAGTAGAGGAGAGTCCAGAGGTGTTTTTGTTGATTGGACATGAGACTAGTGAATCTGTTGAAGTTCCAAAGGAGGTAAAACCAGTAGTGGAAGAATTCAGAGATGTGTTTCCAGAAGAGTTGCCAAACGAGTTACCACCGTTGAAGGATATTCAACATTAAATTGATCTTGTGCCAGGATCGGTATTACCTCATAGGCCACATTACCGAATGAGTCCCAAAGAGCATGAGGAACTGAGAAGGAAAGTGGAGGAGTTGTTAGAACAAGGGCGTGTTCAGGAGAGTTTAAGTCCATGTGCTGTGCCAGCCTTATTGGTACCGAAGAAGGATGGGACGTGGAGGATGTGTACGGACAATAGGGCTCTAAATAAGATCACTGTGAGATACAGATTTTCTATGCCGAGGTTTGATGATTTGATTGATCAGTTAAGTGGGGCAGTTGTGTTTTCGTAGATTGACTTGAAAAGTGGATACCATCAGATTCGTATTAAACCGGGTGATGAGTGGAAGACTGCTTTCAAAACCAGGGAGGGTTTATACGAATGGTTGGTTATGCCGTTTGGCTTGTCAAACGCTCCTAGTACTTTTATGAGAGTGATGAACTAGATTTTCAGACCATTTGTTGGGAAGTTCGTGGTTGCTTACTTTGATGATATTTTAATCTATAGTGGGAGTATGGAAGAGCACATCCAGCATCTACGAGAAGTACTGTTGATGCTACGACAAGAGCAGTTCTATGCAGCAGCAAATAAGTGCGTATTTATGACGGACAGTGTTTTGTTTTTGGGGTATGTTCTGTCGAAGGAAGGTATTCAAGTGGATGAAAATAAAGTGGAAGCTGTCAGGAGTTGGCCACAGCCAAAGACAATTACTGAAGTGAGGAGTTTTCATGGATTGGTATCTTTCTATCGAAGATTCATTCCACATTTTAGCAGTGTGATGGCACCTGTAACCGATTGCATGAAAGGAAAGAAGTTTGCATGGTCAGAGGAAGCAAGGGTTGCTTTTGAAAAGATCAAATCACTATTGACGACAACACCAATTCTGCTACTGCCAAATTTTCAGTTGTTGTTTGAGCTGCATACTGATGCTTCGAAGGTTGAAATTGGTGGAGTTTTGAGTCAGAATGGAAGACCAGTTGCTTATTTTAGTGAAAAATTATCTGGAGCCAAGATGAGATATAGTACATATGATGTAGAGTTTTACGCGATTGTTCAAGCTGTGAAGCACTGGCGACATTACTTGTTTCAGAAGGAGTTTGTTCTTTACACTGATCATGAGGCGTTGAAACATCTACAAGGGCAGGACAAGATTTCAGCGAGACATGCTACGTGGATAGCATATCTACAACAATTTACTTTCGTTGTAAAACACAAATCAGGGGTGACAAATCGTGTAGCGGATGCTTTGAGCAGGAGGAATCACTTGTTGACAACGTTGAAGGTTGAAGTGACATGATTCGAATTATTGCCAGAGTTGTTTTGAGGAGGATCCTTACTTTGCAAAGTTTGTTGAGAAAGTTAAGGATGGGGGTACTGATGAATTTGTGTTGATTGATGGATTCTTGTTCAAAGGGAATCGATTATGCATACCAGACTGTAGCTTGAGAATGACGATTGTTAAAGAGTTGCATGAAGAAGGACATGTTGGACGGGATCGTACCTTACAGTTAATTTCACAATCTTATTATTGGCCTTCTATAAGGAAAGAAGTTGAAAGGTTTGTACGAAGATGTCATGTTTGTCAAGTGTCGAAAGGTACAACTATAAATGCGGGTTTGTATATGCCTTTGCCTGTTCCGACAAAACCGTGGGTTGATGTAAGTATGGATTTTGTGTTGGGTTTGCCTAGAACTCAAAGGGGTAATGACTCTATATATGTTGTGGTGGATCGTTTCTCGAAGATGGTAAATTTTGTTGCTTGTAAGAAGACGGCGGATGCAGTTCATGTGGCGCAGTTATTCTTTAGAGAGATTTATAGACTTCATGGTTTACATGAATCTATTGTTTCAGATAGAGATACTCGTTTTCTGAGCCATTTTTAGTTGAGTTTGTGGAAGATGGTCGGAACGAAGCTGAATTTTAGTAACGCTTATCATCCGCAAACTGATGGGCAAACAGAGTTGGTTAACCGATCGTTGGAAAATTTACTGAGATGTCTTGTGAACGACAATTTGAAGAGTTGGGATTTGAAATTGTGTCAAGCTGAGTTTGCACACAATCACGCAGTTAATCGGAGTACAGGTTTCAGTCCAATTCAGATTGTATATTCAAACTTACCAAAGGGGCTGTTGGATTTGACAACAGTACCACAATCGAAGGGGACAGTTAAGCGGGCTGCTGATTTTGTTGATGAGTTGACAGAATGCCATAGAATCGTTCAGGAACGATTGGAGAAGACAAATGAGAAATATAAACAACTAGCCGATAAGAAACGAATGAATGTGGACTTCAAAGTGGGTGATTTTGTTTACGCGGTATTGACGAAAGATCGTTTTCCGGTTGGAACTTACAACAAGTTGAAGGCATGAAAGATTGGTCCAGTAGAAATTTTGAAGAAAATCAATGATAATGTGTATCGGTTAAGGTTGCCGGAAGAGGTTCATACTTCTGATGTTTTCAATGTCAAACATTTAATGCCGTATTATGGGGAGGATTTGTCGAAGATGACGAGAGCGTGAATTCGAGGGCGAATTCCTTTCAACAAGGGGAGGATGATGAAGCACTTATCTTGAATCGCGCCACCACCAACCGCGACCTTCGCCGTATGCCGCGACCTTTTTCATCACCGTATGCCGCGACCGACCCCATCACCGAAATCCACGACCTAACCCTAAGTCGCGAAGCTCCATCAATTCGCGACCTAACCCTAAGTCGCAAGCAAGAAGCAGCAGCCCTAAGTCGCAAGCGAGACGCAGTAGGTCGCGAACAACATAAAATAGATCGCCTCCAGATAAGTCGCGAGTCGCCTTCCTCCCATAAGTCGCTGCCGAGTTTTATTAAATCGCGAACGAACTTTCTTAAGTCGCAAGTCGCCTTCCTCCCATAAGTCGCTGCCGAGTTTTATTAAATAGCGAACGAACTTTCTTAAGTCGCGAAGTGACATAGCTTAGCTCGCGTGACAATTTTAAGTCGCGCACTGTCTTTTTAGGTCGCAAACAAGACTGTTGAGTTGTTGTATTGTGTAGCTATATGTCGTGTACATATTATGTTGTAATTCATGTTGCATTCGTGTACTGAGTCGTGTTTGTGATGTAAGTGTAGTGTGAGTGTAACCCTATAAATAGGGATGTGTTGGTCATTTGTAGGGTTGTTGAATTTTGAATAAAATTTGGTTTGTGCTTTGTGCCTCCATTACAATCGGTAGTTGAGTGTTATCTCCTATCTTCACTTTCGGTATTCGAGTACGCTCGAATCAACGATTGTTGAAGTCAATTCACGGTATCAAGCGTGCTTGATCAATGTACGAAGAATTGAAGATCTTCTCTCACGGTATCGTGCGCGATCAACGTGTCGAAAATTGCTAAAGTCCGGTATCTTCGTGATCAACGGATTTGGGCCTTTCGGTATTCTTAAATCCATCGATTTATCATCGATTCACCGATTATTTCCGCTAATCGTGTGAGATCCTGGACGGATTCGATTTACATCGTTGAATTCGCTCCTCACCTGCGTCACATAATAACCAATCTAATACATATTATACATAAGAACAAATAACAATCAGTATAACTTAAGAGTCATGCATGTATTACTATGGGAGGCCAAGCAATGTTAGTATCGAAGTATCAAAAAAGAAAGAATAGTGAATTACTAAAAGTTACAATGACTTTATAATGAAAAACATTTCACCAAACGGTTGTAAATAAACATCGATATCCTTACTTTGTTGTTTTAGCCCAGGAATCAACAACGTCAACTTTGAGGACACCCTTTTCATGCACACGAACAAAGGAAGATTAACGGTGCTACAATTACTGGCCAACAACTATAAGAGTTAGATAGAGAACCATGTGGATCGAAACTATTTGTTGTTATTCCAAGTGAGACATTTCATATCTTAACAGCAAACGTTTGGTCAAAAGAATCTGCAGCTGGTTAGTGAGAAGTGTCACACGAGCTTCCACTAAGAAGTTTCACATGAATGATGCATTATAGTTAGACCACACTTGGCATGACAATGCCAAGTCATCGCATCTTTTATCTATGGTGCAGTATACAATCTCCTCGATCTAGAAATTAAAGAAAAATGTCTCAACATCTTGCAAGGTACTTTGATGGCTCTTCTCTCTTTAGTAAATGTTGTCTTATAGCTTGGTTCATTGCAATTTGTATAGAAAACCCTATTTGCATCATCTCTGTAGTGCAAAATACAGTCATTAATGCACGCATCATAAGTTTTATAATTCATCCCAATTCGTTTAGTCATAGTCTTCATGTTGGGTACTTTGATGGTAGCGTGTTACCTTCAGGGATTAACTCCTTTATAAATTCGAGGAATGCAGTTACAACAATGTCTAAAAAGATATAATGAATTTTCAAGTTATTCAATTTCGCAATGGCATAAAATTTTTGTAATCCCTTTTGAAAATGAAGGATGTAATGGCTCTTTTGCACTGCCAAAAGTGATTTATACTTCTTGCTTTGATTTTTCGACCAATCAACATCAACCGTAGGTGATTCCCCAATATTATCAGGATTAGACAACAAACTTGTAAGTTGAAATGGATGGAATCTATCAACATCATTGTAACATCCCGTCTTTTTGTACGCTTTAAATCGACGATAAGCCACATCAGTCAGACTTAAACCATACAGAAGGGCGGATTGTTATGGGGTAAATAAGAAAAAGCAGAGAAATAAAAACAAAATAGAATCTTGCAGCGGAACAATAAAATATAATAATTAAATAAAAAGTTCATGAAGCTGTTTACAAAACTTTTGATTATACTAATACACTATAAAATCAGAGTTACACATATCAGAGAATAATAATTACACATATCAGAGAATAATAATTACAACGCAGCGGAACAGTATGAATGCAGTGGAATAATATAATAAATATAGTAATAAAATCTTCGTCTTCGTCCTCCAGAAATAAAGTCTTCTTATCCTGTAATGCTCAGACTGACCCGAGCGAATTGAAAAGACAAAACACTCGAGTCAGAACTAAAAGATCTTATGTAATTTAAATCGACTGAAATAAATATGAGTGGAACGGCGTCAGAGATGTTTACGAGATTTGACATCTCCTATCCGGTGTCAAACATGAGTACAGTAACTTAAAAGATGCTCGGGATTCACATCTCCTAAGGATCCGTAGAACTATTTACAATGTAGTAATATTTCACTATTACAATAATGTCTATAGTAAAATAAACTTACTTTTAAATAGCGTCAAGGAGTGACCCAATATTCCCCTTAACACGTAATAGTCCGAGTAGTCCATCCAATATCAGCGCATGCATCTCCAGATTGGAAGACTACCCTAAAGACTTCACGGGCTACGAGAGAAAATCAAACTCGTATAAGGCGCGCTAGGGTATGTGACACGGCACAACTAGGCAATGCCAGGGTAAATATACCAATTACACTTCCGGGCGGTGGTAAAGTGTAGCGTGCAGCTACCGCCCACCTCGAGCCACACCCCTAAATCAAAAAAAAAATTAAAAGTGGCCACCGAATCAATCCAACAGCCAGAGTATAATATCAAAGGGATGTCCGATCAAAGGTGCTATCTCATTATCCCATCAATCGCTCCTGTTTTAGCCATTTTATACCAACTCACGGGAGTCCGGTCCACGTACATACCTCAAAGGACGTCGCCACCATCCTACTTCATTCTGGAATTCCCACCGCGTACACGGTTGTTAAAGTAGTTTTCGAAGTTGGCAGAAAGTATGAAAACTTCCGATCCCGGTCTCTTTAACAACCAAGCGTTATTATAACACCGCGGTCATTTGAAAATAATTATACTTCAAAACCAGAATATAATATCCATTTCAAAACCATATAAATACGATATCCTTTCTGTTTCAAAAACCCAAATCAACATGATATCATCTTTATAAAACTCAAATCACTATAATATCATTTTTATTTCAAATATATCCTTTCCAAAAACCATAGCACTTTCAACATTATAACACTTCGAAATCAAACCACTTGAAATATAACACTTCCAAATTATAATACTTTGAAACTCAAAACTTTGAAACATAAGTACACCACTTAAATGGCATAAATATTAAATTACTTAATACAATAAAATAGCTTCTTCAATTTGACAAATCAATTCCAAATACAGATTTGAATCCTAAATAAACCATTCCAATTTTCATATATTTCAAAGCTTTAAATATTCCACCATTTCAAAACTAATTCTTTAATAATCCCATATACATCAAATTCAATTACTATTATTTAGATTTGAAATGTTTACATAATAAATCCAATATCATTTAAGAAAACTTTTAAACTTCACATAACTGGATATTCATTCAATTTATTTAACTTGATATATTCATTTAAATCAACTTTATATTCATTTAAATCACTCTAAACCAAATCAAGTTATAAGAATGATACCCTCTAAAATCTCAATTTTATTTTAAATTTCAAATCAAATTTATTCGAGTATAATTCTTAAATAATTCAATTCAAACCAATTTCATATTTATCTTCCAACCTTAGTTTTTATTTAAGTCATTATAAACTCTATATATACAATATCATAAACAAGTACTTAACCATATTATATAAAAACAATCAAACTTTATTATTTGACTTATTTTATATTTCCAAACAAATTTATACATAGCTAAAAATCAATAATAAAAAAACATTTATATAACATCTAAAATCTATATTTACATAACCCATATATTTCTTTGCAAAAACATAGTAATCATTTCAAAATATTTTTATATATAGACCGCGGTGTCTGTGTATAAAATTTTCTATCATATTATCAAGTGATACGAGTATTTATCATTTCAATCCGTAATTTAAAACATAAATACGGTTATATATCATTTCAAACCGCAATTTCGAATGAAATAAAATCCATAACAACTTGCAGTTTATATTAGTATAAAATACTACATCCATTCATCCAATATCAATCATCAGACATTTATCACAATCATCATCCAATCCAATCAATAACATCAATATAGGACAGATAATAAACAACAGTCATTTACTGGCAGTTTATATTCAATAATAAATTAAATAACTATTTAACTGACAGTTTATATGCAATAACAAATTAAATAACAATTTAATTCAATAAATTAAATTTAACTGGAATGATGATAAAAATTATGCCAAACAGTCATAAATAAATTTCTAATCACATCAAAAATAAATTTAACACACATAAGGAATTTTAGAAGTTATGAGTGGGTTAAAACACTCACCTTTTGAATTTAAATCCAATTTAAACCCAAAATTTGAACAGTCTTAGAATTCATCCAAACCAGCGAAAAAATGTCCGAAATTCCAATACGAACCTAGCGGAGAAAACCGTGCGTGAATTGGGCCTCGTACATGAGAGTTATGATCGTTAGAACGTTTTAAAGTTTAAATTAAAATAAAATAATAAGCAGACAAACAAAACATACCACGTCATCTCTAGTAACACGAAACCCAATTATGCACAGCAAACACGTACGCCATTAACGTAGCCGCCCAGATCGTTGTGCTCGCCAACGTACGACCATAGCCTCGCCGTCGCCACTTCGGCCGAGAACCCTGACCTCCACGACCTACCTACACACGCTGTCGAAAGCTGCAGCGCATGAACGATCGCGATATCCACCCAGCCGCCGAGCCTAAAACGTAAACCCTAACCTAAATTTTTCTTACGATCAAGCCGTTAAAACTCCAAACAATCACCTCAGATCGACTCCCCTCGGTCCCCTCTACAAAACACCTCTGACTATTTGACGATCGGACAAGCTTGATCGCGGCGTGATGAACGGCCGTGAACAGTTCATCGATTTTCAGCCACATTGAAACAGCTTCAAATCCATATATAATTCGATATATATTGAGGAATTTGAAGTAGAAATTTTTGATTTGCAATTGGCTGTGAAATTTGGAGTTTATCTGCCATTGAGAAAAAGGAGCAATTAGAATTGTATGTATAGAAAATGAACATAAGAAATAAGCTAGGGTTTATAATGAGGTATATATAGGCAAGCTTAAATTAGAATGGACCGGATCGATTGGATATACGCGTTGAACGATAAAATGGCCCGAAAAGCCTGTTCTGACTCCGGAACGAAATTGGGCCAACCCATGTATCAAAATAGATGTTTTAAAATATTTTAAAATCAATGGAACAAGTTTCAAGTCCAAATTCTATCGTATGAAGAAGTTATGCTAAAATCAAATTATTTTAAATTGATTCCAATTGATTTCAATTTAATTGATTTCTAGGCGTTTCGAGGCCGTATGATCAAACGACAAGTCTGATCGATACGAAATTTAAAATCCTACAGTAATTCACCATTATGGATCCGATAAAACTGGTCTCATCGAAATCCGATTCAGTGGCCAAAATGGCTATTTTTACATTAATTAAATAAATTAATATTAAATTAAATTAATCACTTTTCCATTCAATTATCCTTATTTCCAAATTCTATCACTTTGGATTACTTAGTTATTTAAATTCCTTTGAAACAAATTCTTTTATTAACTTATTATTGGACATTTCACAATCTATAACAGTTAATTTCAAATTTCAATCAATTCAATAATTATAATTTAAATTCCCAATTAAATCCATACATTTGATTTTTAAATCTTATTATTGAACCAATTTATCATTTTATGGTTAAAATTATCATTGGTTTATTTTATTACATAACATTCTCCATTTTCAGCATAATTTCCATTAACATATTATTAAATTATTTAATTTCGTTTTATCACAATTAATTTCCAATTAAATTAAATGGACCACATAAATAGGTAACTATAACGATCGTTACCATAACCTTTAATTACATTTATGAATCCATTATTTACAAACAAATGTTCCAATTCTTATAAAATATTTATTTTTATTTAATTATCATTAACTTTCTATTTCATACAACAATTATATAATTACATTTGTTTCTTATATTCGATCTCATAACCAGTTATAACTATCTACATTATTTCATCTTTGAAATTTCATTTCGATTGTTAATGATTAGTTTTTTTCCTTTTTCATCTCAATATTCATTGAAATTTCATTCAAGATGTTATTTCCATTTCCAATTCACAAATTCTTTTATTTCTTCAATATTAAATTACAAATTTTATTTTCTTTCCGAATTAAATTACCAAAAATTATTAAATTAACCAAATTTAATTAAAGAAAATTATGGGTCATTACACTAACCTGGCTCTGATGCTAGATGTAACATCCCGCCTTTTTGTACGCTTTAAATCGACGATAAGCCTCACCAGTCAGACTTAAACCATATAGAAGGGTGGACTGTTATGTGGCAAATAAGAAAAAGCAGAGAAAGGAAAACAAAATAGAATCTTGCAGCGGCACGATAAAATATAATAATTAAATAAACAGTTCATGAAGCTGTTTACAAAACATATGATTATACTAATACACTATAAAATTAGAGTTACACATACTAGAGAATAATAATTACAATGCAGCGGAATAGTATGAATGCAGTGGAATAATATAATAAATAATAGTAATAAAATCTTCGTCTTCGTCCTCCAGAAATAAAGTCTTCATATCCTGTAATGCTCAGACTGACCCGAGCGAATTGAAAAGACAAAACGCTCGAGTCAGAACTAAAAGATCTTATGTAAGTTAAATCAACTAAAATAAATATGAGTGGAACAACATCAGAGATATTTACTAGATTTGACATCTCCTATCCAGTGTCAAACGTGAGTGCAGTAACTTAAAAGATGCTCGGGATTCACACCTCCTAAGGATCCGTTAAACTATTTACTATGTAGTAATATTTCGCTATTATAATAATGTCTATAGTAAAATAAACTTACTTTTAAATAGCGTTAAGGAGTGACCCAATATTCCCCTTAACATGTAATAGTCCCAGTAGTCCATCCAGCATCAGTGCATCTCAAGATCAGGAGACTACCCTAAATAGTCCACGGGCTACGGGAGAAAACCAAACTCGTACATGGCGCGCTAGGCTAGGTGACACGGCACAATTAGGCAATGCCAGGTTAGATATACCAATTATGCTTCTGGGTCGGTGGTAACGCGTAGCGCGCAGCTACCGCCCACCTCGAGCCACACCCCAAATCAAAAAAAAATCAAAAGTGGCCACCGAATCAATCCAAAAGTCAGAGTCTAATATCGAAGGGATGTGTCCGATCAAAGATGCTACCTCATTAGCCCGTCAATCGCTCATGTTTTAGCCACCTTATGCCAGCTCACGGGAGTCGGGTCCACGTACATATCTGAAAGGACGTCGCCACTATCCTACTTCATTCTAGAATCTCCACCGCGTGCACGGTTGTTAAAGTGGTTTTTGGAGTTGGCAGAGAGTATGACAACTTTCGATCCCGGTCTCTTTAACAACCAAACGTTATTATAACACCGCGGTCATTTGAAAATAATTATACTTCAAAAACAGAATATAATATCCATTTCAAAACCATATAAATACGATATCCTTTCCGTTTCAAAAACCCAAATCAATATGATATCATTTTTATAAAACTCAAATCATTATAATATCATTTTTATTTTGAATATATCCTTTTTAAAAATCATAGCACTTTCAACATTATAACACTTCGAAATCAAACCACTTGAAATATAACACTTCCAAATTATAATACTTTGAAACTGAAAACTTTGAAACATAACTACACCACTTAAATGGCTTAAATATTAAATTGCTTTATATAATAAAACAACTTCTTCAATTTAACAAATCAATTCCAAATATAGATTTGAATCCCAAATAAACCATTTCAATTTCCATATATTTCAAAGCTTTAAATATTCCACCATTTCTAAACTAATTCTTTGATAATCCCTTATACATCAAATTCAATTACTATTATTTAGATTTGAAATGTTTACGTAATAAATCCAATATCATTTAAGAAAATTTTTAAACTTCACATAACTGGATATTCATTCAATTTATTTAACTTGATATATTCATTTAAATCAACTTTATATTCATTTAAATCACTCTAAACCAAATCAAGTTATAAGAATGATACCCTCTAAAATCTCAATTTTATTTTTAAATTTCAAATCGAATTTATTCGAGTATAATCTTAAATAATTCAATTCAAACCACTTTCATATTTATCTTCTAACCTTAATTTTTATTTAAGTCATTATAAACTCTATATATACAATATCTTAAACGGGTACATAACCATATTATATAAATACAATCAAACTTTATTATTTGGCTTATTTTATATTTCCAAACAAATTTACACATAGCTAAAAATCAATAATAAAATAACATTTATATAACATCTGAAATCAATATTTATATAACCCATATATTTCTTTACAAAACCATAGTAATCATTTCAAAATATTTTTATATATAGACCATGGTGTCTGTATATAAAATTTTCTATCTTATTGTCAAGTGATAAGGATATTTATCATTTCAATCCGTAATTTAAAACATAAATACGGTTATATATCATTTCAAACCGCAATCCCGAATGAAATAAAATCCATAACGATTTGCAGTTTATAACAGTATAAAATACCACATCCATTCATCCAATATCAGTCATCAAACATTTATCACAATCATCATCCAATTCAATCAATAACATCAATATAGGACAGATAATAAACTGCAGGCATTTACTGGCAGTTTATATCCAATAATAAATTTAATAACTATTTAACTGGCTGCTTATATGCAATAATAAATTAAATAACAATTTAGTTCAATAAATTAAATTTAACTGGAATGATGATAAAAATATGCCAAACAGTCATAAATAAAATTCTAATCACATCAGAAATTAATTTAACACACATAAGAAATTTTAGACGTTTTGAGTGAGTTAAAACACTCACATTTTGAATTTAAATCCAATTTAAACCCAAAATTTGGATAGTTTTAGAATTCGTCCAAATCAGCGCCATAATGTCCGAAATTCCAGTATGAACCAAGTGGGGAAAACCGCGCGTGAATTGGGCCTCGTACGTGAGAGTTATGATCGTTAGAACGTTTTAAAGTTTAAATTAAGACAAAATAATAAGCAGATAAACAAAACATACCACGTCATCTCTAATAACGCGAAACCCTATTCTGCATAGCAAACATGTACGCCATCAATGCAGCCTCCTAGATCGTTGCACTTGCTACGGCTATAGCCGCGCCATCGCCACTTCGGCCAAGAACCTTGACCTCCGCGACCTTCCTACACACGCCGTCGAAAGCAGCAACGCGTGAACGATCGCGATATCCACCCTGCCGCCGAACCCAAAACGTAAAACCTAACCCAAAATTTTCTACTGATGAAGCCATTGAAACTCCAAACAATCACCTCAGATCGACTCCCCTCGGTTCCCTCTACAAAACCCCTCTGACGATTTGACGATCGGACAAGTTTGATCGCGACGTGATGAATGGCCGTGAATAGTTCATTGATTTTCAGCCACACCAAAACCCAGATTAAAAATGAATCATATATTTGACCTGCGCTCGTCGAGAGCTTCAAATCCATACATAATTCGATATATATTGAGAAATATGAATTTTGAAGTAGAAATTTTTGATTTGCAATTGACTGTGAAATTTGGAGTTTGTCTGAAAGAGGAGCAATTGGAATTGTACGTACAGAAAATGAACATAAGAAATAAGCTAGGGTTTATAACGAGGTATATATAGGCAAGCTGAAATTAGAATGGACAGGATCGATTAGACATACGCGTTGAACGATAAAATGGTCCGAAAAGTCCGTTCTGACTCCGGGACGATATTGGACCAACCTATATATCAAAATAGATGTTTTAAAATATTTTAAAATCAATGGAATAGGTTTTAGGTTCAAATTCTATCGTATGAAGAAGTTATGCTAAAATCAAATTATTTCAAATTGATTTCAATTTAATTGATTTATAGGCTTTTCGAGCCCGTACGATCAAACGACAAGTCCGATCGATATACGATATATGGTAAGACAGTTGCATCAATGATAGAAACTTAAAATCCTATAATAATTCACCGTTATGGATCCGATGAAACTGGTTTCGTCGAAATCCGAATCAGTGGCCAAAATGGTTTTTTTACATTAATTAAATAAATTAATATTAAATTAAATTAAATCACTTTTCCATTCAGTTATCCTTATTTCAATTTCTTTCACTTTGAATTACTTAGTAATTTAAATTCCTTTGAAACAAATTCTTTTATTAACTTATTATTGGACATTTCACAATTTATAAGAGTTAGTTCCAAATTTCAATTAATTCAGTAATTATAATTTAAATTCCCAATTAAATCCATACATTTGATTTCTAAATCTTGTTATTGAACCAATTTATCATTTTATGGTTAAAATTATCATTGGTTTATTTTATTACATAATATTCTCCATTTTCAGCATAATTTCCATTGACATATTATTTAATTATTTAATTTCATTTTAATCACAACTAATTTCCAATCCTTAATTACATTTATGAATCCATTATTTACAAACAAACGTTCCAATTCTTATACAGTATTGATTTTTATTTAATTATCATTTGCTCTCTATTTCATACAACAATTATATAGTTACATTTGTTTCTTATATTCGATCTCATAACCAGTTATAACTATCTTCATTATTTCATCTTTGAAATTTCATTTCGATTGTTATTGATTAGTTTTTTTTTCTTTTTCATCTCAACATTCATTGAAATTTCATTCAAGATGTTATTTCCATTTCCAATTCACAAAATCTTTTATTTCTTCAATATTACGTTACAGATTTTTATTTTCTTTCCGAATTAAATTACCAAAATTTCTTAAATTAACCAAATTTAATTAACGAAAATTACGGGTCATTACAATCACTGACCAGGTCTTCCATCTTAGGATGTTCGCACTCATTAATACTTATGGCATGACTAGCCGGTTGTAGTTTTTGCTTCTCCGCCAACCCTTCCTCATGAAAATGTCACATGATATATGATTGGACAATACCCCACCTAAGTAATAGAAAATGAATGTCATCTAATTTGATCTTCATATTTTTGCACTACGTGCAAGGGCATGAATAAATTTCCTTATTACCATCAATTGTACAACAAAAATAATGAACTTCTGCACTCCTTCTACATATCGTGTAGTTCTTCGAGCAGATTCTTTCGTCTATTGTTTGTTTAAAAACATAATGCCCTGCTTTATCATATACTAAATAGCATCAATCCTTACAGCACTTTAACAATCTTACATCACTATAACAATCGTACAACATTCTAGTTTGTCGGATATGAAACGGAATTAATTATTATTTTAATATAGATATTTATACTGTCGTTGTTACCAGCAAATCATCTATTTCCAAGGAAAATTGTAGTATTATTGTTTTCAACCAGCCTTATTTAACATCTACATTTCTAAACACCACGCGATAGTAAAGAGTAACTCTGTACCCTGATATCCATCTCAACTACTCTATTGCCTCTAACATAAAGCATAATTCTGATATAGTTGATCAAAAATTGAATATTTAACCATAAATGATAAAGTTGAGGCCAAACTCCATTACCAATCAACTCCGTTCATCAAGTGATATCCATTAACATCAAAATTGTCGCCTACATTATGTGCTTGCTAATACTTCAAGCTTCATTAATTCCAAGACTTGTAGTGTGGATGTAAAATGAAAATGATGTTTTAAGCAATAAATTTCGATAAAAGGGATATGAGGTAAATTTCCATGAATATATATATATATATATATATATATATATATATGTTGGGCGAATTCTCACCCATGGAATCGCGAGACCAAGGAGCATCAATGTCGTCCAGAGTCACCATGTACATACGGTACCCATGCCCATTTGGTACCTATTCCTAGCCGGACCAAACCCCATCCCTCATCTGCCGAACCAATGCTTCTCCTTCCCAACACCGAACCAGCATGCCTTTCTCGCCTCCACCGGTCCAAGATAAGCCGAACCAACTCCATGAAACTCCCCCACATATGCCTGCCGAGCCAAATCTCCGAACACCCTACCGGACCAAAAACAACCCCATGCCGAACCAAACCCCACCGAACGAGGCCTCACCGAACCAACCTTCGCCCAGTCTCCACCGAACCAACTCGGGGAGGCACCACCGAACCAAGCAACAACCGGACCAGCTCATCTACGTGCCACCACCGAACCAAACGACTACCGAACAAACATAAGGAAGGCTATGCCGAACCAACACTGCCAGACCAGATTGTTTCAGCCCAGACCCAACAGCAGCTATATACATCCAAGACCCCTGCCCCCAGCCTCACTCTATAAATAAAGGGGCAGAGGTACAACAATGGTGGACAAGTTTGAGAGCTCAAGCATGGAAGGAACTTTCAAACAACTTTCATATACTTGTATGCAAAGCGTTGTACTTGTAATCAAAAAAAGAAGAGAGAATAACATATAAAGTGGACGTAGGCACGTTCTGGCCGAACCACTATAAATCTGCGTGTCTTTTTTCAGTTTAGCCCCTTGTTTTTTATATATTTGCATAAATCATCCAAACCGCTAAGAACAACGTAAAATCAACTAAATCATACGACTTTGAGGTGTTTGTCCATTTTTTGTGCAAACATTTTTGGTGCTTTCACCGAGAACTTGGAACTCGAAGCTTCAGCTTCTCTCATTCAACCTTCTTTCCCAATAGCACCCTTCATTTCCTAGGAAACATGACTTTCAGGCCGAGAAAAGACACCAATAAGGGAAAGAACGTTGCAACCAGCAGCGCTCCAGATCCAGTGGATCCAGATCAAGAGAACCGTCCCACTACGACAGCAGTGCCAAATGTAGATCAGGCAATTCCGACAGCTCCTGCCGCGGAACAACCGACAGCAATCACTAGGGCAGATCTAGACAGAGTTGTGGTTGAAGTGACTAACCGCTTCGCATCCCAACAAGAAGCTTTGGTGAACCAACTCATGTCACGTTTGAGGGATGCTGAAGAATCCAACCGCAACACTGAATCATGGGGTGAGTCTCAATCTGGAGGATCTCAGAGACAGCAAAGGTCTTCCCTCTTCGAAGAAGCTATCAACAGGAACAACAATGATAGAGGCCGCGTCCGGACTCAGTCCGAACTCCGACTCAAGGAAGCGCTTGGAACCGAACCCAATGGGGGAGGCACCAGGCGAGGATCGGATGTAGCTGAGCCGGTCATGCCGCCTAATCATAGAAACCCCGCTGAATGGAGCCGAGCTAGAACCCAGCCCGAAGTTGACCCCATGGAAATGCTCGAAGCAGAACCCCACAGGGGAAGATCAAGGCAGGGGGCAACTGTAGCTGGTCCTAGCATGCATCCGAGCAGCCAAAGACAGCCACTGGATAACGTCAGAAGTGATAGGCTATACCATCCCTACAGGTCATCTGGACGAGATCGATCCCGCAGGGAAGAACCAAGCTCATTTTTGTCCGCTCCAAATTCTGATGAAAGAATGGCACGATTATTCAGGGAATGCGTCCGACGGGAGCAAAGAGATCGAGGGATAGGCGCTAGGGTAACCAGCCCTTTCACCCGCAACATCGAAACCGCCATCACACCTCGAGAATGGAAAATGCCGACGATGGAACCGTACAAGGGAACTTCCGACCCCGTTGTACACCTGCAAAGATACACACAACATATGCTCATGAGTGGGGCAACGGAAGGAGTATTATGCAAATGCTTTCCACTATTTTTAGCAAATCTAGCTACCTCCTGGTTCTGCCATCTACCCCAAGGATCCATCAGTTCATGGGAAATGTTGAAGGAAAAGTTCATTAGCCAGTTCCGCATTCATGTGGAACAACCCAAGGATGCTTATTCTCTATCCAATGTCAAACAGAAATCCGGAGAGACACTGCAACAATATCTAACCCGGTTCAACGCCGCAGCGGCCGCAGTCCAAGATGCCGATGAGAAACTCACCCTAATGGCCCTCTGTAGTGGTGTGCACCCAGATACCAAGTTTGCTAGAAGACTAACTAAAGAAAAACCAGCTACCTTTCCTGATTTCTTCCACGAAGCTGGGAAGTACATGAGACTCGAAGAGGCCGCCACTGAAAGGCAGACAGGACCACGGGTTAAGACGGCTCATGGAAACGCCCCCGCCGCAGCAAAGGACATTCGGAGAAACGACTCCAGAGACAATGCAGGCGGCAAGAAGGGAGAAAAGCACTTGTACCGACCAGGACCGAGATTTGACGCTTACACTCCCTTGAATGAAACAGTCGAGAACATATTCCTGGCCACCCAGGACGAACTTACATACAAGCGCCCCCCGTACAAGAAAGAGTCAGATCGCGCAATCCAGTCCGGAAAATTCTGCCATTTCCACGAATCTCATGGGCACGATACCAATGAATGCCGCCATCTCCGAGACCTAATTGAAGAACATATCAGGAGAAGGAGGCTGGAACGCTACGTAAAGGGCCAGGATAGGACTCCAGCTCCCGCCAAGGAAAACCCAGGGCAGCTCCACCCAGAGACAGGCGGAGGAAATCGCAACACCAGCGGTTCCAGCCAAGAGAAGATAGTGGTCCGTACAATATCTGGAGGGCCACACATCGCCGACAAGAGCTGGGCGGAAATGGAAAGATATGGAAGCTCACTCAAAAGCGAGGGAGACTGCGTCAATTCTGTTATGGAAGAACGCCACCCTAAGCGGAGGGAAAATGGTGACATCACATTCAGTGGGCGCGACCTAGAAGGAAGGCAATACCCTCATATGGATCCTATGGTTATCTCTGTCTGGTTCGGCCCAGCTGAAGTTTTTCGAATCCTAGTAGACACTGGAACCTCAGTGAATATTCTGTTCAAGCATGCTTTCGACAAAATGAAGCTGTCAATGAAGGACGTGTCTCCCTGCAACAAACCGCTACATGGTTTCACTGGAGAAGCAAAGATGCCCCTCGGACAATTGGATCTCTTTGTTGAATTGAGAAGTCATCCCTGCTCCGCCGTTCGGAAACAAACATTCGTGCTAATAGACAACCACTCGGCCTACAATGCCTTTTTGGGAAGACCAGCCTTGTCCGACTTCCAAATCGTCCTCGCCCCATGGTGCCTGAAGATGAAGTTCCCAACGGATAATGGAGTGGGAGAAGTTGAAGGGGATCAAGACGCCGCTCGGGACTGCTATGTAACCGAAATTCGCAATAATCGCAGGAGAGATAAAGGGAAAAATGCATAGACTATTCTCTGCATGAAAAGCTTGGAAGCATAGCAACTAAAGAAAGCCCCTCCTCTTCGGTATACCAGTGATCCTTTCAATGAATTAGACCCCAGGGACAAAGAGGAGGAGGCCACCGCCGAGCCTGCAGATGCTATGGAATTCGTATCTGTAGACAAACGCGATCCAAGTAAACTACTGAGAGTCGGATCTCAGTTAAAAAGAGAATTAAAGAATCAACTCATTGATTTTCTTCGCCACAACATGGATGTATTCGCATGGACACACGCTGGTATGACTGGAATCTCCCCGGACATAGCATGTCACGCCCTAAACATCGATCCTACCAAGGTACCGGTAAAGCAAAAGAAGAGAAGTATGGGGGCAGAACGATCAGCAGCCCTCGAGGAGGAAGTAAAGAACTTACTTGCCAATGACTTCATACGTGAAGCCATCTACCCGGAATGGATCGCCAACCCGGTACTGATAAAGAAAGCTAATGGGAAGTGGCGAACATGCATCGATTTCTCCAACTTAAATGACGCTTGCCCGAAAGACTGCTTCCCGCTCCCCCGAATCGACCAACTCGTGGACAGCACTGCCGGACACGGACTTTTATCCTTTATGGACGCATACTCAGGATATAACCAGATCCCTATGCACGCCCCCGATCAAGACCACACTAGCTTCATTACCGACCGAGGATTGTACTGCTACAAGGTAATGCCGTTCGGACTTAAAAACGCCGGAGCTACTTATCAGCGCCTCGTCAACAAGATGTTTGCAGAATTGATAGGACGAACTATGGAAGTTTATGTGGATGACATGCTGGCAAAATCAAGGAAAGCCAACGACCATATAAACCATCTGGACGAGATGTTTCAAGTACTTCGCCAATATGGAATGAAACTGAACCCTGTGAAGTGCTCCTTCGGAGTATCATCGGGAAAGTTTCTGGGATTCATCGTTCATGCCGGGGGGATTGAAGCAAACCCCGAACAAGTCCGGGCCTTGCAAGATATCAAGATACAATCCATTCGAAAAGAGATGCAAAGCCTAAACGGAAAAGTGGCCGCCCTAAGCCGGTTCATCTCTAAAGCAACTGACAAATGCATTCCTTTCTTCGAAGCCCTGAAGAAAGACAAAGGAAAATTTGAATGGACCAATGAGTGTTCAACAGCCTTCCTTAACCTAATCGAACACCTCCAGCGGCCACCAGTACTCTCAACTCCTAATGAAGGCGAAGAACTATACCTATACCTTGCTGTGTCACCACATGCCCTAAGCGCCGCTTTGGTAAGGGAAGAAAACCGCACACAACGGCCAGTGTACTTCATAAGCAAAAGGTTCACAGGAGCAGAAGCCCGGTATTCCAAACTCGAGAAACTGGCGTACTGTTTACTAATCACATCAAGGAAGCTACGACACTATTTCCAATCTCACCCCATCAGAGTCCTAACCGACCAACCATTGAGGCAAGTGCTCCATCGTCCTGACACCTCTGGGCGACTGCTCAAGTGGTGCATTGAGTTAAGCCAATATGATATCACCTATCATCCTCGCACTGCCATCAAGTGACAAGCCATAGCCGATTTCATCGTCGAATTCATTATCAACGAAGGCAGGGAGCAGTCTGAAATAACAAAGGACATCAAGTGGAGTCTCTTCGTGGATGGAGCATCGAACGAACAAGGCTCGGGGGCAGGCGTTGTGATCATCACTCCCAGGGGAAGAAAGCTGCGTTATGCACTAAGGCTGGAATTCGCTGCCACCAACAATGATGCCGAATATGAAGCAGTAATAGCCGGATTAGAGCTCGCCCTGGAGATCGGAATCAGTTCCTTATGTCTTCATAGTGATTCACAACTCATCGTGAATCAAATACTAGGGGAGTTCCAGACTCGAGGAGAGCGGCTCACGGCATATCTAAAAAAGACCAGGCGGCTGCTCAATCAATTGGAGCACTACTCGATCAAACACATTCCTCGAGAAGAAAATCAAGAGGCCGACGAGCTGGCAAAGCAAGCTAGCATGGGAGATGATACCACTTCTGGAGCGATAACTGTCTCAAGGCTACTAACCCCGAGTTTCGAGCAAGTAAATCTGATAGCTGCAACCGAAGAAGAAACATGGATGACCCCTATCCGGGAATACTTACAAAACGGCACCCTGCCCGACGGGCGAAGTGAAATTAAGAAAATTCTAAGGAAAGCTTCCCGCTACACGATACAAGAAGGCATCCTCTATCGGCGCGGCTTCTCTAACCCCTTATTGAGGTGCGTTGCTGAAAGAGAAGCCAAGGAAATTCTATCCAATATCCACCAGGGAAGTTGTGGAGACCACACCGGAGGGCAGACCCTAGCAAAGAAGATACTCCGATATGGGTATTTATGGCCAACCTTGAACAAAGATGCTTTAGACTTCGTCAGAAGATGCGGCAGATGTCAGAAATTTGCTAAGATTCCTCGGCTGCCAACAAATGAAATTACTCAAATGACCAGCCCTTGGCCCTTTGCAGTATGGGGAATTGACTTAATTGGCGAACTGCCAGCAGGCCGAGGCGGAGCCAAATATGCTATAGTGGCGGTTGACTATTTCACCAAATGGGTGGAGGCGGAACCACTAAATAAAATACCTTCGACAAAAGTTATCAACTTCTTGATCAAAAATATTCTGTGCAGGTACGGAGTCCCACTCAAGATCATATCAGACAACGGACTTCAATTTGACAGCGAAGAATTCGCCGATTGGTGCTAAGAGCACGGGATTCACAAAAGCTTCTCATCTGTAGCTTATCCTCAAGCAAATGGCCAAGTCGAAGCTGTCAACAAAATCCTCAAGAATCTAATCAAGAAGAAGCTTGAAAAGTCAAAAGGCGTTTGGGTGGACGAACTTCCTACAGCACTTTGGGCCTACCGCACATCTTTCAGAACATCAACAAGGCATACTCCTTTCTCTTTAGCATACGGATCAGAGGCAATGCTCCCAGTTGAGACTATTGTGCCTTCCCACCGTAGGATCCACTACAACCTAGAAGAAAATGAAGAACTCCTCCACATGTCTTTGGATCTAATTGAGGAGAGAAGGAATGATGCAGCACTCAAAGCAGCAGCTCACAGACAAAAAGTGGCAGCACTATACAACTCCAAAGTCAAACATCGCAGCTTACAAGAAGAAGATCTCGTCCTCAAGCAAATCTTTACACGCCCAGGAGCGCTGGATCCAATCTGGGATGGACCGTATGTAATTCATAAAGATCTCCACAACGGAGCTTATATTTTGTCAACAGTGGACGGAGAGGTGTTCCAGAGGGCATGGAACATCCGACACCTCCGTCGATACTTTTCTTAACTTGTACTGCCCATATGAAGTGAATTAACAAAGAGAATCAGTGGATGTAGGCATTTTCGTGCCGAACCACTTTAAAAAACTTGGCTCTTGTTAACTTGTTCCTTTATATCTTGGCCACTTGTTAAGCTTTATCCTTTGCTGTTGAACAAAATCCTTTGCAGATGACATTTCAATTCAGAACTTCACAACACAACTCCACCTGGACAAAATCTAACAGGTACGCTGCGCTCCTATGCCCTCGCCAATGAGACACTTTGCTCCGGTATCCCTCTACCGCGAGTTAACTCATTGTTTGCCTCGGCCCTTAAAGCCGACTGTAATAAGCCGAGTATAAGCCACAGAGAAGGCCGATTATGCCATGGCAGCTCGTTATAGCGATTCGGCTCGTCGGCAACTGTGAACCGATCATAAGCCCCAACATAAGGTGTGGCCAGCCAGGGGCAGTTCACAGTTAACGATCGGCCCCCACGCTAGCCGGCCACAGTAAATCGAATAATACCCACGATTACGGGCCATAATGGTCCGGGTAGTTACTGTGCGCGATCGGCTCCGATGTGTCTTAAGTGCGGCTGTGGTAAAAAAGAAAACTCCCCGCAGAGGCGTAAGATGGGTGACAAATGTCTCCAAGACCCACAGCTAGAGAAAGTAACTACAAAACCCGTTGCCACGAACTTAAGCACATCGACGGCCTTCCGTGACTGGAAGTTTTACTTTTCCTATATTTCCATTTCATTTAA
This sequence comes from Allium cepa, assembly GCA_030765085.1. Taxonomy (NCBI): domain Eukaryota; kingdom Viridiplantae; phylum Streptophyta; class Magnoliopsida; order Asparagales; family Amaryllidaceae; genus Allium; species Allium cepa. The sequence goes on along the minus strand of CM060940.1, from coordinate 816,391,559 downwards.
AACTTTTCTCCTATTCTCCTTAACGGTGCTTGAAAGTACAGGACATGAAATAGGGAACGCTCGCTAATGGGAACAAAAAACTTACAACCGGATAACGAGGCACTCATCAGCATTCCGTGCTTAGTCTTGCAGGGCGCGCAAAGTTGCCGTCCATAGCCGAAACATGAAGGGCGGTACCTTCCACTTTTATACATTAATGCATAGCTGCAATTCATGTTCATACATCACACTAACATTGCAAAACATGAAATTATTTTACAAGTAGAAACTTAGTGTCAAACACAATCAAATCACAGGCATATGCATGGTCATATTTCTTATACAACACATCAAAAGCAATGACAACATTCAAAATATAACAAAATCAGCTCGTGTTATAAAATTACGTAGAGTCATTCACTAACATAATTACAATCCAAAAATACACTAACGTTTTTGAGTAAGTATAGACAGGAAAGTCAAGAAAACCAAAAACTACACGGATCGGATCAAGTAGTCGACTGCATCAGTGCTCCACCCCCATCTCACTAGCTCTCCGAATCTACTTGACAGCAGGATCGGAGCTCCCAGCATGTTGACCAGAAGTCCCACCTGTCCAATTCAGAAAAAGAGTCCATTAAAACCGACAACGAACGATCAAGTTATGAAAAGCTAAAAAGAGAAAACTCACCAACACCTGCTTCTTGGTCCTCATCCCCCAACTGCACGCCGGCTTCCTTCGCAGCAAGTAGCCGCATCCCCTCCTTCACCGCTACCTTCTCCTCCTTCGAAAACTGGGTGGTAACCACATACATACTGAATGCCGCTCCACCTTCCTTATCTGCGTCGGCCCTGGCCTCCTCCAAAGCCCGGAGATATATCCTGGCCATGATCCGGGGATAGTCATCCATCCAAGATAGATTACCCTGCTTCCAGGTATGGAAGTACATGTCCTGCAGCATCTCATCCATCATCCCCTCATTCTCCTCAAACTCCCTCACCCGGGCCTCGGAGGACCGCAACTTAGCGACGGCAACATCCCTCTCTCGCCGGTATCTTGAGCACTCAGCCTGAAGGGATCTCCTCATCTCCTCCATCTCTTCTTTCAACTTGGCTAGAGCAAGTTCTGCAGCTTCGAGCCTCCCAGATATTTCTTTAACCTGCTCGAGATCCGCCCTCCTAACCTCATCAACCGTGGTAATGGCCATGTCAATGCGCTTTTTGCAAGTGGCCTCCATTTTCCGCAACTCTGCTCTGCTAGCCTCCTCCACGGTCTTCTTCAGTCGTCGGGAGTCGGCTTCGTGTTGCGAAATTTGAATAGCCTGGTCGGCAAGTTGCTTGGCCTGATCAGCGACCACTAACCCAGCCTTATATTGGCACTCCCTATCTCCTCCCCGGCCTTGGCCAATCGAACGTGATGTTCCATTAACTTCTTGGCCTCCTTCGCGACCCGGTCAATGTTGGCCTTGGCTTCGTCCCCCATAGCAGCTATCCGAGTAGTAAGCAGATCCAGATCCAGGGACTTAGCCTCATCAAGAACCCGAACCATGGGATTGCGGGGGAGAAGATGCTCGCCCGTGGCCTCGTCAAATAAGATATCCTGAGAGCTGGGGTCCAAATCCGGGTGGCCGGCAAAGGGATTGCGAGGCACGTCGGGACGTTTTATGCGGATGACGGTAGGATTTTCAGACGGATGCGGGGAGGGAATATACTCAGTGTCTTCCTCCGTGATATCATGAATAGGTTGAGGTGGAAGCTGCGGACCGGGTGAAGATTCAAATAAGGAGCGACTCCTCTTCTTTTTCTGAATACTCTCTTCAATGACCCCAAGAAGAGGACGGTAGCTAACTACGTCTCCTGAACGACTAGTGGGAGGCTTAGGCTTGGCAGAAGCTCTAAGTAACTTGTATTGTTCCAGGCGGTGCCGAACGTCTGAAGTTTTGGCCACCTCGCCTCCCCCTGTAATAAAGAACAAGTGTTACGAACATACAAGGGTCCATAATTCAAGAAATATGTTAACTTAAAAAGAATGAGAAGGCACGTCTGCTATACAAACCCTGCGGAGAAGGAGAATACTGCAATAAGTCCTGAATCTCAGTCCAGGACGGAAGCGAACCATAAAATATTCCTAAGTCCCTATCATAAATGGAATCTGTAGAAGTCAAGAGTTTACCTTGAATCGCTGGAGCCGCCTCAGCTGAAGAACTCGTGGGGAATAGATCGGCGTCAGCCCCAGCCTTGTCAACCTCCTTTGCCTTCTTCACCGAGGCTGATCCTTCCTCCAACCCTTCAAAAGCCTGGCGGAAGGCATCATCCGTCCACTCCTGGATCTCCCCTGCCTGCTCAGAAGACAAAGCCCCGGCACCACTACCACCCTGTCCTTCACCTTCTCCATCTCCTCCGCTTTTCTCTTCGTCTCTTTCCTCCTCTCCACCTTCTTCCTCCGGAATATCTGGACATGTACTGGGAGAGGGTGCATCAGACTTCTTAAGCTTCTTTCCCCCAACGGCTGGAGGTACCGAGAAAGGTCTCTTCTTGCTACTCTTCGCAGTAGCCCCATCCTTAGCTTTAACAGCCCTCTCCTCGGCTGTATCTCTCTGTTTAAACACAGATTGATGTGGCATAATCAAGTTATACTCCAGGAGAGTGGCGTTCCTGATCAGGTAAGAGGCCGACCTATCCCTTCCCGAAATGACCTTTATTTCAGCAGCCATCCGCGCCAAGGAATCATTCTCCACAACCGCAAAGCCGCCTGTTGCTAGCAAGAAATAAAAGCATATAAGAAGAAGCATTGTGATCGGGACAAGGAAAATATAAATGAAGTTCAACATACAGCCGGAAGTGAAGAGGCGGAAAGAAACAGGGTCATCCTTAATGAAAAACCATTCATTCTTGAACATGCTAAACTTCGAGTACAAATCCAGAACAGGCTTGAAGGGCACGACCGCTTCCAAACTGATATATGGAGACCCCTTCTTGTAGCCTCTCAAGTTGTACAGGTACCGGATCTCCCGGTTGGAAGGGGGACGCCCATATTTCCTCTGAAAGATGACGAAAAGGCTCACCAGAATGGCGTAGGAGTTAGGCCGAAGCTGGAATGGAGCCACCTTCAGGTATGTGATAAAGCTAACTATCCAGGCGTTGAGAGGCGGGATAGCACCACACATGCAATGATATCTGCTGTAAGCAAAGTAGCTTTCGGGGGGGTCATACGGCATCACTCCTTCCCCCGGCAATAGCATTGCGCTCTATCTATTCCGAAGGAACGAGATATAACATCGAGTTGCTCCTCCTTCAGGGAGCTAGGAAAGCAATCGGGAGGGGAGACCAGAAGTTCCTGGGGACCGTACCCATCCACTAACGACCTCGGGGCAGGTCCATGTTGCACCGGTCCTGGTTGGGCTGGGGGCACGGAAGAAGACTCTTCTCTATCCTTGGACTTCTTTCTATCTGATCGAGTTTCTGTTTTGTGAGACATTTATCTACAGCACAAGAAAAACATGGTATTAGAACAAGAAGTATGGAAATGTAAGCAAGTAGGTGAATATAGGGTTAGTGTTCCACTCAAGATTCAAATAGAAGATCTCATTCGGCATAGCTCATTCGGCATAAAATCCATCCGGTATTAAAGGTTTAAAGATTCATTCGGTAGTACATCACATATCTCATTCGGCACATCACATTCGGCACTCAGCACATCGGTCTCGTCCGTGTTCATTCGGCAAAAGAAAACATGCCTGGTTCGGTACTAGTTTGATTCGGCACGTGTATATTCGGTACTTATTTGATTCGGTGCAAGGTTGATTCGGCACTCGGACTGATTCGGCTCTCTCTGATTCGGTAAGGAATAACGAAGGGGTGTAGCCCCTATATATAGACAAGCGCAGAGGCACCGGACCAACCGGTTCGGCACACCGGACCATCCTTTTCGGCACCCCAAACCGAATAGAGCTATACCAGTTATCCAACTTAGAACAAAGCGCGACACATGCAAGCATGTGCCCCACTTTGGGGGGCAAATGTTGGGCGAATTCTTACCCATGGAATCGCGAGACCAAGGAGCATCAATGTCGTCCAGAGTCACCATTTACATACGGTACCCATGCCCATTCGGTACCTATGCCTAGCCGGACCAAACCCCATCCCTCATCTGCTGAACCAACGCTTCTCCTTCCCAACACCGAACCAGCATGCCTTTCTCGCCTCCACCGGTCCAAGATAAGCCGAACCAACTCCATGAAACTCCCCCACATATGCCTGCCGAGCCAAATCTCCGAACACCCTACCGGACCAAAAACAACCCCATGCCGATCCATCCTTCTACCTCCATGCCGAACCAAACCCCACCGAACGAGGCCTCACCGAACCAACCTTCGCCCAGTCTCCACCAAACCAACTCGGGGAGGCACCACCGAACTAAGCAACAACCGGACCAGCTCATCTACGTGCCACCACCGAACCAAACGACTACCGAACAAACATAAGGAAGGCTATGCCGAACCAACACTGCCAGATCAGATTGTTTCAGCCCAGGCCCACCAGCAGCTATATACATCCAAGACCCCTGCCCCCAGCCTCACTCTATAAATGAGGGGCAGGGGTACAACAATGGCGAACAAGTTTGAGAGCTCAAGCACGGAAGGAACTTTCAAACAAATTTCATATACTTGTATGCAAAGCGTTGTACTTGTAATCAAAAAGAAAAGAGAGAATAACATATAAAGTGGACGTAGGCACATTCTGGCCGAACCACTATAAATCTGCGTGTCTTTTTTCAGTTTAGCCCCTTGTTTTTTATATATTTGCATAAATCATCCAAACCGCTAAGAACAACGTAAAATCAACTAAATCATACGACTTTGAGGTGTTTGTCCATTTTTTGTGCAAACAATATATATATCTTAACATAACATTATCATACTTCTATTTGCTTTAACTCTTTTCATATTGTAGATCAAGTGCTTCAAAGTAACGATCATACAATCTCATGCAAATTCATTAGAACATTAAGCTCTTTTCATATTATATCACCCTTTCATATAGAATGATCTAATATTAAAAATTGCAATTAAAAGTAAGTTCATCAGAACATTAAATCCACATTCCACAACCCACTCCTACGGGTGCTTACATTAAAACAAATACTTCAATTGATTATTTTAATATATTCAAAACTTAATTTCAAAAAACTTATGTATGAGAAAGTACATAGATCTAAAACTTCGTAATTGAAGATTAAAAAACATTAGAGTTTCGACTAGGATTTTAATTACAAACTCTCTTGAAAAAAATATTAGGGATTACCTAAATCCGTTACCAAATCTGAATTTAAATCAATTAGTCCTTAATATGAACTGATTTTAAGCAAAGATTTCAATAGAACATGATTGATTTTGATGTTATATGAGTTTAGGACAAAAAAAACTAGGAAGGAGAATAATTGAAGTGAGAGGATGAAAATTTGGAAACGAGAAATAAGTAAGGGTGTGTGGCGAGTATTATGTGGTATAGCACTAAAGTAAGGCAAAAGTAAAACAGTTGGAATAGCCCCTAGCCATTGCTATTTTTCAACGGACCAAAACAATGGATAATCGTTGAATAAACATTTCCAAACATTTGCAATGGTCCATACCTACAGCAAAATTGCAACAACGGAAGCCGTAGTAAAATTGCTGCATTTCTCTATTGCAAAACTGCCACTATCGTGTAATGTCTTAGATTATGTAAGGCACAAGTATGCCTTTGTTATAAATTATAACAAATATGTTTCTTCTCAAAAATTATAATAAATATAACGAGTGAACAATTTTTTGGTTATGTCTATATGCTCGACTTATGATTATACATGTTGATATTTTGATGTTATTTGCTATGTTAAGATTTACCTCATGTCATGTCATTGGCACACATTAGGTTGGGAAAATGCAAAATGACTTAATTATCCCAAAGGTCTCATAAGAGATGACCCATAAGCTCTGTAAACTTCTCTACAAACGTGCATGAATTTCATAGTTATTTTAGGACAATCGAATCCATACAAAGCTAATTTTCTAAACATTTTTTAGTTGAGAATTCCATAGAAAAGTTTTTTTAGAAAACCATTATACCAGTTTATGAAATAATTTGGAGTGGAGAAAATAAATCGAAGAAATGAATTTTTGAATTTTTTTAGAATTAAGGACCATACATCTAAAACATCAAAACTACATTTTCTAAGAAAAAACTATTTCCTTTTCACCATTAATGCCCCAACTCATCCCAAAGTATATGTGAAACTTATGATTGATTTGACATTCCTTATATAAGCTATGTGGTTATATAAGCTATGTGGTTTTTAAACATAGAGGGAATAGTTTTAAAAGCATCAAGAATAAACTTTTGGTTTTGCTTTCGACCAAAATCTCATTCTTTTAAAGTTTGAAAACAAAATGCAAATGAAAGAATATAAAATTGATGAAATTGAAAGTTCCATTTTTTAATCATGTAGATAAATACGAAGATCCTCACAGTGTGGAATTAATGGAGTGAGATGTTTTAGAATGAGAGGCTTAAATCCATTTGATCTGATTCTACTTTTCCTAATATGCATTAAAACCGCTAAATCTTTTAAATAATGCCAGTGTTTTGCTATTTTGGTTTCAACCAGAATAGAGGAGATAATATTCGAGGAGAGACGTTATTGCAATTTCAGTTTTCATAGAAACTACTCGACTAAATTTAAAATCCAAGATATTAATGTCCGCCCTTGTAATACTTTTCACATGTAAAATATAATTTCCAAAGTTTGGATAAAAATGCAAAAAATAAATAAATAAACAATATGATGTCATTTAAATTCATATTTAAGTATAAGATAATTTTCAGCCAACATTTTCATTATGAACATTTCAACTGTACTTAAAATTTTATTTTAGTCTTTTCCTAATGGACTTTACATATCATCCTCCCTTAAGTAAATCAGCTAATTCCTACCTCAAATCAACTCTGGCACAATTTAATAGATATTTTTACACCTTTGTATCAATTTTATTGGGTTTTCACCATGTTAGTTAACGATGGCAATGAGATAAATTAAAAATTACAAAATTTCTTATCATACTAGAGGTAATAGACTATTATTACCTTTTTCCACTTAATTTTCAAAATGTGATAGTTATTTATAGAGTTGAATATTCATTTTCATCATTAATAAAATATTAAATGGGGTTGTAATTGTAGTTTATGTAGTTGAATTTTGGAAACACTATACTTTGAACTAAAGAGGTTGATAATAGCTTGGTAATGGTGAAAACGGCGCGTGAATCGGAGCTTGGATGCTCAAGTTATCGAGATTTGAAGATGCATAGGCTAAAAGTTATGTTAGATGTCTAACAGGAATCCTCAGATGTCTGACAGTAGATTTACTATAGCCTAAAAGTTACGATAGACATTTGATAGGTTATGACAGACATTTGACGTAATGCATTTTTATTTTTCGGCTCAAAATTTGTGAATTTGCTTGTAGGGATTTAAGGGGCCAATCGGGTATTTTTCACGGAAGGATGGTTCACTGTATAAGCTATTTTCGAGATTCAAAAAAAGGGGACTTAAGGATTCCAAGGTGTTTTATTAAGGGTTTGATCCTCCATTAATTAGGCTCCATCAGAACCTAGTTTTCTTCAATTTTCTTCTCCATGAATCATTTTATTTGAATATTGATCATTATGATCGATCTCTTATACTCTTCTCATTGATGTTAATGAACGCTCTCTCTCAAAGTGGATGTACACCAACAAGACGTTAATGGAACCACTATACATCGGCGTGTGATTTATTTTATTGTTATTGCTTTGTTTCTCTATTGCTTGTTTGGTGATTGTGATTATTTTTGGATCGGATTGAGATTTGGATTGAGATATTGATTGGTTGTTTTTGCACTTCTTACCACGATCTCATTTACCGGTGTGCTTTGGGGTTTTTGAGTGGTGTCGAGTTAAAATTGCCATAACATTTGGTATCAAAGCTTTTGGTGTTAATAGGTGGTTGTGAAAATGCTTGAATCTGATAATATCTCGGGTAGTCCCTCAGTGGTTAGTCTAAGTGGTGTAGTGCCATATGTACAAGGATCATATGCGGCTTTGGGATCATAATTGGTTATGGACAAGTGGAATGGTGATAATGATTTTGAAAAGTGCCAACGGAAGATGTAAGCAGTTCTAAGGCAGAATCATGTGAATCAGATAGTGTTTGATACACATTGTTGCCAACGGACATCTTGGATGTTGCGAGAGAGGAAATGGAAGATTAAGCATTCACTACACTTCAACTTGCTATGGAGGAGAATGTTACCTCCAAAATAAGTGGTGAGACTACCGCTTAGGGCATTTGGGAAAAGCTGGAGGAGTTGTGTATGAAGAAGTCACTAATTAATTATTTGATCTTGTTGTGGACATCTTCACCTATAAGATGAAGGAGGGTACTTCACTTAAAGCACACTTGAATATCTTTGATGATTTTCTAATGAAGATGAAGATGGTAGATTTGAAGATTGAGGAAGAGCAAAAAGGTGACGATATTGTTGTTTTAGTTGTTGGACCGTTATACGGGTTTCTCAAATAGTTTGATCTTTAGCCGGGATACTTTGACTCTTGATGATGTCAAAACAGGTCTTCTTAGCAAAAATTTGCGGGATCAAATGAAGGAGTTAGACGATGGAAGTAGTTGTGCTACTAGTGTGGTCACACATGATTTGTGGAGAAGGAGAGATATGAAAAATGGGAACCAGGGGCATTCTAGATCAAGGAATCCCTGTTGGAGAGGAAATTCAAAGGAAAGAAATGGCAAGTGCTTTATTTGTAAGAAACCTAGTTATTGGAAGAATGAGTGTCTGGAGAGGGAGAAGGTAAAGAAGGAAGTAGCATCTTCATCCGTTGTAGTGGAGAGTGGAGTTAGTGAGGGAGACGTAGATATGTTTACGGTGGTAGCATCAGATGTTTCGAGTAGCGAATAGGTACTCGATTTGGGGGTGTCTTATCAAATAACACCAAATAGGAACTATTTTTCTTCTTATGTAGACAAAGAAGGAAATTCCATTGTTATGGGTAATGGTGCTATTTGTAATTCTAACGGCTTTGGTTCCATGCAAATTCGGATGTTTGACGGAGTGATTCATACTCTCACTGATGTACGTTATGTTCCGAGACTCCGGAAGTCCCTTATCTCTTTGGGACAGGTAGATTCTTTTGGTTGTAAAATCACTATTGAGGGTAAAATCTTGCGAGTTTCAAAAGGTGCGCTTGTGGTGATGAATGGTGCTAAGACTTATGGTGTTTATTTGCTTCAAGGTGTGACTATAGAAGGTGAAACTTGTGTGGGAGTTGATAATTCTCGTGGCTTGGATGCGACTAGGTTGTGGCATTTGAGCTTAGGTCATGTCTTAGAGAGGAGTTTGGATATTCTTCAAAACAGGGAGATGATCGATGGAGAGAGTTTTAACAAACTAGAGTTTTGTGAGGAATGTGTCATAGACAAGCAAACTAAAGTTTCATTCAGTGAAGGAAAACATGATTCGAGAAGGATCCTTGAGTATGTTCACATGCATGTTTGGGGACCGGTTCCTGTAGCTTCTTTGGGGGTCGCTCGCTATTATATTTCTTTTATTAATGATTTTTCTCAAAAGGTATGGTTGTATGTAATAAAGGCTAAGTCGAAGGCATTTGCAAAGTTCAAAGTTTGGAAGGCTCTTGTTGAGAATGAGAGTGGCAAGTCTTTGAAGATTCTAAGGTCTAACAATGGAAGAGAGTATATTTCTGGAGAGTTCTCTGAGTTTTGCAAGCATTATGATATTCAGGGGCATTTTACTACACCGGAAGATCCGTAGTCGAATGGTGTTGCAGAGAGGATGAACTATATTCTACTTTAGAAATCTCAATGCTTAAGATTGACTTCGGGTTTGTCTAAGGGACTTTGGGCTGAAGCTTTGTCAACCGCGTATCGAATTCCATGCTCAGCTATTGGTAACAAAATTCGAAAGTAAGTGTGGAAGGGAAAGAACATTGACTTGAGTTATCTTCGTGTTTGGTAGTCAGATTTATGTGCATGATCGGGGACATGATAAGCTCGAGCCTAGATCTTTCAAGGAGATTTTGCTTGGTTATACGGACGGTGTAAAAGGCTATCGGATGTGGAATCCAAAAACAAAGAAGGTTATGAATTCTCATCATGTTACTTTTGATGAGTCGGCTTTGTTCAAGGAGAATGATAGCTCATCAGGTGTTCCGGATTTGGTTCATGGTAAATCAAAGGAGAAAAAAGTTATTCCCATCTTTAGTCCGAGAAGTAGACTAGTTGAAGATGCTTGTGAGGAGGAAGCAATTGATGTAACATCATATAGTTCACAGGGTACCTCTAGTAGTGTTGGTGATGTACATGATTCTAGAGAGGATTCAGTTCAAGGTGGAACCTAAAGGAGTTTGGGTGATGGTATTGCTATTAAGATGGGTTGACGTGCTATAAGGCCACCCGATAGATATGTGATTGGAATTATCTTAGCTTTTTTGATAATTTGGACTATGCTCCTTTTGTAGTCCAAGATGAGCTGATGGACAATGATGACGTCATGGATTCGAGTGATAGATCGAAGTGGAATTGTGCCATGGAGGAAGAGATGCAATCGTTGATGAAGAATCAAACTTGGGATTTGGTTCTACTTCCTAAAGAAAACCGTGTTATTGGGTGCAAATGGAAATACAAGGTGAAGGATGATGGAAGATACAAAGCTAGGCTAGTGGCTAAGGGGTTTGCACAAATGAAGGGAAAAGAGTATGATGAGATATTTGCACCGGTTGTGCATCATATTTCAGCCGGATATTACTTGCTGTAGTTGCTATTCACGACTTGGAGTTGGATCAACTTGATGTGAAAACCACCTTCTTGCATGGTGACTTGGACGAAGACATTTATGTGGAGCAAACGGAAGGTTTTGTTGTAGATAATAAGTCAAATTCAGTTTGCAGGTTAAAGAAATCACTATATGGTTTAAAGCAATCATCTAGACAATGGTACAAATGATTTGATCATTTTGTGCTTGAAAATAGTTTTGATAGAAGCATCAAGGATGCTTGTGCATATTTCAAGAAGTTGGAAAATGATTGTTGGGTGTATTTGCTCTTGTATTTAGACGACACGCTGATTGCTTCTAAGGATAAGAATGAAATCAACAAGGTAAAACAGAGTTTGAAATTGGAGTTCGAAATGAAGGATCTTAGAGAAGCAAAGAGGATATTGGGCATGGAAATAGAAAGGGACTGAAAGTGTTTTGAGTTGAAATTGACTCAGAAGGTGTATATTGAGAAAGTGCATTGTCGATTTAGCATGGGGAATGTAAAGGTAAAGGCGTCAAATACACCTTTACCTTTGCATGTGAAGCTTTCGAGTAAGAGATCGCCTATCTTGGAGAAAGACAAGGCTTATATGGCAATGGGTACATATGCTAGTATGGTTGAAAGCTTAATGTATGCTATGGTGCATATAAGGTCTGATATTGCAAATACCATGTCGATATATGGCTAATCCGAGGAAATCGCATTAAGAAGCTGTGAAGCTTATATTGAGATGCCTTACAGGTACATCATCTCGTGGTCTTGTTTTTGGCGGAAGTGAGGAGATGAATTACAAGTTGGTTGGTTATTGTGACTCAAACTATGACAATGATAAAGATCGAAGAAAATCATCTTTCGGATGTCTTCACACTTGGTGGTACAACTATAAATTGAAGATCGAGATTGCAAACCATAGTTGCTTTATCCACTATGAAGGCGTAGTTGATAGCCGCGGTGGAGGCAGCAAAAGAGGCACTTTACATTAAGTGATTATTGTGTGAGTTGGGATTCGAGCATGATAGTATTGATGTTCGATATGAGTGTTATTCACTTGGTGGAGAATTTGGCGTTTAACTCACGGACAAAGCACATTGAAGTGAGAAAGTCATTTTTAGTAACCGTGGATAAAGATAAGCAAGTATATCTTCGAAAAGTGCACACAAAGGATAATGCGATGGATATGTTCACTAAGGCATTTCCAGTTGGGAAATTCGAGCATTGCTCAAACATGATTTTCTTGTTGAAGTGTTGGGTGCCACGGGGTGCCATGGGGTGACATGGAGGGAAGAGCTTGGTTATATATGAGGAAGAGTATCTGTGAGAGATTGTGGTTCTTCTTCTTGGTAAGTACTAGTTTACACTCCTTAGTGCTTTTGTCTTTTGGTGAGGTAGTTTTGAATTTAGGCGCTTTCATCACCTCGTTAGCAGGCATGGGATTTGCCTTAGCATGTTGATGGAGTGTAATGGGCGGTGGCTTTGCCGGAGCTTATTGAGAAAGCATTAAAGCTTATTTGGCTGAAGGTAGAAGTGTGATAGTTTAGCACTATCGGTTGTTGGTGATGGAGATAGATATAGTGTCGAGGTGGTGTGTTGAATTTTGGCGACACTATATGGTGAATTGAAGAGGTCGATAATAGCTTGGTAATGGTGAATACGGCACACGAAATGGAGCTCAGACGCTTAAGTTATCATGATTTGAATATGCATGGGCTAAAAGTTATGCCAGATGTCTGACAGGAATCCTTAGACGTATGACAGCAGGTTTACCGTAGCCCGAATGTTGTGACAGTCATCTAATGTGGTGCGGTTTTGTTTTTTTGGCCCAGAATCTGTGAATTTGCTTATAGAGCTTCAAGGGGAAAATCAAGTATTTGTCATGGAAGGATAGTTTGCTATATAAGCTATTTTTAGGATTCAAAGCAAGAGAACTTAAGGATTCCAAGGGTTTTGATTAAGGGTTTGATCCTCCATTAACTAGTGTTTATCAAAACCTAGTTTTCTTAAATTCTTTTCTCCATAAATCTATTCAATTTGAATATTGATTGTTGTAATCAATCTCCTGTACTCCTCTAATTGGTATTAATAACGACTCTCTCTCAAAGTGGATGTCTACTAATAGGACATTAGTGGAACCACTATAATTCGGTGTGTGATTTATTTTATCGTTATCGCTTTGTTTCTCTATTGCTTCTTTGGTGATTATGATTTTTTTTGGATTGGACAAAGATTTGAATTGAGATATTGGTTGGTTGTTTTGTACTTGTTACCACGATATTGTTTTTCTCTATGCTTTGGGGTTTTGATTTGAGTGGTCTTGAGTTAGCATTCTCATAACATAAGCATATATAAAAATTAGTGGAAACGTACAAGTTAAAAGTTTTACAAAATTATATTACAAAATTTAAATGGCATGTTTCTTTTTGTAGGAATATTTCTTTTAATTTCTTTGTTTATTTTTTAGAAAAGATCATATTTACTGGAGAAAAAAGGTTAACCTTCATTTTCAATCACTAAACAAACTAGATCATTTCTATTTTTAAGGAAATCTTATTAAGGAAGATTGATTTTCTCATTAGACCACTTGAATATTGATGACTAATTTAGCCACCATTATTCATTAGGAAAGAACAATTAACACACTTAACTTGAAATGAGTTATAGGTCCTTGGTTATGTTTTAAATTAATTATAACTCCCTATGTGTTTTCATACTATAAAACGGGTACCTGACTTACATTTTTCATATCAATAATTCCTAACAACTTCTCATCGGTCGCAACAGAGGAACCGATTCATGAAATATGACTAATGCATCCAATGAATCAATTCTCGATTTTTTATTAGTTTTTATTTGAAAATTAGTTCTCCAGAAAATCATGCCTTCTATTCTCTATTTGATTGAGTTTCCAATAATTAGAATTGGAGAGGATAACAAGAATGGATTTGAGCACGAGGGAAGAAGAAAAGATAATGATTTGAGGAGAGAAAAATGAAGTCTAATTGAGACTGGTTTAAGTAAAGTAGAAGTAGAGATGTGAGAAAGAATGATCTGTTGGAGAAGATAGAAATGGAAATGGAGATAATGTTGGTTGGGGTGGATTGGCTTACATTATAAACAGTGAAACCTAATTTGTACTACATTTTGATGGGATTATATCACAAAACACACACATATATATTGTAACACCCATGTTTTTAGTACACATTATTATGGGTAATTAATTGATTGATAATTAAATAATGATAAATGTGGAAGAATGGAATAAGTATGGAGAAGTGCTTAACTAAACGAACAAAAAAGGTTATAGGGGTATTTTTATATGAAGAGGAATTTATGTCTGTAGAGGGATGAACAAGTTTATAAAAGCATTATTAAAGAGAATGACATGTTAGATAAGCATGGCCTAACCCATTTAGTAATTCCCTAACATTTTCATCTCTATATTCACTCAGTCATTTCTAATATAAAAAAGAACAGAGGAAAACCCCTCATTATGGCCTTCTCTCTTTATAGTTCACATTTACTTAAAAGGAAGAACTAATGCTTGAAGAAGAAAGTTCATGGCACATCTCCTCATTCTCAAGCAAACTAAAGTAAATAATATTAAAATTGATCATGTTTTATGTTTTCATTTTCGGTTATGTCTGAAAATATAATGCTTAGGGATAACAATAACATAATTTTGGCATATATGATTATTAGAATGATTTTATGGATTTATATGTAAAGTTTTAAAGTTAAAAGGTATTATTTTGATTTAAACCATAGTTAATGACCTTTAAATAATATGAATATTAACTTTGGGATTTTTATTGATTTTATTTGAATTTTCTACCGGTTTTCTAGGTTGGAAAATGGTGTAATTTCAAAATTTAATTATATAAAATATGTAAAATAATTATTTTTTCTTGAACTTTTTTATGTGTGGTAAAATACGGAGAATTGTACTTTTGAGAATTTTTTAGAATCGTCCCCATGAGATTTTAAATTACTAAGAATTAATTGAAGGAGGGGAAATAAGGAAATTAAGGTAGTTAATTAAGTAATACACATATCAAATGAGAAATATGCTCTAAAAATTTCTAATTTAAAATTAGTACCAGAAGTGATTTGCAAATGAGGATTTAACAGATGTCATGATATTATCAAAGTTAATTGCTTCAAAAATGAATAAAATAGATTTAAATTAAACTACGGGTTTGCCACTTTGTTTTCGATAACATGGTTTTAGCTATGTTAACGTACATATAAAATATTTTCGTTAGCAATAAGAAGACGTTCTGTTAATTCGTGTTTTTGATAGTTATTCTTCAATCAACAAATTAAACTAATTTTTCATAATCGTGTCTACGTTAAGCCGTTACCGTTAACAAGTAAACTGTGTTTTCGTTAACTATGTTTTTGTTAATATCCTATGCTATTTTTCATTAGCTTCTTTCTGTTGCCTATATTCCAGTTATCTATGTTTTTGTTAGCAATAATTACACTTCCACTGGCTGTAAGCCCTGTTTCCGATAGCATATGGTTGTATCCTCATCGGGTCATGGTTGTAGTTTCAAAACTTATTAACATATGTTTTTGGTAGCACTTGTTTATACTACATTATCTTATGCCACTTACATGTATTTTTGATAGCACAAACCTATATTTCTATCAACCAGCGAGCTATATTTTCATTGGCGCACGAGTATATTATGATAGCTTTCATACCATCTTTTCAATGGCATTGAAGTATGGTTTCGATAACTTTCAAGCATGATTTGAAAGCTTCTACATGGAAGAAAATTTGAAATGCTAATGTATAAGAAAGAATAAGATGAAGTAAAGAAAAACTATTAATACCTGGGTTTATAGGTGTTTAATTATATGTTTCTATATGACATATGCACTAATGATTGTGATATAACATATTAATATCTGGGTTTATAAGGTTACGGATACTAAAAGTGGAAGACTTCACTTAGGCAAAGGAATCACCACAACAAATGGTAATGCTCGGCCAAATGCAAGAGGAAATGCTAACCCGACTACTAATGCAAATGTGAATGTTGGAGCGGTATCAGTTGATATGGGAACGTTGTATCGATTATTCATGAATATGATATATTTTGGGGCAGAGGCCGAAATGACCAGAGTGAATGCTGGAGTAAATGTAGGTGGAAATGCAGAAGCCCCATTGTACGTGAAGTGGTTACTCATTATAAATTTTCACTACAGCAGAAAAGACTTTTCATAACGATTGAAAAATGTTGTAAAATCATTTCACAACATTTTAAAGAGCGCTGTTTAACAACCTGTAAATGGCCGGATGATATACTACACGTTCCGAAACATTGCGAAATATTATCCTACTACAATGCTTTTGTTGATGTCAAGTCAGTGTTTATGCAACGTTTTATATTTTGTTATATTATACTATTTATAGCGTTTAGTTCCCATTTTATACATTACTTTCTGTAAATTTTTGACTTCTTTGTTGATTTTCTAACATTATTTTTTAAACATAGTTGTATATTTGTTGTAATGTTTTTAATATTCATCGCAGTATTTCATCAATGTCATGTTAATGTTTTTGCAGGGTTTTCATCGATGTGATGTTAATATTTTTGCGGTATGTTATATTTCTTTACATATACTATTTCTAACGTTGACCATCTCTTATGCTTTAATTTCTACAAGGTTTCTAATTCTTTTTTTTACCATTGTTTTAGTGCTATTGTATACTTATTACCACCTTTTAAATAATTTCAATAGTATTTCAACAATATCATATGATTGTTTTTACAGTGTTAACAAAATACTGTTTTCTTTGCATTGTTTATTTAACCAATAAAGCATTTGTATTAGCCATAAAATATTCCATTCAAAGCCATACTACTCAAATTAAACAACACTAATTGACATAATCAAATAACTTAAACTCGTTGTATACTAAAATAATCAAGATTACACTAAATTCATATACCAAACGGTTAATAACCATATATAATGTTTAAGAGATGATGTTTTAAGCATTGTGACAACAACTTAAAGTTTTACTAAAGATGCTTGCTAAAAGTGCAAAATATGCATCATGGGAAATCCAGGCTCACCTTCTTCAAAAGTCCAATATCCTCTAAAAAAAGAGTAGCAATTAGAATAGTAACGAACCACTAGTTCTACATTCAATGAAGCTAACCAAAACAATTAGAACAGTAAGAAAAAAATACAAGCCTCATACTAAAAGAATGTTTTAGATTCCATATACAGTCATGAAGATAACTAAAACAAAAGCATACATATTTGCTTTATATAAAGCAGATTTATGTTGACGTTGTCCCCGGTAAGTGGTGATATTAGACGAGCATTTTCTAGCTCAAAGAGTGGTTGTAATGTGGTGGCAAGTCGAATACGTCTCCAAGAACAAGTTAAGATATATAAATCATCATACTCTTAACAAGTACACATGCCTCGACATTTAAAACATTAGCACGACCGAGTAACTGATTTTTGGGAATTAAATATCACTTTTAAAGGAGTTTCTGATTTTGCCAGTCCATAAATATTGTTTGAAGTGTTAACTTATTACCTGTATTTTGTAATTTCATGTTTTCTCTTCATAATCAGAAATGAATTTGTATGCCTCTATCCATTTATCTCGACCTCTCAGCTTGTTAACACATGCATGATTATGAGTAAGCTTGAATATTATTATATTTCAAAAGGTTTATCATAATATAATAAAAAATACCAAATGAAGCAATGTTCATTCTCCGCAATTAATCTTCATTTTCATACAACTTTCCATAGAAGTACTACATAAAATAATTATACAAAGAAATTAAATGAATAAACAAATTTATATAGCAATCGATCAGAAGTCACATCTAATTACCTAAGCTTGCAATCTTTAGGAAGACTAGCATGAAATTTATTACATCACTTCATTTTCATATAACTTCCTCTGTACCCATCATAAAATTATTTAATTTTTTTATAGAAGTTAGTTAAATCGTATAAACTTATTTAATTTTTATAATTAGTTAATTTTTATAAAACTTAGTTAGATAATTTTGTTAAACTTAGTTAATTTATATATTACTTTGTTATAACTTTTATAATCCTTAGCTAAAAAATTATAGAACTTAGTAATTTTATGAACTTAGTTAGCATAGTTATTTTTTATATATGAATGTTTAACTCAACTTTAAAATTATTGTATTTCAGGAAAATCCAACAGCACTTTCTTTGTACATCGCCTAGTACACGCATCTTATTGTATTATATATATATATATATATATATATATATATAATGTGTACATCACCTATCATACACATTTAAAAGCATAAAAACCAAATGAAGTTATTACATTCAATCAGGGAAAATTATTAAAGAAATCAATCATACATTCATTTGTCTCATCCCAAAAAAACCAAATGCAGTGGACATGACTGACTTCAGACCTATCTCCTTGTGCAATGTATCTTATAAAATACTTGCAAATCTTTTATGCAACAGAATGAAGTTACTCATGAATGACCTTATCTCCTACAACCAAAACGCTTTCATCCCTGGAAGAGTTATTACATATAACTCCCTCCTAGCTTACGAAATGATAAGAGGTTTCAACAGGAAAAAATCCAACAAACTATGTCTGAAAATTGATCTGCATAAGGCGTATGACAAAATTAATAGAGATTTTATTCATCATATGCTGATCTCAATGAACTTTCCCCCCAGTTTTGTGGACCTCATTTATGAATGTATTACTACACTCACTTTTTCGGTGTTAGTGGAAGGAACACCACATGGCTTCATAAAGAGTTCAAGGGGATTACGACAAGGTGACCCCCTCTCACCATACCTATTTGCCATAGCTATGGAATACTTGACTATCAACTTGGACATGGAATTTCACAAAGGTATTTTAACCCCCATTTATAAACAGAACCAGTGATCACACACTTGATTTATGCAGATGACATTTTGATCTTAACTAAAGCCACAGCTCAAAATGCCATCTGTATCAAGCAAATTTTTCAAAAGATGCACAACATTACAAGTCTAGAGCTAAACCCCAAAAAATCCACTTTATTTTTTAGCAAAGGGGCCACAAATACAAATCAGATATCCAGCATCCTTAATGTTCACATTGGTAACCTTCCAATAATTTACCTAGGAATACCTTTATCGAATAACAAATTGAGAAAAAGGGATTTTGGAGGGTTAATAGATCAAATAAACAAAAATTTTAATCATTGGCACAGCAAAATGTTAAACATTAGTGGCAGAGCCGAATTAATAAAAACTGTAATCCACCCAATATTGCAGTTCTGGCTCTAATTTTCACATTTACACTGATAGTTATGCAACGAATTGATAGTTTGTGTGCAATTTTTTTATGGAAATCTAAAGCTCACCAAACGAAATGGGAAGAAGTGTGCAGAACTAAAACTGAAGGTGGTTTTGGTATTAGGAAAATTGAAGATATCTCTAAAGCAGTGGCTACCAATCTCTTGTGGAAATTTATCAATTGTGAATCGCTATGGGCTAAATGGATGCAAAATAAATACTGTAAAAATGCAAACTTCTGGAATGCTAACACTGACCCTACTGCATCATATACTTGGAAAACTTTACTTCGAGCTAGACAGTGGTGTAAAGGGCTCATTAACAAAAACATAGTCAATGGGGATAACACTAGCTTATGGTTTGATCCTTGGATCAATGGAACCTCACTAATAGATGACATAGGCTGGAATGCCATGTCAGTGATTAGAGGACATAACAAAAAAGTGTCTGAATTGATATGTAACAATAAATGGAAACAAAACATTAATTATGTCCCAACTCAGTACCATCAAACCATACACAATATTAGCATTCAACCTCAATTTGAAAAAGATTACTGGAACTGGATCCCAAGTAATAATGGACAATTTACACTGAAGTCAGCATGGAATCAACTAAGATACAAGCATTCAGACTTCTGGACAAAAATCATATGGGGTAAGGGATGTGCCCCTAAAATGTCAACATGTGCTATGCTGGCCATCCAAAACAAATTGAAAACCAAGGATCGTATTAGCAGATGGAACACAGACATCGACCAAAAGTGCAATTTATGCGCAAACCATCTAGAAGACAGAGATCGTCTATTTTTCAAATGCCAGTACTCTAGTAAGTTGTTGGAATATACCATGAAAAAAATGAAACTAGACTTCAAACTCAATTTCAACATTAATCAGACTCTGGAATGCATAAGTAAAAGTAACAAGAAGCAAACTTTAATTAACCAAATCACCAACATTGTGTTCACTTCCCTGATTTGGAACATTTGGTGTGGGAGAAACAACAGGATCTTTAGAGGTATTGAGATGCCAACATCGATTAGAAGCATCCTGATAAATCAAGATGTTAAAACGCTTACGCAGTACATAATCAAGGATAGAGAAGTTAGTAGAGAGTCGAAACTTATCTACGATAACTGGAACATCATCAGCAGTCCATCGGAAACTCAATACCCCCCTGACTTTATCATCCTCTACAGGAAGCCTCTGGCACTTCCCTTTCAAAGCATTTAATGACCAATTGTGTTTCCACATCTAATAGATCCATCTGCTTGACATTTTCTTTTCAACCTTTCTGGCCATGACTTTGTTTTCCCAATCATGACAGAAGTTCTTTCACGTTTCTATTTAGAAGGATCTGGACTTTCTCCTAGTGTAGGATGGCCTTTTGCTTTGTAATTTTGTTTTATTTACTTTTTTGCTATATACGGACTAAGTTGTTATTATGGATGATTTTGAGTGCATTTTAAACTTTGTTCCAACTCCTCCATCTGTTCAACAACTTGGATCCGTTTACTCTATGTTGTACCGTTAATATATGGAAGTGATATGTACTCTTTTTCCTTGTAAGGTACCCGATTAGGTTAGGGGGGTTACAAGGTTTTAATGAGGCATATCATGGAAATATATGATCTATTATGTTAATAAAGTACATGTTTCTAAAAAAAAAGCATAAAAACATACATTTTATTACTATATTCTAGCGATCAATCTTCCATATGACAAGCATTGTTTTATGTACCTATATAGAAAAGTAGAGGAAATAATTAGCAAACATCACAGAGGCAAGCATTGTCCATTAACAACGCCTTCTTTTTTTTGTTTTGAACATATAGAATATATAACTAATATTATTTTATGGGTACTGCATTTGCATCGTGAACACAAGCGGAAATATAAGGAAAATGGTCTTCTTATATAAAAGCAATAAAGTTTGGCTAGCAATGGTTCCAGCATAATATGTCAAGGGTATAAAGGTGGAACCCAGTGCACGAGGCTCCCGCACGATAGCGAGCTCTAAGAAGGTCAATAATTTACGCAGCATTTCCTTCGCATTGCGATATCAAGAGTATATATTATAAAATAGAACTAGATTAATAAATATGAAAGGAAGTCAACATAACATAACAAAACTAACATGGTAAACCGTATTTTCTACAGGATTCATACATGACATTAGCTAAATATATGTGTAATACATGATATTATATGTAGGTTTGCAACAGAAAAAGCATATTTCTCCTTTTTGTTTTGTCCGATTTATTTTTTTAGTATTTTCGAAATTTATCAGGTTTTACTTGCAATAAATAGACATAGACTTTTATTTCAGATATTTTCTGCATTATTATGTTTACTTTCTCAACTCACTTCCATTTTTACTTATAAATTTAGTTATTTAGATCTTGAGTTCCTCCCAAACTCATGAACAATGGATTTTTCTTATATTAGCCTTTTCCATCTACATTTATTAATTTTCTTCCATATTTACTCATTACACTTATTTATTTTACAATTCACACTCTATAAAATAATTATGTTTTGATGCATGCATACAATGGTCCAGTTTTCATTTCTTTACATGATGTTGCTTTCTCTATTAGTTTATCAACAATTTATGCTCCTTCCATTACTCATTTATTTTTTGTTTCTAATTTAGCAATTTCCTGTAATTGAGGTTTTCCTTCACACACACACACGCATGTACGAACATACTCATTTTTAGAAACTTTGAAAATACAAATGTTTCATTTTGGTTTAGTATACATTATAGTATCCGATGGTATATAACTCTATATACAATTTCAATTTTAAAGCCAAAAATTGGGTTGGTTCTTTTAATAATGAAATCATTATTTCAGTTCGGTTTCTACTTAACAAAAAATAATTAAAAAGATATCAATGCATAACATTAAGTACACATTCAATATTCGTAAAACCCAACTCATTTATAACAAGTGTGATTTACAAAAAAGTGATCCGTAGAAATAAGTTTTAGTTCTCAAAATTCTTCAAACCGCTAATACTAACCACTTTTAACATTTGTCCATTCTATGTATTGAAACGACCCGTGTGCATAGCATGGGTCCATGTAGTAAAAATATCAAACATTATCACGCAATTACCTTTTCTCTATTGGATGTAAAATTTAAACATCCCATCTTACTACTTATGTATTATATACGGTTAGTTATTTAGCACATGTGTTTTTACTCAAATTTCGATGGACCCTACGTAGTATTATATGTAGTTAGCTATCTTTGTAGTATACACAAAAACTAAATTACCCTTGGTCAATCATATATTCTTTCACCTTTACAGGTAAAGCTCGATGCCCTAGATCTTTAATAAACCACTAACTTATGAAACATGATAAGCTATAAGAACTTTACAAGTAAAGCTCGATGTCACTTGTTAACTTGGTCTTGGTTGATGCATAATAAGCTATAAGAACTAATATCTCTGCTATAAATGATTAAAATGCGGGCTTCCAATGGTGTTCGAGTGAAACAACAATATTACCCTTTCGCAATGGATTATGGATGTAAATAGGAAGTGGGGAGGTTTTCTAGTTGCTAATTTTATATAAGGTGTCTATTTAATGAGACAAATCATAATTATCACATGAATATGGGGTGGTTAAATGATCATCATATGGTAATAAAACATTGTTATAAATCATGTAGGTTTAGACCATCAAATGTGATTTATCAAACCCTTCCTAACATCAAGCTTACGAAATATTTGATTCTTAGTCATTATTTAAAGAGAGCGGATATTGGAACACAAAAAGAAACATAAAATCTAACATAATATATTTTAACCATTAGATTTTATTGTTTTTACATAAGAGGTTGAAATCTAGTGGAGATCAAATGGTTCAGATATGTCGTGCCACCAATTTGTGTTCCAATTGATTTTCCCTTATTTAAAGTAAAATCTTCTATTGGCACCGTATCAAGTGTAATATGATAATTGTACTAAATTCTTTGATATCGTGAACTATGATACTTTAAGATACAAATTAAATACCTATACCTTTGAATGTTATTCTATACACCAATCGAGATCTAAATTAAGTTATTCACCATAGTACTATAGTTTTACTCCTGAATATACATGTTATCACTTTTAGATGCCATTATTGTAAGATTGTAGTATGGAAAGGTGCTTGTGTTCTACTCTTCGTTAGCATTATCATGACATCTGGTGAGTGTTCTTAACTTTCAAAAGTAAGAAAAAAAAATTACAAAATAAGAAAAAACTAAATATGAAAGTTCAATACGATAGGGATCTAATACAATTAGAATAAAAAATAGACCATATAACCATATGCAAAGAATGCAATTCAAGAATTATAAATAGAAGTAGTTGAAGCACTATGGAATGACCAGTTCAAGAAATATTCAAACGCTTTTCAATTTCTAGATTGAACGGGGATGACCAAAACCATAAATATTTTTACCTAAATGATGGAAGAAATTAGAACGCCATAGCATAAATACAAGTTTTGCAAAATTATCACTATAGAAAGAGAAATATACAATTATGTATAAATTTAATAACCTGTTTTCAATTGAGAAAACATAGAAAACATATTAATCCTTTAAAGAAGCTATAACACGATGATTAATCAACTTTAATAAGTCAAATTTAACAATCAGTTAATATAAAAAATTTAGGGGATAACCTCTAATAATCAAAGAACTATTATGATGTGTTATTAAATTTAGTATCATGTGATATTACCAATACTATTATCATTCATTCAAAAGAAACTAGTTAGCACGTTGTACATAAAATTTAATTTTAATGAAAAAAATCTTTAAACTCATGGCATAAAAAATAAAATGAGATGACTAAGCGGTTTTAAAAAATTTGTTTTTTGTAGTTCAAAGACAAGAATAAGTACCATAATAGTATTATCAACACTTGCTCACTGTGTTGATCATAAAAATCAGCCTCAAACTCTTAAATGACCAAGCATCATTTTTTGGTAAAAATATGTCTAACACTTTTAACCATTATCATGTGAATAACAAAATTTACTCAATCATTTTTCTCAAAAATTAAATTCAAATAGCGGTTTCTTCCATTGCAAAGAATAAATAATAGACATATTACTCGTCACTAGTGCATCATATCACTAAATCAATGTAGTAAAATAATTAATGAAGTCATAGCATGTTTACCTTTTTTATATTCAAAATTTCTATAGTTTGGGGCTATGGTTCAGGCAAAAATATAAACTAAAATCTAAGTACTAATCATTTGAATTAAAATGAATAATGAATAAACTCATGAGGTAGACAAGCCGTGAAATAACTAAAAAAAGTAAAATTATCTACCTTTATTTGATTCATTTAGGTCTTATATTTGGTTGAATGAATGGATTTAGAGCACCAGTGATAAAGAGATGGAGGTGGAGGTAGGGATAAAGATGAAATTCGAGGCTGATGTCTCCTTACACATAGAGAGAAGATGAGAACTAGGGTTACGATTATTAAAGAAGGAAATGAAAAGAATGAGAAATAAGAAATGGCAAAATGATGGCCAAGTGAAATTTAGGAGCCTATATTTGTTAGCAGCTTATAATAATTAACACATGATGTTCTTTATACAAACGAAAAAAGAAAATTTTAACAATGACATTTTGATAACAAATGCTATAGGATTTTATTGTTAATGAGAACTTTTCTTATAGTATTTCCATATTGAGCTGATATTGTGCGATTCTGGGTGGAAAGCCATTGATAGGAATGGAGAATGTTATTGAAGTTAAGGATTGACTTCTCCATTATGGAAGAATTTTCATGGATCTCAACTTGAATAATGAGTAGAAGAGGAGGATGACTTCTAGGAAACTTCAAGGAGCTGCTTTATATTAGTGGAATATTGTAATCACAGATGTATTAGAAGACCAAAAAATTTGGGCTGATTTTAAGGAAAAGTTCGAGGAACGATTCCTATATAGAGTAATGAAAGATCCTTTTTTAAGAAATTTGGGGATTTAAAGCAAGGGAACATGACAGATCTGGAATATGCTACAAAATTTAATGATCTTTAGAGACATGGAAAAACTACCATTAATACTTCAGTTAAGAAGAATGATAAGTTCATTTGGTGTTTAGGACCCGAGATTGGTAGAGAAACCATGTCACTTCTTAGAGACCTATTCAATGTCGTAGTAGACATGGCCCTAAGGAATGAGGATTATCATGCAACAGTTAAGAAAAATAAGCTATTTGTATAGGAATAAAAGACCTTTGGGTTTCAAACCAAGAAAAGGAAGTTCTTCAACCAGAAAGGAGACGATGGAAATCCGAAAGGTGGAGCTCCTAAGAAGGGGAAGTCTAAAATAACTTGTTGTAAGTGTGATAAGAAGGTACACTTTCCTAATGAGTGCTGAAACAATCTATAAGAAGGTTGGCAAATAGAAACATATGAGGAATTGTAACTATAAAAAACTAGGACACTCCAAGAACGGTTTTCCATAGGTTGGCTAAAGCTGGGAAGGGGAATGTTTATCTTTGGATCCTACAACCTTGGGACTAACTATTAAGCAAAAAAGAAAGGCCTGAAATAACTTATTCTCAAATACTTTTATATCTAGATATTTGGTAGAAATATTAAATCTTGAACCGATATACCTTGTAACCGGTTGCAAATTAAATTGATTGTTTTACAACTCTTGGAATAAGATGTCACCAATTTTCATAGGTGATGAATTTACTTGTAATTTGCAAGTGTTTGATATTATAGGTTTTGAGGTGAGTTCATGTATGGATTTATTGGATGTATATGATGCTAGAATATTCTATCAAGGTAGGGTTATATCCTTAAGGCATTGCAAGTGTGATGAGTGAATCCTTTATACACCATAGAAATCGAGTTTCGATGTATGTACTTTATATGCCATGGAAGGTGTCAAAGATGAAATTGATCGAATTTTTTAATAAGAGAATATATTAATGTTTTTGAATATGCAATGGGATTACCATTGAAAAGAGAAATTGAGTTTCTAGTAGTTCTCGTGCCAAGAGTCGAGCCTGTAAGTAGACTACTTGGTAGAATGACACATATTGAAATGAAGGAATAAAAGGTGTAGTGGATGGAACTGGAAAGAAAGAATTTCATTAAACCAAATATCTCACCTTGTGTACCTTTGATGGTGTTTATTTTGAAGTCGGTGGTGTCACTTGAATTACGCATCGACTATAGAAAGACTAATGGGAAAACCATGGAGAATCAGTATCATATGCCTAGAAGTGATGACTTGTTTGATTAATTGGGGTGAGAAAAGGTATTTTCGTAGTTAAATTTACTAATATTTTTCCATTAAATGAGAGTGGTAGAGGAAAACATACCACTAATGTTGTTATAAACAAGAAATGATTTGTATCAATGGTTGTCATGCTTTTCGAACTGACCAAACTTAATGAATCAAATCTTTTGGGAGCTTTGAATAGATTCATTCTAGTATTTACCAATTACATTTTGTTATATTCTAAGAATGAACATGATCATGAAGTTCACTTAAGAATGATTCTAGATATGTTGAGGCAGCATCAGCTCAGGCTAAGTTTTAAAATTTTCATTTTTTGGAAAGAGAAGTAATGATTCTAGGTCATGTTGTTTTGGAGGATGAGTTGTCTATCGATTCATCGAAGATTGAAGCTATTAATATAAG
This sequence comes from Allium cepa, assembly GCA_030765085.1. Classification (NCBI taxonomy): domain Eukaryota; kingdom Viridiplantae; phylum Streptophyta; class Magnoliopsida; order Asparagales; family Amaryllidaceae; genus Allium; species Allium cepa. The sequence goes on along the minus strand of CM060940.1, from coordinate 816,364,701 downwards.
AGACCAGATACCATGATTGAAATTATATGATTATCTGACCATTACGGGAGATTCATTAAGGATTTCTTCCATATATCATCACCTATGACTAAACCAATGAGAAATGTAACGACCCATAAATTTCGACTATTTAATTTGTTAATTAAAATTGATTTTTGTAGTTTAATGAAGAAAGAAAATGAATAATTTATATTGAAGCGTGTAGAACTTAGATGAAGCAATTGTACTTAAATGTTAATAATTAAATATTTATATGGAAATAAATCGAAGTAATGGAAATTTGGCATACTTGGTTATAAGTTTAATATGAGAAATTAAAGGAAAATATTAAATTTATTTAATGTAATAAAACATTGTTAAACAATAATTGGAATAATTAAGGAATTTTGTTAACGCACGTAATAATCTATAAACTTGAATGAACATCTAAATTTGATAAATTACTTTAAATGATATGACTTAGTATAAATGAAATAATTGGGTCAATTGGTATTTGATGAAATATTACATTGATTGTAATAGACTTAATTTTAAGGGAGTGAATTGAATAAATCATATTTATTGGAACCTTGTTTATTTATATGAAAAAGTATAGCATATGAGTTATTGCAAGAAATGGAAAGTTGAATAGAATTCTAATGAATGATAATAATGGAAAACGTATACAATCAATGTAGGTAATTAGTAATTACAATGTTGTTAAAATTAATAAACGTTCTTTGTTGATAATTAATAACATAACAGAAAGATTAAATGTATTCATCAGAATATTTATTGCAATTGGATAGGAATTTTTTTAGTAACAATGTTAATGCAAGGAAAGTAATGCTAAATTAAGTCAATAATAATGAATAGCGATTAATTCAAAAGTTGTAACATATATCACAAATCACCTGCTTATTTGTTAATAGAATTAGAATTTGTAATAAATGTTAATAAAAAAATGAATGTTACGCTAATGGAAAATGAAATAACGTTCATTTAAATGTTGAGTAATTATAGGGTCGTATTTATTATAAGCGTTACTTTAATAATTATGATTAATGGTGAAATTAATACGAGAAGTATGTAAAGTAATAACTAAGAAAGGTAATACGTTATAAATTGATTATAACCTAAACTTAAGTGTAAGTTAGAGGTTGAAGTTGAATCTAATCCGTTAAATTTGAAACTTATTAAAATAAAATGGGATTCGATGTATAATAAAGGGGTTATTTTAAGAAACCGAAATAAATTCTATAATGAGTGAATTAAGCTACTTTAAATTGAGATGAGAATTGGTTTAAAGAATTATAAATTAATAAGTAAATCAATATGATGAAATTTAAGAATTTTAGAATTTGAATTTTTAATAGTGAGTTAATTTATTTAATTTATAATAGTTGGATTTATTACAAATAAATGAAATCAAATATGTAATTATTACGTTAATTTAAAAACTAAGTTGAAAACGGGAAATATTTATGTGATAATTTTAAATCCAATGGTAAACCCTTCTATTTGAAATTAATGAATGGAATAAATATAAGTTAAATTCAATTAAATGGAAATTTTGGAAATTTATCTATAATTTTGAATTTTATGAAATTGAAGATTTATATTGATTAATCTCTAAAAATTGACTTTTAAAATTTGTTAAACCATTGTAAATGTTTGAAAATTTTAAAGTGATAAAGATTGCAAAGTTCAGAATTTTAAAGCGAAATTTGACTTAATTAATTTATTTTAAACAGGAAATTATTGTCAAGGACAAAATTTCTCAGCATTTTAGCCTCAAGGACAGACCTTCATTATTTTTGTCTGAAGGACAACTTTCTTTAGGTATAATTTTTTAGTTATTGATAGCAGTTTTTCGGTAGCAGTTTTTAGGTATCGGTAGCAGTTTTTAGTTATCAGTTTTTAGTTAGGTAGCAGTTTTGAAAGAATGTTTGTCCTTTTGAATAATTTTGGAAGAATGTTTGTCCTTATGAATAATTTTTAGAAGAATGTTTGTCCTTGTGGTAAAAATGTTGAGGTCGTGTCCTTGAGGCTAAAAATATACAAATTTTTGTCCTTTAAATTATTTCTCCCTATTTTAAATTAATTTAGTTAATATAAAAATAGCCATTTTGTCCACTGACTCGGATTTCGACGAAACCAGTTTCATCGGATCCGTAATGGTGAATTATAATAATGTTACAAGTTTCGTAGCGATCGGACTTGTCGTTTGATCATACAGACTCGAAACGCCTTGAAATTTATGCAATTGAAATCAACTGAAATCAATTTGAAAATATTGATTTTAGCATAACTTATTCATACGACACAATTTGAATCTGAAACCCTTTCCATTGTGTTTAAAATATTTTAAAACACGTATTTTGATATATGGGTTTAACCAATTTCGTTCCGGGGTCAGAACGGGCTTTTTGGACCACGTTAGCTGTAACGCATATATCTATCAACCCGATCCATTTATTTTTCAGTTTGCCTATAAATACCCTGCTAAACCCCAGCCTCCGTCTATTCTCATTTATCTGTATGTAAAATTTCATCAGTTCCTCTTCTTCAATGGATGCAAACCCTAAATTCAATTTCAATCCAAAATCAAAGTCAAAAAATCAAATTCCTTAGAAAAATTTGAAAAAAATATATGTTGAAACTCTCGAAATGCGTAATCTACTGGTGCAATTCATTTTTCAATTCGAGTTACCGTTTTCTCTGAAATTAAAGGTTTATCCACGGCCGTTTATCATCGCCGCGACAAAATTCGTCGGATCGAGAAACTCTTCCTGCGTTTTGAAGAGAGGACCGAGGGGATTTCATCCATGTTGTTCTTTTCACGAATCAACGGTTGGATCGACGTAAAAATTTGATTAGGGTTTCGAGATGGGTTCGTTATAGGCGGCGGCCGTCCAAATTTCCAGTGGATCGGCGGCGTCAGGAGATGGTCGCGGCGATCACTTTGGAGGCGGCGAGCTTTGCACGAGGTGGCACTGTGTTTTTCAAGTGGAGGCGCGTTGGTTGGAAGAGGGGTTTCAGCCCTGTAGCTCGTGCATGCGGTTGCGTGTTGGGAAGAAACCAAATTTATGATGACGTGTCCAAGGTGAGACATGTTCTCTTTTCTTTTCTTTTATTTTTTTTTTCAATCGCATGAATCGTCGTAAATTTTGCATACGATATCCGATTTACGCGTGGTTTCTTTTGTTAGGATCATATTGAAATTCCGGACTTGATGATACTGGTTTGAATGAATTCTGAGACGGTCAAATTATTGGGTTTAAATTGGATTTAAATTCAGTTTAAAGTTCAAAAGATGAGTGTTTTAACCCACTCACAACTTCTAAAATTTCTTATGTTCGTTAAATTGATTTAGGATATGAGTAGAAATTTATTTATGACTGTTTGGCATGTTTTATTCATCATCTCCGTTAAATCACATTTATTTAGCTTAACTGTTAATTAATTTTATTTTTGCATATAAATTGACAGTTATAATTTATTTATTTGCATATAAACCGCTAGTTATTATTGAATATAAACTATTGGTTAATACCTTTTATTTATTACCTGTTATATTTTATATGCTCTATATTGATGTTTGTTTAAATTAGATGATGATTGGAAAAAATGGTTGATGATTGATATTTGGATGAATGGATGCTATTTTTCTTATTTTGTATAAACTGCAAGTTATTATGCATTTTCATCTCATTCGGGATTTCGGTTTGAAATGGTATACAACCGCATTTTTATTTTTTTAAATTGCGGATTGAAATGATAAATATCCGTATCACTTGACCATATGATAGAAAATTATATACAGGCACCGCGGTATATATATATATATATAATTATTTTTGAAATGATTTTATGGTATGGATAGGATACGGTTTAATAAATATTAAATTTTGATCTTATATAAAATCTAATTTTATATACATACATAGTTAAATTATTGAATTTAAGCTATGAAATTTTTAAATAAAATAAATAAGTTGAACAGTGGAGTTTAATGATTTAAATCAATTAAGATTGGAAGGTAAAATTTGAAATTTATTTGAATGGAACTTATTAAAAAAATTCACCCCATAAGTTGATGTAAAACTTATCAAAGCTTGGAAATTTAAAAAAAGGTATGATATTTATAACTGTATTTTTATTCAAGATAAATTAAATGAATATTTCTAGTATAATTAAATTGAAGGAAATATTAAATTGTTAGAAATTTGAGTTTTATTTTATGGATTTATTTTGTGGCTGTTCAAAACTAAATAATAGGATAATAAATTATTGAATATAAATTCCAACCTTAGTTTTGAAATTATTAAATACTCGAAGTTTGAATATATTGAAATCGAAGTGTTTTATTGAAACTAAAGGCGAATCTAAATTTATGGGGTTTAGACCTAAAATTTTAAATTGATAAATTGTGAAGTTGCTGAAATTATTTTATAAAATAATATAAAATCAACTATTTTATTCTATATACCGTTGAATATCCAAACCATTCAAGTTTCAGAAGTTATGGTTTTAAAGCTATGAATTTCGCAGTATTATGTTTTGAAAGTTATAATTCAAATGTCCAGTTTCCAGATATTAATTTTTTTAAAAAGCAGTATGATTTTGGAAAGGAAATATATTTGAAATAAAATGATATTATTGATGTGGGTTTTATAAAAATAATATCAAAATGAATTGTTTTGGAAATGGAAATGATATCGTATTTATGGGTTTTGAAATGGATAATTATATTCTGGTTTTAAAGTATAAACTATTTTTTTTAGACCGCGGTGTTATAATAACGTTTGGTTGTTGAAGACACCGGGATCGAAAGTTGTCATACTCTCTGCCAACTCCGAAAACCAATTTAACAACCGTGTACGCGGTGGAGATTGTAGAATGAAGTAGGATGGTGGCGGCTTTTCCTTTGAGGTAAATACGTGGACTCGACTCCCGTGAGTTGGCATAAGGTGGCTAAAACATGAGCGATTCTCGGGCCAATGAGGTCATTCCTCTGATCGGACACTCCTCTTCGATACTATACTTTGACTTTGGATTGATTCGGTGGCCACCTTTATTTTTGATTTTGGGGGAGTTTGTTCGAGGTGGGCGGTAGCTTCGCGCTGCGCGTTTCCACCAGCCCGGATGCATAATTGGTATATCTGCCCTGGCATTGCCTAGTTGTGCCGTGTCACCTACCATACCGAGCCTTTACTACGAGTTTCTATTTGTGTCTTACCTATGGAGTATCCTTTGGTAGCCTCCCGATCAAGAGGTATTACGGTACTGTATAGACTATTGGCATTATTTGTGTTAAGGGCTATATGGTTAACCCCTTAACGCTATTAAAAAGTAAGTTTATTTTACAATTAGAAACTATTATAACAGTGAAATATACTACATAGTAAATAGCTTAACGAATCCTTAAGAGATGTAAATCCCGAGCATCTTTTGAGTTATTGCACTCATATTTATTCCAGTTAATTTAACTTACATAAGATCTTTTAGTTCTGACTCGAGTGTTTTGTCTTTTCAATTCGCTCGGGTCAGCCTGAGCGTTTCAGGATCGAAGACTTTAGCTTTGGCGGACGAAGACGGAGATTTCTATTATTATTATTAATTATATTCCACTACATTTTTTAATTCCGCTGCATTGATTATTATTGGAATGTGAACTCTGATATTTGTTGTATAAAAAAGAATCAAATGTTTGTAAACAGTTTATGAACTATATATTTATTATTATATTTTATCCTTCCGCTGTGAGATTCTTTTGTTTTTTTTCTTTCCCTGTTTTTTTTCTTGTTTACCCCATAACAATCCGCCCTTCCGTATGGTTTGAAGTGGCATGTGTGTCGATTTAAAGTGTGCGAAAAGGCGGGACGTTACAAGAAAAGACAAAAAGTTTGTATAGACCGATAAATGTGAAGAAGCGTTCTTTAAGCTAAAATATTCATTAACCAATGCACATGTATACCCAATGGAAATCAAGATATTGTATTTTCATAGATGGACATGTAAATGGGTTAGGAGTTGTGTTGATGTAGGAAGGTGGAGTTATTTACTTTGCTTCTTAATAGCTTCGACCAATAAAGCTTACTATCCTACTCATGATTTGGATTTAGCAACGATAATCTTTGCACTAAAGATATGTAGAAATTATCTTTTGGGAGAGAGATTTAAGTTATTCATAGACATAAGTCTTTGAAGCATTTATTCTCTTTGATAGAGTTTAATATGAGATAGAAAATATAGCTTGAATTTGTAGCAGCTTTTGATTTTGGAATCAAATATACATCTGGAAAAGAAAATAAAGTTGTCAATGCACTTAGTAGGAAACATCAGAATGTGGTAATGGCAATGTTAGCTAAATGAATGATTTAGAGGCATTGGCTTCTTATGGAGCATGCACGAGGTCAACAGTCAGTTCTAGCTATAGTACTATAATGATTTCTTGTTTAAAAGTTCTACCAATATTGATCTAAACGATTGCTACAAGACAATAGGAAGGCCCACTACTTGCCGAATAGAGTAAGCCACAAGAAAGAGGTACAAACATCAAGGTTTTGAAAGACTTTGAACTTGACCAATGGGGATGGTTTGAATGAAGGGAATATTTTATGTTCCAAATGTTGACAACTTACATTAGGATGTTCTTAGAGAGTTTCACCGATCAAAGTTTATCATTCATCCTAAAGAAACAAAGATGTGAAGAGGGATTTCTTTTAGGAAGGAATGAATAGAGATGTAGGCTTATAAGTTAAACAATGTTTGAATTCTCAACAAATAAAAGCCAAACATCAAAGCCAAGTTGATTGCTTAAACCTTTATAAGTACCACTATGGAAATGGGATTCTATGTTGATAGACTTTGTGGATGGATTACCAAAATCAAATACGGAAAATGGAAGTATTTATGTAGCAGTCAATAAACAGACCAAGAGCACACGCTTTATTCTTTTTAAGTCGATAAGAATGACACTAAGTTTTGTGAAATTTATGAAGAATTGTGTGGCACTCCATGCAATATCTAATCATATTGTAAGTGATCGTGATACTTTATTCAGCATTGAATTCTAGAAGTGTTTACAAGATGTAATATGTATCGAGCTGGATATGAATACTGCTTACGATCCAAAGACTGACGATTATACGTAAAGGGTTAATAAGCACTAGAAGATTTGTTAAGATCTTATGTACTAAAATTTGGAGGGTCATGGGATGACCATTTCATTTATTCTGATTCTCCTAAAATAATAGTTACTAGATAAGTATGTGTTTGGCACCTTCTGAAACTCTTTGTGGAAGGTCAGGCGAATCAATTACATGTTGGTTGTATATGGTAGATAGACTATTACTTGGTCCAGATTTGGTTAGAGATGCGATTGATAAGATTGAGCTAATTCAAGAAAGGATGAAGGTAACTCAGTCTAGATAGAAAATATATGCTGCTAAAGGCGTAAAGACATATTTTTCTGGTAGAGACTACATCTTTATGAAAGTGCCACCCATGAGAGTATATATGATTTGGAAAGTTGATGAGTTAACACCAAGATATGTTGGACCATTTCCTATCATAGAAAGGATCATGAAATAATATATCATGTAGAGTTATCGAACACTTTAGTAGGATTCCATAACGTGTTTTATGTTTCTCATCCGGTAAAGTACACACGTGATCCTAAAACTACTATTGGTCCAACTGCTTGGGAAAATTTGGTATGACCATTATAAGAGACCAATTAATATCACGAATTAAGATATGAAGGAGCTTAGAAATAAAATGGTCCTATTGGTAAAATACCAACAAAGCAACGATGAAAGGAACCATGCCTGGTAAACAAGGATAGGATTATAGAGACTTATCTCAAGCTATTTGATGTATGATCAATAGTTGTATAGTCTTTGGAATAGTGGTTATGCTAGTAATGTTTGATTTTGTGTGCTTGTAATACATGTATATTATTTGTTAAGTTTGTTGTTAACTTGTTTGAATTTCAAGGATGAAATTCCTATAAGGAGGGGAGCATGTAACGCCCCTATTTTAGTTACATTATCATGGGTAATTTGATCGAATGATAATTAAGTATCGATAATGTGGAAGAATGAAATAAGTATGGATAAGTTCCTAATCAAATAATTTTGAAATTTCTTAAATAAATTGGTTAATAGGGGCATTTTTGTGTAAAGAGTAATATATGTTTAGTAAGGGATGATTAAATTTTATAAAAGAATTTTCAAAGAGAATGGCATGTTTGATAAGCCCAAGTCCCGACCCAATTAGGAATTTCTTACATTTTCTTCTCCACGTGCATTAATTTTCAATATCAAAAGCAAAGGAATAAAAACTCCTCATTAATGGAATCCTCTCTTTATAGTTCACATTTTATTTAAGGAGAAGAATTAAAGTTTGAATAATAGACAAGCACCATTGTCCCAGTAGTTAAGTGATTCGACTTTGGTGCGAGATGTCACAAGTTCGAAACTTGCATAGCGTGATTCGAACATTTATTGACATTGAGTTGTGATATATTGTCCCAGTGGCATGTTGTATCTAAGTGCCATTTCAAAAAAGGAAGTTTGAAGAATAAGGCTTAGGGCACATCTTCTCATTCTTAAGCAAATTAAGTTAAATGACATTAATAACCATCATGTTTTATGTTTTCGCATTCAGTTATGCTTGAAAATACGATGGTTAGGGATGGTGAAAGCATGAATTTGGCAAATAAATAATCATTATAGTGATTTTAACAATTTGTAAATTTTAAACCTAAAAGAGAGGTTTCTAAATTTGAAACCATAGTTAATGACCTCTAAATATCTAAAATTTGGGTAGGTTGTTTGTAACATTAAAAGGAAGATGTATTTTTAGTTTCAGAATTTTCCGACACAGCATGAATTTTCTACAAATTTTCTAAATTTGAAAATGGTGTAATTTTAGAATTTAATTATTTAAAAAATAATTTTTTCATGAAATTTTCGATTCAGGGCAGAAATAAAGAATTTGATTTTGAAAATTTTCACGATTTATCCATTGAAATTTGAATTAGCAAGAATTAATTGAAGAAAAGAAAACTAGGAAGGACCACTAGTTCAAGTGTTTGACCTTTGGATGATTCTAGAGATCTTGGGCTCAATCCCCAAGAGATCTCAATGAGTGTTCTACTTAAATTAAGTACCACTCTTGCTATCAAAAAGAAGAAGATAATTATAAGGGAAATTAAGGTGGTTAATCAATCAAACAAGGAATTAACTAATATATTTATTAAATGAGGAATATTCTCTTAAAAGATTTATGATGCAAGAAGTAACTAGCAAATGAAAATATGTTTTAAAGAAATAAAGCAGCTTTAAAGTTAAATATGCATTGGTCAACTTGTTTCCGATAACATGGTTGTAACATACGTATACTGTATTTTCATTAGCAAAGAAGAATCCATATTTCTATTAAGCTATGTTTTTGATAACTTTTCTACCATTAAGAAGTTAAAATACGTTTCTTTCCCATGTCTTTGTTAAGCTATGTTTCCATTAGAAAATAAAATGTGTTTTCCTTACCATGTTTTTATAAGCCATGTTTCCGTTAACACCCCCATACTATGTTTCGTTGGCTTCTTTTTGTGAGCTATGTTTTCATTGTCAAAATGGGGATATATTTTTGCTAGTTATAATCCGTATTTTCGGTGGCATATAGCTATGTCTCTGTCAACTCAGGGTTGTAATTTTGGAAACACCTGTTAATATATGTTATTGGCTGCACTTTATTATACCACCGTTAGTTATTTGGTTGTATTTTCGATAGCACTTATGTATAATATTTACATCGCAAACCAATGTTTCTATTAGCTAGTGATCTATATTTCCTCTAGCGCATGACTATATTTCTTTAGCTTTCATACTGTATTTTCTATGACATTGAAGCACGCTTTTCATAATTTAAATCATGATTCAAAAGCTTTTACAAGAAGAAAATTTGACATAATATCACTTCTAGCTTGGATGTTAATGGCAATCATACTTCTTCTCCATCCCTCTCCTCTGACCAAACTTCTAACTCAATTGTTCCTTCTATTCTTTCTAATCCTCCTATCCCTACTCCTATCCCACCCTTTACCCCTGCTGACCCTCCGCTTCTTCTTCCTCCTTTCCCTCCTGATAATTTCCTCCACTCATTCTTTGCTTACCCTTTTCTTCTTCCTCCGTCCTTCCTTCTTCTTTAGCTTTGCCTCCTCTTATACCTCATTCATCCATCCCCTAATGGTCTCAACTTTTCAATAACAAATCCCATGATGCGAGTTCTTATGTCCCTGTTCACTTTGAAATTTCTTACAATGGCTCCCCTATCCCTCCTCCCTCAGCACTGATCAATGCAGGGATCAAATCTTGGCCTGACTTTCTAGTAGAATTTTTTCTAGGTGACACCATCAATTACATGGCTGTTAAAGCTCATCTAAACAAGCATTGGAAACTAAAAGGCTCTTATCAGATGTTGTCTGGTAGTAAATTTTTTTATTTCAAGTTCTCATACCCAGAAGACAAGCTGAAAGTTCAAAAAATGGATCCTACTTCCATCAGGGGATAGATGTTCATTGTATCTACTTGGAACACTAGCGTTGGTTCTGCCTAATCTAAAATCAAATCTATTTCTATCTAGGTTCACCTATATAAGATTCCCCTTACGGCATGGACATTAATAGGTATTAACTAGCGGGCCTGCCACATTGGTAAATTACTATGCTATGGTGAAAACACTAAGAAGATGAAACGATTTAAATCTGTCAAATGTCTTATAGAAAATTAGATAATATGCGGTGCTATGTGTACTTATCTTCGTATTGTAAAGCTTATATGGGCTGGTTTCACTCCAGTAAGCCCAAGGCCCATTCTATTTCAAACTGTATATAAAAGAATGCTACTGGCACATAAATTGTATTGTGGAAAAACTGTAATCAATCTTTTCATTTCTTCAATAAAGATTTACAATAATATTTTACTTCAGTTACTTCCTTAAGATATTAATATCATTCTATCTCAAATTTCAACTTGGTATCAGAGCAGACAAAGCAAAGCTGCATTGAAATCCGTTTTAAGAAGAAGATATTAATCTCCCTCAGAGAAACCTCATCATTTGGAGAATGAATTACCCATCAGAAGCAATATCATCATCTGGGTACATAAGACCGATCTCCAAAGACCAGTGCCCCGCCTAGAAAGATCTGGCTGCACACAGTCTTTCTCACTGATCAAGTCAGAATTGAAGAAAATTGAAAAACAGTCAAGAAACTCATCAAAAACAGAAAGAAGGCAAGTGTCATACCATTGGTTTATCAGATTGAAAATCATCATATAAACCCAATTGCAACATACCTGGATTCTACAGAAACGAGTTCTTGATTACCTATCTAATTTCAATTTGTTCAACCATTTCTTGATTCAAGAAGCTTGATCATGGCCGATGACAACTCTGAAACTTCTGTTAACACTTCTAATCCATCGCAACAAACCACTGCCTCGGTAGAGAATCTGTTGAAAGCAACAATCAGTCCTCAGATTCAACTCATCACTGCACAACTTGAAGAAGATAATTATCTTCTTTGGAAAATTCAAGTTGAGACTGCTGCAAGAGGCTATGGCTTAGAAGGATTCATTCTTGGCACCACTGTTGCCCCTTTAAAGTTCATTACTGATTCAGAAAACAAAACAGTCAGCAATAGAGATTATGCAAAGTATCAAAGACAAGATAGTCTCATAAGTTCTTGGCTGCTTTCATCAATAAGTGTTAAACTATTGCCTCAAGTAATTGGATGTAGAACGCTAATGAAATATGGTCAATAGTGGAAAGAATTTTCAACACCCAATCTGCAGCTAGAGTAATGCATTATAAAAGGCAATTACAAAATGGCAGAAAAGAAAATCAAACAATGAGAGACTATCTGGGAAAAGTTAAAAACATATGTGATATGCTTGAAGCTGCAGGGCACAAGTCTCAAATACAGAGCAAGTATTGACTATTCTAACTGGCTTAGGTGATGAATATGAATCTGTAGTTGCAGTAATATCTTCTCAAGAAAATTTACCATCCCTTGAATATGTCAGCTCCATTCTCCTTGCACATGAAGGAAGATTGGAGTTCAAGAAGCCAATGGACAGTGATATGTCCATCAAATTTGCCTCAAACAACAATAGGAACAGAAATCAAAATCATAACAATCAGCAATACCAAAGAGGAAACTCTGCTGCAAGAAGCAGAGGTAGGAGAAGATGGAACAACAACAGCAGACCAAAGTGTCAGATATGTGAGAAGATAGGTCACACTGCACTAAAATGCTATTTCAGATTCAATACCAATTATGTACCAGGATAAAATTCAAACAGTCAAAGGAATGGTGATCACAGTGCAAACATAGCACAAGCTCAGCAAGAATCTAATAAACAGAGTAATGGAAATCAACATCAAGATGAATTAGCAAGATCAGAACATATACAAGATGAGGCATGGTATCCAGATTCAGGTGCAACCAATCACTTGACAAACAATCTTGACAACTTAAATCTCGGCAACAAAGAGTATAGAGGTAAACAGTCAATATTTATGGGAGATGGTAAGCCTATTGGTATCACTCATATTGGTAATGCCTACATTAAAGGTAAAAGGCAATTATACCTCAACAATATGCTAAGGGTACCAAAAATTAAAAAAAAATTTATGAGTGTTTCTCAATTTGCACATGATAATAATGTGTACTTTGAGTTTTATCCCAAATATTGTTTAGTTAAAGGCATACTAATAGGTGAAAAACTTTTGCAGGGTGATGCAGTGAATGGACTGTACAAGTTCACTGTAACTAACTGCAGAAACACAGTTGAGAAAGTAAAGTGTACCAATAATTGTGAAACATCATCTGTTGAAAATAATAAAAGTGTGTTTGATCAGTGGCAATATAAATTGGGACATCCCAATGCAAATGTTGTAAAACAGGTTCTAAAAGAGATTAAAGTTTCTTTTGATGATCCTACTTTGCCATATGTTTGTACTTATTGCCAAATGGGCAAAAGTCACAAAATACCCTTTGCAGATTCTACTACTGAATACAAAATGCCACTGGAATTGATCACTACTGATCTTTGGGGTCCTGCACCCATCAACTCAGATTATGGTTATAAGTATTACATATCCTTTGTTGATGCATTTACTATATATACATGGATATATTTTCTTAAAACTAAGTCAGAGACTCATAATGTTGTTATGCATTTTATTACTCAAGTTGAAAGACAAACTTGTCATAAAGTCAAAGTTATTCAAAATGATGGTGGTAGTGAATACAAACCACTTGACAAGTTTTTCTTAAACAGGGGTATAATACATAGAATCACATGTCCACACACTTATAAAAAAAATGGTCTAGTGGAGAGAAAACACAGACACATAGTAGAAACAGGAATAACTTTACTTGCTCAGGCATCACTACCCTTGAAATTCTGGCCTGACTCATTTCGTACTTCAGTATATTTGATCAATAGACTTCTAACTAAAGTACTAAATGGAGTAAGTCCAGTTGAAAAACTCACAGGAATCAAACCTACTTATGATAATCTTAAAACATTTGGGTGTCTGTGCTTTCCCTATCTAAGACCATATAATAGATACAAATTAGATTTTAGATCTCAACCTTGCACATTTCTGGGTTATGCAGCCAAGCAGAAAGGTTATAAATGCTTCGACAACTCAGGAAGAATATTTATTAGTAGACATGTAGTATTCAATGAAAAGGTATTTCCTTTTGCTTCAACAAATATAAAAACTACTCAGAAGATATATAATCCAAAAACATCTATATCACATATACCTGTATACTCTGAAGCATGGAACTTCAAGGAAGCAGGTGTTTCTGAATCACAACACACTGTGTTGCCAGAACCAGGTCATGGATCAGAAGAACAACCTGACATACCTGTTCACTCATCAACTACATCAGCAATCAAAGTCAAAGAATTAGTACAGACAGTTTACAAGAGCAATCTTCAGACAACACTGGTGAGGGTGACAATTCAACATCAATTGATACTGAATTGCCAACCAGAACAGATCATCACATGATCACTAGATCCAAAAGAGGAATATTCAAGCCAAAAATTTATACAGCAACAACAAATACTGAAGAACCAGAGTTCTTCGAACAAGCATATAGAGATGAAAACTGGAGAACAGCAATGAATGAAGAATATCAAGCACTGATGAAGAATAAAACATGGAATCTTGTGTTTCCAACAGCAAACAAAAACATAATAGGTTGCAAATGGACATACAAACTGAAGAAAAATCCAGATGGAACAGTGTCCAAACATAAGGCAAGATTGGTTGCTAAAGGATATACTCAGCAGTATGGTTTTGATTTTAGTGAGACATTCTCACTTGTGGTAAAACCAACAACTATCAGAGTAGTTCTCACAATTGCCTTAAACAAAAATTGGGATATAAGACAACTGGATGTTAACAATGCATTCCTAAATGGGATTCTACAAGAGAAAATCTACATGGAACAGCCACATGGATACAGGCAAAATGATAATCAAGTCTGCAAATTAAACAAGGCCATATATGGCTTGAAACAGTCACCAACAGTATGGTTTGATAGATTGAAGGTCACACCGACTTCCCTAGGCTATCGATCTACCAAATCTGATAACTCTTTATTTGTCAAAAATCACAACAGTCATATTACTTATATTCTAATATATGTTGATGATATGATCATAACATGTGATGATAATGCAGAGATTACAAATATTATACAACACCTTAGCAAACAATTCTCTATCAAAGATCTTGGCAATCTCAACTACTTTCTAGGTATCGAAGTTAACAGAAAATCAAAGACAGAGATATTGCTAAGTCAGAAGAACTACATTAAAGAGATACTTATCAAATCAAAGATGCATGAAGCAAAACCACAACCAACTCCTATGGTCAGCAGCCAACAGCTGCCTAAAAACAGAGGAGAATCCATATTAAATACCAAACAATATAGAAGTATTGTAGGAGCACTACAATACTCTACTATTACTAGACTAGATATATCGTTCAGTGTTAACAACGTTTCTCAAATTATGCAGGAACCTTATGATGAACACTTGAAGGCATTAAAAAGGATTCTCAGATATCTTAAAGGAACAATGGATTATGGATTACTGTTAAAAGCATGCAATAATTTAAACATTGTAGCATATGCAGATGTAGATTGGGCTACAGATATCGATGATCGAAAATCTATAACAGGATATTGCATCTACATTGGAAACAACCCAATGTCATGGTGCTAAAAAAAACAGACCACTATATCAAGATCAAGCACAGAAGCCGAATATAGGAGTGTTGCAAGCGCTACCGCGGAAATAATCTGGCAACAATCTCTACTTAAAGAATTACAAATCAACACAACAGCCAAACCAATATTATGGTATGATAATCAAAGCACCGTATACATGGCAGCCAATCCAATTTTACATGCATGAACAGTACACATCGAGATCGATTTGTATTTTGTTCGTGAGTAAGTTCAGAAGGGAAATTTGCAAATTAGTCACATACCTTCAACTTACCAACGAGCAGACATGCTTACCAAGGCCTTATCAGCAAGAAACTTTCGAACTGATCTGAAGGTAGAGAACAAGGCAGATCTCACAGAGACTAGCTTCAACAAAGAGAAGAAAGCTCAGATAAAGTCACCTCAAAAAGGAGCAACCTCAACAAGCAAATCGTCACAGAAAAATACTAGAATGAGATCTAAAGAGGAAGATTCACAATCCAACACTGAAGAAGTATCAGAGGTTAATGAGAAATATTAGTTAAAGGAGAAGGCTTGTAGTGAAGAGGATCGAGGAGTTCGTGTTCACTCTCTCAAGCGCCGCCATGGATCTGAAATGTTAATATAACCCTAAACCTAATATTGGTTTGCGCGGGGGGGGGGGGGGGATTAGAGAATATGCGGTGCTATGTGTACTTACAATAATATTTTACTTCAGTTACTTCCTCAAGATATCAATATCATTCTATCTCAAATTTCAACCTAGAAGTTTCCTCTGAGAAAAAGCTGTCTGAATTCATCTGTATTGGTGATGGTAAGGATGTTTGTGATATAGTTGAAATTGAACATTCATGGTATCATTTAATATGTATGCACTGCAAAAAAATTGGTCATGTTACAGTTGAGTGTGCTTTAAGGCTTGATGATAAAAAAAGAAAAGTCAAAATAAATGGAGAGGGAAAGGAAAGAAAACCTGTTGCTTTGGAAGCTAGTGGAGGGAAGGGAGATGATTTAAACAATAAGGAAGAGAGGGTAAAAGGAAAAGATACGTTTGTGGTGGTTACAAGGAAACCCAAAAAGCAACACTTAAGATGGAGAAGGATAAAACAAGTTAGAAATGATACAAAAATGGAATGTACTTCCGCTGTCCTTGATTTTGATTTACTTATATGTGTTGAAGGTAAAGACTCAAATACTAGTCTATTAGGCACAGTTCTAGATGTGGCTACTCCTACTGTTTTGGCAAATGTTACTGCTGTAGTGGATAAAGATTTAGTGCATGATGTTGTGGGTGATGTTGTGGTGTCAGGGGAGGATGTTCTGATAGATGTGGTTGAGGAGGATATGTTTGTTTTGCATGTAAAGTTCAATTTTGAAGTGAACTTGGTCGGTGCAAAGGAAACTAGTATTGATTTGCATGGGAACTGTAATAAAGATCATGGTTCAAATATTACTAAAGTTTCAGTTACTTCTTCATCCCTATCTGTTCCTAAAAAAACATTGCAGTTGTCTCCCCTCTCAACAATAAATTTGTTGTTCTTTCTGATATTGAAGAAGGAGAATTACATGATGATGATCTGTCCAACTGTTTACTTTCCAATCAGCCTCAAAAACCTGCATCCATAAATGCTCCCATCTCTCCATCCCTAGCTACCCTCTCTTCCTCTATCTGTATATCTTTTAAAGAAATTGCCATGCACATTGATACACCATACACTAACATGCACACCAATACACTCAAATCTCCTATGTAATTTAATCCCACACCTCCTCTGTAATACAGATCCAAAGCCCTTACTCATCCATTAAGCCACCAAGCAACATCATTTCTGTTGTCACTGATAACAATCAATCCTCGAACTTTCAACTTGACCAATCTCTTGATAACAAAAGAAAACCTGGCAGACCAAAAAAACTTACACAAACTTTGATCCCAACTGATCTTGACAAAGGCTTCTCGTACTCTTCAAACCAAATATCTCTGCTCCAACATGATCATATTCCTAAATCTTCATCTTTTGGAGTGCAAACCATGTCTGCATCAAAATCCCAAATTCTTTAATGATAGATAAAATTAGATATTGGAACTTAAGGGGTGCTCATATGGTTGTGAAACATACTGAGCTAAAAAACTTGATTCACTCTCAAAAGTTTCAACTCCTTGTTATCTTTAAAACAAAGATCAATTATGAGTTATCATATAAATTGGCTAAATTCATAAATTTATCACTGTCATTCATAACCTTTCCCAAGCTCCCTATGGTAGAATATTGATAATATGGAACCCTCTCATATTTAATGTATCCCTTCTTTTGTTCATAAGCAGTTCATTCACTCTCAAAATTACTCTCGTTTCCTCTTCTCAATCTTTTCAGTTAACTAGTATTATGTTAAAAACAACAAAGTCCAAAGGCAATATATACTTGATCTTATTCCATCTTTATCCCCTACCACTGCCTGGATTTGCTTTGCGGATTAAAACTGTATGCAATTTTCATATGAGAAAAATGGTGGTTCTCCTCTTTCTCTTTGTGATACTAGGTCACTTAACAATTGCTTCCACTTTGGTGTTCTCCTCCTTGTTAACTGCTTTGGATGTTTAGATCGAGCATAAGAACATTTTGCAAATTGGATAGGGCTTACTATAATTACCAGTGTCTCTCCACATAGCCTAACTTATTTGCTCACTTCTCTCCTCCTTCACTCTCTTACCATTCTCCTATTATTTTTGATTGAGGTTATGTTTCCTTTAAAAGTCCTTCCTCATTTTCATTTTTTAATAATTGGACTGTCCATCCAGAGTTTTTGGTTTAGTTGATTCTTATTGGAACACTAACCAATATGGTAATCCTATGTTTATTTTGTAGGAAAATTTAAAAGGATTGAAAATTTCTCTTAAAGCTTGGGCTCACAACATATATGGGAATGGTGTTGATCAATCTACTGTCATCAGAAACAACCTTCATTCTACTCAAGTTAATCTTGCTGCAAACCCCTCTGTTGTATCCTTTGCTATTGAGGAACAAAAGCTTAGGAAATCTCTTCAAAGTGCTATCTAGATTGAAAATATTATGGCTAGGCAGAAATAAAAAGTCCACTGTGAAAGGTTGGTGATAGAAATAATTCTTATTTTCACAAATTTCTCGGAATGAAACAGAGCAAAAGCAACATAGAAAATATCAATGATATCAACAATAATCTCTGCAATAATCTTAAAACTATTCAAAATACTTTTCTTGAATATTTTTAAAGTATATTAGCCAACCAAAATCTCATCAGCCCTTCCTTCTCCTCTATAAGCACTATAACCTTCCAAAAATATCCGATCTCTCTAAGATAAATCTTATCGCTAAAGTCACTCCTCAGGAATTAAACAAACAATCATTTCCATGAACTCTTCTAGTTCTCCAGGCCCTAATTGTTTTAATGCCCACTTCTATAAAGTTTCTTAGGGTATAATTGGCAATGATGTTACTAGAGCTGTCGGGAATTTTTCTAGAAGTAATAAAATGCTATATGGTATTAATGCCACTAAGCTTACCATGGTCCTTAAAATTCCAATGCCTTCAAATGTCTCTCAATTCAAGACATGTTGTAATGTTATCTACAAATGTTTTTCAAAGATTATGGCTTCAAGAATTAAATAAGCCCTTGCTATTACCATTTCTTCAAATCAGAGAGCTTTCTTCCAACCAGATCTATAACTAATAATGTCTTATGGTGCCAAGAATCAATGAGAGGTTACAGTAGGAAAAATGTCTCTCCTAGTTGCCTTATGAAGCTTGACATTCAAAAGGCTTTTGATACCATCCAATGGAGCTCAATAATAAACATTCTCTATGTCATGACTTTTCCTCTTCCTTTTTTAGGATGGATATATACTGCCATCTCCACAATTATCTATTCATTATCCATTAATGGTGGCATTTTTTGATATTTCAAGGGTATTTAAGGAATTAAACAAGGGGACCCTAAATCTCCGTATATCCTCATTGCCATAATGGAGATCCTCATTTGCATGATCAACAAAGCTGCCTTTCAGAGAGATTGATTTACACCCCATGTGTAAGTTTCTTGGAATAACTTGCTTAATGTTTGCAGATGACCCCATTTGATTTACCAAACCAAACCACAAATATGTTGGCAATGTCCTGGAAACATTAGATAGTTTTATAGTTATACAGGTTTATCCATAAAGAAAAATAAATCCAAGTTGCTCACTTTTGGTGTCTTAGATACTGTTACCAATGATCTTATGAGGATATCTTCCCTTGCAGCCTTACCTCTTAATGATATCTGTTGGAAAACAATGGCTAACTTCGGCTGAGTCGTGGACGGAGTCACTTTCTTGAAGACGTTTCGGCGATCTGCTCAACGGTGCAAGCAGTTCGGATCAATCACCGCCGCCTCTAGGATAAAACAGCCTCTCAAAGATTTATGGTGTCGATTCGTTGCACCGACGAAGCGATTCTGTTTGCACTTCAAAATTACTGCTCGAATTTTTTTTATCTGCAGTTTTAAAAAAATGAAAACTGAGATGTTGTTCTTCTTTTCGTTCGTCTCTCTATCAGTTAAGAAGACGGAGCAGTAAAAAAAGAACGTTACTGGTTGGGGGACGTGGGCAACAAAAATGGATCTGAGAATAATGGGTCAAACAATGAACGTTGCTCAACGTTCTTCAATACGGGCTTAAATAACCGTTCCAGCCTGGTCAAAAAACTGTTAATAAATTTGTAGCAAAAATATAAGTGTTACACCACTACAAGCCCGAACCCGAACCCGGGTCGGGTCGGGTCGGTCGGTCGGCGCGCGCGTGTGGTGGTCAAGCATGGCCTCCTTCCTCACAAAAGAGCATCATTGGGTGCCCAAATGGCCCAACTTAGCCTCTAAGAATCAAATATAAATACTTGATTCTTGCATATAATCTCACAATGTGGGACTATTCAAATGTAGGAGCCAACTTCCACTTAGCCATTTTTTAACAATTCACTTATTTCAAACAAATTTCCAACAATCCCCCACTTGAATTTTTAAAAATATTTTTCGAGCTATTTCTGAAAACATAAGATTGTGCATAAACAAAGGTATCGTTAGACTTGAACCTTTGCATAGTGAATAAGATTCAGTTTTTACTAGAGTGACACGTAGTCTTGAACTCTATTCCTTACATCATACCACACACAATCTTTCTAGAGTGCAATCAAATAAGCCCGTGCATTTATGGCCATGCACGTCTATCCCCAGTTTAGTGAATGCTCTAGGAGTTTTGCCCAAAACTCCATAGGAAACGGCCAAATTTCCACATTCACACAGGTGAGTCTATCAAGAGTACTCCTGAAGGTAGGTACTCCACTCCAAATGGAGTATAGATCTCATTAAGAGTTTCTATTAACTCATCCTCTAATCACTTCAGGAACACATGCTTCTATATATATGAAAAAATAGCATGTTCAACTCATATCACTTCACAACTTGTTCTTACCCATTGAACCTAGTTCTTGGGATCTCCAGTCATTAGGTCGGGTTACCATTGTGCGTGACTCAACAATCTAAGGGCAATAGTCCCATTTTTCTAGAAGTCGTAAGGACTTTCTCTCTGGCCAGTCCTTTCGTCAAAGGATCTGCCAAATTCTCATCACTGCGTATGTGATCCACTCTAACAGCTCTTGAAGAGAGTAGCTCTCTAACAGTGCTATGCTTACGACGTATCTGTCGTCTCTTACCGTTGTAATAACGGTTCTGAACTTTTGCGATAGCCGCGATACTATCGCAATGGATCAACACAGCTGGTATCGGTTTTTCCCATAAAGGAATCTCAGCTAGCAGACTTCTTAAGTACTCTGCTTCCTCACTAGCTGTTGCTAGTGCTATCATCTCAGACTCCATAGTAGACTGAGCCAAAATAGTCTGTTTCTTGGATTTCCAAGAAACAGCTCCTCCAGCAATGCTAAAGATATAGCCACTGGTTGCCTTTGAGTCATCAGATAAAGTATTCCAGTCTGCATCGGTGTAACCTTCAAGAACAGCTGGAAACTTTTCATAATGTAATCCAAGGTTCATGGTTCGTTTTAGGTATCTCATGACCCTCTCAATAGCGTGCCAATGCTCTATACTAGGTCTACTAGTAAACCTACATAATAATCCCACGACATAGGCAATGTCGGGTCTAGTACAATCAGTGGCATACCGAAGGCTGCTAATGATGCTCGCATAATCAGACTGTCTTACACCTTCACCAGTGTTCTTGAAAAGTTTTACACTAGGATCATATGGTGTACATGCAGGTTTACAGTAAAAGTAATTGTATTTCTTTAAGATCTTCTCAATATAATGAGATTGATCCAAAGAAAGTCCCTTTTCGGACCTAGTAATCTTAATACCAAGAATTACACTCGCTTCACCTAGATCTTTCATATCAAAATTGGCACTTAACAAAGATTTAACAGTGTTTATGGCATGAATATTTGATCCAAAAATTAGTAGATCATCTACATGCAAACATATTATAGTGCAAATGTCATTTTCAGATTTATAATAAATGCATTTGTCACTTTCATTAATTTTGAAACCATTTGAGATTATTAAATTATCAAATTTTTCATGCCATTGTTTAGGTGCTTGTTTTAAACCATATAATGATTTATCTAATTTGCAAACTTTATGTTCTTGACCAGGAATAACAAAGCCTTCAGGTTGATCCATATAAATTTCCTCTTCTAATTCACCATTTAAAAAGGCAGTTTTAACATCCATTTGGTGTATAATTAAATTATGAATAGATGCTAATGAAATTAGTACTCGAATGGATGTGATTCTAGTTACAGGTGAAAAAGTGTCAAAAAAGTTTATATTTTCTCTTTGCCTAAAACCTTTAGCTACCAAACGAGCTTTATATTTTTCAACTGTTCCATCAGGTTTTAATTTCTTTTTAAGTACCCATTTACAACCTATAGACTTACAACCAGGTGGTAAATCTACTAAGTGCCAAGTCTTATTGGATTCCAAGGAATCCATCTCATCATTTATAGCCTCTTGCCAAAAATCGGCATCTAAAGAAGATAAGGCTTCTTGGAGGTTTGTTGGATCCTCCTCTATAGTAAAAGTGCAAAAATCCGAGCCAAAATCTTTATCAACTCTTGCTCTTTTACTTCTTCTAGGTTCAGTTTCAGAAGATTCATTAAGTTCTGTTCTAATAGGCACGGTGTTATTTGACGTGCCCCCACTATTCCTCAATTTAAAAGGAAATTTACTTTCATAAAAATCAGCATCAATAGATTCTACTATATTATGTGTATTCAGGTCATAAAATCTATATGCTTTGCTATTAATAGCATAGCCAATAAATACACATTCGTATGTTCTACTTGCTAATTTTATTCTCTTAGGGTCGGGTATACGAACATATGCCAAACATCCCCAAGTTCTAAAGTAAGATACATTCGGTTTATAATTTCTTAAAATTTCAAAAGGTGAAATCTTACTTTTTGATTTAGGGATTCTATTCAATACATAGCATACAATCAACAAAATATCCCCCCACCAATGTTTTGCTGCACCTGAATTTAACAAAATAGCTACAACTAATTCGGTAAAGGTCCTATTCTTTCTTTCAGCTTTACCGTTCATTTCAGGTGAATAAGGTGCAGTTCTCTCATGAATTATACCATTCAATTTATAGAAATCAAGAAATGAACTAGATTCATATTCTGTTCCTCTATCACTACGAAGTCTCTTAATTTTCTTATTAGATTGATTCTCAATTTCAGTTTTAAATGATTTAAACATATCAAATGCATCACTTTTATTTTTCATAAGATATACATAAGTGAAATCAGAGGTATCATCTATGAAAGTGATAAAATAACGGTGTCCATGTCTAGTCAAAGTACCATCTAGCTCACATATGTCAGAATGAATCAAGTCTAAGGGTTCAGAAAATCTATCAACTGATTTATGGGGTTTCTTAGTGATTTTTGCTTGACTACAGAATTCACATTTATCAACATCAGTTTGTGACATTTTAGGAATCAAATCTAATGTGATCATGTTATGAATTATACGCTTATTTACATGACATAATCTAGAGTGCCAAATATCAAAGTCACACAACATATAAGCAGAACTGGTTACTTTGTTAGATTCAACATTCAGTTTAAACATATCCTCACAAGCATAACCCTTCCCTACAAACATCCCCTTATAAGTCAAAGTATACAAATCAGCCCCTATAACTTGAGTAAAGCCAGCCTTATTAAGGAGAAAACCAGAAACCAGATTCTTTCTCATCTCTGGAGTATGCATCACATCTTTCAGAAGAACTGTCTTTCTAGAGGTAAACTTTATTTCCACATTTCCAATGCCTGCAACTGTAGTGATGTGAGAATCTCCCAACAGCACTTTCTGATCATCAGCAGCCGTGTATGTACTGAACATAGCACGATCATAGCAGACATGGCGAGATGCACCAGTGTCTACCCACCAAACCTCTGATCCACCAACAAGGTGAATCTCAGAAATCATAGCCGTCAAAGGCTCCTCAGCCAGGTTAGCCTGCGGTGCAGGGCCTGGTCTGTTCCTACACTTGCGTGCCATATGACCTGGTTTTCCACAGTTGTAGCATAGAAACAACTGTCCGGCGTCATTTTTTTGGGTCGGTTTCTGCTGTCCTCTTTGGTTCCCTTGCGGGTTCCAATTCTGTTTGTTGCGGTTGCGGTTTTGATTCTTAAAGTTTTTCGGATTTGGTTTCAAAACTGCTGGCTTGGACTTTTTAGTGTTGTTGTTGGTGACAACAAGCACTTCCTCTTTCTGGTCCTGTTTCCGAGCCTCCTCCTCAATACGGAGGCGAGTGATCAAGCTCTCTAAAGAGAATTTCTTAGTCTTGTGCCTAAGCACATTCTTAAAGTCTTTCCAACCTAGGGGCAGTTTATCAATAATAACAGCAATTTGAAACTGTTCATCTAAACTCATACCTTCGGAGATGATCTCGTGTGCAATTTTCTGAAGCTCATGAGACTGCATTTCTACTGACCTGTCATCCGTCATCTGGTATTTGAGGTAGCGACTGACTGCATATTTCTTCGCTCCAGCCTCTTTGGTATCGTACTTCTTTTGCAGTGCTTCCCAGATCTCTTTGGCCGACTTGTCAGAATTGTAGTAGTCGTACAGGTCATCGCTGAGGCCGTTGAGTATGTAGTTTCGGCACATGTAATCCTGCTCTGTCCAGTTCTGCAACTCCTTTTATTTTTCTGTCCAGGCTCGCATCTGATCTGCATCTGCTTCGTCGTCTGGTCTATTGGGTAGCTGCGGTTTGTCGGTTGTCAGCACAGCCACCACTTTTCTGGTGGTCAGGAAGAATTCCATCTTCTGTCTCCAGCGTTTGAAGTGGAGGCCCTCGAATCTGAAGGGAGCAGCAGAGACCATCGGGAGTTGGAAGAAGGAAGTGGGAGCGGCGACATCTAGATCTGCAGCAGAAGTCATTGTTGTCGGACGTCTTCAATTGTTGGAAAACAATGGCTAACTTCGGCTGAGTCGTGGACGGAGTCACTTTCTTGAAGACGTTTCGGCGATCTGCTCAACGGTGCAAGCAGTTTGGATCAATCACCGCCGCCTCTAGGATAAAACAGCCTCTCGAAGATTTATGGTGTCAATTCGTTGCACCGACGAAGCGATTCTGTTTGCACTTCAAAATTACTGCTCGAATTTTTTTTGTTTGCGTTTTAAAAAAAATGAAAACTGAGATGTTGTTCTTCTTTTCGTTCGTCTCTCTATTAGTTAAGAAGACGAAGCAGTGAAAAAAGAACGTTACTGGTTGGGGGACGTGGGCAACAAAAACGGATTTGAGAATAATGGGTCAAACAATGAACGTTGCTCAACGTTCTTCAATACGGGATTAAATAACCGTTCCAGCCCGGTCAAAAAACTGTTAATAAATTTGTAGCAAAAATAAAGTGTTACACCACTACAAGCCCGAACCCGGCCCAGGTTGGGTCGAGTCGGTCGGTCGGCGCGCGCGTGTGTGGTGGTCAAGCTTGGCCTCCCTCCTCACAAAAGAGCATCATTGGATGCCCAAAAGGCCCAACTTAGCCTCTAAGAATTAAATATAAATACTTGATTCTTGCATATAATCTCACAATGTGGGACTATTCAAATATAGGAGCCAACTTCCACTTAGCCATTTTTTAACAATTCACTTATTTCAAACAAATTTCCAACAATATCTAACTTAGAGCCCTACTGCTTTCCTCCAAAATATCATCTAGTCAATGCTTGCCTCTTTATGATAAAATTATTGCAAATTTATCATCTTCGCCTGCCTTAAAACTATTTGCTGCTGGAAGAATAGTGGTGATTAAGTCCACAACAACATCAATATGTTTATGTTTATGCCAGGATTTCAGTCTCCCTTTCCAACTCGTATATATGATTAATGCTTCTCTTAACCATTTTTTATGGCGTGGTAACCCTCATTCTTCGAAGTTAATCCCTATAGCTTTTAAAAGAATTATATGTCCTTATGAATAATGGGGACTTGGTATTATAAACATTAAGATTTGGAACAAGGCTGCTTACTCAATGCTTACTGACAAGCTGATTGATGACAACTCAAACTTATGGGTTGACTGGACTAAGGTAAACTTACTGAGAGACTTCAACTTTTGGACCATTCATGTCCCTCTTGATTACAGCTGGATCTGGAGGTCCATTATCAAGATGAGAGCTAATCTCTTGCCACTTTTCCAATGCACTAATTCAAATAAAAATAATATCTCATTCTAGCACGACCCTTGGTGAGCTAAGGGAATAATCCTTTCCTTTTTGACCGATACAAACTTGAGACACCTTTCTGGTATCCCTCTTTCTGTAGAATTATCCTCCTCTATCCACAACAATTAAGTCTTATTACCATACTCCAATTCTCCTCTGGTCAGAGCTATATGGACTGGGATTGAAAATAATTCTTATCCTTTAATATCTGTGCTTGCTTTGTAATGCGATAAGGCTCATACTATAGCTACTATATACAAAAGCATTGCAAATTCCCCTTCATCTCATTATTTCCTTAGCACTCAAGAATACGAGAATCCAGCTCTAGCCCAAAGGAAATTATCTTACTTTGGAAAGTTATTAACAATGCCATCCACACTCAAAGACAATCTGCTTTTCAGAGGCTTGATAAATTTGTCCTCCCGTATTTTATGCTCTACTGGCCTTGAAAACACTTCTCATATTTTCTTCTCTTGCTAGTATACCTTTTGTATATGGAAAAGAATGCTATGCCATTTCAACTTACATAGTCACCTTCAAAACTCTCAGGCCGAGTGGTTCAATATTTCAAAGCAACCCATTGGAGAACTGTTAAAGTCTCCCTACTGCTTTAAGTGCTCAAGAAGTTCAACTATATTGTTGGGAAGGAATGGAATTTGAGGCATTTTGCTGGAGTACCTAGGAACTTGTTTAAATTATATGAGGTGATTGTCAAAAACTTGCATGGCCAAATTTGAGAGCCTATTTAATACTGCTTTGTATTAAGGAGGGTTTACGCTTTTGGCTGTTGTTTAGTTTTATTTCCTTCATTTTTTGCAGTTTTTTGTTGTACACATAGTTTCTTCTTATTAAAATGTTTGGGGTGCATTTAACCCCGTTGGCTTTGCAAAAAACGAAAATTTGAAGTTCTAATTTATAAATAAGAATAAGATTAAGTAAATCAAAACTGTCAACACTTGGGTTTAGATGTGATGCTTATATGCGACATATGCGCCAATGATTATGATAGAACATATTAACAATGTGAAATTTATCTTAATACCTTTGATATGTTTAGTTTCATTTGTTGATCAATTATGTTTGTTACCTATATCTTATATATATGCCAACCAACTTATGTGAAATCGCTTAATATTCATGACATCGGGGAATCTGGATTGACGAGCATTTGGCACTGTTCAACTAGTGGGTATGGTCCAACATAACTCTAGTGTGAGTAAAATTGCATACATGAGATCAGGAAGATCTAAACATGTTAAGATATTAAAACCGGTAATGATAAAATGACTTAGTTGACGTTTGGAGAACTAGATTGAGCTTTGTGAGACTAGTGTCAAGGTAACACCTCGAACTATAACTAATTAAACCCCCCCATTATTAATGTCAATGGTCCAATTGCGTAAAGCTTTGCTGACATTGATGTTAAATTTTGTAGTACGCATCCGATGGACTGAAGATGCTGAACCAAGTTTCTTTTGTCGCTAGGACTATGCAATTAACGCACTTAGCATTTTGTATCAATGGAGGTACAAAACCTATAGTAGGGATATATAAGAAAATAGCAAAGGCATAAAAATATTTATTAGAGACAATTAAATCTCCAAAGTTGACTTATTCTCATTTCTACATCATTTATGTAGAAAATGTACACATTGTTCGCTCCTATATAACAAAACTGAAGAATATCATGATTCATGCAGTTCAAACCCAGTGATTAGGATAGAATTCTAATTTATGTTGAGTGCTTAAGGATTGAACTTAGACATATGCCGTAAATTTGTTGATCTAGTTTAAGAGAACTAGTTAAATTAACCTTTTAATATTAAAGTTGCTAAAGTCGGTGTAGAAACAACCCAATTAGCAGGCGCAACGAAAAACAGTAAGGATTTAGACAGATCTCCTATTCAATAGCGCTAAAGTGAAAAGGCATAGCGGTCAAAGTATGCTTAGCACTTTAGAGGAGCATTAAAAAGGCTTTAACTGACGGGGATATCTTGGCATCTTTATGGAACAAAGGTCGTGATTTCCATCTAGTTCATATTTGAGTCAGCCTTGTAGGTTTTTAGTTAGCCTGTGAGAACTAACAAGTTTATAGAGATGGTTTGGGAAAACTGTATGATGTATTACACAATAAATTAATGCGAGGTTAGTGCTTGGAACCTGATCACATTGTCAGACAGAGAGTACATTTAAGTTGAAAGAAATAAGTAGATTTGGGGTGCAACATTTGGCTCCTATTGAATAAATAGACATATTCACATTTAACCCAAAATGAAACATGATATTTTATTATGTTTTAACCTTTGTGGTTGCAGGTGTGCGAGGTGAGCATAGTACATCAGGTTTGTCTCGTCTAACCCTATAGAAATCTGATTTGACACCATTTATTTTAGGATGATAATAATGAAGGGAAAACCCATTTCGACGGTGACATGGTCTCACCGTTTTTATGTTTTTCTTTCGGTGAACGATATTATTCATACCACACTTTTCATATGACTCGAAAATTTCACTTTCCCCATAAACTCTTGGATATTTATTTGATTAGGCTAAAAGTAAGCAATCTACAATTTTTTATAATAAGAATTGTACTTTATCAAAGCAAAACGTCCTGGGGGTTTAATCCCATGACTTTTATGACCTCAGCTTACAACGCTTGTTGGGCCCATCCCGTTTGGACAGCTGGAGAAATGGATAAATTTCAAAAACATCCCTATTTTTATCTTAATGGTCCCGTGTAATCTATTAACTAGCACTTGATCCAATCTATTTGTTAAAATAAAGTCATATTTTATTTTAACATGTTTCGTATTTATTTAATTAGTCGTATTAATTTAGTTTATTTGATGATTATTTTTAATGTATCTAATATATTCATACACTAAAATGATAGCATAAAGATGTATAAACATGTTTATAACTATAAATACGTAAAGAGAATGGGTTTATATGTATTGTGTATATATATGTATACATAATACTTATATATACATATAATAAATTCATATGCATTTTAGGAGTATAAGTAACAAAGTATATACATGTTTAAATATACTATAATCATATGTGGTTTGTATACGAATGTTAATAGTACCATATGTGTGTGTATAGTTTAACATACACATGAATATATTGTGTATTGCAATTTATTTATTTATGCATATAATTTTGAAAATAAATCTATTTGACATGAAAGTGACACAACACCCCAGTATCATGCAAAAACAAATTAAAGCAACATAAAAATGAAGAAATCAAAAGGAAAGGGCATAAAACACGAGTATTTATAGTGGTTCGATGAAATCTATGGCCTACGTCGACTTAATTAATTATATATATAAATTATCTCTGGAATGCCTAATTTACAATCAAATCCAAGACATAATCTTATAGACCTGGTTTTGTAGATGTCTTATGAGATAGAAAACGAAGAAGGTCGATCCTCCTCCTAGTTGAAGGTAGGCTGCTATTTATAAACCAGATCCAGCATGAATTTCGCTATTACAGGTTTGAATGAGTCTAGTTCTCCAAATATGAAGTTCCAACACGAAGTATAGATCGTTAAGCACGCTTTCAAAGATAGTTAGAAAAATCGGTACTGACATGATCGTATTAGTACCAACATGTTTTTGTGTTCCAAAACTTCATTTTTTTCCTTCTAAGCTCCTTGGCTCATCCCTTCATCATTTTATAGTCCGGTTTTCTAGATCTAAGTCAATTCTAAGATTGCTGTAAATTTGCTAGAAACACCAGCCCTCCAAAGCATGCTTTTGTGTAAACAAAGCGTGCTTTGATCAAGAACATGCATCAAAATTGGCTAAGAACTCGAATCCTTTGCTGAGTGTCAATCATAAGTCATTATCATTACACGCTCTCTAGGGATTACGTATCTTAATGATATGTCATGCTATCATGCATCACTAATCATAACAGCGCATTTCCCTAATTTGAACAACACTTATAAACAATCTAGTATCTCCCAACATCCCATCACAAGTAAGTCAAACTAAATCGAGGCAAATGACATTCGTTAATCATTCAATAATCATTGTCAACTCATTTCAAATCATAAGGTATCCGAGATGAAGTTATGCTTTGATCTCTTTGAATCGTAAATCTACATTGAGCCCATTCGCTTGCTCTTCGACGAGGGAACCAAATGTTTAAAGCACATCCATCTACTCATACGTTAGGGAAGGGACTTGTTATCATGTACAAGTCCAATTGCTCGCTCGTTGGTGAGGAGACTTGCAGTTCATTTTTCATCACCCCGTCTCTCTGGTTGGGGAAACTACAATCTATCGGTTTATCTATCAAATGCCAAGGATAAATACACAATAACATCTTGTAGTAATATCAAAATCAAATATCATGTCTAATCAATATCCATTAGTGTTAGTGAATATTTTCATCTTTACCACACTTAAATGGATCGTGAAGCAATCTTAAGTGTCGACCACTTCATGATTTTGAATCAATAGATTTAAATTGCATTAAATCTGCCTTTAAGGAGTGACTATCTTTTGAGGCGCTTACATAGCCTTGTAATCACACTCCAACTGTTTGTTGAAATGTCGAAATGGTTTTTGTAAAAGAAGTGCTGTTCTTGAACAAGTATCACACAAGGAAATAAGAAGAAATGAAAGTAAAGGACGCAAATTTTTTTTACATGTCTCAGATTATTGTTAATCCTACGCCTACGGGATAATCCACTCTATCTTTGTTGTTTTGGTACAAGTGAATACAATTTCGCAAAAGCATACAACATTTTATCTTAAATTTTCCTTTTTTGGGAAAAAGAAGAAGAAGAAGATCCCTTCCTTTGTCCTTCAGCGCCTTCTTTTATAGTATGAAGAAAAGCACCATCAGTTGCCTTATTTGCCCTTTATCTTTCACTTCATTCTCCAACATCAGACCTCGCCATTTGTCATTCATCTACGGTGTTGGTTTGTTGTGCTTAGATCGATAAGGTGTCTTTGGTGGGAAACCGTGGCATTGGCGGGAATCTTGGAAATTTTAAGTGGGATGCTTAAGCCTGTGCGGGTGGACCTCTTCTATCTTGGAATTGTGGATGCCTCAAGAGGAATGGTGAGGAGACGTCCTGTGTCTTTAGGATGCAGTTGATGTATGTGAGACGTGCAGTGATGAATGCTGTCTAGTGTTTAGTCATACTACCATGCTAACATTTTTGAGAGTTGACCTGACACATGTTTGGAATGTATTCGGTGCTAGCAGTGGTCTGAGGTGGTTGCCATTTGAGTTGCACTCCTTGAAAGTATACTCAGGTTGCCGATGAGAAAAAGAGAGGGTGCTTCATATCTTATTCATTTACCTGTAAGTGTGGTTCTGCGTCGAAGCGTGTATGCATGTAGCCCTTTGGAATGCTTTTGATTCCAACGTGATGATGCCTAGGTAGCCCTCGGTATGTGCTAGTGTAGGTTTGTTCTTGTGGGTTTAACTAAGTATGAGCTTTGGAGATGAGGTCAGTTCAACATAACACGTTCTGCCTCCTGTGCCTCGGTGCAGTATTCCTATTTTCCCTTTGATTTCGTGTATCATCATTGTGACCTGACCCTATTTCCCAATGCGTGTTGTATTTGTTTCTTACTGCAGTTCCCTTGGTTGTGAGGTTTGGGTCGAGTTAGGTGTTGTGACTTCAAATAGGTTCCCTGTGCAGTATGAATTTGACTGACTCGCTTCCTTTTTCCTTTACTGCGGTTCGTGGTAAGAACAAGTATAACATTTGCTCCCCAAGTCTATGGTGGCTGTAGTTTGGGGTAGACTTGTTGTCTTAAACTCCCAATCTGTATGTCCAATGAGTTCTATCTTATCTACCTTTTCGGTAGTGGGAAAAAGTCTTTTCGGCTACACTTGCATTTAATGCTCTTGTGCACGTGCCATCACCTTATTGGTCTATATTCAAATCGCTGTTTAATATGGCTTTTTTGTTTCTTTAGGTAGAATTTTATCAATCTTTGGACACGTTAGTTTAGCAATCAATCAACGTTACATAAACACCCTTGGTTACTTCGATCATGTGGCCATTATTCAAATTGAGGTACGTAAATTCTTTCTTCATCTTTTCCAAATTTTATTTTATCTTTTTTCTTGTGGGTTAATATCCAAATTTGGAGGTATTTTGACAAATTGAAAATAGGAGAAATTGTCTCGATTCTGTTTGACTCTTCTTTAAAGTAATCTTTAAACTTTGTCATGGATTCTTCTTCGTCTTCCTCCACGCTTCTTCTTTCTAAAATCACTCGATTTGAAGATGCCATCAACTTTCTTAGGCAATTTGGGTTTTCTAGTTATGAAACTTGGATTCCCAAATCTCATGAACGTATTAACACACATGGAAGGATATATCTCCATCACACCCGAACATATCTGGTCTGATCTTTGTCTTCCTATGCATCCGACTATTCATCAGTGACTTGCATCCCTTGGCATCGCTCCTGTCAAACTTTTCCCTTATCCCTATACTCTTTCCCTGGGCACCTTTATTCCTTTTGCTAAAAATAGTCTCAACCTCACTAGTGAAGAGCTTTGATTTCTTTTAAAGCTAAGAAGAATCCTTCAAAGGGGAACAATAGCTTCTTTTAAATTTGGGTTAGGGAATCGATTTCTCCCATCACTATTCCGTCTAAGCCACCTCCTTTGAGGAAAATAAACAACTTTATAATTCTCGTAGATGGTAGATTTTAAGATTGGCATAGAAGAAAAGAAAGTAGATAAGTTTTTTAATGGAACTGAAAGAGCATCGTCTACTGCATCCTCATTATATGTTTTCTCATGGTAGATTTGATCCCGCTTCTTCCACTATCGAATCTGGGGGGTTTACATTGCCTGTAGTAGAATTTAGAAACTATCTTGTGAGAAATGCGGATTACAGATCTTAAGGATGAAATAACACTGGAGGGGGTGAATAGTGTTTTGTGGATTTTCTAAATCTTTTTTTTTTTTTTTTTTTTTGGCAAAGCCAGCCTGTTTTTAGAGTGGACAGTCCACATTTATTGAAATAAAAAAGAAAAAGGATACAAAGCTTAGAGAAGCTTAAGCAAAAGGGTAAATACAAAGTCAAAACAAAAGCAAACTGCAAGACAACAAAACAGATGCATCACCGAATAATATTTCCAAGCACAGTAGATAGGGAAGAGTATTTATTGGCAAATCTTCTATTATTCCTCTCCTCCCATATGGCAGCGACCGTTATCTTTAGGTGTTTGAGAAGGCGAATGGAAGAAGGCGATTTCCATCGAGTAGCTTTGAAGATACGTATCCATTCAATCTTGAAGTCACGAACAGGAGGCTGTTCATTTAAATGTAATAAAGTACGTCGCCATAGGTGAAAGGAGAAGAGACAATTGAAAAGGAGATGGCCAACGTTCTCATGAGCACGGTTGCAAAGAATGCAATTAGAGTGATTGATGAAATTCCTCCTCACAAGATTGTCTTGCGTATGCAGGGCATTGTTGAGACATTTCCAGAGAAGTAAGTTATGCTTTGGTAATGATCCCGAATGCCAGATTCTTGAGTGCCAGGCAAAGTAAGCATTGGAAGTACTGCATATGATTGAATTGTAGACATTAGAGATGCAGTGGGGGATATTACACCAAGCAAGGCCTTCTATCTTATGATTAGTGAAATTATCTCTGATAATACTCCAAACAGAAATCAGAGAGGACGAGGAAACATGGGGCAAATGAATACCATCATCAGAAATATAATCATTAGCAGTAGCATGCAGAGGGATACCAGAATTAGAGATCAGATTATAGTCAACAAGAGTAGATAGAATCATACCAGAGGAGCACCAAGGCGAGAACCAAAAGGAATTGTTTTTATCACATTGAACCATAGGTAATAATTGCTGCCTATGCTTTAGAATTTTTTTCCAATGATAACTAGCATTGTTATCAATAGTCATGGTCCAGAAGTTGTTATTTTTGAGATTATAGTGCCTATTCCAGTTAGCCCAAAGACCATACTTGTCAGTAAGAAGATTATTGATATGTTTTGAATTAGCAGCAATATTCCATATTTTGAGATTGATAATACCAAGACCACCCATTTTATAAGGTGTAATAATCTTTTTATAAGCAATAGGAATAAGTTTGTTCGAGTAAATATTCCCATGCCAAATAAAGTGATTAAAAGCACGGTTAAGCATGTTAATAAGTTTAGTAGGTATGATAAATAATCGAAAATAATATGTGCACATGGCTGTGGCAATGCTTTTGATGATCAATAGCCTACCAGCTTGAGATATTTTAGAAGTGTTCATAAAATTAAGTTTTTGAGTTATTTTTTCGAACATAGGGAGACACTGAGTAATACTTATTCTAGATTTACATAAAGGGACACCTAAATAGGTAGCATTCATATCCATAATTTGCAGACCAGAGAGTTGAAGAATGTTAGTGATTAAAGTATCATTCACACCAGCTATACTTATATGAGATTTGCTTTTATTAATTTGTAAACCAGTCATAGCTTTGAAATTATCCAATGTAGCAAGAGTATTAGCTATAGATTTGATGTTAGGCTTAGTGAAAAGGAGAAGATCATCAGCAAACATTAAGGAGGAGATTTTATGAACTTTGCATTTAGGATGGTAATCAATATTATTGCTAATGTTATCCTTACACAAAAGTTGAGTTAGCACTTCCATAACAATGACAAAAATAGAGGAGGAGATGGGATCCCCTTGTCTAATGCCTTTCCCAGATTTGAAATATCCAAAGCATTCACCATTTAAAGATAAAGAAATTTTGACAGTGGAAATACAAGTATGTATCCAAGCTAGAAAAGGGAGGGGGAAATTCAATCTGGACATAATGGATATAATAGCCTCCCATCTAATTGTGTCAAAAGCTTTTTGAATATCAAGTTTAAGAAAACATCTAGGAGAAATATTTTTCCTATTGTAGCCTCTTATTAATTCTTGGGATAGAAAAATATTGTCAGTAATAGATCTACCAAGAATAAAACCATTTTGATTAGAAGATATTATATCATTCAGGCAAATTTTCATTCGCGTAGATAAGATTTTAGCAATGCATTTATAAATGACATTGCAACAAGCAATGGGTCTAAACTCAGTGACACTTTGAGGTAGATCATTTTTAGGTATTAATGCAAGTTTAGTATGATTAATGCCATTAAGGAGAATATTGGTTTTAAAAAAATGAAGTAAGGCATTACAAAAATCAATGTTAATGATGCTCCAACATTTTTGAAAGAAATGAGCAGTGAAACCATCTGGGCCTGGAGAGCTATCTTTCTTCATATTAAAGATAGCATCAGTTATTTCCTCTTTGGTAATCTGTTTAATAAGGCTAATAGATTGTTCATCTGATATAGTCTTAAAGTTTAAATCAGTAAGAAGGTGAAGATCAGGTTTGTTATCAGAATTGGAAAAGAGACTTTTATAATAAGAAAGAAAAGCATTTTTGATACCAATCTGGGTAGTAGCTTCATAACCATTTTTATCTTTTATCTTGTGGATGATGGTAGCAGCTTTTTTTATCTTCAGAGAGTTGTGAAAGATTTTAGTATTTTTGTCACCTCCTATATCCCAATTATTCCTATTTTTAGCTTTCAGCATATTAACTTCAGTGACAATAGCAGCTTTTAATTGAGTAGATAAGGAGTGCTCCTTGTTGGATAATTCAATATCATTGGGATTAGCCTGCATCATAATATGAATATTGTTTAGATCATTTCTTAATTTGGAAGTAAGCTTATTACCTGTACCAAATTTTTCAGTAGCCCATGTTTTGATATTGTTTTTGCAATCTTTTAGTTTAGATTGAAGAATGAACATGGGGTTGCCAAACTTATTAGCACTCCAAGTATGCTGTATTATACTCATGAAATCATTATCTTGAGTCCAGTTGTTAAAGAAATTGAAGGAAGAGGGTCCTTTAATATAACCAGTGCCCCAATCAACTATGATAGGACTGTGATCAGACAAGGAGGGTGGAAGGAAATGAGATAAAAGGCATGGCCAATTAGAAAAAGCTTCATTGTTAAAATAGGATCTATCCAAACGACAGAACGTGCGTGTTCCCGACCTACTGCAATTATTCCAAGTATAGAAGACTCCAGTTTTGGGCATTTGATGTAGCTGGGCAGAATGTATGGAGTTATTAAGGGGGGAGACATCATTGACATTAAGAGGAAGCCCTCCATATTTATCATCAGAGAACTGCATACAGTTGAAATCACCCAAGCATAACCACGGAAGAGCATTGGGTTGTAGAGTGGGGAGCAAGTCAAGCAGGTATTGCCTTTTTTGTTTTGTGTTTTCTGCATATATAAAAGTAGAAACAAAATTAGAATTTGTGGGCAAGTGTAAAATATTGCAGTGTATATATTGTCTATGAGTAGCCACTGCATTAACAGAAAATGTAAGAGGATTCCATATAACCATAATGCGACCATAAGGAGCATTTATGTGATTGTGAATCATAGACCAAGATGGAGCAAAAATCTTTGTTGCATCAATGGTTTCTAATTCAGAGTATTTAGTTTCTGCAAGGCAAAGAAGATGAAGTTTGTTGCCCTGTATTAATTGCTTGATTTCAAATTTTTTTGCTTTGTCATGACCTCCTCTGATATTCTAAATCTTTTTGAAACTTATGTAATTTAATCAGGAACAAATGCAATTCACGGTCACAGATATAATCATAGAATCATACACAGATGCAAATACTAAATAAAAGAAGTAAAGGAAAGAACACACCAGGATTTTATACGGTTCAGAGTTGCCCTACATCTAGTCCCGTACAATCGTATGGATTTCTTATCAAAATAATCTTCCAGATTACACCCTCGATTTCAAGGCTACGAGGTACACCCTCCTGTATTCGAGTCCATGGCAAAATCTCTTGATTTAACCATGCAACAAGATTACCTAATTGATTTCCGGGGCTAGGGCTACAATCACACCCAATTGATTTCAAGGCTCAACCGTACTTTTTACTTAACAGTTTGATTTACAAAAGATTCTATAACTTTGAATAACACTGAGATCTTATGGAGAGAGTGGCAGAGAATCAAATAAGAGATAATCAAGTTTGATTCAATTGGTATTTTAGCAGAGTATAGTTTAGGATTCTTTGGAATAAATGTGGAAGATGAAGATGAAAGAAAATAAATGAAATCTGGTAAAAATTCGTTTAAAACTTACTGGTATTTTTAGTAGAGCAAAGGCAATATCTATTCGTGAAAGGATACGATGAATATACACTTCTTTTGAAAATTGAAATTTGAAAATAACGGACATCATATCGACATGGGGGACTGAGGGATATAGACATGCTCAAGGAAAATTTGATGTTTTGATTTTCTTATTAAAATTGGTTTCTGTAATTTATCAAAACAATTTCTAAACTTTGTAAATATATTTAAATATACTTTAAATGTATAAAAGAGTTTAGAAAGTAATTTTTAATATATATAATCTTAATCTATAAAGTGATTTAAAATCTGAGTATATAAATATTTTAAAGCTAAATATTCAAAACAAGAGATGGTTTAAAAACAAGGCCGATTTTGAAATCAAAATATTAAAAATGATAAAAATAGTTTTGAGGGTAAAATATTTAAACCAAGAGAGATGTCTTTTTGAAAAGAAAGTTTTGAAAATATTTTTTAAAAACAAGAGATATTTTTTGAAAAGAATTTTTATAAAATTAGTGGATATCAAAATAGGACCACTATATGTTCCACTAGATATTGTCGTGGGTTCCATTCCACTAGGGTTCCATCCATTTAACAGGCTCGAAGTGGATTCCATTCCATGAATAAATTTCGAATAAAGATGTAAGTGCTTTCAGGAAGATTTAACATAATTCTAGACTCAATACTTATCTTGTACTATTGAAATCTTGATATCTTGATACTCATGAGTCTTCAATCTTGATATCTTCAGTCTTGAATCTCTACATTGTACAATCTTCATTCTTGGTACCTACATGTTTATATCCTTCATATACATATATATATATATATATATGTATGTATGTATGTATGTATCTAATCTATAATGTTAGTATTTATATTTTATAACAAGTACTAAGGTTGTTGTCATCAAAACCATCATCTCAAGGACTAAGAATCTCCCCCTTTTTGATGATGATAACCAATGTTTATAAAATATACTTCACTTTCACTATAACTCCCCCTTAATCTAAGCCTAACTACTCTATTTTATACTTCTCCCCCTTTGTCATCAACAAAAACTAATTCTAAACTTATATATAGCTCTACCTTAATCTAATACTATCCAAACTAAATACTAATAAGAAAGTATAATAAGCGAAACAACAATTTATTATATACGATGTTATATATATATAGAACATAAACACACAAATATATTTAAGTACATAAATTAAAGAATAACACTACTAACGAGAGTTTTTGACAATTGGAGATTTGTGAATCGAACAATTTGGATAATAAAAACCAAAATTTCCACGTTGTTCGACAGACTTCGCCTACGCAGACCGCATTGTTGTCTTCTTCTATAGGTGCTTCTTCTTCTTCTTCTTCTTCATCTTCTTCCTCCATATCTTCATGTGCCAATCTTTCATCCTTTTAGGAAAGAGATTCATATTGTAGAAATATGAAAGGAATTTTCGTGAGAGAAACGTTGACATGATTAAACACTTTCCTTGAAAAGAATTCTTTCCTTTTTAATCAATGCCAAAATAATTAAAAATCCAAGTGAGATAGATTCAATGATACAAGGTATTCTCACCCATTTCCAAATTCTTAGGACGAAGTTCATCCATAATCAGTTGTGCCCAATTAATGTCATAATGACCAAAGATAGCAAAAAGAGCTTTACAAACTTTTAAAGTCGGGTTATTGAAATTTTCAAATCTAGGAGTGATAGTATGTTGCAAAAGAAGATTGACAATACGTGCTTTTAGATGAAAGTAACGATTTTTAAATTCAAAGTTGTCATCTCCTTCGAAAATGTGATGAAATGTCTCACAATCATATTCATTAATATTAAAAGTAGAAAGATCTATTCCTGAATTCTTGCAATTGAGAATGTTACCTAAAATTTCACAATTTAAAACAATTTTAGTGCCTTTAACACTACTTGAAATTTCATCTTAATTTCCTTCATAAAAATCACGATTCAAATTCGCATAAAATATTTTAACAAGATTTGGATAACAAACAAAATTGTTTTGAGAATTGTCAAGAGGACTAAGGATATGATTCTCTTCAAGAAGAGTGTTAATTTCATATGTAGAGAAATCGCTAAAGATAGCAAACTTTCCCATATGAACTTTTTCGAAATTAGCATAGCTTATATAAGCGTTGATTGCTT
Organism: Allium cepa; assembly: GCA_030765085.1. Classification (NCBI taxonomy): domain Eukaryota; kingdom Viridiplantae; phylum Streptophyta; class Magnoliopsida; order Asparagales; family Amaryllidaceae; genus Allium; species Allium cepa. The sequence goes on along the minus strand of CM060940.1, from coordinate 816,325,294 downwards.
CCAGATCATTGTAGAGATACTCTTTAATGGTTTTAGACAGCCTCATTATGGATAGAGTGCTTGAAGAAGCCATTTTTAAAGAGAGTAGAAAGTTCTAAAGAGTGAAAGAGAGTTTGAATTTTAAAATGAAAGTGAAAAGGTATGATAAGATAATGGAAATAAATAGATATTCAATAGACATGTTCTCTGGTCAAGAGGCACCTTTCTAGAACATTGGATTTGGTGACAAAGTGGAGGGAAATTCAAAAATTTGAATTCAAATTTGAATTTCTAATTTCTGACAGGGATGTCGACATCATGGGTAGGGCCATGTCGACATGAGTCAGAGAATTCGTGTGACTTATATTTTCCCATATACTTTAATATCTATATACATATATTATTTTTAATGTCTATATTTTCTAGAGTAATACTAAATATAATAATACTCTTTTAATAAAAATTATTATAATATTAAAAATAAAAATAAACATAATAATAAAAAATTTAAAATTCAAACAACACATAATTTCAAAAACAATCAAACAATTCTAAGCAAATAATTTCAACCAATATATTGTAAATGTGTACCTTTTTCTAAATTCGTATCTCCGAGATCATCGGAACCATGAATAGCCGTAAAGCACATATTTGAATTTTCCATCTTTTATCATCATCGCTTGAGGATGAGTCTGAATCAGAATCATCGAATATAGCGGTATACGCTCTTTCCCTTTTCTTTGTATAATCATTGCTTGCAGGAAACTTTTGCTTATCAGGATGCGGACAGTCTCTTTTGTGATGGCCTGGTTCGTCACAGTTGAAACATTTGACGTGGTTTGTTACTTCATTACAATTTCCAAAATTCCTATGATCATTCTTTTTAAAGTTGTTCATCTTTCTGTATTTCAGACACTTCAGTAAATTCTTTGCATGAAAGCTATTTCTTCATCATCATCACTTCCCGAGTCTGATCCATCTGTTAATGCATTGAATGCAATTGACTTCTTTTCGAATGCCTTGCTATCTCGTCTCCCTTGCATTTGTACTTTGAACGACATTATATTTCCAATCAATTCTTCAATCTTAAAGTACTAATATCATTTTCTTCTTCGATTGCAAGAATTTTCTAATCCTACTCCGGAGTAAGAGAGTTTAGAATTTTTCTGACTCTTCTTCGGAAATTTTTTCCCCAATGATATTAGAGAATGCAAAATATCCTGAAATCTACTATACATATCTGAAATGGACTCATTACAATTCATTTTGAATAACTGAAACTGATTTGTTAGTATGGATATTTTAGTCTATTTGACTTTGCTTGTTCCTTCATGAGTAACTTGCAAAGTTTTGCAGATATCATATGCATACTTACAAACAGATACTCTATCGAATCCACCCTTATCAAGCAAAAATAAATAAACATTCATGCCTTTGGAATTATTTTGTGCAATAGTCTTTTGCTTAGCAGTCTACCGTGCAAAACTAGTTGTGGGTTCAAAATATTCAGTTTGTGTGATATTCCAAGTTTCTAATCCTATTGACTGTAAATATATTTTCATTCTACATGCCCATTATGCATAGTTAGTTCCATTAAAAAAATGATGGTCTGGCAGTAGACTGACCCTCTACAAATGAACTAATGATAATGTTAACAGAACCAGTGTTGGTAGCCATTAAGTTTTCAAAATTCAGATTATGAAAACTTTGAAACCAATGCTCTAATACCAAATGTGAGAAATGCGGATTACGGATCTTAAGGCTGGAATAACACTAGAGGGAGTGAATAATGTTTTGTGGATTTCCTAAATCTTTTTTAAACTTATGTAATTTAATCATCAACAAATGCAATTCACAGACACAAATATAATCATCGAATCAGACACAGATGCAAATACTAAATAAAAGCAATAGAGGAAAGAACACACCAGGATTTTATACTGGTTTGAATTTACCCTACTTCCAGTCCCGTACAATCTTACGGATTTCTTATTAAAATAATCTCTCAGATTACATCCTCAGTTTCAAGGCTATGAGGTACACCCTCCTGTATTCCAGTCCAAGGCAAACTCTCTTGATTTAACCAGGCTACAAGATCACCTAATTGATTTCCAGGGCTATAATCACACCCAATTAATTTCAAGGCTCGACCGCACCTTTTACTTAACAGTTTGATTTACAAAAGATTCTATAGCTCTAAATAGCACTGAGATCTTATGGAGAGAGTGGCATAGAATCAAAGAGATAATCAAGTTTGATTCACTTGGTATTTGGCAGAGTACAATTTAGGATTCTTTAGAATAAATGTGGAAGATGAAGAGGAGAGAAAATAAATGAAATCTGGTAAAAAATTTCATTTGGTACTTACTAGTATTTATAGTAGAGCAACAACCTATCTATTCGTGAAAGGATACGATGAATAGACACTTCTTTTGAAAATTGAAAATAACAGACACTATGTCGACATTGGGGGTTGAGGGATGTTAACATGCTCAAGGAAAAATTGATGTTTTGATTTTCTTATTAAAATTGGTTTCTATAATTTTTCAAAGCAATTTCTAAACTTTTTAAATATATTTGAATATAGTTTAAGCATATAAAAGAGTTTAGAAAGTAATTTTTAATATATATAATCTTAATCAATAAAGTGATTTAAAATCTGAGTATATAAATATTTTAAAGCTAAATATTTAAAACAAGAGATGGTTTAAAAACAAGTACAATTTTAAAACAAAATATTAAAATGATAAAATAGTTTTGAGGCTAAAATATTTAAAACCAAGAGAGATGTCTTTTTGAAATGAAAGTTTTGAAAACATCTTTTAAAAACAAGAAATATATTTTTGAAAATCATTTTTATAAAATTAATGGATATCAAAATAGGACCACTATATGTTCCATTAGATATTTTCGTGGGTTCCATCCCATTGTGGTTCCGTCCCTTTAACAGGCTTGAAGTGGATTCCATTCCACGAATAATTTCGAATAAAGATGTAAGTACTTTTAAGAAGTTTTAACATAATTCTAGAATCAATACTTATCTTGTACCATTGAAACCTTGAACTCTTGATATTTTGATACTCATGAGTTTTCAATCTTAATATCTTCAGTCTTGAATCTCTATACCGTACAGTCTTCATTCTTGGTGCCTGCATGTTTACATCCTGCATATACATATATATCTAAACTATAATGTTAGTATTTATATTTTATAACAAGTCCTAAGGTTGTTGTCATCAAAACCATCATCTCAAGGACTAACATATCTTTCTTATGATTTTGATCTTGTTTTTTTTTTCCTTTGTTGCTACGATGAATGCTGTAGCTGATGCTAAGCTCTACAAGGTTTTAAAGAAGAAAGAGGACTCCAAAAGACAGCATAAAGGATCTAGTGATTCTCCCACTTCTTCCAAAAAATTAAATACCACTCTTCTTCCATCAAAGATTTTGTCTCTTCCTAATAACATATTCCTCCCTCTCCTACTTCCACACTAGCCATACCGAGTGCTTCTTCTTCACAGAACTATCCTACCCCTGCTGGGAGTCCTGACTACACTTAAGTTAACTATACCTGCTTTTGTAGAGAAAGTAGGGAGAACTGCACAAGTTCCCTCTTTCCTTTCTACTCTAGCTCCTGATATATCTTATTTCGAAGTTCTATCTGAATAGGAGAAGCTCCAGTCTTATGTGAGTGATCTTCTTTCTCTCCGTTTCTTCTTTTAGTTGCTAGTCTATTATTTTTAATGTTCAAACTTTATTTACAATTTGCAGCTTTGATAGTAAAAGCATGTGAGAAGGAGTGTGTACATGCTTTCTCTTGAATGGGTAGTTAAACTTGAAGCTGACCTTGCCTCATCTAATACCGAAAAGACTACACTAGCTTCTACTAAGGAAAATGCTGAAGAAGAGAGTAGGATGTTCTGATAGAGGGCTAAGAGTGAAGCCAAGGCTACAAAAGATACTGGGATTTCAAAAGAGGATGAGCTAAGGGAGAGGGATGAGGCACTGACTAAGGTGGAAAAGGAGTTCGGAGCGGTGAAGGAAGAGCTGACCCAATCAAAGACCAAGCTTGATTCCATTACTTCCAATGTAACCTATGGTTTTTATGCTTTGGGCAAGCATGACTTTGGGATAGAGGTTAATCCTTACTTCTTGGAGGACAAGTCCTTAATTGCCTCCATTTATGAGTATTATCAGGATAGGTGGAACAAGGAGGAGGTTATGAAGCAAAATGTTGCCCCTACCCATTCTGATCGTCCCATTGAAGTTGAAGTGGTAGACGACGACCTTGAGAAATTTAATCTGAGGGAAGGGAGAAAACATCTATAGACAAGGTTAATTCAAATTCCCTAATAGATATAGATAATTAATCCCATATTTCTTATGTTTCCCTTTGTATGAGGATTTTGGAACCTATCTCAATGTTTGTAACGAAACTAGATTTTTTTATTCTCTTGTGAATGATCGTGTTTTCCTTATTGTTTTTTTAGTATTATAGGGAGAATGTGTTCGCAAAACTGTTGAAGGAGACCGAGGCTATGCTTGAAAAAAAAACCCTAGATCATCTTGGTTTGAGAGCTGCGACTATAAGGAAGTGTGAAAAAGAACTAGATGAGTCTTTTACAGAGCGTAAGGATAAGATAAAAGGATTATTATTCCGAATGGATCAGGTAATTCAGGAGAAAGAGGCCTTTAGTGATTTTATGCTATGCGGATGGCGATACACATTAGAGAATTGGTCGTTCCTACTTGATAGCCCTAATTTAGAGTGGTTTAACTTAGGATCAGAGTCTTGAGTAATGAATAAGCTCTCCGTACCCTTATTATTTTACGTATGATCTTTAAGTACATGTGTAAGTAGAGATAATGTAACAAGCAATGGATGTTTAATGCTAAAAGTTAATCTGTTATATCTTGATTATGTAATCAAGTTTTATTTTACGTTCGATTACTTTGGTTTTCTCCGAGCTCTATTCAACACTAACTATGCATATCATCAGGATGCTCCTACCTCCACTATTGTTTTCGACCTTAAAGATTCTGACGTGATTGGAGCATAGGATGCTACTGAAGATGAGGTTGCTCAACTTTGGTATGAGAATGAGGGGCTTGAAATAGAGATGAAGTTTGATTGTGAAGTGCTAAAAAATGCCAAGGACGCCTTGGGCGCCAATATGAGTGCAATAGAAAACTGCATGCATGGTCAACTGGTGTCGCGTCAGAGTTGGAAGGGATAAAGCAGATCTTGGAGGAGGGTGAAAAGCCTTACAGAATCATTTATAAAGATGAGATTGCACAATACAAGAGACAAGTGGAGGAGATGCCTACAGAAATTGCTAGATTTCTTAGTGAGAAAGAGGTCGCTGAATATGGTATGACAATTATTGTGTCTTGCTCAAGCACTGTTCCTATCCTTCTTATAGGTTCCGGGCCTTCTCATTTTCATAACGATGAATGGAAAACTTCCTCCCGCAAATTATTTGGTGACTTTACAAGGCAGTCTAGAATGATGAGACCTTAACTAATTGAGGCTCTAGACGATACAAGGAGAAAAGCCATGTTAATGAAAGGCGAGCTTGAGGAATCATCACAAGTTGCTTAGGGAAGAACCATCTCTTATTTAGAAAAACTTAAGCAAAAGGACACTAAAAGTAGGAGGGCGGAGGCATTGTTGCAACGATCCCGAGATGTCTTATAATTCTTTTACCTTAGGCTAGACTAGAATTTTTTAAACAACAAAGTGGACTTCGGAGTGACAGCCGAACACCTTATGGATCACTGGACAGGAGCATGTTATGACCCCCGTAGGACCTTACTTGCTAGTGCAGCCCCATCTTTTCCTAATATTTCTTAGACATCATTTTAGTGCCTAAATGTTAAGACCTTAGGATAAGGGATTCTTTTTGTGTAACTTGATAATAATTATTACAATTTTGAAGCTTGTTTACTGAATTGTATTTCTCTGCAAAGTTTGTGAACCTATAACGTTCTTACTAAGCTTATTTATATTATTACGAACCTATTTAATTTTCTCATTTGGCTCTTCTCAATCAAAGTTTGGAAGCAGCCATGCTCAAAGGGAAATTAGCTTCTTCTATAACCAGAGTAGCAGAACTAGAGGACCTTTTAAAGAATGCCGAGAGCATATATGGGGCCGTATATAGAGATAAGATCAAAAAGTTGAGGCAACCGACTGTGGATATGGAAAAAGAGATTACGCTGCACATGAACGCAGAAAGTGATCCTCCAACGACTTCAGCTGCCCGCACTCTTCTCAAGTCAGATGCAACTCTTATACCTCCTTCTTGGACCGACCCAGACGAGATCCTTAAATTGAAGAATGACATAAAGAGTTATTATAAGGCTAAGATTAAAAATTTAGAGGATTATTATAAAGGAGAGCTAGGAATGCCAGGTACTCAGGTTTCACCCTTCTATCTTACTGAATATGAGCTCTTTGGTCCCCTCTCTAGGAACATCGAAAAAACAATGAGCATCTCTTAGGTGAGATTAAGGGAACTAGAAAGGTAGCTATATGCTGGGTGAATGCTTTAGAAAAAAATTTAACTCAGAGTGTGAGGCCCGATTAGATTCCATCGTAATTTCCTAGGATGGGATGGATAAGGCATCTCTCTCAGAAGGGCTTCACAAAAAGAAGTGAAGAAGACAACAGCTGAAATTGGTCGACAATGTGCCATTGTCTTTTTTAGATGTTTCTGCCTTGGACTTAACATGTCCTTCTTATATAACCGGGCCAATTATAAGTGTAGGTATCAAGATTATGAGAATGTCTGGGCCAGTGCCAATTATGATCCCTGTGTTGCCTACCGCAGTTCTGCTGATGGTAAGGCTACACATACCCAATCATCAGTCATTGTTATTGAGTTGGAGGACCAATCTCCTACTCTTTAATTGACAGACGGTTTTCCTTAGCCTTTGGTAACACGCTCCCGTAGATCGTATCGACGTGTAGCGATCGTAACTAGCTCATCTTCTAATTCTGAGTTAGATTCTTAACGTATCTTTTAGTATGAGGTGTTAATTCGTGATGTGACTCAGGTTGTAGTCTTTTGTAAACTATGCGCAGATATTTGAGATTGGTAATTGCTTTATGGTAAGCATGTAAAAAGCTAACCAAGTATTAGTAACTCGGTTTTTAGATATGTACGTGGCAAGCGTTGAGTAATGTCTGGATTTGTACCTGATTGATAATTTGTGGCACATTCCATGTATTGCACTTACGTACCAAGCTTTAGAAAAGCTTCCGAAGCAGCTTAAGCCCCCATAGCCTTGACCCTTAGGCCACAATCTTTTCTTACATATTTGATACAACCTGATCCCTTGTCCTGTTGAGCGTCTTGTGTTGGCAGGGCTGTGTTTTTGGTATGACCTTCCCTCTTGTTTGGGGGAGGGGGTATGATGTCGGATGTCATATGTATGCTTGGTTTGACCTGCCCTTTGTTTAGAGGCATAATGTCCTTCGTCGCATGCTCGGTATGACCTACCCCCTATTTTAGGGGGTATAATATCATACGTGTGCTTAACTACATCTTTGTCTAACATTACCGTTCTCATTTCTGAGATTGTTGTTACGATTCGTAGGTTGGACTGCAATTGTGGAATGATAACAGTGAGCTATTGGAAATTCGTTCATGCGCTAGGCATGTTCCTCACCGTTGTTTGGGAGGGGACTAATAGAAGATTTGACTATGAAGTCAGGATGTGCATATACAAACCTTTTCGCATGTGCGTGGTTTTTTGTACCGGTTTTGGCTATCTAATATCCATACGTCCAGTGTGCTATGTTGAATTAGCTAACATAGAGGTGTTTTTATACTGGTTCAGGCCGTCCAATATCCCTACGATTAGTTTTACAACGATATGATTGCTATCATAGAAACATTTATACTGGGCAGGGCAGTTTAATATCCCTATGTCCAGTGCGGTAATTTGGCTGAAGAGCTGGATTGCGTTAATGAAAGTCCAAGTGTGTTGGTCCTGTTGCACCGTTCTCGGTGTTGAGAGTACCATTTTATCTACTGATCTCGCATTATGCTTAATCAATGAATATTGGCAGTGAAAATGAGTATGTCTTTAACTTTTCAAAGGGAAATAATACAAAGGTTTTCATACTAGTTCGAGCTATCTAATATCCCTATGACTATTTAGTACATCAATACGTATATACCTTTTTTACAATGTCTATCACAAAGGCGGAGCGGAATGTTCTACGCTTGGCCTGGGCTCTTTAGTGCTATACCAGACGCTTTTCTTTGCAGTTGGTGCTCCAACTTTAGCTCTTCCCTCAGATTTAGAGTCCATCATGCTCTCGATCCTAACTATCTGTCTAACATGACTTCTCTCCTGAGTTAGGGAGAGAATCATCAAAAATACCTGTGTGGGCAGCTGGATTTGGTTCCAATGGGGAAGGGAAGTGGTTAATATTTCAAATCGGTTTGCATCTCCATCATTTCTGCTTGTTGCAAGCCGAAGTGATTGAGATGTGTCGATGGGAATGGCAGAGGAATCCCTCGGTAATTGTGATCAGAGTTCTTGGATTACGGTTTTGGGCTTCATGCCATGATCCAAATCACTATCTAAATCAACGAATACCTATGTGTCTTCACCCAACTTGTAGTCATTGATTGACCAGAGGGAGGGGTAGAGTAGTTGGTAGAGGCCTTCGAACTTGATTCCATGCACCATTTATTGTTGAGTCTTTCTATCAAGTAGTTTGTGGCCAGTCTCACCGTTCTCATTTTCGTGAGTGCCATTGTCACCCACTTGTTGTAGAACTAGTGTGATTGGTGAGTGAAGCCATGAACCATGGGCAATAAAGGCATTATTAACTGAAGAAAGATGGTTTGGGTAGGACCCATGAGGTCCTTAAGTAGCCACCTTTGAGGAGAGGGAATGAGTGGGTCAATGAGCTTCATAGTTGATAGGGGAAATGCTCATAGCGCTTGTTGGATGCTGAGAAACGAAGATTAGGCTGGTTCACTGAAGATGAAAAAAGGAATAGAAGTTCACGCCCTCCTTCCAGCATCAAATATGTTAATGAAGTTTTTCGTCTTCAGCACACTCAACTGGACCATGTAGCAAACTTAAGTGTCGATCACCTTCATGATTTTGAATCAATAAATTTAAATTGCATTAAATCTACCTTTAAGGAGTGACTATGTTGCTGGGTGCATACATATCTTGTAATCACACTCCAACTATTTATTGAAATGTCGAAATAGTTTTTGTAAGAGAAGTATTGTTCTCAATAAGTATCACGTAAGAAAATAAGAAGAAATGAAAGTAAAGGACACCAAAATTTTTACATGGTTCAGATTATTGTTAATCCTACATCCACGGGATATTCCACTATATCTTTGTTGTTTTGGTAGAAATGATTACAATTGCTCAGAAGCATACGATATTTTATCTTGGATTTTCCTTTTTTGGGAAGAATAAGATTCCCCCTTCGTCCTTTAGCACCTTCCTTTATAGTGTGAAGAAAATCACTATTGACTGCCATATTTTCCCTTTATCTTTCGCTTCGATCTCCGCCGTCAGACCTTGCCATAGCCATTCAACTATAGTGTTGGTTTGTTGTGCTTAGGGTGGTGATGTGTTTTTGGTAGGGAATCGTGGCATTGGCGGGAATCTTGGAAATTTAAAGCGGGATGCTTGAAAAACTAGGTTGGATGCCCAAGCTTGTATGGGCTGGCCTCTTCTCTCTTAGAATTGCAAATGCCTCAAGAGGAATAGTAAGGAAGCACCTTGAGGGTTTGGGATGTTGTTGATATATGTAAGGAGGTGCAGTGATGAATGCTGCATGGTGTTCAGGTCATACTACCCTGCTATCATTTCTGAGAGTTGACCTAACACATGCTTGGAATGTATTCGATGCTAACCGTGGTCTGAGGTGGTTGCCATTTGAGCTGCCCTCCTTGCAAGTATGCTCAGGTTGCTGATGAGAGAAAGAGAGGAAGCTTTATATCTTTGTCATTTACCTATAAGCATGGCTGCGTTGAAGCGTAGTAGCCCTGCATGTAGCCTTTTGGAATGCTTTTGATCCAGTGCAATGCTAACTAGGTTGCCCTTGGTATGTGTTGTGCAGATCTATTCTTGTGGGTCTATAAAAGTACGAGCTTTGGAGATGCGGTCTATTAAGCATAACACGTTCTACCTCCTGTACCTTGGCGTAGTATTCTTGACTTCCCTTTGATTTCATGTATTGTCATTGTGACCTACTCCTATTTCATAATGCGTGCAATATTTGTCTCTTACTACATTTCCCTTGGTTATGGGGTTTGGGCTAGGTTAAGTGCCGAGACTTCAAATTAGTTTCCTGTGTAGTATGAATTTGACTGATTTACTCCCTTTTTCCTTTGTTGAAGTTCGTGGTAAGAACGGGTGTAACATTCATCATCGAGTTATTCAAACATCATTATTCAAATCAAAGTGCATCAAAACATATAATCTAGTCAAGGATTACTTTCGAATTTTGACTTAGAGCATGCCTATGAGACCACTCGGAATTCTGTACAAGTGTAAGTAGCTCAATAGTAATCCTTCATGGTTTACTTAATGCAAAAATAAAATGCTAAAAATAAACCTAACTTTGATCCATCTTGATTATGGGATAACCATACCCAACCTAGATCCTCGACCGCATCTGAGTATGTCTGCCACAGTTGGTGGTCGCTCCTACTACATCATTGTGGTTTATGCCACTATAATATGGTTCCTAATATATTGCTATAAACAGTTACTCCGAACCTTCTCTTTAATCCTGTCTGGCATATAATCTATTGTAGCTCAAAATTATCGCAAGTATGATTAGCCTGCCAACACATCTAAGCTCGACCAAGTTCAAGCCGACCTACACTTATTGATAGAGTTATGGCATACCTTAGAGGCAATTATGTAGTTTGTTACATATATCTAACTTGATAACCAATCTTCTTTAAAATAAAAGGTGTTTTCTTTCTATCAATTACTTAATATAATGCATTACATTAATGATTTATTTAATTAAAAGTATGTTTAATATAGGAAAATCATAAATGGTATATTTTGCGATAGTAGTTACAATGTGTTGTAATCATGAGTGATTTATCATAATAAAGTAAACGTACCATTTTAAATATTCTAAGTCAAGATGTATTGAGACTGGATATCGATACATCCGTTAAGACTAGAGTACATAACGCTCTCTAAATACTGGGTAGTGTATTTCTTGTGGCTATTGGGGGCACCAAGGGATTAATGATAGTTATTGGATAACTATGGAATAAATCACTCGATTGTTCTCTGTTGGTTAATATAACTAAGGTTAAACGGACAATCTTAAGTGACGATGTTACATAGTTCTCTCGAATAGAGAATACCATGAAACTTCAATGTGGACACTGCACTTTGATTATACTTAAATCATGACATAGCGTCCATTGAATGACTATACTTGGATCTAAGTTGAAGCATTGAAAATGAGACACTATCCTATAAAGTATTAGTCTTCTCAGTTATATGCAGTTAGTATCATGGTCAACTGTAGTCAACTCAAAATCAAAGTCTCTATCCAGAGCAGTGGTTTAATAATAACTTTTATTATTGAACCTAGGATTTTGTGTTTAGAATTACAAAGTTTGATGTGGACGATGTTGGAGTTTTGAACAAAAACAAATTTCATAAGTACTACCGTGATATAGTTTTAATGAAGAGAATTGGTGTAAATAATCATTACTACCATGTACTGCTTATAATAAGTAAAACGAGATCTTACTGAAAGATATGTTAGCAATAAATTCAGCTAAAATGTCACACCAATATCTAGGGTGACATGTGAATATTTACGTTCGAATTGTTCGATATTAGCCGCTGATTGAATTTACACCTTTGAGTCGCATAACTGTAATGATGAATTCTTCAAAAAACCACATGATTTAATTAATAAAATGTTGTAAACTAGTTATATCAATTAATAATTTAATATTTAAGAAATATTAATCATTGTTTAATTTTGTTGATGTTTGTGAGTTGTTTGTAATTATTTGAATGTCTCTACAAAAGTTATATTTGCACGCTATGATATACGATATCAATGTCATTTTAAACGGTTTTAAATTAAACATAATTGCATGAAGTGATTTATGGAAATTTTTAATGTCATTAGTGTCATGTAATTTCAACCAATCCATGTGAAGAGAGAGGAGTGGAGAGAGAGAGAAATAATCAAGGAAATTAATTATGTAACTTTTAATTAAAGAATGAGAAAGCTCTCATTCTTTCAATTAAAATAGATCCACTGGTTCACTTCCCATAGACAATTAATTCTTTCCTTCACTTTTCTCTTCTTCGCTCATAGCCTTCCATGGCTGAAAACAAAATAAAAATTTCCAATGTTTTATCAACTTCAAGCCAAATTCAAAAATAAAAAGTAATGGCACATAAGTGGTTCATCTATATATTGCAAGGATTAGGTGTGGATCTTGGAGATCCGAGAAGATATCTTCATTAAAGGATGATCTTTTTAGCTACATCTTAAGCTAATAATCTAATCTCTGTTTTATATTCATTATATCTTATTAGAATAATTTAGATCCCATGTGTATACATCTTATCATGATAATATGTTATATTTTTTTCAAAATGGTTTATATTTTATTTCTTATAGAATGAATTTATATGTGCATATATTGTTTAATATATTAACTGCTATTGTTTAGAAATTAAAGTATGAAAGAAGGGAGAAAAATTGATTTGAAACTAACTTTTATATATATTTAAATTAAACGTATTATTTAGATCCCGTACTTGAAAGTACTTCATGAAATGGTATAAAAGTTTCACGTACAATTTAGTTAGTCTGATTATCGATTATTTTGGTTGTTAGTTGCATTGTTTTAATTCAAAATTAAAACGACTTTAGTGTAAAATCATAAATTTAAAGTTGAATCCTTTCTACGTCAAAACCAGTTTTTATATTGTTGATTTTAAATTGCAAATATATGAAATTATAAGCTTTTACACATGTATATTATTTTTAGTTCTAATATTGTCTTATTATTATGTTCATATATATATATATATTGTTTTAGTTCAAATTTTATTATAGGACTTTTATGTAAAATTACAAAATTAATGCTCAACCCTTTCTCAAGTGAAAATTTGATTATTAGCACTAGATTTCAAAACATGTAAGTAATTTAAAACAATTTTAATGTATGTGTATGTATACTTATAAGTTCATTATTATTTTATATAATATAAAGTAAAACTATACATGTACATATTTGCATACAAGTTTAAAATATTTTGAAAACAATCTAAAGAAACTTTAAAAGAATGCCAAAAGATTTCCTTCTTTACCTCCCATTAATTGTCTGTAAATGCCTTTTACTTATTCTTTTAATGTCACTTAAATGCACCGTTACCCATTAATAATTTGATTCCTTTTGGTTAAATTTATTTATTTATATAACTTATGTTATATATTTCATTTAATGTATAAGTAGATTTTGACATAAACATACAGACATACACACACATAAATACATGCATAAGTACATACATATAAGTAAATACATACATACGTACATATATATTAATATAAACTTTTATATTCAAGTTTAAAATGCTATGTGATAACCATTGCTCATATAAATTAATGATTTATATTTTATAGATACAAATCCAAACATAATATACGCATACATAACTATATACACCATATGTTATTTTGCACCTACACTATTCACACATAAGTGTATTTGATACGCTCATTATAATGCGTATAGTATAAACAAAATTAAATCTTTGTTTTTAAATGATTTATACAAAATAAGGTTTTACTTAAAAACTTCATTAGATTAGATTTAATATTTTTTAGACTTCATTGGCCCAATAGATCCAAAATAGAATTTTTTTGAAATCTACCTATTTCTCCCACTTTTGACCAGAATAGTTCAAACAATGGTGTCAGAGCTAAATATTCTATGCGGTCTGAATTGGTCATGTTAGGGCTAACCAGTAAGCTCACTAAGTTAGTAGGGTGTCTAAAAAAGTAGTGTCTAGACTTAGGTTTGGGCAATCAAGTACCCTGCTGTAACGATCCCCATTTTTGAGTCAAATTTAAAATTGGCGATTAATATAAATTTTGGATTTAATTGGTGAATTAATTATTAATTTCCAAATTAGACAATATATTTGTTTGTTTATATATGTATATGGATGATTTGAAATTCAAAGGCAGATATTTTGAAAATATATTGGATTTGAAAAGGACTCTATATTTTAAAATTAATATAATAACTTTTTAAAAGGTTAAATTCTAATTTATTTAATGTGTAATTAGATTTTAAAAATCAATTTCTTAAAGTACATATGTATCTTTTGGAATTAATAATGCATAATACATTTGGAAATAATAAAAACATTTAGTTTTGGTGTTTGTGAATTTTTACATAAGATAAAAATTAAATTGTATGTAAAATATATTCATGAAACATATGTACATAAAAAAACATGATTCTTAAATATACAAAAGTGCAAATAAATTATAAACAAGGGTTTAAACATAACTTGTAAATAAAATAGAGAAGAAGGTTTAAACACGATTTAAATAACAAAGGACATTTGTAAAACAAGTGTTAATATAAACTCACAAGTGTTCACAAATAAAAACAAGTGGTAAATCATTCTTTTTCTTTTTTATTTACTTAAAACATGTAAACATATATTAGAAACTACGGGAGCCAAGCTTTATTTTTTTATTTTGAAATCTAAAAACTAAAAATTTGAACACAAAAACCAAAACCAAGCAAACAATAAATACAAACACCTCTTTCAAATTCAAACAAAGATCAGTTTCAAGATCATATGGCAAATCAAATTCAACTGAAAGTCTAAAGCCATGAATCCAAATCAAACTCAGATAAATCAGAACCTCGAAAAGAAAATTCAAAGCATCTCAAACTAAAACCTGAGATCAAAAGAAAAGAAATCAAAAACTTGAAATCTTCAATCTAGAAGAAAGCTACAAACCAGAGAGAAGATCAAGCAAGGCAGAGGTTAAAACCTGGAATGATCAACTCAAGTGAATAAAATCAAAATCTAAAAGCCTGAGCAAAACAAATGCAAGGATTAACTTCAATAGATTAAAACCTAGCTCCAGATTTTCAAAGTCTGGTCTCTGTTTTCATTTCCAAGGTGAGCAAACTACCTTGTTAAAGCTTAGAATCTGATTGAATCTTACAAGTATGCTGTGAAAATTACTGATATGAATATGAATATGTTTGTATGTATATAAATTTAGGTGTGCATGTTTGATTCACAGGCTATGTTGGCCTCCGTTTGATTACAGGCTTTCAAACCCTGTTCATAAATCAAAATCTCATTCTCAAATTTATTTTAGGCTTTAGGATCTAAATAAAATTTGTTTATACAGTCTAAATCTAAGTTCTAAAAATAGTTTTAAGATAAATTCGAGGATAATTTATACTGAGAAGAAGATAAATTGTAAAGCTTAAAACATGTTAAAAATTCGAGTGTCAGAGTTTCTCGATTTACATGCATCATCTAGTTCGACTCAAAAAAACATGATTTTTGAAATAAATTTCAAGATCTTTAGTTTGATATTAAGGGGGGACTGCGTGGATGAACAGAGATGGGTTCTTTTGTCAAATCCTGGTGATCGGTGAAGTAGTGGGTCCCGAAATCAAAGTTAGTGGTACCTGGACGTCGGGAGAACTCAGGAAAAATACTCACTTGAATTCTAGTTTGTCACGGTGGTTGGTCGAAGTCGAAATAGGGTTTAAACCCAGATTTTGGTCTGCGTTAGACTTTGGGCTAGTTCTTCTACATCGTCGTATCGAGTTCATCTAGGGATGGTGTAATCAAAGTATGGAAGCAAGGCGAGGGTCTAGGCTAGTGGATGTAGTCTCCGGTGGTCGGAGAGTGGTGATACGAGGCATTTTGGGCAATCGATTTCATCCTGATGGGTTTCGTCCCACTCAATTTTGATTGGTTGGTCTTGCATGAATCTGGGTGGACAGGTCGTCTGAGAGGAGCATTGATGACTTGATGGCAATGGTAGGGTTGGTCGGAGTTGGCCAGATGATTGTGCACGATACGCACGTGAACGTCATGTCTGGATTTTTCTTTGTGATGATTGAAGAAGAAAGGTCAGGCTTGGTTTTACTCTCGGGTAAACAATGTGGTGACTCGAGTTATGTTTTGGAATGAAAGAGTGGCTAATGTGTTTTAATAAGTTTAAAGTTAAAAAAAAGTTTAAAAATAAAGAAACAGGAGTTTACTCACGGATGGACCCGAGAATGACTCGGGGATTTCACTCGTTTTGACTCGGGTCTGGAGATTTGATATAAAAACAATTTTTAGCTTTTAAAACAAATCAAGTTTTATTTAAAATAATTTGGCTAAAACTAGTTCTTTTGTAAATAATAAAGGTTTATCCAAGTTTAAAATTGGTTAAAAGGTTTTTAAATAAAATTATTTTGAATTAACCAAGTTTAAAAGTGTTTAAGATGCATATATCCTTTGTTTTAATTTTATTTTAGATAAACTTAGTAATGTAATCAAGTGGTTAATTAAGAAGGGTAAATGGTTTTTAAAGGCTAAGTACCTTAATGTAATTGAGGATTAATTAATTAAAGTAATTAATTAAGGATAATTAATTAGTTAATGATTTAGGATTAATTAATCAAGTGATTAAAAAAGAATTAATTAAAGGATAATTAATTTATGTGATTAATTTATTAAGTTAATTAATTTGGGGATAATTAATTAATTATGAAGGTTAAGTAATTAATGAAAGTGATTAAGGGATGATTTATTATTAAGGGTTATTTAATTAATTTAATTAAGGATAATTAATTAAAGGATGATTAAATAATTAGGGGTTAATTATTTAATCGTTAAAGGTTAATTGATTTATTAATTAAGGTTAATTAATAGATGATTAAAGAATAATTAATCAAAATGATTTGTAATTAATTAATGTATTAATTAATGTTAATTAACCAAAATTAGTGATTTATTCATAAGTAATAAATCTGGTTTAAATTAGTCAGATGATTAATTAATCTTACTTATGGGTGTTTGGATTCAATTGAGTGTTGAATTATGTGATATCCCAGATGTGTGATGCTTTGTGATATGAATTATTTTTGATTTGAACTGTGATGTAATTTATTTATCTGTGAGGAATGTAATTTATTTTACCTGCGATGAATTAATATTATTTATCTGTTAATCTGTGAATGAGGATAAACGTTAAAGATTATACCGCTTATCGAT
Source organism: Allium cepa (assembly GCA_030765085.1). Classification (NCBI taxonomy): domain Eukaryota; kingdom Viridiplantae; phylum Streptophyta; class Magnoliopsida; order Asparagales; family Amaryllidaceae; genus Allium; species Allium cepa. Next base: position 816,308,008 of record CM060940.1, on the reverse strand, counting down.
ATTGTTGTGCTTGAATCTGTGATGATTGATGTGTTGCACTATTGTGTAAATCCCCTGGGTTGCACCATACACACACAAATATGGACAGTACGAGCAAATTGGTTAAGTCACAGATATTTGGATCTAATATTATGAAATGGTTTCAAAGATTGAATTATGAATCCAAAATAGTTTTGGAAATGGAATTGGGTTAAGTATGAAAAGCTTTTGAAAAGGAGTTTGAAGATAAAAGTTATTTTGAATAACTTGATAAAATTTTGAAATTTAAATAGTTTGATTTGAATTTAAATTCAAGATTTGAAATTGAATTCTATGTTTGGAAATTATGGTTTAAAAAGGTTATAAAAGTTATAAATGTGTTTATATGGGCTTTAAACCATTTAAAAAAACATTATTTTGGAAATTTGAATTTAACCCAAGTTTTATACTTGAAGGGCTTTAACTTATGCAAATGTAATCAAAAATTTTCGAAACGAAAACTATTTGTTTTCAAATAATAATAGCTTCCATATAAAGAAAGGATTTCCAATTTGTCTTGAAAAGATTTCAAGTTTGAAATGAAAATTGTTTTGAAAGCTACTAATGAATATTGGTTAAAGATTAGTGAACTTTGTTTCCAAAATAAGAGGATCTTAAAAGTGTATCTTTTGTATAAAAGATTTGAATTGTGAATAATTTTGAAAGCTAGAATTAATCTTTGTGAAAGATTGATGAACTTTGTGAAATGAATCTTTTTGTTTAAAAGGCCAGAAATGGTAATTTGATTAAACCATTTGAAGAAAGGTTTTGGGCTTTAAGTTGAGACTTAACTAAGATCCCATATATCCATATGCTTTTTAAAATGAAGCGCTCATTATTTGGTTTAGCCGGGAGAGAACTTTGTGTCATAAAACTCATTTCGAATAATGATACGACGTTATGGACTGCATTTGAAGATCGGTGGTAAAGACCGAATATTTTCGAAAGCGAAAGGATAACTCGTCGACTGTCTCTACACCGGCTCATCCTCGGTATAGAGATTTGATCACCCTTTGTGATGGGAAGTCCAGACGTGATTAGGGATTATCCGGATTTGCAAGGGCTTCATTGTGAAGAGCCTTCGATTCTATTCGAACCTGGAATAGACTTATATGGATGTATATCTGACATTACACTTTGAGATGTAAATCAAGTTTCTATCAAATACATTTCTGTTTGGTGGCGGAGAATTTATTCTCTTAGCTTAACACCCTTCTCTGAGACGTACGAGCGCATAGGTTATGTAGTTGATGGTTACTAGTGATACATTCCCAATTTGGTAATGTGGTATACGAAATGTTGCTGATCATGTGTTGATTAAAGCACTGCTTTTGTGAAAAGCATAGCTTTGTGGACATGACCTCGTCGGACCTCACAACTTGGAAATAGTCGAAACAGGAAAGATGCGGCAATGTTATTAGGGGTCGCGCCCGAAGGGTATGTCCATTTCTTTTGGAAAAAGTGGATCATGGTATGGAGCCCAAATGTTTAACTTATGTGGTTGCTGCAAATTTATTACTTTGTGGTTGAGGATCCTCGGATAAAGGTCGGTAACGACCGGGGATGGCATACATGTAAGTGTTGCTTTTGGGCAGGGGTAACCTGGCCTTGTGTTGGCAGAGAGCTGGTTAAGTTCTTGGGGCATCCCTCCAGAGGCGTATCCATGTGGCAATAGGAAGTTCCTTAGCCTGACCATTTGTTGGAAATCCAATCATCAATACGCGCTTTGTACGGGTTTAGTTGTATAACCTGCCATTTACTTATGGTTGTCATCACTGTTTAGATGGTAGCTATAGTAGGCATAGTTCGAATGTCTATGCTGGCTAAGATTAATATTATACTTCCGAAATGTTTTCCGCACTATGCACTAACAATAAATTCACATATCAAGCATGTTTGACTATTATAAGGAGAAATCTCCTTCAATTGTGCGTTTGCATTGTGTGTGTGGTGGGAGACCTTATGCTAGTTTCATTTTCCAAAAAGCATTGTGGATTTCTTTTAAATTCTTTTATTTTGCTTTTGTTAAAGATAAACTGTTTTTGTTTGCTCACACCTGTGACGACCCAGAATTTTAAACATTTGAAATTGAGATATTTAATTGATTTTTAAATATCTGAAAGTTATTTTAACTTGAATTTCAATTATAACTATGAATTTGGCAGTTAAAGTTATTGAATTTAACAATTAAAGGTTGGGTAAAAATTTGAATCTTCAGTTTTAAGCTGATTAAAAATATTTTAAAGGCTTGAAAAATCTATATTGATAATATTGAAGATAATGGAAGCTTCGGAGTTGAATTTGAAACTGTTTTGTTCAGTATTGAAATTTTATCGTTTAAATCGACATTTAAAAATAGCTCCGAGACACAGTCTCAGAATTCGACGAAACCAGTTCCATTGGATCTGTAATAGTGTATTATTATCGGATTTCAATTTCCGCAGCATTCAGAATTGTCGTGTGATCGTACGATAAGCAAACACGTTGAAATTTAATCGAAAATTCAGTATAATCAAACGGTCCATGTAACGACCCGTAAATTTCGATAATTAAATTTGTTAATTTAATAAAATTTTGGTAATTAATGAAATAACACAGTGTTAATGGTAAGTAATAGACTTGTAAAGACAACTAATATATGTTATTTATTTGTTTAGTGTGTTAAATCAAATTTGTAATCAAATTGCAATTAAAGGTAATAATGTTAATACAAGTGAATGTATAATTAATTTAGTGCAATCCCAATTTATTGAAACCAATTGTAAGGTTATAATTGATTGTAATTAATAAATTGGGAAATAAGTTCAAAGTATATTAATTGATGGAATAATACGTAATAAATTGTAATTTGATAAAATCAATATTAGATAATGAATTGCAATAATTGTTGGTTGATAATAAAGTATGAATAGGATAATGATTGTTTGAATAATAAGAATGGGAATCAAGATTTATTTATTTATTTGAATTTAAATTATGGTAATTTGGTTTATTGCAATTAATTGAAATTAAATATTTAATATTACGATAATGAAGATTAAGACAAAATTTGAGAATAATAATGTAATAAATCATGAAACAATGTTAATGTTATCTATTTAGTGATAATAGATTGAATAACAAGATTTAAAATCAAATAAATGGAATATGAAAAACAAATGTAATTATTGAATTAATGTGTGAAATAATATAATAGGTGGTAATCGGCTGGGAAGAATGAACATATATTATTAAGGGTATAATGGTGACAAATGGTTGTTACCAGTTAATTCACCAATTACAAATAAAGATAATTAAATGTACTTTAATGATAATTAATATAATAACGGAAAGTGTGAATGTAAATTAAAATAGAAACATAAATTTATATATAAGATAGTAATTGGTGTAATATAAAGCATGAGACCAAGTAAATAAATTTATTGAGAATATTAATTGTATTTAATGTATATATTTGGAAAAAATATAATAATTGGAAATAGGGTAGTCAATACAAAGGAGTTAGGGATTTGAATATATTAAGGTAATATTTATACAAATGTAAGACGTAAATAGGTGTATATTAGTGTAATTAGGTAAATTAAGTAATAATGGACCTAATAAAGATGACAATTAAATCAAACCAAATTTTGGAATCAATTTTCATTTAATTTGAATGTAATCAATAATAAATGAATTTAATGGTAAGTAACTGGAATTAAATTCAATATTAATTGAAACTAGGAGGAAATGGGAATTATTAATGTAATAAAAGTAAGCCAATAATAATTCTTCCTAGAAAATGATAATTGATTCAATAACAAAATGTATAAATCAAATAAATAGATTTCATTGGAATTTCAATCAATGATTTATGAATTTATTGGAATTTGAATTTAATACTATAATTGGTAAATTGATTAACTTTAAATTGATATGGAAATTTGTTATAAGGTATTATAAATTTCTAAAGTAATATAAGATGGTAAAATTTATGAATTATAGAATTTAAATTGAAGGGTGATTTAGTTTATTTATATTAATTTAGTTTATTTATATTAACTTATTTAATTAACTAGAAAATAGACATTTTGGCCACTGACTCAAATTTTGACGAAACCAGTTTCGTCGGATCTGTAACGGTGAATTATTGTAGGATTTTAAGTTTCATAACGATCGGGCTTGTCGTTTGATCGTACGAGCTTGAAACGCCTTGAAATCAATAAAATTGAAATCAATTGAAATCAATTTGAAATAATTTGATTTTAACATAACTTCTTCATACGATGCAATTTGGACTTGAAACTTGCTCCATCATGTTTAAAATATTTAAAAACATCTATTTTGATATATGGGTTGACCCAATTTCATTCCGGAGTCGAAACGGGCTTTTCGGGCCACTTTGTCGTTAACGCGTATATCAACCTTATCCATCCATTCTGATTTCAGCCTGCCTATTTATACCCTGCTATAACCCTAGCTTACTTCTTATCTCCCATTCTTGTACGTTCAATTCTATTAGCTCTGCTTCTTTCCAATGCCTGCAAACCCTAAATCCCAAAATACAATTTCAAATAAAATTCAAAGCCAAAAATTCAAAGTCCACAAACTATATCGAATTACATATGGATTCGAAGCTCTCGACGAGAGAAAGTCAAATATATGATTCTTTTTTCATTTGAGTTTCGATGTGGCCGGAAATCAATGAAACATTCACGGCCGTTCACCGCGCGTCGATGAACGTTGTCGGATCGTCGAATCATTCTGGGTATTGTAGAGAGTCTAAGGGGGATTCCATCGGGACAGGTTGCATGTCGTATCAACGGTTGGATTTGGCGAAAAAATTCACCCAGGGTTTGAAGATAGTGGTGGCTACTGTTAAATTTGGGAGTCGATCGGCTCCGAGGCGAGTCGTGTTGGTGAGGCGCGTCGTAGGAAGGTCGGAGTCCGGTGGGGGCTTGGTCACAGGCCATGTGCGTCCATGGTGGTAAGCGCTGTAGCGGCGGCGTGGCGTGGGTAGACTTCATTTGAATTTGCTGACGGGCTTGTCTGTGTTGAAGGGGGGTGACGTGGCAGTAGGTGACGTGTGTCTCTTTTATTTATTTTAATTTAAATTTCGATCATTGTAACTTTAATAACTTTTGCATACGAACTCAGATCCACTCGCGGTTTTCTCCACTAGATTCGTATTGGAATTCTGGACATTATGACGCTAGTATGGACGAATTCTAAGACTGTTCAAATTTTGGGTTTAAATTGGATTTAAATTCAATTTAAATTCAAAAGGTGAGTGTTCAAATACACTCACAACTTCTAAAATTTACTATGTTTGTTAAATTAATTTTTGGATGTGATTTGAAATTGATTTATGATTGTTTGGCATATTTTTAATCATCATCTTAGTTAAATTGGATTTAATGGATTAAATTGTTATTTAATCTATTATTGCATATAATTGCCAGTTAAATTATTATTTAATTTATTATTGCATATAAACTGTCAGTTAAATTGTTAATTAATTTATTATTGAATATAAACTGCCTATAAATACCTGTTGTTTATTTTCTGTTTATATTGATGTTATTTATTTAATTGGACGATGATTATGATAAATGGTCGATGGTTGGTATCGGATGAATGGATGTTGTATGTTATATTGTTATAAACTGCAAGTTATATGAATTTTTATTTCATTCGGGATTGCGGTTTGAAATGATATATAACCATATTTTTATTTTAAATTACGAATTGAAATGATAAATATCTGTATCACTTGACCATAGGGTAGAAAATTATATGCAGACACCAACATTTATATATAAAAATATTTTGAAATGATTTCTATGGTTTTGTAAAGAAATATATGAGTTATATAAATATTAATTTCAGATATTATATAAATGTTATTTTATTTTTGAATTTTAGCTATGTGAAAATTTGTTTGGAAATATGAAATAAGCCAAATAATAAAGTTTAATTATTTTATCAAATAATATAATATTTAAACCATGTAAGGGGTGGAAGTTATGTTTCAAAGTTATAAATTTCAAAGTATTACGTTTTGGGAGTGTTATAGTTTTAAGTCTTTGGTTTCGAAATTTTATAACTTTGAAATACTATGATTTAAAAAGGATATCTTATTGATTTGGTTCTTAAAACGAAAATGATATCGTATTTATATGGTTTTGAAATGAATATTATATTCTGGTTTTGAATTATAATTATTTTGAAATGACCGCGATGTTATAATAACGTTTGGTTATTAAAGAGACCGGGATCAGAAGTTGTCATACTCTCTGCCTACTTCGAAAACCACTTCAACAGCCGCATACGCGGTGGAGATTCCAGAATGAAGTAGGATGGCGGCGGCGTTTCCTTTGAGATAAATACGTAGACCCGACTCTCGTGAGTTGACATAAGGTGGCTAAAATAGGAGCGATTGATGGACTAATGAGGTAGCACCTTTGGTCGGACACATCCTTTCGATATTATACTTTGACTTTTGGATTGATTCGGTGGCCACTTTTGATTTTTTGATTTGGGGGTGTGGCTCGGGGTGGACGGTATCTTGGCGCTACGCGTTACCACCGGTCCGGAAGCGTAATTGGCATATCTACCCTGGCATTGCCTAGTTGTGCCATGTCACCTACCCTATCGTGCCTTGTACGAGTTTGGTTTTCTTCCGTAGCCCGTGTGGTATCCTTTGGTGGCTTCCCGATCAGGAGGAACCATGATACTGGATGGACTACTGGGACCGTTACGTGTTAGTGTGGAAAATGTAAAGCCTTAATGCTATTTAAAAGAAAGTTTATTTTACTACAGACATTATTATAATAGCGAAAAATTACTACATAGTAAATAGTTTAACGGATCCTTAGGAGATGTGAATCCCGAGCATCTCTTAAGTTAATGCGCACATGTTAGACACTGGATAGGAGATGTCAAATCCCGTAAACATCTCTGACGCCGTTCCACTCATATTTATTTCTATTGATTTAGCTTACATAAGATCTTTTAGTTCTGACTCGAGTGTTTTGTCTTTTCAATTCGCTCGAGTCAGCTTGAGCATTTCAGGATTTGGAAGACCGTATTTTGGAGGACGAAGATGAAGATTTATTATTATTATTTATTATAGTATTCCACTACATTCATATTGTTCCGCTGCATTATTTATTGTTCTCGGGTATGTGCAACTCTGATATGTATTGTATAAGTATAATCGAATATTTTGTAAAACAGCTTCATGAACTGTATATTTGATTATGTTTTATTGTTCTGCTGCAAGATTCTGTTTTGTTTTTTGTCTTTCTCTGCTTTTTCTTATTTACCCCGTAACAATCCGCCCTTCTATATGGTTTAAGTCTGACGTGTGTGGTTTATCGTCGATTTAAAGCGTGTAAAATGGCGGGATATTGCATCTGGTATTAGAGCTTTGGTTTAGCGATAAACCTTAGCTTTGTGGGATCTGACTCTTTATAAATAGGTAGTAATACCCTATGATGAGTCGCTGAGCATATATATATATATATATATATATATATATATATATATGAGAGCGTATTTGTTAGTGTTAAAAAAGGTTTTGATATTGTGTTACTTTGTTCCATTTTGTATTTATAAATTCTTGTTGGTGCATAGGACGCTATGACATCAATATGGATTTCTAAACACTTAATAGGACAGACCGACACAATATTTGTTTTGAATATACGTGAATGAAAATAATTTTGCCTATTATATTTTCTATATATAAAGTAGTAAATTTTATAAAGATTATATTTGGTTGTAATGTATTGGTTGTTAGGTAGTGAAATTTTATATATTAGTTGAAAATAAGATTTCTAACAAAATAAATGAAATTTGGAAATTTTAGAATTAAGTTCCAGGATTTTGAAAATTTCTTTCAAAGGATTTTGGAATATAATAATATTGTTTATAAGTACTTTCTGATATAGATATTTCAATATGGTTTGAAAGAATTATTTTAAAGAAACTATGGAAAGAAATGAGTTCTGTACTCCCCTCTCTGTCGCTGGAAAATAATTTCGGTGATGAGTGCACGCATCATCGACATTCATTTTCGAGTTTTGAAGTAGGAAGGCCACTGTAGTAGTTTTATTGCCGGTTTATTTTGATAAACAAATATAGATTTCAAATGGTTTTAAATATAATTGGATATATAAGTTGTAAGTATATACACTTGTCTATTACTTTAAAATGACTTGAATTTAAACCCGGTATTTAAATTTAAGTTTCCATTAATTAATGGTTTCAATTGCTTTAGTGAAATGGAATTTAACTAATAAATGGGAACCTCTAAATGAAATAAGATATTTAATGCTAGGTTATGAATGAAATTGCAAGCAAGTTGAAATGTAACTTATAAGACAAAAGATAAAATTATTGAACATTGAATAAAAAAAGAAATGAGAAAAACTTGTATAACTTTCAATTACATCCTTAAAAGCATATATATATATATATATATATATATATATATATAACTCACCCAATAATAAAAGTTACAATGTTTAATAAGAAATTGTAATAGAATATTATACAAGTAAAATTTTGAAATAATGGAAGTATTCAATGAAATTCTTTAATAAATAAGAATTTGACCATGTAGTTGTTATAAACTTAAGTACGATGGAAATGCTACTAATGTAATAGAATAGAACGGTAAGTATTATAAATAAATGATAATAAACTTAAGTAAAGGTTGAAGTTATTTATAATAAAAATAAGTTAGAAAGATGAATATTGTAAGTAAAAGATTTTGAACTTAGGAAATGTTGAGTACTATGGATAAATGAATGAAAATAAATGAAATTGAAAAATGAAGGAATGTAATGAAAATAATAATAATAATAATAATAATAATAATAATAATAATAATAATAATAATAATAATAATAATAATAATAATAATAATAATAAAATTTGCAAGAAATAATGTAAACTAAAAAGGGATAAACCACTATATGATGAAGAGGAAACCAAACAACAAATGTCATGAAATGAAACTGAAAAACTAACCTGATTTATTGTTTGAAATGGTTGTTTGTTTGGTTTATGGCTGTTAGGGCAAAGATACTTTAAATTTGATTAGATGTATGAATAATCTATTTAGTTTCACCCAAGACTGTTGAGTGAAGGGTATACTTAGTAGTTTATTTTCCATTCTGTACAATTTAAAGTTTCAAACCTGAACAACTATCTGTTTGTTTGCTATGGATGGTTATTTTATTGGCTTCATATGATGGTTGTATGTTATGATTGCAATTGATTATTATTGATTTGTTTGTTAGTGAATGAAACAACCGCAAATATTTCATTTTATATAATTATTAACTCTTTTTAGATTATATAAGTGAAATACAGGTTATGGAAGCAATTGCTACTGCTTTTGGTTTCATAAAATAAGCGTTGTTTGCCCGACAAATAGGTATGTTTTCGGATTACGGTTTTATAGCGCTATTATATATATATTTCCGTTGTTGGGATATATTATTTTGAGATATTGTTGTATATTGTTATATTTGATATTATATTTTTTCCCGAGCCTCTCCGTACAAAGGAGACTCTGCCGAAATTTTCCATAAATTTTGAACATAGAAAATATTTTGAAAATGTTTCCAAACCTTATTAATTTGAGTATAAAAAGATTTAATGGTTATAAATTGGTATATTTTATTTAAATTAATTTATTTTATAAATTTATTTGTTTATAAATTTAATATTTTAAGTAAGATATATTGATTTCTTAATTCTTTCTTTTCCCTTCTTTTTTCTTTTCGGGGACGAAAAGTTTTGAGTGGGGGAGAGTGTAACGACCTGTAAATTTCGATAATTAAATTTGTTAATTTAATAAGATTTTGGTAATTAATGAAATAATACAGTGTTAATGGTAAGTAATAAAATTGTAAATGTAAGTAAAGGTAAATAGGTGACAACTTATATATGTTATTTATTTGTTTAGTGTGTTAAATCAAATTTGTAATCAAATTGCAATTAAAGGTAATAATGTTAATGCAAGTGAATATATAATTAATTTGGTGCAATCCCAATTTATTGAAACCAATTGTAAGGTTATAATTGATTGTAACTAATAAATTGGGAAATAAGTTCAAAGTATATTAATTGATGGAATAATACGTAATAAATTGTAATTTGATAAAATCAATATTAGATAATGAATTGCAATAATTGTTGGTTGATAATAAAGTATGAATAGGACAATGATTGTTTGAATAATAAGAATGGGAATCAAGATTTATTTATTTTTTTGAATTTAAATTACGGTAATTTAGTTTATTACAATTAATTGAAATTAAATATTTAATATTACGATAATGGAGATTAAGATGAAATTTGAGAATAATAATGTAATAAACCATGAACCAATGTTAATTTTATCTATTTGGTGATAATGGATTGAATAACATGATTTAAAATCAAATAAATGGAATGTGAGAAAGCAAATGTAATTATTGAATTAATGTGTGAAATAATATAATAGATGGTAATTGGTTGGGAAGAATGAACATACAAGTATTATTAAGGGTATAATGGTGACAAATGGTTGTTACCAGTTGATTCACCAATGACAAATAAAGATAATTAAATGTACTTTAATGATAATTAATATAATAACGGAAAGTGTGAACATAAATTCAAACAGAAATTTAATTTTTTTTATAAGGTAGTAATTGGTGTAATAGAAAGCATGAGACCAAGCAAATAAATTTATTGAGAATATTAATCGTAATTAATGTATATATTTGGCAAAAATATAATAATTGAAAATAGGGTAGTCAATACAAAGGAGTTAGGGATTTGAATATATTAAGGTAATATTTATACAAATGTAAGAAGCAAATAGGCGTATATTAGTGTAATTAGGTAACTTAAGTAATAATGGACCTAGTAAAGATGGAAATTAAATCAAATCAATTTTTGGAATCAATTTTCAATTAATGGAATGTAATCAATAATAAATGAATTTAATGATAAGTAACTGGAATTAAATTCTATATTAATTGAAACTAGAAGGAAATGGGAATTATTAATGTAATAAAAGTAAGGCAATAATAATTCTTCCTAAAAAATGATAATTGATTCAATAACAAAATCTATAAATCAAATAAATAGATTTCATTGGAATTTCAATCAATGATTTATGAATTTATTGGAATTGGAATTTAATACTATAATTGGTAAATTGATTAACTTTAAATTGATACGGAAATTTTATATAAGGGATTATAAATTTCTAAAGTAATACAAGATGATAAAATTTATGAATTATAGAATTTAAATTGAAGGGTGATTTAATTTATTTATATTAATTTATTTAATTAACTAGAAAATAGCCATTTTGGCCACTGACTCGGATTTTGACGAAACTAGTTTCATCGGATCTGTAACAGTGAATTATTGTAGGATTTCAAGTTTCATAATGATCAGGCTTGTCGTTTGTTCGTACGAGCATGAAACGCCTTGAAATCGATCAAATTGAAATCAATTTGAAATAACTTGATTTTAGCATAACTTCTTCATACGATGGAATTTGGACTTGAAATTTGTTCCATCGAGTTTAAAATATTTATAAACATCTATTTTGATATATGGGTTGATCAAATTTCATTCCGGAGTCGAAACCGGGCCACTTTGTCGTTAACGCGTATATCAATCTTATCAATCCATTCTAATTTCAGCTTGCCTATTTATACCATACTATAAACCCTAGCCTACTTCTTATCCCTCATTTTTGTGCATTCAATTCTATTAGCTCCCCTTCTTTCCAATGGCTGCAAACCCTAAATCCCAAAATACAATTTCAAAACCAAAATTCAAGCTCCACAAACTATATCGAATTATATATGAATTTGAAGCTCTCGACGAGCGCAAGTCAAATATATGATTCGTTTTTCAATTTGAGTTTCGATGTGGCCGGAAATCAGTGAAACATTCACGGCCCTTCATCGCGCGTCGATGAACGTTGTTGGATCGTCGAATCATTTCTGCGTATTGTAGAGAGCCTAGAGAGGATTCCATCGGAATAGGTTGCAAGTCGTATAAATAGCTGGAATTGGCAAAAAAAATTCACCTAGGGTTTGAAGATAGTGGCGGCTACTGTTAAATTTGGGAGTCGATCGGCTTCGAGGTGAGTCGCGTCGCAGGAAGGTCGGAGTCCGGTGGGGGAGTGGTCGTAGGCCGCGCGCGTCCATGGTGGTAGGCACTGTAGCAGCAGCGTGTGCATGGGTAGACTTCATTCGAATTCGCTGATGAGCTCGTATGTGTTGAAGGGGGGTGATGTGGCAGTAGGTGACGTGTGTCTCTTTTATTTATTTTAATTTAAATATCGATCGTTCTAACTTTAATAACTTCTGCATACGGACTCAGATTCATGCGCGGTTTTCTCCGCTAGATTCGTATTGAAATTCGGACATTCTGACGCAAGTTTGGACGGATTCTGAGACTGTTCAAATTTTGGGTTTAAATTGGATTTAAATTTCAATTTAAATTCAAAAGGTGAGTGTTTAAACCCACTCACAACTTCTAAAATTTCTTATATTTGTTAAATTAATTTTTAAATGTGATTTAATATTTATTTATGACTGTTTGGCATATTTTTAATCATCGTCTCGGTTAAATTGGATTCATTGGATCAATTTTTATTTAATTTATTATTGCATATAACTGCATGTTAAATTATTATTTAATTTATGATTGCATATAAACAGCCAGTTAAATTGTTAATTAACTTATTATTGAATATAAACAACTAGTAAATACCTGTTGTTTATTTTCTGTTTATATTGATGTTATTGATTTAATTGGATGATGATTATGATAAATGGTCGATGATTGATATTAGATAAATGGAAGTTGTATGCTATATTGTTATAAACTGCAAGTTATATGAATTTTTATTTCATTTGGGATTGCGGTTTGAAATGATATATAACCGTATCTTTATTTTAAATTACGGATTGAAATGATAAATATCCGTATCACTTGACCATAGGGTAGAAAATTATATACAGACACCATGGTCTATATATAGAAATATTTTGAAATGATTTCTATGGTTTTGTAAAGAAATATATAAGTTATATAAATATTAATTTTAGATATTATATAAATGTTATTTTATTTTTGATTTTTAGCTATGTGAAAATTTGTTTGGAAATATGAAATAAACCAAATAATAAAGTTTGATTGTTTTATAAAATAATATAATATTTAAACCATGTAAGGGGTGGAAGTTATGTTTTAAAGTTATAAATTTTAAAGTATTCGTTTTGGGAGTGTTATAGTTTTATGTCTTTGGTTTCGAAATTTTATAACTTTGAAATACTATGATTTAAAAAGGATATCATATTGATTTGGTTTTTAAAACGAAAAGGATATCGTATTTATATGGTTTTGAAATGAATATTATATCTTGGTTTTGAAGTATAATTATTTTGAAATGACCGCGGTGTTATAATAACGTTTGGTTGTTAAAGAGACCGAGATCGGAAGTTGTCATACTCCCTACCAACTCCGAAAACCACTTTAACAACCGTGTACGCGGTGAAGATTCCAGAATGAAGTAGGATAGTAGCGACGTTTCCTTTGAGGTAAATATGTGGACCCGACTCCCGTGAGTTGGCATAAGGCGGCTAAAACAGGAGCCATTGACGGGCTAATGAGGTAGCACCTTTGATCGGACACATCCATTCGATATTATACTTTGATTTTTGGATTGATTCGGTGGCCACTTTTGATTTTTTGATTTGCGGGTGTGGCTCGAGGTGGGCGGTAGCTGCGCGCTACGCGTTACCACCGGCCCGGAGGCGTAATTGGTATATCTACCCTGGCATTGCCTAGTTGTGCCGTGTCACCTACCCCATCGTGCCTTATATGGGTTTGGTTTTCTCCCGTAGCCCGTGTGGTATCCTCTGATGGCTTCCCGATCAGGAGGAACCATGATACTGGATGGACTACTGGAACTATTACGTGTTAAGGTGGAAAAAGTAAAGCCTTAATGCTATTTAAAAGTAAGTTTATTTTACTATAGACATTATTATAATGGCGAAATATTACTACATAGTAAATTGTTTAACGGATCCTTAGGAGATGTGAATCCCGAGCATCTCTTAAGTTATTGCACTCACGTTGGACTCTGGATAGGAGATGTCAAATCCCGTAAATATCTCTGACGCCGTTCCGCTCATATTTATTTCTGTTGATTTAGCTTACATAAGATCTTTTAGTTCTGACTCAAGTGTTTTGTCTTTTCAATTCGGTCGGGTCATCCTGAGCATTTCAGAATTTGGAAGACCGTATTCTGGAGGACGAAGATGAAGATTTATTATTATTATTTATACTACATTCATACCGTTCTGCTGCATTATTTATCGTTCTCTGGTATGTGGAACTCTGATATGTATTGTATAAGTATAATCGAATATTTTGTAAAACAGCTTCATGAACTGTATATTTGATTATTATATTTTATCGTTCCGCTGCAAGATTCTGTTTTGTTTTTTTCTTTCTCTGCTTTTTCTTATTTATCCCATAACAATCCTCCCTTCTGTATGGTTTTAGTCTGACGTGTGTAGTTTATCGTCGATTTAAAGCGTATGAAAAGGCGGGATGTCACAGTCCAAAAATCTATCTTCCCCATACGATCGAATTTGGATTCGAAACCTTTTCCATCGCATTCGGAATAGGAGTATAACCTTGCAAACGCCTAGTAACATGTCTCGATAGGAGTTCAGAAATTTAGAGTGTGTAAATCGAAATGATTTTGAATTTAAATTAAATATATATTCACACACCATAAACAAATGAAACACGTTTCCTCCTCAGCTACACATGTTATCTTGCCTTTCCTGTTCACGTACAAGTGTTTCCTTCTTTTTATTAACAAATATATATATATATATATATACATACATATATATATACATATACATATATATATATATATATATATATATATATATATATATACAAATTAAAACAAAACGAAGAAAATACAGGGCTGAGTTCTCTTCGTTTCACAATCAAATTCAAAATCGATGGCTGCAGCAAAACTTGAAATTAAATTGTTCGATAATAAAGGATTCAAATCAAAATAATGGGTCAAGCAAAATCGCGTTGATTCTTCTTCAGCGACTTGGCGCGTTCGAGCGACGACGAGGCAGTAGGCATATGGAGACTCGCATTCGAAGGTAAGGGGATATCGAGGCAGCAATGATGGAAAGCTCGGTGTAGGGTTGTAGAGGCCGCATAAGGGAAAGCATCGCGATCGATTGGTGGCAAGGGTGACATATGGTTGGCGCTCGACCGCGAGTGGATCAGGGGTTTGGCTGTTCGTGGGGACATGTAAATCGATGACCTCGATTTGTTCGCACGTGAGCTTAGAACAGTAGGTATACGATCTTTATTTAAATTTAATAACATATAAATACATTATATTGAGAAGTGAAATGTAAAACCAGTTCTATATCTACAAATATTTATATATTTAATTTACTGGATTTGGCGAGTAATTTGTTCAATCAACCTATTTAATTTATTCAGCCTTTAAAAATAACTTATTAAAGGCAAATGGGTTTAACATTTAATTATTAGTTTAAATAAATTTTTGGTTATTTAAATTTATTTATTGGAAATTGATTCATTCAATTGTTCAAATATTGATCAACTGTATAATATTTATACAAGGTCTAAGAAAAATCATAAAACAAGCTGGAATGAAAATGGATTGCAAAAACAAAAGAGAGGTGAAATCTTCTCACTCAATCAGATTTTCTGATTTAGTTTTACATAGTTAAATTTAAAATTATTGATTATGTGTTTGGATGATAAATTATTATCAGTTGTATTGAATTAGACCCTATGCACCGTATAATAGTGGAGGATATTATATAAACCCATATACCGCAATATTACACCTCGAAGTCGAATTGGTATTATATATGTATTTGGAGTGATTGATTTTCCGCATTATATAGCGGGTGAGACCTTATGCGCCGCATAATAGCGGATGATAGTATATTGATCCCATATACCACGATATTCCACTTCGAAGTGGAATTGGTATTTAATTATTGTGCTAACGTCTGTGGATGCAAGGAAACATGTTAGAGGGATCCAACTGGATTCCTCAAATATTTAAATTTGTTTCAATATTGTGTGTGGATTATTTATAATCTGTGTGTGATTATATTTGTGATTGAAATCGTTGAAGGCTATAATTTAGCCGAATATATTTTTGGTATCGTAGGATACTAGAAATAAATAAATTGGATTTTTAAAATTTAAGTAGAAAGTTTATAGTAAGAAAATTTATTTTTGAGAATTGGATAAATTTAAAAGAAGAAATTTTAAAACGAGAAGGTTTTATTTTTGAAAACCTATTAAATAAATTCCAAAATATAGGAAAGATTTTAATAAATGGGTTTTGAGTAATATTGTTTAATAGTTGAAGAATTTATTTAATATTCAGATTTTAAATAGTTTGGAAGAGATAAAGAAATTTATTTTAAAAGGAAATAAATTTAGAAATCAAATTTGAAATTTAACTTGGTGTTTGAAATGATTTTTGAAATCAATTTGGAAATCTATTTGGTGTTTAAAAAATAAATCTTTGGATATTAATTTGGTGTTTGAAATAAATTTGGAAATTAATTTGAAAACTAATTTGGTATCTGAAAGTGAATATTTGGAAATCGATTTGAAAATCGTATATCAATGAATATTTGGAAATCTAATTCACAATGAGAACTTATAAAGGAAATGGAACTTTGTTTTAAAAATAAAAGTTGGTTTATATTTAAAAGCGTGGAAAGAAATTTGTGGATTTGGAATATAAATTGAGATAAATCAAGAAAAATTTGTTTATTGATTTAAATGGACCATTTTGAAATGGAAAGTGTATTTTCCCTGGAAAGCCGAGTATGTTTTTCAAAGTAGCTTTCGAATATAAAATTAAAAGTTCTAGAGTTGGTTTTAAAAGAATATTTTGGAGAAATTATTTTCTTAAGTTATTTTGAAATTCTTTAAAGTAAAGACTTATTTAATTAATTTTAGAATTAATTATTTATAGATTTAATGGATATTTGATTTATAAAATGGTTATTTGAATATTAATACTCTATTTACTAATTTTATTTTAAAATTAGTTTGGACTTGAAGTTTTATACGAGATATTGGTATAATGTTTTCATAGCTAATATTTAAATAAGTATTTTAAAATAGTTTTTGTTTTAAATATTTCTAAGTACATATGTTTGGATAAGTAATTTAAATTATTTTAAACTATTTGAAATCGGCAGATTTTCAGCGGAAATGAATAAATATTTGGATATTCCACGTAAGGAAAAATGATTTGAAATTTGTTTTCAAAGTATTGAAATGTGGGAAGTGATTTGAAATTTATTTTCAAATGGTTGAAGTGTTAAAATTATATCCTGTGAAGATATTTTTGAAAATAAATAATTGGGGGAAAATTATTTAAATCGTGGTAATTGTTGTGAATGTTGATTGATAGTTAAATAACCGACTATCAATATTGGCTTTTAAATGGCATTTGAATTTCGATACGACCGGGGGTCGAATTTCAAATGGATATTCGAAAACCACATCGAACCTTTGTGATAGTGATGGATCTTTTGTTTAAAAGATCAAAGTGGAAATTTGTTGTGATTTGTTTGAAATCTGAAAGTAACACTTATTTTTGAAATAAGCGCTCGTTATTCGAAATAGCCGAGAGAGGACTTCGTGTCATAAAACCCATTCCAAATAATGATATGACGAAATAGGATTGCAATTGAAGATGGTGTTGAAGACCAGGTATTTTTGAAAGCGAAGGATTACCTGTCGAATGTCACAGCATCGGGTTGCTCCGATATAGAGATTTTATCACACTTTGTGATGGGGATTCCGGACGTGATTAGTGAATATCCAGATTGTAAGGGCTTCTTTGAAGTGCCTTCGGTTTCGTTCGATCCGGAATGGACTTGTATGGATGTGTGTCTGATGTTACACTTTGAGATGTAAAGCCGGTTTCTATCAAATACATTTCCATTGGTGGCGGAGAATTTATTCTCTTAGCTTAACACCCTTCTTTGAGACGTACGAGGTCAGAGGTTATGTAGTTGATGATTACTAGTGATACATTCCCAATTTGGTAATGTGGAATACGAAGTGTTGCTGATCATTTATTGATCGAAGCATGGCTTTTGTGAAAAGCATAGCTTTGTGGACGAGACTTCTTCGGACCTCACAACTCGAAAATGGTCGAAACAGGAAGGATGCAGCAAGGTTATTTGGGGTTAGCTCCCCCTGAGGGTATGTTCATTTCCTTCAGAAAAAGGGTTGTATCATGGTATAGAGCCCAGATATTTAACCTCTGTGGTTGCTACAAATTTATTACTTTGTGGTTGTTGCTTTGTGGTCGAGGATCCTCGAATAAAGTCGCTAATGACCAGGGGATGACATACTCGTGACAGTTAGTTACCTAGTTACAGAGGTAACCTGGCCTTGTGTTGGCAGAGATCCAGTTAGGTTCTCGGGGCGTTCCTCCAAAGGAGTACCCACGTGGCCCAGGAAGTTCCTTTGCTCGACCATTTGTTGGAAATCCAATCACCAATACACGCCTTGTAAGGTTTTAGTTGTAGAACCTGCTATCTAATATGGTAGCTATAGTAGGCATACTATAATGTTACGTATGCTGGCTAAGATTAATATTATACTTGAAAATGTTTTCCACTATGCACTAACGATAATATTAAAAAGAATTTTGCATATCAAGCATGTTTGAATATCATAAGGAGAAACCTCCCCCAAGTGTACGAATGCATTGTGCGTGTGCCGGGAGGCCTTATGGTAGTTTCATTTTTTGAAAGCATAGCGGATTTCTTTTCTTTTTCTTTGTTAAAATAACTGTTTTTAAGATCTCACACCAGTTCCATGACCGACCTGGAGTTTATTATTCCTTTTCTAAACTCTGGGTGCCTATAATTTTCCACATGGGCATCCTAGAGTCAGGTTATAAGTTATTTAGGAGCGAAGTCAGAAAAAGTTGCTGTGGAGATCTGGAGTTCAAGCTGGATGGTGAAGCGTATTACTTATACTATGTAGTATCCGCCGTGTTTGGGTTGCTGAATTGTAAATTTCCATGTAGTTAAGTTATAATGACTGTCAGTGTTGTATTGTGTCGTTATAAACTCTGATGATGTATTGTAATAACAGATATGGTTATTTGTTTTAAGGATTATTCATTTGTTTATTATATATTATTCTGCTGTGAAATGTGAGATTCTGTTTATTGTTTCTGTTCTTCTTCTATCTTCTTCTTCTTTAACCCTAACAGTTTGGTTTTCCGGCATTCGACTATGCAGCTATTTGATACAGTTGACGTATCGATGTCGACTTTCAGGCGTCGAAAAATTGGGTCATTACAACACCAGTCCCATGACTGATTTGGAGTTTATTGTTCCTTTTTTAAACTCAGAGTGCTCACAATTTTCCACACGAGCAACCTAGACTTAGATTTTCAGATAATCAGCTAGTAGATATATATTCGGTATCCTTCATCTTTTGGATTGGAATCTTTGGAGCTTGGGCAACTGAAGACATTATCTTTCCACTGTTGTTGCCTAGTTTGCTTCATCTTCTGCTGTCACTTTATATTTCCGCTGTTGTGTATCTCTGATGTATATTGATATCATTTGTATCAATATGTTGTATCGAATGTTGTATATCAATGATATATTGTTTCTTCTGCTATGTTGTTATACTTAATGTGTTATAAGCTCCGGCGAATCAAATTCGAACGTTTGAACCTACGACATTCGAATACGAGTGAAGTATGGATGCCGATTTTTGAACGTGAAAATTCAGGTCGTCACATTTGGTATCAGAGCGGAAGGTTGAACTTTAGCTCTGGTGTATAACACATTAGGCAACTCATTAGAGATAGGGTGAAGTATACCCTAGAATGAGTATCCCAAGATATCCTTCCGTATGCCTTAGTAAATTCTCTTACTATCCATGATAGTGAGTATGAGTGCAAGAAGAGGTCGAGATATGGGACATGGAAGTACCATTACAAATGGTCAATGCCCTGCAACAACAAGGAAATAACTCTTCTCAATCTCCTTTGATCCAATTTCAATTCTTTGATTGCTTCGTGGCGGCTACAAGGAGAAGCTTTGGTGTGGTGGTGGCTCTGCGAATCGTTGTAGAAAAGGTTCTAATTCCTATTTCATATTCTTTCCATCATTTTTAACTTTACTGAATTGAAATTTTAAATTGAAATAATTGGTTAATAAAATAGGTAGCTAAAAGCTAGATTGTATCGATAAAACCATTTGGGTCAAAACCAAACTTGAAATTTTTGTTGTGATTTCCTGTGTGAATCGAAGACCGAAAAGGGACAAGTTAATATATAATTTGGGGTATTCCGATCTGAGTTTGGATTCCATACCTAGTGTTTGAGAATTATGGAAGATTGAATCTATCTATCTATTCATTGGGTTTCGATACATTCTACGAATGGTTAGTTGCCCCTTCAGACTAACTAATGCCCCTGCATATTTCGTAGACTGGTTGACCCGAGTATTTCGTAAAATATCGAATAAGTTCATTCTCATAATTATTGTTGATATTCTGATTTGGTAAGCCAAATGCAGAATAAATATTCAGCTTGATCTGGTAAGTCGATTCTCTATCTTTGTGAATCTGACTTTGGTTGTCTCCCTGTCTAGCGAATTTCGAGGATGAAATTTTCTTAAGGGGGAATTTGTAACGATCCCGATTTTTGAGTCAAATTTAAAATTGGTGACTAATATGAATTTTTGGATTTAATTGGTGAATTAATTATTAATTTCCAAATTAAAAAAGATATTTGTTTGTTTATATATGTATATGGATTGATTTGAAATTCAAAGGTAGATATTTTGAAAATATATTGGATTTGAAAAGAACTTTATATTTTAAGATTAATAAAAATTTGTTTTGAAATTTTAATATGTATATAAATATATATACACTGTGATTTGAAAGTTATGATTTAAATGTAATATAATAAATTTTTAAATGGTTAAATTCTAACTTATTTAATGTGTAATTAGATTTTAAAAATCAATTTCTTAAAGTTATAAATATATATAAATGAAGGAAAATGGATTTATAAATATAAAATATAATATAAAGTTATATTTAAATAATGAACATGAAAATTTAAAGTGTTTAAAATATAATACATATGTATCTTTTGGAATTAATAAAGCATAATACATTTGGAAATAATAAAAACATTTAGTTTTGGTGTTTGTGAATTTTTACATAAGATAAAAATTAAGTTGTACGTAAAATATATTCATGAAACATGTGTACATAAAAAAACATGATTCTTAAATATACAGAAGTGCAAATAAATTATAAACAAGGGTTGAAACGTAACTTGTAAATAAAATAAAGAAGAGGGTTTAACCACAATTTAAATAATAAAGGACATTTGTAAAGCAAGTGTTAATATAAACTCACAGGTGTTTACAAATAAGAACAAGTGGCAAATCATTCTTTTTCTTTTTTTTATTTAAAACAAGTATTAGAAACTAAGGGAACCGACTTCATTTTTTTATTTTGAAATCTAAAAACTAAAAATTTGAACACAAAAACCAGAACTAAGCGAACAATAAATGCAAACACCTCTTTCGAATTCAAACAAAGATCAGTTTCAAGATCATATGGCAAATCAAATTCAATCGAAAATCTGAAGCCATGAGTCCAAATCAAACTCAGATAAACCAGAACCTAGAAAAGAAAATTCAAAGCATCTCAAACCAAAACCTGAGATGAAAAGAAAAGAAATGAAAAACTTAAAAGCTTCAATCTGGAAGAAAGCTACAAACCAGAGAGAAGATTAAGCGAGGCAGAGGTTAAAACCTGGAATGATCAACTCAAGTAAATAAAATCAAAATCTAAAAGCCTGAGCAAAACAAATGCAAGGATTAACTTCAACAGATTAAAATATAGCTCCAGATTTTCAAAGTCCGGTCTCTGTCTTCACCAAGGTGACAAACTACCTTGTTAAAGCTCAAAATCTGATTGAATCTTGCAAGTATGTTGTGAAAATTTCTGGTATGAATATGAATATGTTTGTATGTATATAAATTTAGGTGTGCATGTTTGATTTACAGGCTATGCTGGCCTCTGTTTGATTACAGTCTTTCAAACCCTATTCATAAATCAAAATCTCCTTCTTAAATTTATTTTAGGCTTTAGGATCTGAATAAAGTTTTTTTATACAATCCAAATCTAAGTTCTAAAAATAGTTTTAAGATAAATTTGAGGATAATTTATACCGAGAAGAAGATAAACAGTAAAGCTTAAAAACATGTTAAAAATTCGAGTGTCAGAGTTTCTTGATTTACATGCATCATCTAGTTCGACTCCAAAAAACATGATTTTTAAAATAAGTTTCAAGATTTTTAGTTTGATATTAAGGGAAGAATGCGTAGATGAATAGGGATGGGTTTTTTGTCAAATCCTAGTGATCGGTGAAGTAGTGGGTCTCGAAATCATAGCTGGTGGTAGTTGTACGTCGGGGGAACTTGTGAAAATACTCACTTGAATTCTAGTTCGTCACGGTGGCTGGTCGAAGTCGAAATAAGGTTTAAACCCAGATTTTGATTAGTGATAGACTTTGGGTTAGTTCGTCTACATCGTCGCATCGAGTTTATCTAGGGGTGGTGTAATCGAAGCACGAAAGTAAGGCGATGGTCCAGGCTGGTGGATGTAGTCTACGGTGGTCGGGGAGTGGTGATACGAGGCGTTTTGGGCAATCAATTTCATTCTGATAGGTTTCGTCCCACTCGATTTTGATTGGTTGGGTCTTGCACAAATCTGGGTGGACAAGCTGTCTGAGAGGAGCATTGATGACTTGCGGGCGATATTAGGGTTGGTCGGAGTTGGCCAGATGGTTACGCACGATGCAACCGTGAACGTCATGTCTGGATTTTTTTTGTGATGATTGGAGAAGAAAGGTCAGGCTCGGGTTTACTCTCGGGTAAACAATGTGGCGACTCGAGTTATGTTCCAGAATGATCGAGTGGCTAATATGTTTTAACAAGTTTAAAGTTTAAAGTTAAAATAAAAGTTTAAAATAAAGAAACAGGAGTTTACTCGGGGATGGACCCGAGAATTTTGGTGTTTGACTTGGGGATTTCACTCATTTTGACTCGGGTCTAGAAATTTGATATAAAAATAGTTTTTAACTTTAAAAACAAATCAAGTTTTATTTAAATTTTTTCGGCTAAAACTAGTTCTTTTGTAAATAATAAAGGTTTATCCAAGTTTAAAATTGGTTAAAAGTTTTTTAAATAAAATTATTTTGAATTAACTAAGTTTAAAAGTGTTTAAGATACATATAATCTTTGTTTAAAATTTATTTTAAATAAACTTAGTAATGTAATCAAGTGGTTAATTAAGAAGGATAAAAGGTTTTTAAAGGTTAATTACCTTAATGTAATTAAGGATTAATTAATTAGTGTAATAATTAAGAATAATTAATTAGTTAATGATTTAGGTTTAATTAATCAAGTGATTAAAGAATAATTAATTAAAGGATAATTAATTTATGTTTTTAATTAATTGAGGTAATTAATTTGGGGATAATTAATTAATTTGAAGGTTAATTAATTAATGAAAGTGATTAAGGGATGATTTATTAATTGTTATTTAATTAATATAATTAAGGATAATTAAATAATTAGCGGTTAATTATTTAATGATTAAAGATTAATTGATTTATTAATTAAGGTTAATTAATAAATGATTAAAGAATAATTAATCAAAATGATTTGTAATTAATTAATGTTAATTAACCAAAATTAGTGATTTATTCATAAGTAATAAATTTGGTTTAAATTAATCAGATGATTAATTAATCTTACTTATGGTTTTTCGGATTTAATTGAATATTGAATTGTGTGATATCCCTGATGGGTGATGCTTTGTGATATGAATTATTTTTGATTTGAACTGTGATGTAATTTATTTATCTGTGATGAATGTACTTTTTTTATCCGTGATGAATTAATATTGTCTATCTGTGAATCTGTGAATGAAGATAAATGTTATAGATTATACCGCTGATCGATATTGTTGTGCTTGAATCTGTGATGATTGATGATGTTGCACTATTGTGTAAAACTCTTGGGCTACACCATACACACACAAATATGGATTGCATGAGGAAATTGGTTAAGTCACAAATATTTGAATCTAATTTTATGAAATGGTTTTAAAGAATGAATTTTGAATCCAAAATAGTTTTGGAAATGGAATTGGGTTAAATATGAAAAGCTTTTGAAAAGGAGTTTTGAAGATAAAAGTTAATTTGAATAACTTGATAAAGTTTTGAAATTTAAATAGTTTGATTTGAATTTAAATTCAAGATTTGAAATTGAATTCTATGTTTGGAAATTATGGTTTAAAAAGGTTATACAAGTTATAAATGTGTTTATATGGGGCTTTAAACCATTTAAAAAAAATTATTTTGGAAATTTGAATTTAACCTAAGTTTTATACTTGAAGAGCTTTAACTTGTGCAAATGTAATCGGATATTTCCAAAATGAAAACTATTTGTTTTCAAATAATAATATCTTTCATATAAAGAAAGGATTTCCAATTTGTGTTGAAAAGATTTCAAGTTTGAAATGAAAATTGTTTTGAAAGCTATTAATGAATCTTGGTTAAAGATTAGTGAACTTTGTTTCCAAAATAAGAGGATCTTAAAAGTGTATCTTTTGTATAAAAGGTTTGAATTGTGAATAGTTTTGAGAGCTATGAATTAATCTTCGTGAAAGATTGGTGAACTTTATGAAATGAATCTTTTTGTTTAAAAGGTTAGAAATGGTAATTTGATTAAACCATTTGAAGAAAGGTTTTGGGCTTTAAGTTGTGACTTAACTAAGATCCCATAAATCCATATGCTTTTTAAAATGAAGCGCTTATTATTCGGTTTAGCCGGGAGATGACTTTGTGTCATGAAACCCATTCCGAATAATGATACGACGTTTGCATTGCATTTGAAGATCGGTGGTGAAGACCGGATATTTTCGAAAGTGAAAGGATAACTCGTCGAGTGTCTCTGCACTGGCTGATCCTCGGTATAGATATTTGATCACCCTTTGTAATGGGGAGTCCGGACGTGATTAGAGATTATCCGGATTTGCAAGGGCTTCTTTGTGAAGTGCCTTCGGTTCTGTTCGAACCCAGAATAGACTTGTATGGATGTATGTCTAACATTACAATTTGAGATGTAAAGCTGGTTTTTATCAAATACATTTCTGTTTGATGGCGAAGAATTTATTCTCTTAGCTTAACACCCTTCTCTGAGACATACGAGCTCAGAGGTTATGTAGTTGATGGTTACCAGTGATACATTCCCAATTTGGTAATGCGGCATACGAAGTGCTGCTGATCATGTGTTGATCAAAGTATAGCTTTTGTGAAAAGCGTAGCTTTGGGGACGTGACCTCGTCGGACCTCACAACCCGGATATGGTCGAAACAGGAAAGATGCGGCAATGTTATTAGGGGTCGCGCCCCTAAGGTTTGTCCATTTCTTCTAGAAAAAGGTGGTATCATGGTATGGATCCTAGATATTTAACCTGTGTGGCTGCTGCAAATTTATTACTTTGTGTTTGTTGCTTTGTGGTTGAGGATCCTCAGATAAAGGTCGGTAACGACCGGGGATGACGTACTTGTAGGTGTTACATTCAGGCAGGGGTAATCCAGCCTTGTGTTGGCAGAGAGCTGGTTAAGTTCTTGGGGAATCCCTCCAGAGGCGTACCAATGTGACAATAGGAAGTTCCTTAGCCTAACCATTTGTTGGAAATCCAATCATCAATATGCGCCTTGTAAAGTTTTAGTTATATAACCTGCCATTTACTTATGGTGGTCACCATTGTTTAGATGGTAGCTATAGTAGGCATAGTTCGAAATGTCTATGCTGGCTAAGATTAATATTATACTTTCGAAATGTTTTCTACACTATGCACGAACAATAGTATAAAAAGAATTTATGTATCAAGCACGTTTGACTATCATAAGGAGAAATCTCCTCCAATTGTGCGTTTGCATTATGTGTGTGGCGGGAGGCCTTATGTTATTTCATTTTCCAAAAAGCATTGCGGATTTCTTTTAAATTCTTTTGTTTTGCTTTTGTTAAAGATAAACTGTTTTTGTTTACTCACACCAGTCCCATGGCTGACCTGGAGTTTATTGTTCCCTTTCTAAACTCTGGGTGCCCACAATTTTCCACACGGCAGCCTAGAGTTAGATTTTCAGATAATTAGCTAGTAGATATAGATTTGGGACCTTCAGCTTTTGGATTGGAATCTTTGGAGCTTGAGCAATTGAAGACATAATCTTTCCACTACCATTGCCTAGTTTGCTTCATCTTCTGCTGTCACTTTATATTTCCGTTGTTGTGTATCTTTGATGTATATTGATATCATTTGTATCAATGTGTTGTGTCGAATGTTGTATATTAATGATATATTGTTTTTCTTCATCTATGTTGTTATACTTAATGTGTTATAAGCTCCGGCGAATTGGATTTGAACGTTTGAATCTGCGGCATTCGAATATGAGTGAAGTATGGATGTCGATTTTCGAACGTAAAAATTCAGGTCGTCACACCTACCCTCCCTGGCTAGCGGCCTGGCCTGAAAAGTGAAGTGATCCCAAAGGTTGGCTCTAATATAAAAGGCTTAATTTGAGTTGGTCCTTGGGCTAGTCTTCAAAATTGTTTTGAAAATTAAAATGAAAATTTGAATTTAAAAGTTAAATTTAAAATAAGAAATACATTATAAATGTTATAATGTGTTTTAAATTCTTTTTGAAATAAAACAAGATTTTAATTTAAAAGTTAAATTTAAAATAAGAATTACAATATAAATATAATAATATGATTTTCAAAGTAGGCTTTGAAAACAATGTATATTTTAAATGTTATAATACAGTTTTTAAAAGTGCTTTGAAAATATAAGAAAAATATTTCAAAAATTTAACATTTATTGATAAGATTAATAAATTAAATTAATACTTAAATATTTAATTAATTAAAGTATATACATGTACAATATATATATGTATGTATGTATATGTGTGTGTGTGTTACATTATCTTGAATTGTTTAAGATGATGTAAGTATATATGTGTATAGATAAGAAATTTTTGAAATTAATATTTAATTGAATTATCTAATTATGTAAGTTAATTAACAAATAATAACATACATATACATGTGTATAACCATAAATGTTATAAAGTACAAGTTCAATCAAAATGTTTAATCAAATATCATAAAATTAATTAAATTGTTAATTAATTAAATTACTTAAATAAGATTTTGGTAATATAATGTTACACAAATAATATTATATAAGTTAAATAAAGTATAAAGTTATATAATAATAAAACTTATGTAATAAAAATGTACAAACTAAAGGTGGAACATTAAATATACCCTAAATAGACTTAAGGAATAAATACACATGTAAAAGTACGTATACAGTGAATTCTGACATGTTCAACACTTGAATCACAAGGGTATTTCATAAGAAATGCTTTATTCCATAAGTCGACATTACTTAATTAAATATATTGAAGATTATAAATCTTTAATATAAGTGTTGTCCTTTACCATTTATATGCTAATAAATTACTTGCATACTCTCTGGTTGTTGAGCAAACTCAAGCTAAAGATGTTATGTGTAATGGTATTGATATGTTGACTAGGCGAGGTAAGATAACTATATATATTTGTTGAGAAAAATCAAGGTACATATACTATATTTAGGCCATCGCGAAATGGTAGGCATAAGTCAATAATTTCTTTTGATTTGTTAAGTAAACTCAAGGTCGAAATGGAACTAGGATAAGGAACCATGGGTTAGGAGTTGTATATGATACAATTGATAAGGAATTATCCATCATTTATGGGGCTATGACCTGTTAAGAAAACTCAAGGTTATAATCCTAAGATAAATGAGTCCTAACACCCCCTGGAGAAGTCAAATGACTTCTATATTTCGTTTTAGGGTTTGGCGAAACACAAAATATAAGTGAGAGCCTTATTAGAAAAATAAAATGTAACGTTTAACCTTTCTAATATTGTAAGAACATCTGCTATGTAAAGTTATAATAATTTACATTGATAAACTTGTGCAATTAATATAATTGATAAAATATTTATCAATTAAAATATACAAAAGAAATGAATTAACATTGACAAATAGAAATATAAAATATACTTACTAATAAATTTTTGCATGTTGACCCATGCAAGTGCCTAATTATACAACCAATAAATACGTTCTTAACTTAATCACTTATGAGTTTTTGCCTGAGACTGTATACTGTCTTCAATGAGTTTCGAACTCTAAAAGCAATACAAGGATATGGATTTGATACACACACACACACACACACACACACATATATAAACGTTATATGTTGAACAGTTACAATTCATAATGTACGAAACCTCGTTGAAATTAGTCCATTGAAATAAGCCAGTAAACTATAGTATAAGATCATGTATTTAATATAATTGATTACAATAATGATCTTATTGTGTTAAATATAACCCTAGACCTAAGACTACTAGATAGATCTAAGAATTCGATGACTGAAATATCAATTTGATTAGTTTACATAAAGTGCAATTTATTTGTTATCCTTAAAACCTAAGAATGACCAAATGCACTTTTGTAAAGGTATTATTATGATATTGTTGTAAGAATATTCTTTGAATAGTTTGATTATTTAGCAAGGAAATCAAATGTATGAGAATGGATATAACCTAAGACACGACTGTGATGAAGAGAGTGATTGGTTACTTTTGCTTCATGGAAAAACATTAGAAACGAGAATTGTAAAATAGTAATTGATACTCAACATTGGAATAAGAAGTATGATTCCTATTCTGAAGTATATAGTTATATAGGAAATTGTTTTTCATGAAATTTATTTCTTTAAATTTAAGATACTTGATCGGAAAAATCATGACTGTATAGCAGTTAAATAAATGAAATAAATAACTTGTATTAAGTGGTTGAATAGAGCTTTGTATTTCATATGCTATTATAGTAATGGCGGAAATAGTGAGAGCATGCCATATACCACTTGTTGTTCGTATCAAGTTACGAAAATTGTTTTCGTAAAACGTACTATATGAAACAACAATTGATTAAAATTAGACATGTTTTTTCCAATATGAATATTATGAATATTTAATGTAAAATAAAACTATAATAGTCTTATTTGTGATGCATCGAAAAATAAAAAAGTATTTTACTTTATTTGCAACTATTTTGGAATTGTGGACCATAGATTTAGGAAATAATATATGATTATATGATTACGAATCATACGGTACTAGTAAATTATATCTCAGATAATTAAGGAAAAAACACCCATTCGGTGGGAGCATTATAAGAGTTGATGAACACCATGGATTTATATGTATAGGTGTATGCAATCGAAAGATCCAAAATAGTTCCACGTTCTTTGTTGTATTCACTAATGAATTATCACAAACGCGAATATGTGCATATAATACACATGTGATAGATTAATGATGAGTTCATAGTACATAAAACATAAGTTAATAAAATAATGTGTGAAAGAAAATAAAAGGATTCAATTTGGTTGAATATGTAAGTTTATTGGCAAGAGTCATAATTAAAATTAAAAAAAGATTCAATCTCAAAAGTCACTCCTTCTTATGATACATAATGATGTATCTATAAGGAGTAATCAAACGTTACATAAGAAGTACGATTAATTATGAGTGAACTTGAGTTAACTTCATTCTATAAGGTCGTGTTTTTAAGAGTAGCACATATGGTTAAAATTAAATTCATTTAAAGAAACTATGAGTTTCTTATTAATGTCGAGAATAAATAATCATCGGCGGTCAACTAAACCAGTAAGAGTATTGGCTCTGCCATACAGTATGATGCACATATTTGAAAATATTCCATGTACATTATTAAAATGTGATTTGATAGTTGTATCTAAAGGAATACGATTCATTGACCGCAAATGTATCCTCAAGAGAAAGATTAATGCAGTTGGAATATAGTGGACAGCAATGACAAAAATAAAATCATAATTTTCAATTGTTGAAACTAACGTAACAGATTCATCATTCAATGTGCTCAAGATGATTCGTATTTTACTCATAAAATTATCGCTTGGTATAACTTTGTATTTTGGTACGTACGTGTTGAAATTGAAAATTCTAAATAATGATTTAGAGTATACTAGTTGCATAAAACAACCAAATGTCTCGTAATCAGTGGGAGTGATATTGAGTTTGTGGATTTTTTGACATGATATAAGAAATGATACAAAAGTATACTTCTATAAGCATCAAAATTGGATAAGTATTTTGATAGTAATATTCTTTACTTTATTGTGAACAAATATTTTGATAGTAATAAACATCAAAATTGGATAAGAGAACAAATCAACGAAATTAATTATGGAAGTTTTAATTAAAGAATGAAAAATGTTTCATTCTTTCAATTAAAACAAACCCACTAATTAATTTTCTGCATATAATTCATTCTTTCCTTCATTTGCTTTTCACTTCTCTCCTTCAAATCTTCAATGGTTGAAAACAAAATAAAAATACCCAAAATTTTATCAACGCCAAATCACAAATACAAAAAAAATGGAATATAAGTGGTTCATCCATTTATCGCAAGAGTTAGGTATGAATATGGAAGATCTGAGAAGATATCTTCATTTAAGGTGTGATCTTTTTGACTACATCTTAAGGTAAGCATGCAATCTCTATTTTATATTCGTTAGAATAATTCAGATCCCTTGTTTATACATATTATCAAAATAATATGTTATATCTTATCAACATAGTTTAGATTTATTTCTTATACGATGAATTATATGTGCATATGTTGTTTATCTATTAAACACTACTATTTAGAAACTAAAGTATGAAAAAGGAAAAAAATTGATTTGGAACTATTTGTTGTATATATTTAAATTGAATGTATTTTTTAGATCTTAGCCGTACTTGAATTCACTTCATGAAATGGTACGAAAGTTTCACATATAATTTAGTTATTTTGATTATCAATTATTTTATTAGTTATTTATGTTGTTTCAGTTCAAAATTAAAAAAGACTTAGTTGAATAGGCCATTTCTAGTTTATAAGAAATAAAACACTAAATAGGTATAAACAGGGCTTGTACCTACGAAAAAATGAAATAAATACACATCACAAGGGTTAATTGGAAGGCCAAACAAAAAAAGGGGGAAAAAATAAATACACAAGGCAATTCAAAAATGGGGGAATTAATTTAAAGGACAAAAATTTCTATATTTTTTGCCTCAAGGACACGACCTCAATATTTTTACCACAAGGACAAACATTCTTCTAAAAATTATTTAGGAGGACAAACATTTTCCAAAATTATTCATAAGGACAACAAAACTGATACCAAGCTAAAAACTGATACCTAAAAACTGCTACCGATAACTACAAACTGATACCTAAAAACTGCTATCAACAACTAAAAACTGATACCTACAGAAAGTTGTCCTTCAGGCTAAAATATTAAAGGTCTGTCCTTGAGGCTAAAAAGCTGTGAAATTTTGTCCTTGACAATAATTTCCTGATTCAAAAATAGCAGGAAACCGAAGACCATCGTTCCCACACCTCAAGCGCCGCTTCCTCACTATTTATACCAAAATCGGTTAAACCTTTCTTGACTTCATGTAGAATAGCTTGGTAAAGAACCTTTCTAGCTTTACTCTTATGCTCAAAAAGCCTTAAATTTCTTTCATTTTCATTCCATAATTCAGCAATGAAAATCTTCAAAACCAATAAGAGTACTGTTGTATCATTGCTTCTCCATCTAGTTGCTTTGGAAATACCATTCCATTCAACTTTACTATCTCTCATCGGCCCACTCATTCTTCCCTTCATCATTATCAAAGACCATATATCATAAATTTCTAAAGAAATGATGCATGATATCCTCCTCATGTATTTTACAAAATAAACATTCATTTACTACTGTTATTCCCTTACTTTGCAGGTTAGACAAAGTATGCAGCCCATTTCTGTTCACTTTCCAAAGCATGAAATTTAATTTCACTGGGCTAGATGTAGTTCATATCCTCTTATTCCACCTGAACCTTCTTTCTTCATCAGTAACTGTCAATGCCTTGTACACGATAGAAATTGCGTGGTCTTCATTATTGATAGTGATCTAGGCATATTTATGATTACCAGCTTTGAGTCTCATGCTTCGAATTCAGGACCAAACATCTTTGACTCTCTCATTACTCGTGCAAGGCAAGGAAATTACCCCTTCCTGAATGTAGTCACATGCTTTAGCTTCATTAGGTATACCTGGTTGACACCTTTCATCAAATGAGAGTTCTTTAACTAATATTACACCTTGCATTAGCCAAGGAACATACCAGAACTTAACATTACCATAAGGAGATAAAAATATTTGCAAATGTGGAAGAAAAAAATGTCCGAGCTACAAAATCTTCTCCAAACCCAACCACATAATGGTGAAGGTGATGCTTCGAGAATGCAAACCCAACCACATAATGGTCCAAAATATTTTATTGCCAAGGTGATGCTTCCTAGCACAACGAACCCATAAATTATCATTATTATTCAGTAAGTTGTCAAAATGCTTCGAGAATGCAGCCTTATTCCAATGTTAGCTGTCCACAAGAAGTGATGCATTGCTTGCCTTGCATGGTTAATTAGCTTGACAGGAAGCAAGAATGCCCTACCCTAATATACTGTCATAGCATGAATTATAGTCTTGATTATGGTCAGTCTACCAGCCTAACTAATAAATTTATTCACCTAACTATTTATAGTACCAGTAATGTTTTTAAACAGTGGTAGACAGTCAGTATACCCAATCTTTTTAGTTGACAAAAGGATAACTAAGAATGACATACTATTCATTATAGTTGGCAGAGAAGTTCAGGCATGAAAATTATTACCATCCCGTGTTGAGACACCAACAACATATAAGCTTGACTTATCAAGATTAATCTGCAGACTAGTAATGAAGAAAAAGGTTTTCAACCTTAGTGATGCAAATAAGAGATTCCTCAGTTAGTTTGGTGAAAATTATTAAGTCACCTGCAAACATTACAGTGGATATTCAGGGGTCTTTACATTTTGGATGCAATGCAAATTCCTTGTTGCCAATAGCTTTATTAATCAACTGTGTGAAGAGCCCCATAACTATGATGAATAAATAAAAGGACATTGGGTCCCCTTGCGTTATACCTTGTTTTCCACTAAATGCCCCACTGTTTTTCCATTATACCCTAGAGAGTATGTAATAGTTGAAATGCAAGAGTAAATCCAACTAACAAAGTGTGCAGGAAAATTCATTCTTTCCATTAGTGCAACAATAGCCTTCCACTGCAAGGAATCATAGGCTTTTTTTTTAATATCAAGCTTCAACAATGCTTTAGGTGAAATGCAGGACCTATTATAACCATTCATCAGTTCATGAACCAACAATACATCATCTAAAATACTCCTATTAGGAAGAAAGGTAGCTTGATCTGTGGATATTAAGGAAGGAAGCACTAACTTCAGTCTACAAGCAATAACCTTGGATATACATTTATATATTACATTACAGCAAGGTATTGGCCTAAAATTCATAACTGAGTTAACATCTTCAGTTTTTGGAATTAGAGCCAGATTAGTTGCATTGATACCCCTTAGCATCCTATTATGAATGGAAATATTAAGAAATGCCTTAAGCAGATCAATAGCTATTATACTCTAATAGTGTGTGTAGAAACATGCATTGAAACCATCAGGTCCCCCAAAAGAATTTTTATTCATACCAAATATTGAAGGTTTAGTTTCCTCATCAGTAATTTTAGCTGATGAAACTCCAATATCATGATTATTCAACAATAGAAGAGAGGTACTGAACAACTCATGCAAGACGGGAACATGTGGTTTAAGCATGCCTATTAAATTAGAATAGTAATATATAAAAGCATTCTCAACTTGTGTTGGAGTATCATGCACTGTTTGTTGAAATATTAAACTTGATTTGTTAATTTCTAGAAGTTTCTTATTATTAAAGTTTCTAGAATCTTCTTGTATTTAATAGAATTTGGAGAGAGCTCTAGAATTTTATATTAGTTGCTAGAAATAAGAATTATATAATAGTTATGTTTCTAGAGTTGTCTAAAGAGAAAGTTCTAGAGTTGTCAAATGAGTCATGTTTCTATAATATTCTATATCTAGAATGTTCTATTGAGTCATATAAACAGAGTAGCTCTCCCCTCATTTTGTATCAATCAATCAATCAAGCAAGCAAGAAATAAATCATCAATAAAGAAAACTTTTCTACAATAAAATAAAATAAAAACTCCTCTTTTTTTATATTCCCTCCCTCTTTCTTCAAAAAATATTCAACAAAGTGTTATCGGAGCGAGGATTTTTTAAAAGATAGAGATGACGAATAATGACATTCCCCTACAAGTTCCAATGCTTACCAAGAACAATTATGATAATTGGAGTTTAAGGATGATGGCTCTCCTTGGAGCACACGACATGTGCGAGATAGTTGAAAATGGCTATACTGAACATGAGAATGAAGATGGTTTATCTCAAATTCAAAGAGATGGTTTAAGAAATTCAAGGACAAGGGACACGAAGACTCTTTGTCTAATTTATCAAGCATTGGATGATGACACCTTTGAAAAAATTTCTTAATCAAAGTCGGCCAAAGAAGCATGGGAGAAGCTTCAAACGTCTTACAAGGGAGCTGATCAAGTCAAAAAGGTACGTCTTCAAACTTTAAGAGAAGAGTTTAAAACTTTGCATATGAAAGAAGATAACTAGTTTCTGATTACTTCTCAAGAGTTCTAGTGATTAGTAATAATCTTAAAAGAAATGGTGAGAAGTTAGATGATGTAAGAATTATGGAGAAGATTCTTAGATCATTAGATTTAAAGTTCAAACATAATGTCGCCATCATTGAAGAAACAAAAAACTTGAAGACCATGTCAATAGAGGAACTTCTAGGTTCATTGCAAGCTTATGAAGAAAAGAAAAGGAAGAAGGAAGAGACTGTGGAGCAAGTCCTTAAGACACAGATTGATTCAAAAAGGAAGAAAGTAATCGAAGCCAACAAAGATGGAGTGGTGGCCAAGGAAGAGGTCGTGCATATGGACATGGACGATGTTGGAGGCCCAACTATGAAAACAACAACAACAACAACAACAATAAAAGAGGAGAAAGCTCAACAAGAGGTCGCGGGAGAGGAAATTCAAGGCATGACAAGTCACGTGTTAAATGCTACAATTGTGAGATATTTGGACATTATGCTTCTAAATGTAGAGCTTCAAAGCATAATAAAGTTGAAGAGAAGACCAATTACGTTGAAGAAATAAGTCAAAAAGATGGTACTTTGCTGCTGACTTATGAGGAAAAAAAAGAAGAGTTAATCTGCAAAAGATTATTATCGAAGATTGTCAAGAATGATTATGAATGGTCGAATGATTTGGAGAACGTGTCGCAAATTGAAAAAAAAGCATTTGCGAAATTACGATGGAATGACCATCGTTCTCATGTTGTGATAAGTGAGAACGTTGATGAAGTAGCTTATGATCATATCACTACTAGAAAATACTTCAATTTCCTACGCAAGTTTCCGACGTCTTTCCTACGCCAGAAGGCGGGGCGTAGGGAAGGCGTAGGAAACAGGTAGAAAGAGGTAAAGGCGTAGGGAAGACGTAAGGAAATTTCCTACGTCTTTCCCACGTCAACTTCAATACGTAGAAAAAAAAAATCGAGGCGTAGGAAAGTCGTAAAAAATCCCCTACGCCAAAATTATACCACAGAAAAGACATAGATAATCTCCTACGCCATTTCCACGTCTTTATTAATTTTCTACATTTTCAGATCGGCGTATGAAAGGCGTAGGAAATTCCTTACGCCAAAAGTATGCCAAAATTTTCATTCAACCGCCTTAATTTTTTCTCCCTAATTTTCATGCACCGCCAAACTTTTTAAAGCTCACCAAAATGAATATACCCTTTTCTTCTCCACTCAGCTATAATTCCCAATTGAAATGAATTCCCTTTTCCACTTTTCTTCTCCACTCTGTAATAACCCCTAAACTGAAATAAATCCCTTTTTCTGATGGTCGATCGGGATCTGGTAGGTAACGACCACTTGATTCACAGAAAACCATCCCAATTCATTAGCGTTCTTCCTTCTCATTACAACACTAAACACATAGCAGAAGCAATTAAATCCCAGACATAAAAAATCAAATTCGCGAGTTCACTTGAATCAAAAAAAAAAAATCGAATTTTCGATTTAACGTAGCAACCGATGCTAGTGTGGGATGGTAGCGACTTTGGACAGAGGCAAGTTTGGAGGAGTTGAAGGGTTCACGAGTGGTGATTTTGCTGTGGTTTCGCGGGTTTGCTGTGGAGTTTTTTAGGGATGAAGCGACTTTTGTTCGACCGAGGTTAGTGGTTGATTTGTTGGTTGTGGTGGGTCCTTCAGAGTGATTTGGGGATCGTAGTGGAAAGCAATTTGCGTTCGAGTGATTTTGTTGGTGGAAGTTGGTTCGAAGTGAAATTTGTTGTAGGCAATGGTTGAATGTCACAGTGCAAGGCTTGATGGAGCTGCAGTTCTATATGCTATGTGGTCAAAGCAGGCAGTTGTGAAGCGAATTGTTTGTAAATGTACAATTGATGGATTCCTGAAGCATCAGTTATAAGAAGGCAAGTCTTGCGAGTAAAAGGTTGCTTGGCAGGATCAAAGGCAGATTTGGTGTGAGGACGATAAAAGGTAATAATTATTATCAACTTTTGACTGAGTATTGATTTCCACTGTTTGAGAACGATAAAAGGTAATAATGATAGTAACCTGTACTCGTGTAGTTAGTTTGCAAACTAAAACGTGAATTTTGTTCTATATTTGCAGAAAAAGGAGTGCCCGAGTTCTGGCTCACTGCAATGAAAACAAACGAAGTGTTGGCTGAGGAGGTAAGTGCCAAATTAAGTATTCATTTTTATGTTCACTCATCTCCCAGTACATAGCGGGTCTCAGTCAATAAAAATTTGTACAATTCCAGATCCAAGAGTGTGATGAAGGAGCTTTGAAATATCTCAAAGATATTAAATGGTCGAGGCTTGATGATCCAAAGGGATTCAAGCTTGAATTTTTCTTTGACACTAATCCGTACTTCAAGAATTCGGTCCTCACAAAAACTTATCACATGATTGATGAGGAAGATGAACCAATCCTGGAAAAAGCAATCGGGTTAGTTTTTATCCTCATTCTTTGCAAATGGTAATTATTATTGGATGCTTTAGACTAATCAGTTGTTTGGAGTTAAATTTGCAGAACTGAAATTGAATGGTATCCTGGAAAGTGCTTAACTCAGAAGGTACTAAAAAAGAAGCCCAAAAAGGGATCGAAGAATGCAAAGCCCGTCACTAAAACTGAGGATTGTCAGAGCTTTTTCAACTTCTTCACCCCCAGAAGTGCCTGAGGATGAAGATGACATGGATGAAGAAGAGGTAAGTCACACAATTTTATGACCAGAAAAAATTATTGATGATGACTAAATTGCATCACTATTTATATATTTGACAGGCTGAGCAACTGCAAGATTTGATGGAGCGGGACTATGATATTGGGTAAGCTTCTAGTTGTATCTAATTAGTCCTAGAGTTTTAGTGTCACACCATATCTGAATTTTTGCATTAATGATTGAAATTATAATTGACCATAGACCCTGGTATGTACAATTTCTGCCTCACTGTCACACTACATTCTAACTACAAACTGCCAACGAATCTTCAACATCATCACTACATTCGAACAATTCACCAAAACCGTCTTTGATTCAACCTTGTCCCTGAGAACACCAACATCCACAAACCTTTTCCATACAAACATAGATGCTACATTCAATAAAAGCAACACTACATCACTACAAAAACCACATAAAAAACCCATCTGCCTTACCTCCCTGCCCAGCATCAGCAAACCTGCACTGTTCCCTACCATAACCACAATATCCACCTTTGCCTCATCAGTGCATTCCATTCCCTTTGACTTCTCCTCCACCTTCCAAGTCCATTGTTATCTACACAACAACAAATTCCAACCAAAACTGCAGCTACAACCATCAACGTCCTCACATAATTCCACCTTCAACGTCAATCTACTGCAATCAGAACTCTAAGGCACCACAAATCCACAAACAAAAAAACTGCAATATATTCAAGAAGGCGAGAATTGAGTTTTGATTTTTGGGAATTGAATTTATTTGTTTTGTTTTGTTTTGTTTTTTTATTTGATTTTAGGTTTGGGCTCTTATTGAGGTTGATTTTGGAGACGCTTTCTGTTGTTGTGATTGGAAGCGATGGTTCAAAGAGTGAGGTGTAGTTCGCTGATGCAATTTCAGGTGAAGGTTGTGGCTCGTTCTATTCTCTCTCTTTTTTCTTCAGATTTTGGGTTTGGTTCTGTTTGTCTAAGCGTGGTTGGGAGTGGTTGATGTTGGATTATGTGGTGGTGGTTTTCTAGTGGTGGAAGAATTGTTGCAGAGAAGTATTATAAGGATGACAAAGGGGATATGAGTCGTGGTTGTGGGCAGAGGAGGTTATGCAGAGTTTTCTTAGAGAAGGTGGCTTATGCTAAAGTAAGGCAGTGAGGTGAATGTTTGTTGATGTTGCTTTGGAAGGTGGCATGGAGGAAGGGTGCAGGCAGTAGAAGGCAGTGAAGGTTGAAGTGTTGTTGTTATGTGTTGTTAGTGGGTAGAAGAAGATGAAGGCAGAGGGAAGTTATTGTCAGGGAGGGATGACTGTAGCGAAAGGATGGTGGATGTAGTATGTATTGTGGTGAGGATGGTGGATCGTATTATTTTGACATATAAAAACTTGATTAATATTGTTTGATTTTGTAATATGAATGAGATATTTGTTTTTCGAATTAAAGATGAATGATTTGATGTTAATCTTTTTGTTGGAATGTGTATATATGTGTAACAAGTTGGTTTTAGTTTCTATTTAATATGGTGAAATGAAACACAATAGTAATATATTAAAATTGCTTTAGAAAAGACATAGGTAAAGGGAATATTGATGCACCCGTAGATGAATGAATGGCGTAGATAAAATGTAGAAAATGTAATATGTAAGAATGACGTAGGGAAAGCGTAAGAAAACAAGACGTAGGGAAGACGTAGGTAAACAGATGACGTAGGAAAGACGTGGGTAACGAAAGAAGTAAAAATGTCGTAGAAAAATCGTAGGAATAACGAAGCGTAGGAAAGACGTAGAAAAATCATGGCGTAGGAAAGACGTAGGGAACAACCTAACGGATGGCGTAGGTAAGCGTAGGTATTTTATTAGCTACGCAAGTTTTACCTACGCCAAAATTGGCGTAAGGGTTACGTAGTTAATGCATTTAACTACGCCCCGCCTACGCCATTTTGGCGTAGGTAAACCGCAGTTTTATTGTAGTGTATACTTGGAGAAGATTCCACAAAAGAATCGTTGAATTTATTGAAAGAAGTATATGAAAAGAATGATGCAAAAATAATAGAAGAAGACAATCTGATTCATGAAAAAGAGAAAACGAAGAATAGTGACAATGAGAAAGATGTTGAAAAATTATTGGAATTTGAGGAGTTAGAGAATGATAAATTGGAAGAAGAAAGAAAACATGTAGATGATGAAAAAGAAGAAGATGAAGAAAATAAAGAAAGCGAAGATGACACCGATGATGAAAAGTATGAAAGTAAAGGAGATTACAATGAAGAAGGCTTGAATCAAGGAGATAACATTCACAAGCATAGAGGAAATTTGATGTACGAGCAAGAATCTGAAGACATGGAAAAGGAGAATGAAGCCAAAGTGGAAAGCGATTATTTTCATCATGAAAATAAGAAAGTGACCAAAGCTTATATAATTTTGAGCAAACCAAATTTTCAAGTAATGTTTTCAGAAATGACGGACGAAAGTGAAATTTGGAAAGCATACATAGAAATTGAATTGATCAAAAACCGTAAGTGCCAAGTTATGAAAGAATGCAAAAGTAGAATATATGACTCATGCAAAATTTATGCTACTGAAACAAGACGGATGTTAAAACACTTATTTTATGGAAGATTCTATTATGATGAAGAAGGACGAAAAGAAAGAAGTAAAACAAAAATATGTGAACTTGCATTGAAGATCGCAACGTTTGGCAAGAAGGTCAATGCTATGAAGAAAGTTTGGATAATATCTCATTCCTACGGAAGCACGTGAAATACAAAGATTACAAGTACTGCTTAGAGTCACAAATCAAGTTTAAAAGGGGGTGTTGAAATATTAAACTTGATTTGTTAATTTCTAGAAGTTTCTTATTATTAAAGTTTCTAAAATCTTTTTGTATTTAATAGAATTTGGAGAGAGCTCTAAAATTTTATATTAGTTGCTAAAAATAAAAATTATATAATAGTTATGTTTCTAGAGTTGTCTAAAGAGAAAGTTCTAGAGTTGTCAAATGAGTCATGTTTTTAGAATATTCTATATGTAGAATGTTCTATTGAGTCATATAAATAGAGAAGCTCTCCCCTCATTTTGTATCAATCAATCAAGCAACAAATAAATCATAAATAAAGAAAAGTTTTTCTACAATAAAATAAAATAAAAACTCCTCTTTCTTATATTCTCTCCCTCTTTCTCAAAAAATATTCAAGACTGTTCACTTCTTATATGAAATTTGATAGATATTATTTTTTGATTGTTTAATTTTTGAAGAGTCATTAAAGAGTTTAGATTTCCTATTACCCTACAAAACCCACTCTTTTCTTAACTTTTGTTTCTTTATATCCACTTCCAAAGTTATAGCTTCAGATAATTTAGTAGTCAAGTCATGCCGCTGATCAGAGAAAATTGAGTTGCCAGGTATCTCTAGCATTTTAATTTGCACTCCTTTAACTGCTCTGTTAAAAGCTTGTCAATCCATCACTATCTCCATATTTTCTTTAGCCCAAGTCCTAAGAGCATTCCTTGTTTCTTTGAGCAATTAGCATGAACTAAAGTAAGAAAATCCGAGTCCTGCACCTAAGAGTTAAAAATTTTTAAAATTGATTTTTTTTTTCAAAAGCTTTGTCCCCACTAGGCACAATGATGGGGGAATAGTCAGACAATAAAAGAGGTGGGACATGGGATTATAGGCTAGGCCATATGCCAAGTGTAAGGGAATTAATGAAAGCATGGTCAATTCTACTTTTGGTTTTATTATCATATCTACTTTTGTTATTCCAAGTGTAGGAGGGGCCAATAGATTGCACTTCGTATAGGCTGGATAAATTTAATGCTTCATTGAGAGGAGTAATGTCCTTAAGCAAAAGTCGGATGCCACCAATTCAATCAGAACCTCTCAACGTACAGTTTAATTCTCCTAGCACTATCCATGGATGAGAATTATGATTCCAGTGTAGCAAATAATCTTGAAGAATCTGCCTAGGAAAAAGGTGGATGTCACCATACACAAAGGTGATGTAAAAAGAAGTCGAAGTGGGAAGATGAAAAGCATGAAAATGCATGAATTTCCTGTGGAATAAAATTGGATTCAGCTTGAAGATAGTTGGATTAGACAAGACCATAATCCTTTCATTTGGTGCTTGGTCTATGTTGTAATGAAGATCCCAGTAAGCATTTATATAACACGCAGCCCTACCAGTTAAAGAAAGGTTCAACTTAGTCTCCACCAAAGAAATTAAGCATAAATGATATAAGCAGCCTGACTTGTTGAAGCTTGATTTCCTTGTGTGCACCCCTAATGTTCCATATACCAATGTTCCTAAACATAAATATACTATTAGAGGTCGATATTGAGTTTCTACTTGTTTTCGTTTTCGAAGAAAAATTATTAATGTTTATTTCAAAGTAAATATCTTCATCTCTGATACATAAGCCTTCATTAAGGTCATGTTTTGATTATTTTAGTTTCCTTTTATTGGCCTTCTTGTTTTTATTAGCACTGGCAACGTTAGATGAGTCACACGAATATGTGGAACTTCTTTAGTTGCATGATTAAATGCCGATGTGTCTTATGCATTGTTTTGTTAGAACTGAAAAGAATTTGTAATAGTGGACAGCCAACCGGCCGGGGGTGGGGGAATATGGGAGTATGGAGTAGCTGCAGAGAATTCAAGAATATTTAAGATAATATTTTCATGGTAAAGTTAGGGGATAGTAGGTTTGGATTTGGAATAGGGTTTGGATGTAGAAGTTGATACAATGAATGGTTGCATGGGATGATTGATTTTTGATTAGTCTTCTATACTGTTACAAGCATGCACATTATTATTCTGTGTTTCAGCCTCAGGCAAAAAGGCAATCACGGGTCATTTCCAATAGCAAATGTGTTTTGCGTCACTAAAGTAGCTTCCATATTTTCATGAGTTAGCAGACTTGCATCGGATCTCGGCGATTTGAATCATACATAATTTTAGGTTCACTTAGTTTACCACTGCATCTTCTTCATTTGCTGCATGTAATTCCAAAGGTTCCATATCTCCTATTTCTACAACACCAATACTAACCTCTTCACCATAGTTATTTCCAACCGCATTTAACTCCTAGAGGACTTGGAATTTATTATATGTTATGAGCACTTCACTACTTACTTTTTATCCATCAGTGTTATCCTTAACTTCAAGTTTGCTCACCACCGTACCAACTTTAGAATTATCAACCTCAATATAGATAGATCTACCCGAGACCACTATGGCTATGTTTTCTTCCTCTACAACTTCATTCCTCTTGCTTTTGTTGTTTTTATTAACATTTTTAACTCCTGTAACCTTACTAGCAACCAAACTTGGTGTATAAGCACCAGCTTTCTTTGATATTTCCCTACCTACTTGCTTCTCTGCCTTATCCACTACCTCTATCTTATCACTTTGGCACCTCTCCTTAGAATGACTAAATGCTTTGCAAATTATATGTTTCA
Organism: Allium cepa; assembly: GCA_030765085.1. Taxonomy (NCBI): domain Eukaryota; kingdom Viridiplantae; phylum Streptophyta; class Magnoliopsida; order Asparagales; family Amaryllidaceae; genus Allium; species Allium cepa. Next base: position 816,264,905 of record CM060940.1, on the reverse strand, counting down.
GGCTTCTATTGATAATATACTTACACTATCTGTTTTATTTCATCCTCAAGCTTATCAGGAAAATTGTAAGTCATATCAGAAAAAGGTGTTACGTCAATCAAACACTCAGAGCATCTCCAACAATTCGAAGTATGCAAATACAATTTTTCATACTCCAAAATTTTGGAGGCCTTATTTCTGTAACAGAAATGAGGCCAGGCGCCTGTTGAACAAGCGCTTGATGATCAGGCGCCTGTTGAAGGGGGGCCTGTTCCCCACGCCTATATTATGCGCAACCCTCCCTTCCCGCAAACCGTCATTTCTCCCTTTCTCACCCTCTTTGTTTAATATTTTATAATTTACTTTACGTCGAAATGTCGTCCCGTTCGGTCAAAACTGGTAAACGGACCGTTCGATATGCGACAGATGCCAATATCGGACCTACTCATGTCCCTCATGATGCTACCGTGACTCCAGACATTCTTCGATCCTTACATGACATGCCCCCACTGTTTCGTATCGACTTACTGCAGCTATAGTGACGCCCCAGGTATACGTTTATTTCTTTATTGATTGATGAACAACTGTGTAAGTGTATATGAATGATAATTGTTTGTTTATTTTAACATTAAATAATCATATATTTAGGTTCGTCATGTAGCGATGCGAGATAGTTGGTATAAGTGTATGTTTAATATTTTGATCAGTTACCATAACCAATTTTAGATAGACTACATGTGTCACCTTTTGTTGAATTTCTAGATTTACATAGATTTGCACACGTAGATTACTGCCTTATAGAGGTCCTCACTAAAAGATGGTGGCATACCACTCACACATTTTATTTTCTTGATTTTAAGTTAGGACTGACTCCTTTAGATTTTTATATGCTCACCGGCATAGAGGTTGGTCGACTTGACCGTCAACCTGTTCCATATGATAGTTCATTTGAGGAGTTCGACTCATATTCCGCTTATTTATCGGCTTTGGCCGATGAGGAGGTTAGAGGAGGAGTTGTTACTTTCACTTGTCTGCAGCGATATATAGTAGAGTATATGGCCATTGAGGATGTGCACACTTCGTTATCCGTGCCTTCATATTATATCTTTTTGGATATACATTTTTTAGTAACAATACGGGTACTATTAGGCTTGGCTTTTTGGCTGGATTAGTAGATGTGGATGGACTGCATATATATGATTATGGTACTACTATTATTGGCTATTTGTACGTAGCATTGGATACTTATACGCTTCGACAGTCTAGACAGATGTATGGATTTTGGTACATTCTTTCGTTTTGGTACTACGAGTATACTGCCATATGCACCCCCAACTTATTGTAGAGGCGAACGCCACAACTTATATTTCTTCCCTAGACCGCGTCATTGGGATCCTCCTATGCATTTGTCTCGTGTTGCATAAGGGGTGCACAATGAGCTGATGGAGGCTAGACAGCAGATGGATATGAGGCGGCGTAGTAACATTATCGTTCGTTCATGGGATCAGTACTTACAGTTTTTAGAGCCTAGTCCTGATCATCCACTCACTTTTTAGTTTTCCATACCGTGACGTAGGGTTTGATTTTAGGTTCCTACATGTCCATTCATATGGTATTTAGGAGAGCGGTGTTGGCTACAGTTGTATGGTATAGTTCTCATTCCATCAGATGCGCTACCATGGGATGATATATCTGGTGATAATAAGGTTGGACCAATTTATATTCTTACAATGAGGAGTGAGGGATGGGTGGATGGTGAGCCTTTTACAGTTCCGGGAGACTTTGATTCATATTGGGCTCAAGTAGCCCCACGGGCTTACGCGCTGCTTGATTATATTCAGGGTTTGAACTCCGATCATATTAGTCCATGTACCTCTTCGGGTAGAGTTCCACCCATCGTCTCAGTACATGCAGCCTCTTATGTTCGACCCCCTCCTCATTCATTTAGAGTGTATGATGTACATGGTCAGGTGGTGGACTATCCCTTGTAGTATCCTACAGATGATGCTATTATGGGTGTACCATCTGTCGGATTGTATCAGCCTCATCAGGTTTGTAAAATTTTTTAAATTTTGTTTAAATTACTTGTCACTATACTCTCTACCTGTGTATAATTTTTCTTGTGCACATATTAGTTTTCTCAGTACATGGATTATGGTAGACGGATGATTACTGCGTTTGAGCATATGATGCTCATTATACATAGATGATGTATCAGAGTTACCATACTATGGTCCAACAGCAACAGACTTAGTATGATGGGAAGATACAGGGATTATAGACCCTGATTCGACAATTTCAGGAGCAGCTCCATACCGGGCCTGAGCCTCACGACTTTAATGACATCAACGATGACAGTGGAGATGATGAGGAGATTGATAGCGGTTCCGATCACATAGACTGATGTGCTACATATAGGTGTTTCAGTTAATGTTATTATTTTTCACGCATTACGATAGTTTGTTGCATATTATGTTGGTGATGGTGCTATTGTTATATGTACTTGTCTATATGTTATGGCATTATGTCAATTATATTTTTTTGTTGAGTATGACATTGTGCACTTTATTTGTAGTGAGTATGACATTGTGTTGATTATAATTTATGCTTATTGTTAAGCTTATATGAAGTAAAAATGTTGGAGTAACAAACACATTTGTGTTTGTTTATCGAAAAGTTTATGGATGTTTGACACATGGACGTTAATCTCATGCTTCATTTTTTTGATCCGGATTACGACCTCTTTATTTAAGATAAAGTGTTATATTCAAATGTCACAACATTTAAAAAGTTCGGTGAATTCAATCAATGTCTAACATAATATTTTCGGTTACAAAATTGAAACTGCTAGTAAATCTTTTTATACAAACTGATCAGATGTGCGACGATGAGGAGATAATGGTAACTCAGTTTTGGGACACTATAGTTGAAATTTACAATAGAAATGTTGAATGTAATAGTAGACGTGCGAAGGTAGAGTTGAGGGCTGCTTATGGAAACTTCTGCAACGCCTGTACGCGGTACAATATGATTATCAATGAGGTTATATCTGAAAATTTGTTCAAACCAACCCGTTCCACATTTGAAGGTCTTTACTTTCTCAAATATATCACCACATTCACTAGACATGAGGCTTATATCATACGTCAAAATTGGCTAGAACGATTTGAATATTCATAATTTGAGTGTATTATTGTTGAGTGTATTATTGTTTCTGTGTATGCATATTTATTATTGTCTTGTTTGTGAGTAATTTCACTTTCTAGTGTACTGTCAATTCAAAATACAATGCTTACATTTAAACATAAAAAATTGTTAGCATTCACATGCTTCTATATATACATAAGAGCTTTTCTTCTCAAACACAATTCAGTTCTCCGCTTCTTCATTTTTTTATTCCTCATACCAATGCCTTCTTGGTCATCATCTATTGACTCCAATTTTGGCTACGTTCCAATGGAAAGCGAATACACCGATGAAGATTAGAATATCAATTACCAAGACCAGCATTATGAGGGCGTTGCTCGTGAATTCCCAAATCATGACCAACTCACACTTCGAGATGATGTTCAACCGCTATATGAAAGTGCGATTGTTCAAACTCTATATGAACAGTTGGTTCATCAACAATCACAAGAACATGAGGTTGATCAAGTGCCAAATTTACAACCTTCGGTTGAATAAGAGATTGACTCTTACACAGTATGCTTCCACTATGGTTCTAAGGTTGAAGTTGTGGTTAGAGCTGATGACGCAGATATTGGTCGTCGAATCTGGTTGTGTCCCTTCTGGCCTGAAGGGTGCAATTACGCAGAATGGGTTGATGGACGGCTGTGCCCAATGGCCATAACATATGACAATGAGCTGGAACAAGAAATAAGACGTCTCCGAAATGTCCTGCAAAACTTATAATGTGACCATAACCAGTAGTTTCTTCGTGTCAATTTTAAGTCCTAGTTAGGATATTTTGTTGGTTGTATTATTGTGGAGTATATTATTGTTGACCGTATTATTGTTTGTTTATGTATTATCGATGACCGTATTAATGTTTGGTTTCTTCAGAAATATTGTCTTGTTTCTTTTTGTATTGTTGCCGTAGGAATTTTTAACTATACTATTGTTTGCTAGTGTCATAAAGTCATTAAGAACATGGCTATAGTTGTATGATATGATGAGACACTACATCAACAGTCAATAGTGTATAGAGGGGACGTGACACTGACCCAATAGGCAACAATATGTAGATGGGACGAGATAGTACACTAGTCAAATCTCTTTGTTGGCTTGTGAGGACGTGGCTATAGTGTTTAGATGGGACGAGACACTACACCATCAGTCAACGGTGTGTAGATGGGACGGGACACTGTAGACGTGACATAAATGGAATCTACTTTATAGATAGTGGTTAAATTGAATTAATGCTACCTGCCAACTAGTCATGATTGTTTGTTTTGTTATGAAAGCCAACATGTGATTTAAGCTATAAAAAGCTTGTTAGATGTTATAAGTTTTATTGCTCATTTGTATTTCATACAATTACAAAGATAACAAATGGTTGCACTACAAGTTGGTCAATCGAGCGGGCAACATGGTGGATCGGTTATTGGTCGTCGGTATAAAATCGTAGACATTCATGGTACAATGACAAACTGATGGAAGACTACTTTGTTTCAAATCCTACTTACACAATTGCTGATTTTAGGAGAAGATTCCGCGTGCGACGACCTTTGTTTCTTAGAAATCTAGAATGTATCAAGCAGCATGACAAATATTTTTATCTTCAAACCCAATGTGTCTCGTACAATGGGATTGACTGGAATTCAGAAAATGACAGCTGCACTACGAATGCTTGCATATGCAGCACCGACAGACGCGCTTGATGAAAATTTGAAAGTGGCGGAAAGCACGATATTAGGGTGATTGGAGCATTTCTATCAAGCTATCATGGACATTTACCATGATCAATACTTGCGCAAATCGAAGTAGGCAGATATAGCAATGTTATTGTATATGCATGGTCGTAGAGTTTGGCCTGTAATGTTAGGCAGTATAGACTGCATGCATTGGGAGTGGAAGAATTATCCAAAGGCGTATGCTGGAGCTTAACAGAGTAAGTCTCATAGGTTCACTATTATTCTTGAAGTCGCAGCGTCGTATGACTTATGGATATGGCATGCATTTTTTGGACTGCCGGGTTTGAACAATGATCTTAACGTAGTCGAACGATCTATGTTGTTTAATGATTTAGCAAACGATAGATCAACTCCTTGTACCTTTACTTTAGGAGGTCGCACGTACGATCATGGATGTTATCTTAGCGATGGTATATATCCTAAATGGAGTACCATTGTCAAGACAATTTCTAACCCACAAAACAATTAAAGTTTGCAGAGACGCAAGAAGGCCAAAGGAAGGATGTTGAAAGAGCAATTGGGGTTCTTCAATCTAGATTTTTCATAATCAGTAATCCATGCAGACTTTGGTCACCAGTTATTATGACCAAAATAATGTACACTTGTGTTATTTTTCATAATATTATTATAGAGGATGAAAGAGACATGGAAGAAGATTAATTTTACGAGGGTGCTCCAAAACTACCGCCTGTTTGGTGCAACGATATGATTGGAAGCGCACTAGAACTCGAGTTTCATATAAAAAGCCAAATGTCCTACCGTAGTGTTCAACTGCATCGACGACTGCAAAATGATCTCATAGATCTTTTTTGGAACTTTTCTGGAAATCAGTGAAATTATATTTCTGCTGTTACTTTTGCTACTGTTGTTTATGTTGATGTTACTTACTATTGTTATTGTAATCTGTTTATGCATATTAACGTAATGTAATGTAATTTTAATGAATGTACTTATATTAATAATTGTTCATATTCATAATACAATACAACTAATGGTGATTCAAAGATACAAAGGTTGTAGAAAAACGGAAACATTTAATGACCCTCTTTAAGTCTACGTCTCATAATTTCTCTCCTTCTATGCTCTTTATACTCCAGTTGTTCTTCAGACATGTGCGATGTATCCATGAACATTATTGCATCTTCATGTCTTTGTCGGTTTCCAGCAAGAAATTGATCCATTCTTGACAACTTTTCTTGGTGTTGAATTGCTCGAGTTTCCATTATCCGGTTATATCTGTCTTCGGATTCAAGTAGGATTTTTTCAATTTCTGCCTGATCCGCTCCAGCAGCCTACTTCTTTTTGGCCATTTTTGCTCCTTTTAGCCTAATAACATGATCTTTGGTAGGGGTTATGTCTTCTTTTGATCTTAAACCATAGCTTTCTAGTGATTCCCTAGGATTAGAGCTTTCTCCAACTCTAGGTGTTTTACCATGACCAATGTTTGGTTGGACTTCTTGAACGGTTTTCTGAAGCGATGATGTCAATCTAACATGCTCGACCAATATGTCATAAACACGCACGGACCGATAAAAATATGGTGTTTGTTTACTATCAGGTTTATAGATTTGTTTGAACAACTTGTCTGTAGCCATTCTCTGTAATATAAAAAAACACCAGTATAACTAGAGGACTATGATAAAAATTAGAAGAATGAAATTATATTAAACCTTACCAAATGTGTTTCATTTCCAAATCCATTAGGATTCATTTGCTTTAGCTTGACAATTTGAGAACCAAATGTTTGTGTTTGACGATTGATTTTTCCGTAAAGATCTTTGATTGAAGATAACGTTCTTTTTCGATGATGTTCTTCCGATTGTAGCATTTAGTAATTTTGCCCTAAAAAATATCACCACTTTGATCGTCACCTCGAATAGGATCGATTGAGAGTGCCCAGTAAATGTAGCAAAGATCGTAGTCTTCCGCAGCGCTTCAACTTGCATTAGTTATCTCTCCACCAATCGAAACTTTAACATCTTGTAAGTCGTAGTCTTGAAAACTACGCCTTGCAGCATCGACGTTGAAATCAGAATACATGTTCAGTTGCGATAAGTGAGAGTTAATAATTAGGATTGTTGAAGGAAATTGGTTGTGAAGGAAAGAAGATGAAGGGAGCTGTATTTGAATGTGGAACAGAGGGGTTGGGTGGAATATGGCCGTTGGAGGGGGAAATTAAAGGCGCCTCAATATAGGGCGGCTGTTGAACAGACGTCTGGTTTCTGGGTACCTGTTGAACAGACACCTCGTATAATCCAAAATCCCCAACCCCCCTCCGCTTTCCACACTACCTGCATTTCTGCACTCTGTTGAAACAAATTTTGGGCGTAGATTTGCGATTTTCTCACCTATTGGAGAAGCTCTTAGCATAAGATAGCCTTTCTAACTTCTCCGCCATTTCATCTAAAAATAATCAGCTAACCAATCCTTCCAGCAAGCTAATTAATGCGATCAGAGACCAGGAAATCAAAGGAATGATTGAAAAATGGACCCAAATTGGAACTGACCTAATGATGCCACACACATTGCTAACCGTGGGGTCACATTCCTTAACTATAAACATTTTATTTCCCATCATAACTGGGTCTCCTTCCACAATTATTTTTTCCTCTGAGTTGGAGAGAAGAAATAGATATACAGTACCATCAGACTTTACTTTGACGCTGCCTTTCAACTTCTAAATCTTCTTAAGATGTTGAATTATCGTTGAGTACGATAGGGGTTTATCAAGAAAAAACCCTACTATGTGATCATGCCAAACTTCCCTGCCTTCTTCTAGAATAGCTTGCGGAGGCACTAGAGCATCACTAGAAGACCCATTGTTATAACTACAAGGAGGTACTTCCCTACATTGCGAGCCTTCCTTCTAAAAAAGGATGATCGATTTTGATGACATGGACCAGTAACAAGCTCAGAGACAAGAGAAGAAAAACTAAGAATAAGTATGGAAGGGAGGGTAGAGGAAAGCAAGGGACCAGGATTAGGAGGTGGGTCAGGATCGAGATAGGGGGAAGAAGGTGGGATATGAGGAACATGCAAAGGCACAAGAAGCAGACGAGAAGAGATGGAGGATTTTAAATAATTAGGGCTTGAGGGAAGGGCGAGAGAAGGTGGAGACGAAGCCGTTAAAAAATTAAAAAGGAGTTGACAATATAGCATTCTTTTATTATTATATTCACACACACACACACATACATACATACAGTTTCAGTTCCAAATCTATATATTACTTTTATGTAAAGTTGCAAAATTATTGTTGAAACCTTTCTCAAGTTAAAATTTGATTTTAAATTGTTAGCATTAGATTAAAAAACATAACTAATATAAAGCAATTTTAATATGTGTATGTGTGTGTATGTATAAGTTCAATTGTTATTTTATATAATACAAGGTAAAACAATATATGCGTACATTTGCATGTAAGTTTAAAATGTTTTATAAACAAGCTAAAGAAAGATAAAAAGACTGCCAAAAGATTTCCTTCTTTATCTTTCATTGACTGTCTTATAAAATCCGTTTACTCATTCTTTTAATGTCACTTAAATGCATCATTGCCCATTAATAATTTTATTTCTTTTAGTCAGATCTATTTATGTAATTTATGCTATCTATGTCATTTAATATATAAGTAGACTTTGACATGCATACATACATGCATGCGTGCATACACACACACACATATATAAATTTTCATATTCAAGTTTAAAATGTTATCTAACAACCATTGCTCATATAAATTGACAATGTATAAGTTGTAGATGCAAATCCCAACATCAGTATATGTATACATTAACTACATACATCTTATGTTAGGTTGCACTTGCGCTATTCACACATGAGTGTATTGATACACTCATTATAATATGCATAATATAAATTAAATTAAAACTTTCTTTTTTAAAATTTGAATAAAATAAGATTTTATCTAAAAAAACATTAGATTGGATCTAATATTTTTTTAGTGTTCATAGGCCCAACAGATCCAAAGTAGGATTTTTTTTCTTCTGAAATCTACATATTTCTTCCACTTATGACTAGCACAGTTCCGACACTTCTAAGCCAATCCCATTTCAAGTTGTCCGCATTTAGCGTAGACCGAGTCGGTCCAATAAGCACCCTTTAGATTTGCAGCCACCTAGCTCCTCTCAATACGACATACAACCAACTTATATGACTTAGCTCTGCTTAGAAGCAACCAGTCCATGACCTAGCTCTATCTTAGCCTACGTATGACCGGTCCTTCACAAGACCGTCATGTCATCATAAGCGCATCCCAGCTTGTCCTCTTTGGCTTTAACAACGTTCAACTTCACTCGGCAACCTTTGGCAAAAAGTAATCAATAGTAACTATGCATGAGAAGCTTCTCATTCACTTTATCTCCTGGAAAAGCACACCTACTCATGTAGCATCCACCTTTCTCGGCCTAAAATACGCACTTGGTATGTCATTATAGCTGACATGCTTCTAAGCCACTTATTCATATCGCTTTTACAACTATTCTCTATCAATCCATACAAATATTGCCCATATCAACTACTATAAATATCAGATGCCATACAACATCAAAGTGACTGAACTCTAGTTCATTTATAAGCTCAGAATTTATATTTCTAGCAAGTCAATACTGTAAGCTTTTGAGATCAGTAATATTTTACTCTTAGGTCTATAATTTCTTATTATTCTGTTGTAATTCCCAGTAATTGTAAGAGCTCAACATAATAAGAGATCTTCATAACGGACATAGACAAGCTTAGCTAGACCACTCTATATGTTGTGTCATTTACTTTAATTTTCTCATTTACTCCTCATTTTCCATTTTAAGCCTAGTGCTTGTAGGCAATTATTTTAGTGCAAATGCATAAACTTAATTTTGAGGTTGGCGAATGTTTAGTCAACATTTTGGCATTAGAAGGAGGGTCATCCCTAAAAGCTCTCACTTTTTTTTTACTTTTTATTCTCTACAAATTTTTTTTCTAGTTCTCACCATAGACCATAATGGTGAAAGCGAAGGTAATAACTCTGATGACCGTAAGAATAATGGTAACACTATCATCGGTACCATTTGTCCCATCCTTGGTATCAATAATGACATGTGGTGTAGTTTGCATCAAGGTTTAATAATCGTGGGAACTTTAGCTCGCAAAGTAAATGGTTCAAGGACAAGGCTCAATGCTCAAACAATTGTGAACTTCGTTCCACCAACCCCTCCGACGGCTGAACTAACCCATGTCTAACCTACTGTCCCCTACATCTATAATCTTGTAAATACTGCTTAGGAGAGGTTGGTGGTTGAAACCCCGGTCGGGCTAGCTCGTATTTACAATAGGAGAATGCATGTTGCGAGTAGACCAAATCACATCATTAATATTGACCCAGAGTTAGCCTCCCTAGAGGAACAAGGATTTACCTTCCCCTTCGGTGGAACGACCATCTGCTTTTAAACGCTTTCAAGCGGTGGACAGAAATTGTGATTTGAGGTTTGAGTATCTCGATGGTGGATCTCATGCTGCCAGCAGTGAGCATAGGTGTTAACCTAATAAATGGATCAACATCCAGGTTTGAGCGTGAAAGCACTAGCCCTGTTCTCACAGAGCAATAATAAACATAGTAGATATAGGAAAAAGCAGTAAGAGAAAGAGGACAAGAAGATTTTTATAATGGTTCGGTTGTTAACGTAGCCTACGTCCACTTTATAGTTTTATTATAAATTGATTGCTGTTACAAGGAGTGTTTGATTACAAAGCTCTTGATTGTCCTTAACTATATTGAATCTCTGAAGTTAGAATCCACTGGAGAATCAAACTGGACTCCTTTGAAGATTGTTGTCAGGGAGGTAAAGAGTGAAGAAAGCTTCCGGTAGAGTTTCAGCAACCAAACTCGAGGATCATGTTTATGTTGCAGATAGGATGGCATTTATAGAGACCGGAGAGCTATTGGGCTAAGTATATTCGCTAGCTATCTATAGATGGTCATAGGAAGATGCAGTGGAGCTTAGCTCGCAACTCGAGCCAAAAATATGGATTGTTAGCAATCCATGGTCTATAGATCGCTAGTGATCCATAGCATTAGATCGAATGAGAGCTAATTACTTAGCTTTTCCTTTTGCCTTGTTTAATGTGAGATGCAACATTCAAGTGATGATGTATGGATCGCTGGCTATCCATAGCGTATGGATCGACGACCCATACGCTTAGTATATTTTTAGACTTTGGTCTTTGTATTGCCTTCATCATCTTGAGTTGATGTAGTTCGTGTAGTCTCATTGCACATCGCTTTATTTTGATGACAGATTGCTTGCCAATTGTATTTAGCTACTGATTGGACTGGACGGATGCTTGTCTCTTGGTTTATCTAACTTAGAATCACATTAAACTCAGTCATCACTTTTGCAATAGGGATTGGATCACAATGCAAGAAAATAGGTTGAACAATAAACTATCCCTATGGATCGCTAGCGATCCATGTCCTTCGTGGACTTCCTCATTCTCATTTCTTGGCTCTCTTTGGCTTGTTGCTCTAACCCTTTTGATTGGCTTCTGAGCTATTCTGACTCCATCAAGTTGTTCCATCTTCTCTTAGATCCTGCTAAATTGAAACCCCAGATAACATTTTCCCCCTAGAGTACGTCTTCATTAGAAACAAGGCGTGTTATGAAAGTAATCATTTTTAGTCTCTGCTTGTTCAATTTTAAGAAATTGTGTTATAGTTTCTCTAATGTGAACTAGGCTATGTCGTTGGTTGCTTAGTTTCGATCTCGACCACCGTTGCTTGCTTAGTTTTGATCTCAACCGCCGTTGCTTGTCATAATAGATCAAACTTTTCTTTATAGCTTCTCGGTATGTCAGTGTTTTGTTGTCGCTAGGCGAAATGGGGAAAAATTGCATGCAACCACATGGATCGCTAGCGACCCATAGATGATGGATCGCTAGCGATCTAACGAATTAGAAACTTTTTAGCATTTTCTTCATTCCCTGTTTAAGTCTTCGAGCTGATCTTTCCTCATTCACTACACGACCCAAGCCTACTTCTCCTCCTATAATACGAGCTTCCTAGCGATTTGACCCAAGCTTTGACCTGCGATTTGACCTATTCTTTGATTGATTCGATCCATCACCTTTGGGAATTCGACCTTGTCTAAGCCTTCGCCATGCTTCCTTCTATGCTGCCAACTCCAAAGGCATGTCGCTTCTCTTCTAGGTTGCCTTCAATTGAAACCCTATTTCGCCCACTACCATAGATCGCCACCGGTTCATCCTTAGATCGCCGCCGACCTATCTTAGTTCGTTGATCCTAAAGCCCCGACCAAACTCGCGTTCGAATCGTTAATCCAAGGTGGGTTCGCTGATTATAATGTTTGTTTAATGATTTGGCGGCGAAGTCACATTCGTGATGTTCGTCGTAGAAAGTTCGAGTTGATTGTGATTTAATGGAGGAAGATAGTAAATCAAGTGTTGAGTTCTACACAAAATGACATTTCGGCCTTGCTATGGTGCTTGACATGTTTTGTTATCTTCATCCATTGAGCCAGAATTGACTTATGCCAAGTCCTATAGCTGATATCGCACGACACATTGTGAGTTGATCCAGTCCTTTCGGAGAATTCGAATTGATTTTGCTTTCTTTTACGCACATGGTGTACCTATACTGGAAGGGACTTTCCGCGTCGTTTTGGACAACAGGTCTGTTATCGATCGTTGATGGATAATGGGTAAGTGTAGGAGAAGTAACTTCAAAAGGAGAATGAAGCAAGAAGTCCTTTTACCTCTCGGCTGCGAACATACTATCTACACGGGGTGGAGCGTTTGTAGTATTCCGGACACCAAGCCCACCACCGATAGATAAAACATCACACTTGCCCTGGTACATACTTGAAGCTTGACACATCAGTGCGAGCAATTATTATTTTGAAATTCAAGTGTGGTATGCGGAGTTCTTATTTTAGGGTTGAATTACCCGACTGTTTCATATGGAAGCTCTATTATTTGGAATAAAGTACCCATCATCTCATTGCAAATTCGATGAAGGAAGTTATGCGCTTTCGAAGGCCGAGCCATCGTCCGTTACCTCTTCTCCTTCTGCTTCATAGGATAAGTATGGAAAACTAGTTCCGATTGGCTTGGTCATGGACCAGACTCCTAATTTCGGAGTCCTTCTAAATTCATCGGAGAGAGCATCTTCTGTAGTCTCAGCAAAAGTCTTGCATAACATTTGCCTACAACATGGCATCCCAGAGGAAGATGTGCGCCTCCTAGAGAAGGACGAGTTCGCTCATATGCTGCCTCCGGGATGTACCGCTTGTCATCGGTATATATGCTTAAATGGAGCCATTCCTTTTTTTAACAATTTCTTGAGAGAGACCCTCTCGAACTTAGGAATTAAACCATTTCAGATTCACCCCAACAGCTATGCCATTTTAACTCGTCTGCTCGTCCTTTTCATGCGAACATTCAATCGTGCTTTGACCTTTGACGAGTTGTGATACTTTCCTTGATTCACAAGAAGAGATGTGTGTCCTTCCTTGGTCATAATCAAGGCCCAGAGGAATTGCAAAATTTCATCGTGACTGCAGAGCAATTTGTCCCAATTCATGACCCAATACTTCTTTGTCAGATATCCTGAGTGGTTCAATCGTCTTTGGACAATGGGGAGTAAGTTTCCTTCTTTACTCATTGAGCTCCAACATATAACTGTGGAGTTTCTAACAAGTCAAACAATTCTTGAAATTATTCCAAGGCTGAATAGGGACTTGTCTCTTGATGGCTTCCCGAGCCCTGAAGGCTATCGATGGTGAGGAGAGATCTATGAGAGTCTGACCGATTGGCGAAAACTAGCATCGATACGAACTGTCGCATCTGAGGAGGTCTGCAGTTTTAGGCGAGATCCCATCCTATGATCCAGGGTACGCACGCGATCCACCTCCTCATCTTACGGTTTCAATGAGAGCGTTTTTCAAGAATAGGAAGGCTTATCCAGCGAGTCGTTTGAAGAGACTCATGAGGAAAAGGATGCTGCCACGACCGGAGTCAGTTGCCCAGTCAGAATGCCTCTGATTCTGGAAGAAGAGGAGTATATAATCAGAGAGAAGGCAAAGCCACGATGGACTTAGAAAAAGAGGAGGGGGAGATTGGGAGTAGTAGCGATGAGTCCACTTCTAGTGATGATTTTTATGTAGAATATGATGATGGAGATTCTGAATCTCGTGAGGAGACTCCGGGGATGAGTCTCATTATTCCGACCTCACCTCCTCCAGACACGAGTGGTAAATACGATGCCCAAAAATCGGGCGTTGTCGGGATTCTCCGAATAGAGATGCTAGCGTGGATTTTGGAAATTTGAGCAACGTTTACTTCGATTTCGACGCGCTCATGGGGGAAAATTTCAAAATTGAGGAGGTGCTTCCTCATCGGGTCATTTTGCACCCAAACTTAGTCCGATTCCTTCTGCGACGCCTGCCCGATCCAGTTTGTGACATCGTTTTGCACCCAAGCTTAGTCAATTCCTTTTACATCGTCATAGCTAACACTCACTTGTACACATACATTTCATGTTTATTTTTCGTTTCTAAAACCTATGATTTATTATTCGTGTTAGGTATGACAAGAGGATGCGGCCTTTATGATGATCTTGAAGAATTTACACACTCTCAATGCTGGTCGAAGCAATCTTTCAACCGTCACTAACCCTACGAGACAGAGGATGAGTACCGAAGAAGAAAAGATTTAGAAGCTGAATCTCGTCATCGAGACGAGAAAGAACGGAGCCAAATAAAAAAAGGTGGGTATGAAAAGAGGAAGACATTCGATGAGACAGAGGAGCTGTCGAAAAGGTCTAAAGTTTATCATGGTTCCCATTCTTCAGAATAGAAAGCTTTCACTCCGACATTCTCTTCAGCTGGTTAGGAAATCCCGGTTACTTCTGTCCCTATTCCGTCTTCAACTCAAATTCCATCATCTTTTGTTGCTCTTTCCCCCAATGCTTCAAGCCCCCACCGAAGATCCACCTATGTTCTTCCATCTGCTCCTCCTAGGCTTGAGGTGGTGCTCCGTCGGTGGTTCGTAAGGGGGTAAGTTTGATTGTGATCTCCGTCCGGTTCATAGAGATTCATGTGTGACACATCTTCAGGCCATTTAAAATGATTTGGAGCAGAAAGAAGGGTAAGAAAAATTATGCAAGCAACTGGCGAACACGAACCACAACAATTATCAAGAAACCCTCTCCTTTGAATCAGAGAAGGATGATTTCGAGAGAGCATTAGTGGAATGCGATGCTGGAAGAGAAAAAGGAAGCGGTGCTTCGAGAAAGCAAAACGAACGCCGGCTTGCTAGAGGAATCAAAAGAGGCTCATAAGAGAAAAGAGATCGTCTACAGGGACAAAATCAAGAAGGCTCATGCAGAAGCAGCCAAATTAAAAGAGGAGTCGACAACTTACAGCGCGGCGATGGAGGCCCAAAAGAAAACCATTTTCGATCATGATCTTATTATAGAGGGGCATAATAAGACCATCTCCGACAGGGCTAAGACAATCGCCAGGCTACAGGATAAAGTTGCCCAACTTAGCACCGATAAGTCTCGTATCGAAGTAAAAAAGGTCGTCGTTACGGCGGATTATCTGGTGCTTCAGAATGCTTTTGAAAGGAAGATGGAGAAGATGGATGAGACTATCTTGATCTTTTATTTCAACTCTTTGCTGCATTAGGTGTGTCTCAGCTACTTAGGCCTTAAATTCCCCTTCACTCTCGTTGTGGTTTGGGAGGAAAGGTTGATCTGCTTTTATGATAGCGGGAATGTTTATTCCGAGCGAGAGTTGGAGAACGCCTACCTCAACGAAGAATCACAGAAGGCATTACTGGAGGGTCGGGAGATTTTGTGGATTGAGAGGGGAAAGGAGACTGCCGATGCCACCACGACAGCAACTGCCGATGCCACCACGACAGCAACTGCCGAAGCACCTTCGGTGCCTTTTATTTTTGGTGTCGGCAAACGTTTGAGGCAGCACCACGATCCATCAGAAAGTCCTGGGCTGGCAGCTTTCCCATGGATTTTGAAGCCATCGAAGGGGGGTGAAGGAAGTGAATACGAAGTTGAAATTCTCGGTCTTTCCTCCAGTGTAGGTAATCTACTTGCCTCTCCCAAGTTTGAGAATTTTCATCTCATGCCGCAAGAGCAAGACAAATTTAACGCATTCATTTTTTATCTTATAGGTCTGTCTTTCTTACTTGTCGACCTGAGTGCTCTTCGATGCCTGGGTCTTTTGCTATCTCCACCACTTCTGTTCTCATTTTTGTACCTGCTTCGGTCACCGTGTCCGTGTCTGGCTCACAACTAAGGCCGAAGTCCAAGAAGATTGCCGCACTTCATAGCTTGGATGATCTTTTCGTATCTTCGAAAGATGGCATAACAACGGCTGAAGTTCGGGAATAGGAAGTTCAAACTAAGTATCCATGCAAGACTCAACAAGAACTGGTCGCTATCAAGAAAGAGAAATTTGAAGCGATCAAGGCCTCGAAGAGCTCTCGAAGGTCTCAAAAGCGTAAAACGAAAGGCGAGTCGTCGTGAAGTAGGAGGAAGGTGTCGGCACTGAGGAAATAGCTGACATTACTGGCAGCGATACCACTCTCGAGGCAAAGCAAATACTCTGAACACACGGCGGGAAAGGGAGTGAGGGAACGAGGCACTAAAGGATTTGGATAGTAGTTGTTCTTCTTTTGATTCGTTTTGAGTTGTTTTGTTCAAATTCACAGTTTGCACTTAGTGTTTTTTGTTATGGTGTCTGTATTTTTATTTTGTTGGCTGGCATTGTGTGGGTACGACCCCTATGTTTTGACCTTATATAAAGTTATAAGTAATACATTTTTGATATTTTGACTGTACGTTTACTTATCTATTCATATGTGTTCTGCGCAATTATGCTCGTTTTGTTTACATGTATTTGCTTATGTGTGTTCTGTTCACTTACGCTTACTTTATATACTTTCACTTCACTTTATCTAGTTCTGTGATCACTGCCAAAATTCTTTGTTTAGAGTAACAATTCTTTGTTTAGTTTAACAAAACTTGTGATATTATTATTTTTAAGTTTTTTATATTTAAGTACCGGTGTAAGCCCCTCAGATTCACAGGGCTGTTTATTTCAAACAATTGACAAATGACCGATAAATTATAGTTTAAATAGTTTGCATACTAAAACTTGAAATTTGACTAAGTTATAATTTGATTTTTCTTCTTTCATAAGTTTTGTAACTGTAGCATGCAGTCCATGCTTTTTGCGGTATTCTGGTAAATATGGAACATATGCATGATTGAAATGTGCACACTGTACAAATTAACTATAGGCAGTTACACATTACCAATGTTAAATGTTATATTTAGTCATTGAGTGTCAGCGGTTGAAGTTTCACGTTGGTTTGTTGCATTCCAGTTTTGTTTGAGTCGTGCCCATTGCTTCCAAAAATGGGAGTGGGTCGATTTTTGTTATTCCCATGGTAGATAAATTTCATGGTACTGCCGAGTCAATTTCGGTACTTAAAAGTGCACGTGATTTATAAGATGCGTAGTTTTTTGAAAGTATGAATGGTTTGTAGGATCGATATGGTCTATGGATCAGGATCGGTTTTGATACTTCTAAGTGTTGCCTATCTTCAAGCAATGCGAGGAGTGTATGTTTTAAAAGTTAGTGCACGTATTATAGGATGCACGACTTTTTGTACTCCTCGGTGTTGCCTATCTTAGGGCAACGTGAGGAGTGTAAGTTTTAAAAGTTAGTGAGCGGCTTGTAGGATGCGCGGCTTTTCGTACTCCTTGGTGTTGCCTATCTTGGGGAAACATGAGGAGTGTAAGTTTTAAAAGTTAGTGCGCGGCTTATAGGATGCGCGGCTATTGATATTCCTCGTTGTTGCCTATCTTCGGGCAATATGAGGAGTTTACGTGTGAGCCTTCCTGATGTTGCCGGGGCAACACTGGTTCTTAGAAAGCTGAAATCAGGTTCCGCTGATCCAACGGTTTAAGTCAACTTGCTTCCGTCGACCTGGCGGGTAGTTATTATGAACACAGTTTTGTTGGTTCAGAAAGCAAATCAATTTTATTAAGGAAATCGGGGTAGGTTTTTGCCTATTTACAATGCCTCCCAGAGGGAAGGCTTATTTGCTGAAAAATAGAGAGTGCATAAGGTAGTTTTTAGACGAAGTAACGGCGGAGCGATTCGCTATTCCATGCTTTGGGAATTTGGATTCCGTCGACGGTTTTTAGCTTCTATCCTATAGCTTTTGATTGATGATATATGGCCCTTCCCAATTCATTCCGAAGGCCCTCGGGATGGGGTAGACTTGCTTGAGTATGAGATCTCCCACTTCGTGAACTTTGGTGTTGAAGTATCGTGCGACCCTTGTTTGGTGGGCAGCGGTTCTCAACTCGGCTCCTTCCCTTCTTTCGTATTCGTATCTAGTTATTCAAGTAGAAGCTGCCTGTTTTTTTATTAAAATTTTGCTTTCACTGCGAGGGACTTCTAATTCAACACGAATCATTGCATCTGAGCCATATGCTAGAGCGAACGGAGTGTGGCCGGTTGCCGTTTTATGGGCAGTTCTGTAAGCCCATAGCGCGAGTAGAAGTCCGTTAACCTAGTTTCCTTTTGCTTTAGTTAGTCTCTTTTTCATAGTGGACTAGATGATCTTGTTTACTGCTTCTACCTACCTTTTTTTTTGCGGATGAGCTAATGTGGAAAAGCTCTTCTCAATTCCGAAGCGTTTGCAGAAGTCTTTAAACATGGTGCTTTCGAATTGAGTTCCATCGTCAGTGATGATTTTACGTGGCATACTAAACCTGCAAATAATGTTTTTAGTAACAAAATTAATGACTTTGTTTGTGGTTATGGCGGCCAATGGTTCCTCTTCGTCCCATTTCATTAAATAATCAATGGTAACTATAGCATATTTGGCCCATTCTTTTGCTATTGGCATGACGCCAATCAAGTCGATTCCCATATTGCAAATAGCCATGGGATGACCATCTACATTAGTTATATTGAAGGAGTTCTTTTAATTTTACTGAATCTTTGGCAACGATCACATCTTCTGGCATATTCTACAGCGTTGTAGTTAATTGTTGGCCAGAAGTATACGAACCGAAGGACTTTTTTGCAAGGATCTTCCCCCTAGTGTAGTCTCCGCATTTGCCTTCGTGCATTTCCTTTAGAATTCATCAGGCTTCATCATCGGACACAGATATAATAAGGGGGGTCGAGAATCCCCTTCGATAGAGTATTTCATCTTGTATCATGAATCATGGTGTCTTCCAGAGAAGCTTTTTCTATTGATTCCAGACAGTTGGAAGGGTCCCTACAAGTAAATAGTCCTTTATCGGCATCATCTACGTCTCTGGTTCAACGGTGATCTTGAGTATTCGGTCGACATCCATTTCGTCCATTCTTGGGGTGATTAGAGTTTCAACTAGGACTAGTCCTAATGATTGAGCTTCTCCGAAGCTTGCTTGTTTAGCCAAATAGTCCTCCTTGGTGTTTTGCACCAGTGGAATATGGGTTATGGTGTAATGTTCGATGCCACTTAGCAACTCTTGTACTTTAGATATATATGCACAATGTTCTCCCCTCGATCTTGGTATTCTCCTTTTACTTGGCAGACGACTAGTTGGAAGTCGTTGTGGATGTGAACAGATTTTATCTTAAGCTCTTTAACGACTTATAGTCGTGTTATCAATGCTTCGTATTTCGCTTCGTTATTTGTAGCATGGAATTTTAGGTGTAAACGTAGCAAATGGCTCATCCTTTAGGAATTTCAAGCACCATTCCTGCCATCGAATAGAGGTTGTTTGATACGCCATCAACAAAGAGTCTCCATTGCATTTCCACTTCCAGCGATGTTTCTTCCTCGTCATCCCGTATAGTAAATTCGACGATGAAATCTACTAGTGCTTTCCCATTGATGGTCTTCCTTGGATGGTATATGATATTGTATTGACTCGGTTCGATGTTCCGCTTGAGAAGTCGTCCGTAAGTTTCAGGTCGACACAACACTTGTTTCGGGGGCTGATTGGTCAATACTTTGATTGGATGTGCCTGAAAGTATGGTCGTAACCTCTTGGACGCTATCAAGAGGCAATACGCTAGCTTTTTTAGCTTTGGGTAATTTTTCTCGGCCCTGGTAAACCGCTTACTAATGTAATACACGGGTCTTTGGATTTTTGCTACTTCATGCACAAGGACGGCGCTCAATGCATCAGGCGAGATTGCTAAGAAAATGAATAAGTCTTCTCCATCCTCAGGTTTTGATAGGATTGGCGAAGCTTCCATGTGCCACAACAATTCTTCGAATGTTGTTCAACAAGCTGGACTACATTCGAAGTTTTTCTTTCCTTTCTTTAGTGCATCAAAGAATGGTATACACTTGTCGGTAGCTTTCGATATAAATCGACTTAGTGCTGCAACCTTTCCATTCAAGCTTTGCAGTTCCTTCTTATTCTTTAGAGCTTGGACTTCTCGTAGTGCTGTTATTTGTTATGGATTTGCTTTGATGCCTCTTGCATTTATTACGACCCTAAGAATTTCCTAGAGGCTATTCCAATATGACATTTGAGTATCATTCCATACTTTTGGAGTATTTCGAACATTTCA
Source organism: Allium cepa (assembly GCA_030765085.1). Lineage (NCBI taxonomy): Eukaryota > Viridiplantae > Streptophyta > Magnoliopsida > Asparagales > Amaryllidaceae > Allium > Allium cepa. Next base: position 816,244,387 of record CM060940.1, on the reverse strand, counting down.
GCGAGGTTTTCTAGATGATTGGTAGCTACTCGCGATTTGGCCAACATGTCATCCACGTAAACTTCTATATTATTCCTGATTTGGCATTTGAGCATGGTATTCACTAATCTTTGGTATATTGCCCCATCATTCTTTAAACTGAAGGGCATTACCCTATAGCAGCACAGTCCTAGATCGGTGATGAAGCTGGTGTTCTCTTGATCAAGCTCATGCATCAGGATCTGATTGTAGCTCGAGTCATCCATGAACGACAGCAATTCGTGTCCCACCATCCCATCCACAAACTAATCGATCTTGGGCAGGTGGAAGCTATCTTTTGGGCAAGCTTTGTTTAAGTCTGAATAATCAATTCAAGATTGCCATTTTCCATTGGACTTTTTGACTAAGATGGGTAAGATACCCATTCAGGGTAGGTTGCGTCGCGAATGAAACTTTGGGCATTAGTTTGTTCACCTCTTCTCTCAATGCCTTGGACCGTTCAGGCCCCAGGCTGCACCTCTTCTTCTTTACTGATGTGAATTTGGGGTCAATATTGAGCGCATGGCAAGAGATTTCTGGTGATACCCCACATATACCAAAGTGTGTCCAAGCGAACACATCCAAGTTAGTGCGAAGAAACTTAGTAAGTTCTAACCGCATCTTGTTTTCAAGGTGTGATCCAATATTTAAGGCCCTCATTGGGTCTTCCATGTCGACTGGGATAGACACCGTAAATTCTGCCAACGTTGCTCGATCGTACCCTAAACTCTTCTTTCTAGGGTCCAAAGCCTTGTCGAATCAGCTATGGTCCTCGAGCCAGGAGCGGCTCTATAGTTGTTATTCAGCGGGTTCACGAATGTGGATAGTTCTCCCCACATCCTTTCCCTTTTTCTTTCTTTTCGATTCATATAATTCTCAATGTAGCATTCCTTAGTGGCGCACTGATCTCCTTTCACCACTCCGATTCCATTTGCAGTAGGAAACTTCATGGTTAGGCACCTTTGGGCCAGAGCTATTCTGAAATCTTCTAGTGCGGGCCGTCCCAAGAAGGCAATATATGTGGACATTTCATCCACGATTCTAAAAGTCTAAATGAGGGTGGCTCTTCAACCACCCTCTCCAAGTTCCACTAGTAGGTTGATCGCCCCCACAAGTTGCTTGAGTTTTCCAGTGAGCCCTTGGATCTTTGTTTGGCATGCAGACACGCTTTTCATGCCGATCTTCATTTGATCAATAGTACATTTCAAAAGTACATAACGGAGTTTCCACTATCGACCAACACGCGTCGAACAAAAGTGGGACCGAATCCCACTGTTACCACCAATGGATCGAGAGTTGGAGCTTTGATCCCTTCGTTGTCTCGATTTTAGAACACTATATTGTCGCTTAAAACTTTCTACAGCTTGGCTGGAGTTTCATCTTCTATAGCGAGACATGATTCCTTTGGAGCATGCTTCAATAAACTTGCATTCCTCTCCATCTCTACCCAAATTCTTTACGTGGGGTGCGGTCCCCTGGATATTGTTCCAATAATAAGCCTTTGGTCAGTTCGTTTTGACCCTTCTTCACTAGTTCCAACCTGGTTCCTTCAATTTCTAGAAGCCTGAGGAGCCGCGAGTTGATCAGGATTTTGGGATTTTCTTATGTACCGCTGAAGCTTGTTTTCCCGAATCAACTCTTCGATGAGATTCTTTAGATGTCATCATTCGTTTGTATTGTGACCGTGTGTCTCGTGGAAGCCGCAGAACTAGCCTGAGCACTTTTGTTGCTCAGTTGCTTCCTTCGTAGGGGTTTTTTTTGTATTTCTCGGTCCCTTGTGTTGCTAGATAAATATTTTCCAGAGTATCGTTTAGAGGGGTGTAGCCTTCGAGTCTAAACCCTTTAAGCCTTTTATTGTTTCCATTACCATTTCTTTTATTGGAGTTTTGATTTTTCCTCTTTTGATTTCCATCTTTCCCTGTAATTCCTTCAGCAGTACCAAAAGCATGCGTGTTTCAATTCATTGCTACATCGATCTGTCAGATGTTCATAGGTTGCACACTAGCAGACTTCCTCTCTAAATCCTACGTTTCCTCGAACCTTTAGTATTGACTTACTTTATGATTGAAGTCTTTACTTATTGTTGGTTGCTCATCTTAATCCACTTTTCGAATTCAGTCTCCGGGTGAATGACATAGACTAACGCCATAAAAAACATGTCCTCATTAGGGTTGCTTACTTCCGTCACCACGGTAATGAACCAGTTCATGAAAGATTTTAGCTATTCGTTGCATCATTGGAACCATCTGGATAGGGACATGACATCTTCTGGTTGCGTGGTATGGAACCTGAATTGGTCGAGGAATCTTGTTTCTAATTGGTCAAAAGTAGAAATAGATCTCGACGGAAGCATAGTGAACCACATAGACGCAATTCCTTTTAGAAAGATGGGAAAAAACCTGCACCGAACAGCTTCAGAGGCACTAGCTCCATCCATGTACCAACTATACTTGTACAAGGATTTTGGGTCCTTTGTCCCGCCATAGGATGGAATAGTTGGCATTGTGAATTTTTCTAGACACTTCTAATTCAAGATTTCATCAGTAAAAGGAGTTTGACTTGGTGTAGATTCCCATTCATCATCTATTCTATTTTTATTTTCTTCCATTAATCGTTTGACCATGTCCGCTAGGTATGCCTTTGATGTTTGGTAATCCTAGGGGCGGAAGTCAGTCACTACACCAAGTGTTTGGCTCTGCAAATAGTCTTGGAGAGCAGGTTAAAGCCTAGGTTCTTCTATCTTTAGGAGAGCCACTACCATGGGATCCCGTTGGCTTGCGGTTGGTTTGGATGTTTCTAGCATCATCGAATGCGTTGACGTCTCTTCCAACTGGTTGTCTTGTTCTCCATCTTTTGAGTCGGAGAGTTCCATAGCTATATCTTCTTACGAGGTCTTTTTTCCTCGATTTCAACTTCAAAATTGGTTGCCTTGCGACGAGCAGGATACTCTTATTTCCTTCCATGTTGAGTCCCATGGTTCCTGTTGTCGTCCTTTTTTACGGTTGTTTTTCGTTTCTTCTGCTTAGACTAGAAACAGAAGAATTTTCTTGTTGTATAACAACCGCGGGTTCAGGCATAGTTCTTGGAGTAGGATTTGACTGTAAGGTTAAGAGAGCATTAAGTTTATCCATCGGAGCCTTTTGGCTACTTTCCATTTTTTGGTTGATCTCGTCAACCATCTTATTCAACTCATCCCTAGTTACGACTTCATGCTGACTGGAGGATGTTGGCTCCTGATTTCCTAATTTAGCACCATTTACTTCAGTTTGTTGAGGATTAACATCTTCTTTAGTTGCCACTACCCCTATGGAACTTCTACAGGCAGTTCTCCTTCTTCCAGGAGCCATTTTTCCAAGCGGTAGATTTTTCAAGCAAAGATTGATGATCTAACTTCTGGACCTATGTGATCCAAAGTAGATAGCTAGATCTGAACCCTGAGTTGGATTCTCAGTGAAAGCATAAAATGTTAACCCAAAAATTGGATCAACACCCTGGTTTGTGTGTGAAAGCTTTAGCCCTGTTCTCACAAGCAATAATATAGATAGTAGATATAGGGAAAAATCAGTAAGAGAAAGAAGACAAGAATATTTTTATAGTGGTTCGGATGTTAACATCGCCTACGTCTACTTCATAATTTTTATTATAGATTGATTGTTGTTAAAAGGAGTGTTTGATTACAAATCTCTTGATTATCCTTAGCTAGATTGAATCTCCAAAGTTAGAATCCACTGGAGAATCACATTGGACTCCTCTAAAAACTGTTGTGATGGAGGTGAAGAGTGAAGAACGCTTCCAGCATAGTTTCAGCAACTAGTCTTGAGGATACCGTTTATGTTGTGGATAGGATGGTTGTTTAAATGGCTAAATGGCTAAATGTCTATGAGCTAGAAAAGAGCCGAACGAATTTTATAATAAAAATAACTGCAAGTGCACGACGTACTATTGAAGTATATGGCGAGTACAGGTCGATTCGTAGAGAATTTTTAAGATTTTAAACTTGCTATTCAATCAAATTAGACCAAAATAAGAGAAAATTGTTTTCTACTATTTGTGAACAAAGAGAAGCTAAAACTAAAATAAAAATAAGATTAAAAACTATGAAGTTAGAGAACAAATTAAGGGCCAATCCACTCTCATATATTTGTAAATCAATCAAACAAATAATCTATGATCTCAAGTTTTGATGAACTTATTGTTGTATTTATCATAAGTATGGCTTATTTATGTTATTAATTAACATAAAGGAAACCATCAAACTATAATACAAAAAATAAGCCACTTGTTAATTCTCATGAAAATGAAGCAAAGCAAAAACTATTTTTAAGTATAATCTATTTACTATTGTGATTAGTAATATAGATCATCAAATTTTGTTTTCACATTTATTTCAAAATCATAAATCATGTTTATATTGAATAAGAATAGCTCATTTTCAAATGCAACATAAGCTATCAAACCCACTGGTATAAACTTACATCAATATCTACTTTCATGAAGCACAAATACAAGAGATCATAAATGTGACAACCCAGGATTTTTAGATATTTGAAATTAGGATATTTAATTGATTTTAAATATTTGAATGTGAGTTTAACGTGAATTTTAAATATCACTATTTACGGGGATAATTACATTATTGGATTTAATAATTGGAAGTTGGATAAAATATTAAATCTGGAGTTTTAAGCTTGTTAAAAAATAGTTAAAGGCTTATAAAATTTGTATTAATAATATTGAAGATAATAGAACTTTTAAAATCGAATTTAAAAACAATTTGTTCAGTTTTTAAAATATATCGATTTGATTGATATTTAAAAATAGCCTTCCGGGCCACAGTCTTGGATTTCGACGAAACCAATTCCATTGGATCCATAATATTGTATTATAATCGAATTTCAATTTTCGTTGTGTTTGTAATTGTCATCTGATCATACGGTATATAAACGCGCTGAAATCTGTATCGAAATCTAATATAATAATTGGATTCAAAAAGCTATCTTCTCCATAATATCGAATTAGGACTCGAAACCTTCTTCAGTGCATTCGAAATAGGGGTATAACATTATAAACGCCTAGCGGCTTGCCTTGATAAGAACTCAAGGTTTTGAGCCATGGAATCGAGACGATTTAAATTTGAATTTAAATTTAAATATAATATATATTTTCCCTTCAATTTACTGTTGACCTCATCCAACACTTATCCAAACCCTGAGAGCTTGTGTTTCTTTTTTCCTGTTTAATTTCACTTCCGTCTCCTCCTTGATACCACGCGTTTCCTTCTTTCCCTCAGTAAAAATGAAACCCCGGCTCCAAAAAAAATTTGTTCACTTTTCAGTCAAAACTCGAAAGAAATATGGCTCTCTTATCTTCTTTAAAATCAAACCCACTGCTAATAAGAAAAATTTAAAATTCGAGATTTCCTTTTCTTAACCTCCAGAGCTCGAGACCCGAAATAGAATAAGTGCCGCAACTTTCATCTCCCTTCTATTCAGAATTGAAAATGAGTTCGACGAACTCGTCGAGACAGGGTCGCGATGGCTACTCTCCTTTTCGTTTTCGAATCGAGCACTACGACGCCGGCACCTCGTTGACGGAGCTCGCGCACTCAGGGAAGCGGCAATGGAGGGATCTGGAGGGATTCGAACTCGAGCAAATTAATAGTGGCATGAGCGCCAGACAACTTCAAGCATCGAAATCGCGATTTGTGGAGGGCCGAGGGTTGAAGCTGCAGAACGCATCTGGTTTTTGGTAAGCGACGTCGACAAGGTAGTGGTGAAGTTTGTAGACCGTCACATTTGGTTGAAGATTCATGCGGTCGATGCCGAAGTGGATGTGTCAGTGAGGTAGCTGTTTATTTTATTTGTTTTGTTTTCAATTTAATTTAAAATTATATATATATGGATTAGAAAGCATATATATATATATATATATATATATATATATATATATATATATATATATATATATATATATGCATGATCCTGTTATAGAGTTGAATAGGATTATCCAGATTGGTGGATATAATAACAATAAACAAAAATAATTTTACAACGGCAAGGTATGCATGTATACAATTTATTTATTTTAATCCGATAATATATATATGTATGTATGTATGTATATATAAGTATATACAGTAAAAATAATATATAAAGGTAAACATATCAATATAAAAATATACATACATATTTCCATTTGATAATTATTTTAAAATATGGGATTAAGGTATATTAAATAATTTATTTTATTCTTCTAAAAGTATATATATATATATGTGTGTGTTAGATAAGATTTTTGAAAATGGAAAATTTTAAAATGTTTGAGTATATAAAATTGATTTTTAAATCTGTATGGATTATTTTATAAGTACACACACATATATATATATATATATATATATATATATAGTTTAAAAGAGTAATAAATATACATATATACATTTTAAGTTTACCTGGTTATTTTAAATAGTGTATTAGGGAGATCAACTTAATTAATTATTATATAACTTAAAATTTATTATTTATAGGAAAGATTAGTTTAAACAAAATTATTGGTTGATTAAATTTATTAAATGATAAATGATCATTTGATTAGTTCAAATATTAATAAATCGTAAAATGTTTATACAAGGTCAAAATCTAAAAGGAAGCAAGCCGGATCGAAAATGGGTTGCATGCATAGTCAAAGGTGAGTTAATCTCACTCTTTTGGAATACCATTAAATTTAATAGTTAAATTTAAATTATTGGTTGATTGTTTGAATGGTCTGGATGTGATATTATATATATATATATATATATATATTGGAGTGATTGATTTCACGCATTACATATCAGATGAGACCCTATGCACCCTCGCATAATAGTGGATGACCCCATATACGACGATATTCCACCTCGAAGTGGGATTGGTATTTTATATTGTGCTAACATCTGTGGATGCAAGGAAACAGGTTGGAGGGATCCAACTGGATTCCTCAAATGTTTGAATTTATTTCATATTCTGTGATATGATTTATTGATAATCTGTGATTGATTATATTGGTAATTGAAATTGTTGAATGTTATGGTTTGCTGTTGAATATATTTTGGTATTTTAAGATATCAGAGGTATAAAAATTGAATTTTTGGAAGGAAATTAAAGTAGGGAATTTTAAATTTTGTTTTTTTAGAGAATTGGATAAATTTAAAGAAGGAATCAGGAAAAGGATAAAAGTTGATTTTTGAAATTCTATCAAATAAATTCCAAGTATGGAGAAAGAGATTTTTAAATAAATGGAAATAAATGAATTTTGAGAACATAAGTAGTATTGTTTAAATATTGAAGAATTTATTTTAAGTTCAGGATTTAAAATGGTTTGTGAGAAATAAAGGGAGAATTTTAAATTTTAATATGAAATTAATATTTCAGATTTTAAATAAGACTTTAAATCTAAATAAAGGAGTGAATATGGAATTAACGGGTTTTGAAATAAATTTTGATAAGTAAAGGAATTTATTTTAAAATGGAGTTGGTTTTGGAAATCGATTTGAAAACTGACTAAATGTTGAAACTGTGAATAAAGGAGAATGAGATGGTGATATTTATAAACTGGGTTTACAAAGTGAAATAAAATATCAGAGGTAATTTGGAAGTATAAATTCAGGATGGGAATTTATAAGGGAAGTTTGATTTGTTTAAAAATAAATAGTGGTTTATTTTTTATAGGGTATGGAAAGGAAAGTGTATTACCCTAAAAGCCAAGTATATTTTCAAAGTAAGATTTTCAAGTATAAGTTAAAGGTTTAAGGTTGTTTTTAAAAGAATGTTTTTAAAGAAATTATTATCTAGTTGTTTTAAACTTTTTTTAAAAAGTAAATATTTATTAAATTAATTACATAAGTAAATTATTAGAAAGGTTTGACTGGTATTATAATTTTAAAGATAATTATTTAATATATATACGCTATAGAATAACTTTCATTTTAAAATTAGTTTTGGCTTAAGTTTTACATGAGGAATTATTTTAAAATTTTATAACTGGTATTTTTAAAAATAAAACGTTTTAAGTAGTTTTTTATTAAATGTTTTAAAATATATATTTTTGATAAAGTGATTTATATTATTTTAAAATCTAAAGTATTTAGACATGGTGATTTTCAGTGGAAACAAACAATACTCGAAAATCCATTCCGCAAGAGAAAAGTGATTTTAAACTATTTTCAAAGAGTTAAAGTGTAGAAAAATAGTTTGCGAAGATATTTTGAAACAATAATTGGGAAATTATCTGATAATTGTTTGTGGATGTTAACTGATAGTTAAATAACCAACTATCAATATTTGCCAATGAGCTGATCGTTTCAAAGAGACCGGAATCGGGATTAATTTTCTAAAAACCACTTGGATCCAGTTTGAATGTTTTCGTGAGAAAGATAAGAGATTGAAGTCAAAGATGGAGCAATGAAGTGCAAGGGCTAATCGCTACTAATCCCGAAGGTGATTCCAAAATGGATGTAGTAGGAGTAGTGCCTTCGGTTCCGTTCGGATCCGGAACAGACTTGTATGGATGAATGCAAACAGAATATCGTCAGGAGGATGATGAGCATTCTAAGTGAATGTGCGCTAAAAAGGTTATGCATAGCCTCGAGCCTCATCAATCGGGAATGGCTAAAACAGAGGAGGTGCACATAAGGCTAAGTGGTAGTAACCAATTAGGCTAAGGTCATCCCTGTCTAGATATCCCTTTTTTTCGACTGTGTAGGCTGTTACTAATCCCAACCGTGGGGTGGTCTTATTCGGACTATCCAGTAAGGGGTAGCTCCGGTCTTGTGCTGTAGGGGATCAAGGTGGATCCTCGGTATAATGATCTAGACCATGTACTATGACGGGCAGTACCCCAGCAGCTTGCCATTGTATGGAATACAATCTATAATAAGCGCCTGTACGGTTTTGATTGTGCCCAACTATGTTGAAACGTGAGATGCAAGCATTTAAGCTAGATTCTATTTTACTTTCTATAGACACTATTATAATATCAGGCGGATTTGATAAAAATGTTTTGGTTTTCGTAAGGTGAAAACTCAGCATGTTTATTTGTGGCATGGTCTTACGAGATACCTTTGATTTCAAAGGATTTTGTAAACTTTAATAATCCAATGGGTGTGTTTTCTCACTCTGGTTTTCCAAACTGACTCGGATGTTATTTCGCTATAATGCTTGGGTCAGACCAAGTATTATAGATGCAGGAAAGGATGTTGTGGATCTCAGGAGACGTGCTGGAGGGCGAGACATATCACACGTATTTGATGAATATTATGCTGTGTATGATTAACTGCATAGTCAGTTTTATGAGGAGAGGTTATGAAAACTATCCAGTTGTGTGCTATGAATTTTGTTAAACTCTGATGATGTAATGTATAAGCCAATACAGATCTCTTTGTACTTTAAAGCCGTTGTTATATATTATGTTTATTCTGCTGTGATTGTGAGATTCTGATATTGTTTCTATTTGTTCTTGTGACGCCCCACCTCTATGCTCGCAATAACAAAGAGTATTAAAAGAAATACTGTCTGTTATCACGAAGAATAAGGCTGGATAGGAGCGGCCATCCGTAATTAGGCCTTACACTAGTATTGGTTACCTCGATAGGAGTGATATATCTTTTAAATTTTTCATCTCTTATTTATTTACTCCCATCGACCTACCCAATTCCAGTATAAAACGAACTATGATGGTTCATAATAGTTTAGGACAATATATATAATAATAACACAGATAATGTAAATACGGAACACAGATATAACAGAAAGTCTCGTATATATAACTGATGTCAGTTACAATACATGTGATACAATACATATGATACAACTACAACTGTCGACTCTGGAAGTTACATATACAAGTACATTATCGTGAATAATATACATGAACATACAACATCCTATACAAAGACACTGACTACTTTAAATAACAACGAAAACTCCAAAAGATATGAAGAGACTTCATAGCTCTAGCAGCAACCCAAGGTAAAATATCTACAACCTATAAATACTCGGTCTGACACGAATATTAAATTCAAAAGAAAATAATACACGGGTCAGTCTAATTCAAACTCAGTTATTAGTACGCAGAAGTAATAATAATTAATTAACAATTAGACGACAGTCAATATAAATTCACCTATCCGATCCTTTAACAAGAAAATCGGATAACGGTGAATATAACACATATAGTGTTAAAAAATAAATCAGCAGATTCAAAATATCAACAAAGATAAGTGAAAAGACTATCAATGAAGATAATTCAGAAAACATCAGAATTGCCAAATTGGCAATTAACAACAAAATCCAATTATGGAATAAATAATCAGAAACTTAGAATCTAATTATCGAATAGGTAATTAGACACAACAAAATAATCAAATCAAATCAAATCAATTTAACCAATTGAAAAGTTACTTAAAAACATCAAAACCGATTGGCTGCAGTATACGCATGCGTACACTGCCTCGCCAATACTGTCTATGAAATACGCAGAAGATCGATGAATCAAAAGTAATTAGAATATCAATAAAAGCAATACCGTGTGGCTGCAGTTCACGCTTGCGTGCACTGCCTTGCCACTACAGTGATAATGTACCCAATGAATACCGTGTGGCTGCAGTTCACGCTTGCGTGCACTGCCTTGCCACTACAGTGATAATGTACCCAATGAATACCAACAACAATCAAAACTGCAGAGGTCAAGTCTGGACGACATAAATACGAACCCAAATGTACACAATGGACGTACAGTACTGGTGGCACATGGATAAAATGAAACAGAGATGCAACTTGGAGCTGCAGACATATAAACCAACCAAGGTGACATCATACACAAGGTTATAAATGTACGTATGCACAGCATAGCACACATGCATGAGAACAGGAAGTGGTACCACTGCACACGAACGTGAAGGCAGTAGATACATGGCACCAATATCAACTACACATACTGCACTAGTGAACAACTAAATGAAACAGTGCAATTATGAAGTGCAACAGACTCAATGCTACAAGTCATGAAATATAACAGCTACAGAGAATATGCAACATGAACGACATGAAGACAGTAAAGTGCGGACTGGAAACAAACTATGAAGACATCAACGAGTATGACATAAGGCAGTGCAATAAAGACCACCAATGTTCAATGTAAATGCAAGCTGGTACCGACAATGTCGCAATATGAAACAGAGATGACAACATAGACTGCAGACTAACAAATGCAAATTTAAAAAGGTACCAGACTCGGGTATATCCAACTAGGTACAACAATGCAGACCACCCTGAATACAAACAATGCAAATTAATATGTACTCCGGAATGCATCAGTGACAAAAAGGAAAGCATGTCACTGTTATAACAATATGAGGCAGCAAACCACATGTGGAACAATATGCAACCGTGACCAAAGTCAAAGCAAAATCAGGTCGAACAGAGACAACGAGCGGTGAACATTTGTAGACTTATGCAAGCAATTCAATGGAGTGATGCAAGTGACTCAGGGAAATGCAAACAAATGTACACCATAATGAACAAATAGCACTTCAGACTACATAATAATACCAGTAGTTAGACTATACAACCCATAATCATAAGCATGTATATACCTAGTTTCAGTGCATATACAAGTGCACATAAACTGTTCAAACAATAATGAAGTTAACTACGAACAAGTGAAAATTATCTCCTAATCAAAGGCAGTAAAACAGATATGCATAGAGAGGGTTCAAGTGCCCAAAAGCATTTAGCAACAGTTTCGAAATAAACAAGACAACAGTAGTTTCAAAGAATCTGCTAAACAAGTTCAAGGCCGAAGATTAAGAAATGTCACAGGAAACTCCAAAAATCAAAGTCAGCCCGAAGTCAACAAAGAAAATCGAATTCGTGATAGTCACGATATTAAACAGCCCAAAAATCAAAACCAAGTTATACTAAGATATACGAATTTGATAAAATCAGAGAAATCATGAACAACGACATCAGAGAAATTATCAAAAACGAAACCAAGTCAGAATCATCCCAAGTATTAAAACAATTTCGAATGGCTACGATAAATCGAGTGATCAAAACCGCATGAATTAAAAACATCAGAGAAAACTTCACATTCAAACGAAATCAACCAGTCGAAACACAGTAATGGATTAGATGTGAGTAATTAGAAATTACTCACCTTCGCCGAAGACCTAGACTCAACTTGCAATCTAATTCGTTCGAATAGACGAAGCCGACAACATCGTGAAGTTGATCGAAGAAAACGAGCGAAGTTCGACCCATTGCAGCCTCTTCTTCGATTCATATGCCCTAATTTCGAACGATGAAAAAGGGACGAGCCGCCACCATTTTCGTGATTTTGTTTAGGGTTGCAAAAGAAAAATGAAAAAGGGAAAAGAACGGGCTGAAGTAAAATATGAAGGGAACGACATCGAACTGAAGCATGAACGGAATGGCATTGAGAAATTGTGGGCTGAGGTAAATTTTTAAAGCCCTTAACATGTTGCAACAAATTTCTAAAAGAATTTTAACCTAATAGAATTCCAATAGAAATTAGCGAACGACTTAATCACCTAGTGATGATAATTAATTGCTACTAATTCCCGGGTTGTTACAGTTCTTTTACCTCCTTCTTCTTTAACCCTAATGGTCAGTTTTCCGGCATTTGATTGTTTAGCATTTGATACAGTGGACGTATTGATGTCGATTTTCGGGCTTCGAAAAAAATCGGGTCGTTACCGTTGGTATCAGAGCCAGGTTAAGCGAGAACCTTGGCTCTAGTGGGGATTACTCATTGGAAATAGAGTCCGTAAGTACTCTTGAATGAGTTTGAGTGTATTAATAGATATGAGCGCGTATTTATTAGTGAATATAAAATTGTTTTATATTGTGTTGATTGGTTTGTTGGGTAGTTTATGGATTCTGGTCAATACGAGTAATTAACGTTATTGATAGGGATCTCTAAACACTTGTACAGAACAATTTGACACAATTTTTAAAAAAAAGGGTAAATGAAATATTTTACCTAATTTATTTTTGTATATAAAATAATTTCCGTAAATTATTATAGTTGTATATGGTTGCTTGGTTGTTAGGAAATGATAATATTTACTTATTATCATTATTGTTGTAAGAATTAAATAAGAAATTGAAATCATAATTAAAAGCTAAGAATTAATTCATATAACAGAATGGAATTCATAAATGTGATTTATAATTAAAATGAAATAAAATTCCAGAGTGATATTTGAATATGAATTTAAAGGATTTGGAATTCAAAATTTTGAAAATTAAATTCCTTTGAGTTTGAAAATGATTTTTAAAGGTTTTGGAGAAATAATAATGATATTATTTCAGAAATATTTTTGAATTGGATTAGAAATCTGGTGAGATTTGGAATTTAAAAATATTTGAAGGGGTTTTAAGGAGATAAAAGCATTGAACTCTTTTCGGTCACTGGGAAATAATTTCGATGATGATCGCGACATCATCAGTGTTCATTTTCGAGTTTCCAAGAGAGGAATTTCTACTAAATTGCTTTAAATTGGGAGTGTTTGCAAAACCAAATTTGGTCTTAAAATTCAAAAGCTAATTTGATACCAAAGGATTTTGGATATAATTGATTACAAAATAATTTTGAAATACTTAGGTGATTGTTGAAGACTCTGGAATTGGTTTAAAATGTTTTTGAGTGTCTAAGAAATGGTTTAAACTCTTGAAGTTTAACTAAAAATGTTAATGGATTATAAACAGGTTTGGAAATTCATAAAAGTTTGGAAATTGCCTGAAATGAAGTTAACTTGTAAAAAGTTAGTGAGTGTGACTGGAGAATAAAGTTAGAAAGATAAGCCAATTAAATAAAGTAAATTAAAGAAGGTTAGTACATGGAATGTAAATAAGTTGGAAGCTTATAAAAATTTAAAATTTGAATGGAAATAGAAGGTTATTGAATCTAGTTAAATAAAAAGTGAATTTGAGAAAAGAGTCTAAATAAACTTAATGGAATGGTTATTAAAAATTGAGTATTGGAGTCAATTTGAATTATTTTAAGTAAAATGGAATTGAAAAATATAGTTTGAGTGGATTAAAAGAACAAAGTTCAAAGAATTAAAAATTTATTGAAAATTGAAATAAATTAGTAAATGGAACTAATTTAAAATATGATATAAATCAGTTTTGAATGGAAGATAGTTGATAAAATTTAATATTTAGAATTTGAAGATAAATTGAACTTAATAGAATTGAAACTAAAGTATTGGAATTCATCTTGAATTGGGTCAAGTAAAGTTGAAAAATTAATTCAAAATGGACTAAAATAATAAAAGTTCGGAAATGAAAATGGTTTGGGCCAAGATGAATAGAATTCAATATCTAAAATTGAAAGGTAAATTGAATTCAGAATGGAATTGGAAATTTAAGTTAAATAAAATAGATATGAAATCTTAAGTGGTGAAATAAAAATAAATATTAAAATGTATAGAATATTTAAAAGTTGGTATGTGGGAAAATATATTTAGTAAATATGTGAATGAAGATCTAAATAAAAGCGGGTGAAAATGATAAGTGTGGATAAGTGAATAAAAATCAAAATAAATGAGAGTAAAAAGTATAGTCAATAAATCAATTGAGATAAATACGTAGGATGTACGTATATTATTCATTTGTACAACGATTTGATCCAGATTCGAGCATAGAATTTTGAGATAGTTATATCGATCCAAGTTGGGATTTTTCACTCGATTTTCGTCGGCGAACCCTGGATATGGATTTTTGACTGGTTTTGAAATTATCTATTATAAATTAGAACAACGCAATGAGAATGACAGTTTCCGACCAAGAAACCAGATCTGAGTCCGCACTAGAAAGTCGGGTGGACGATAGTAGTTCGAAAGTGAAATTGTGTGATCGAGTGAGCGCTGGATTGGATATTGCGTACGAACAATGTGTGTATATCATATGAACTTGAATGAAATAGATATTGAAAATTTTGTTAAAGAAATGAATAAAATGATTTCGAATTCTGTGATTGGATATTGTTACTGAATAGGATGCAGGTAATTAATTGCAATGGATAAATTGATGATGTTTTCAAATTCAGAAGATAAATTGAATTACTCGACAAAAGGTGTGTATTTAAATTTCTGTATGAAATTTGATGATTTTCTGGTCTAGCCACTTGTCTTTTTGTTTCTTTTGAAATCTGGGGGCCAATAGAGGCATTTTGTAGTTGTACCGATCTAGCCGCGCAAAGGAGACGCTGACGAAATTTTGAGAAAATTTAGGAAGTTAGAAAATTTAAGAAAATTTTGATAATTTAAAATTTGAACTTGAATTATAATTTGAATGGGTAAGTAAGTAATGTTGTTTGGAAACTATGGAAGAGAGTTTGGGAAGTTAGTAAGATTGATAATGGGTTTTTTACAGAAAGATAGTTGGTAAGTTGTTAAAACTATTTGGACTGGAAAAATAGTTAACGGGCATTGGACCATTCCTCTTAACTAGTAATTTCAGGGATGAAATTCTTTTAAGGAGGGAGGAATGTGACGCCCCATGATTTTTAGATATTTGAAATTAGGATATTTAATTGATTTTAAATATTTGAACGTTAAGGAGAATATATGGGTGAAATGGTCGCACAGGTACATGATTGGAAATAAGAATTTTTGGACCATGCCTGTTCCTCAATCTTGTAGCTGGACATGGAGGTGTATTCTGAAACTTAGATCTGATATACTTCCATATGCTAGAAGTAGAATTAGTTTTAATAGTCGTGTGTCCTTCTGGAATGACCCATGGGTGAAGTATGGTGCTATACTGAGTCAACTTCTCACTTACAATCAGCAGGTTCAAACTGGAATTAGAAATATTGCTCTGGCTATTGAGTATATTTCTAATGAAAGTGTGGTCTTTCCATATTCTAGTAATCAGAGTGTTCGACAGCTATGGAATCTCCCCCTTGGCTGTCATGTCCCCTTATCTCCTTATGATGGCATCACATGGACCTTCTGTCGAGGCAGGTATAATATTGGTGGCTTGTACAAGCTGTTGGTGAATCAAAATAATTGTGTGACTCTCAGCTGGTACAAATGTATATGGCTTAATCATAGCAGTGAGAGGCATAACCTCTTTCTACAGAAGATCTTCAGTGATAGCTTGAAAACCAAGTTTAAGTTAAGTCAGAAAGGAATCAATATTGATATTGTGTGCAGTTTTTGTTTTGCTGCTGCTGAAGATACACTGCACTTGTACTTCAACTGCCTATACGTTAATAAGTTACGGTCTGCTATTGATACTGTCACCATTGGTAGGTCGGTTGCCATGACCAATGAAATTGAATGGGATCTCATCTATAAAGCAACGCGATGGAAAAATGAATCTTCCTATTTTCTTCTCTTTACCCTTAAAATTTTCATCGCTATGATCTGGGATGAGAGGAATACGATTATTTTTACGGGGAAAAGGAAAACGTTCGTTCAAATGGAAGGGAGTGTTTTGGAGGGAATAAGGTTTGGTATATCTGCTTCTGGACATGCTTTTGATAATGCATTTTTTAATTCTCTTCGCTGATCTCACTTGGTTGGTTTTGGTGTCTTTTGTCTTTTTTCTTCTTTTGTTTCTGTTTTTGATATGCCTGTCTTCTATGTTTCTTGTTCCTATGTGTCCTGCTAGCCTATTTGTTTTAGGCTGCTTTGTTCCCCTGTCTTTGTAATTCTTTCTTAGTATATCAATAAAATGGTAGGGGTCCATTTTTAACCCCGCTGGCTTTGCCAAAAAAAATATTTGAACGTTAACGTGAGTTTCAAGTATCACTATTTACTAGGATAATTAAATCATTGGATTTAATAATTGGAAGTTGGATAAAATATTAAATCTGGAGTTTTAAGCTTGTTAAAAATAGTTTAAAGGCTTATAAAATTCGTATTAACAATACTGAAGGTAATAGAACTTTTAAAATCGAATTTAAAATAGTTTGTTCAGTTTTTAAAATATATCAGTTTAATTGATATTTAAAAATAGCCTTCCGAGGCACGGTCTAGGATTTCGACGAAACCAGTTCCATTGGATTCGTAATATTGTATTATTATCGGATTTCAATTTTCATAGTGTTTGGAGTTGTCATGTGATCGTACGATATATAAACGTGCTGAAATCTATATCGAAATTTAGTATAATAACTAGATTCAAAAAGCTAACTTCTCCATACGATCGAATTAGGACTCGAAACCTTTTCCAGTGCGTTCGAAATAGGGGTATAATATTATAAACGCCTAGTGGCATGCCTTGATAACAAATATGTCTATCTTATCTTCTTCAAAATCAAACCCACTACTAATAAGAAAAATTTAAAATCCGAGATTTCCATTTCTTAACCTCCAGAGCTCGAAACCTGAAATCGAATAAGTGTCGTAACTCTCATATCTCTTCTGTTTAGAATTGAAAATGAGTTCGACAAATTCATCGAGACAGGCTCGCGATGGCTGCTCTCCTTTTCATTTTCGAATCGAGCATGACGACGCCGACATCTCGTTGACGGAGCTTGCGCACTCAGGGAGCGGCGATGGAGGGATCTGGTGGGATTCAAACTCGAGCAAATTAATAATGGCGCAAGCGCTAGGCATCTTCAAGCATCGGAATCGCGATTTGTGGAGGGCCGAGGGTTGAAGCCGCAGAATGCATCTGGTTTTATGCAAGCGACGTCAACAAGGTGGTGGTGGAGTTTGTGGACTGTCGCGTTTGGTTGAAGATTGCTAATTATTTCCATACAATATACATACATATTTCCATTTACATATCAATATAAAAATATACATACATATTTCCATTTGCTAATTATTTTGAAATATAGGATTAAGGTGTATTAAACAATTTATTTTATTCTTCTAAAAGTTTATATATATATATATATATATATATATATTAGATAAGATTTTTGAAAATGGAAAATTTTACAATGTTGGAGTGTATAAAATTGATTTTTAAATCTATATGGATTATTTTATAAGTACATGTATAAATGTATAGTTCAAAAGAGTAATAAATATACATATATACATTCTAACTTTACTTAGTTATTTTAAATATATTAGGGAGATCAACTTAATTAATTATTATATAACTTAAAATTTATTATTTATAGGAAAGATTAGTTTAAACAAAATTATTGGTTGATTAAATTTACTAAATGATAAATGATCATTCGATTAGTTCAAATATTAATAAACCGTAAAATGTTTATACAAGGTCAAAATCTAAAAGGAAGCAAGCCGGATCGGAAATGGGTTGCATGCATAGTCAATGGTGAGTTAATCTCACACTTTTGGAATACCATTAAATTTAATAGTGAAATTTAAATTTATTGGTTGATTGTTTGAATTGTCTGGATGTGATATTATATATAATAGTATATAAATATATATATTTGAGTGATTGATTTCCCGCATTATATATCGGATGAGACCCTATGCGCCCCGCATAATAGCGGATGACCCCATATACCACGATATTCCACCTCAAAGTGGGATTAGTATTTTATATTATGCTAACATCTATGGATGCATAGAAACACGTTGGAGGGATCCAACTGGATTCCTCAAATGTTTGAATTTATTTCATATTCTGTGATATGATTTATTGATAATATGTGATTGATTATATTGGTAATTGAAATTATTGAATGCTATGGTTTGGCCGAACATATTTTGGTGTTTTAAGATATCAGAGGTATAAAAATTGGACTTTTGGATGGAAATTAAAGTGGGAAATTTTAAATGAAATAATTTTAGGGAATTGGATAAATTTAAAGAAGGAATTTGGAAAAGGATAAAGTTGATATTTGAAATTCTATCGAATAAATTCCTAGTATGGAGAAATAGATTTTTAAATAAATGGAAATAAATGAATTGTGAGAACTTAAGTAGTATTGTTTAAATATTGAAGAATTTATTTTAAATTCAGGATTTAAAATGGTTTGGGAGAAATAAAGGGATAATTTTAAAATTTAGTATGAAATTAATATTTCAGATTCTAGATAAGATTTTAAATCTAAATAAAGGAGTAAATATGGAATTAACGGGTTTTGAAATAAATTTGGATAAGTAAAGAAATTTGTTTTGAAATGGAGTTGGTTTTGGAAATCGATTTGAAAACGGACTAAATGTTGAAACTGTGAGTAAAGGAGAATGAAATGGTAAATTTATAAACTGGGTTTATAAAGTGAAATAAAATATCAGAGATAATTTGGAAGTATAAATTCAGGATGGGAATTTATAAGGGAAGGGTGATTTGTTTAAAAATAAATAGTGGCTTATTTTTTTTAGGGTGTGGAAAGGAAAGTGTATTTCCCTGAAAGCCAAGTATATTTTCAAAGCAAGATTTTCAAGTATAAGTTAAAGGTTTAAGGTTGTTTTTAAAAGAATGTTTTTAAGAAATTATTATCTTGTTGTTTTTAAAAAATTAAAAAAATTAAATATTTATTAAGTTAATTATATAAGTAAATTATTTGAAAGGTTTGACTAGTATTATGATTTTAAAGATAATTATTTAACATTTATACCTTATAGAATAACTTTCATTTTAAAATTAGTTTTGGCTTAAGTCTTACATGAGGAATTATTTAAAATTTTAAAACTAGTATTTTTAAAATAAAATGTTTTAAGTAGTTTTTTATTAAATGTTGTAAAGTATATATTTTGGATAAAGTGATTTATATTATTTTAAAATCTGATGTATTTAGACTTGGTGATTTTCAGTGGAAACAAACAATATTCGAAAATCCATTTCGCGAGAGAAAAGTGATTTGAAAATTATTTTCAAAGAGTTGAAGTGTAGAAAAATAGTTTGCGAAAACATTTTGAAATAAATAATTTGGAAAGTTATCTGATGATTGTTTATGGATGTTAATTGATAATTAAATAACCAACTACCAATATTGGCCAATGCACAGATCGTTTCGAAGAGACCGGGATAGGGATTAATTTCTCGAAAACTACTTCGATCCGGTTTGAATGTGTTTGTGAGGAAGACAAGAGCTTGGTGTCGAAGATGGGGCAGTGAAGTGCAAGGGCTAATCGTTACTAATCCTAAGGGTGATTTCAAAATGGATGTAGTAGGAGTAGTGCCTTCGGTTCCGTTCGGACCCGGAACGGACTTGTATGGTTGAATGCAAACAGAACATCATCAGGAGGACGATGAGCATTCTAAGTGAATGTGTGCTAAAAAGGTAACGCATAGCCTCGAGCCTTATCAACCGGGAATGGTTAAAACATTAGAGGTTCACACAAGGCTAAGTGGCTAGCAACCAATTAGGGTAAGGTCATCCCTGTCTAGATGTACTTTTTTCGGCTATGTGGGCAGTTGCTGATCCCAACCATGGGGTGATCTTATTCGGACTATCCAGTAAGGGGTAGCTACGGTCTTGTGCTACAGGGGATCAAGGTGGATCCTTGGTAAGGTGATCTAGACCACATACTGTGACGGACGGTACCCCAGTAGCCTTGCCATTGTATGGAATCCAATCTTCAATAAGCGCATGTACGGTTTTGATTGTGCCCAACTATGCAGAAACGTGAGATGTAAGCATTTCAGCTATATTTTATTTTACTTTCTGTAGACACTATTATAATATCAGACGGATTTGATAAAAATGTTTTGGTTATCGTAAGGTAAAAACCCGTCATGTTTATTTGTGGCGTGGTCTTACGAGATACCTTTGATTTTAAAGGATTTTGGAAACTTTAATAATCCAATTGGGTGTGTTTTCTCACTCTGGTTTTTCAGACTGACTCGGGTGTTGTTTCACTATAATGCTCGGGTCAGACCGAGTATTATAGATACAGGAAAGGATGCCGTGGAGCACAGGAGACGAGCTGGAGAGTGAGATGTATCACACGTATTTGATGAATATCCTGCTATGTATGATTAACTGCATAGTCAGTTTTATGAGGACAGGTTATGAAAATTGTCCAGTTGTGTGCTATGAATTTTGTTAAACTCTGATGATGTAATGTATAAGTCAGCACGGATCTCTTTGTGTTTTAAAGCTGTTGTTATATATTATATTTATTCTGCTGCAATTATGAAATTCTGATATTGTTTCTATTTCTTATTCTACCTCCTTCTTCTTTAACCCTAATGGTTTGGTTTTCCGGCATTCGATTGTTCGGCATTTGGTCGGCGGACGTACTGATGTCGATTTTCAAGCATCGAAAAAAATCGGGTCGTTACAATAAATCATAGAGTTGTTGAATATACATAATATTTGAGAGCTTCATTACCCCTAAGCTAAGGGGTTTAGCTTCTCATTTGTGGCATTGAAGTAACACAAGTAAGTATCAACATTAAAAAGAGAACAAAATAGAAAATAAGCAAAGAAGAGAATGTAATTAAACTACTTACAACAGATGGAATTAAGCTACACTACTTGCATGAATGTAAAACTAATCTATTAACAAAGAAATGGAAAGAGCATAAATAAAAGCATGAAAAGTAAATAAAAACATGTAAATAAGAGAAGAGAAAGAGTCTAAGAAGCCATTTTTATTTCATGAAACATTGCTTACGATTTTGCATTCTAATTTTCTAAGTAATATGAAAGGTAGAAGATGATGTGTTCATGTACATAAGAGGGCTATTTATACATGCATAAAACCCTAATTCTCTTTTTAGGGAGCTTCTCAAAATACCCTTGAGGTAGTGTGGCCACCAAGTAATCATTAACATCCACTAATCCTCCACTTAAATGTACATGAAGCTTTACGACCTTTTAGCATGTTCTTAGCTCCTAATTGAAAATCATGGTAAGTGGATAGAGTCCTCCATGATCTTGAACTTGAATTATCTCTCCTTCATTCCTTTGTATTTCCTTGTGCATGCATATATCATCATGAATCCCTCTTCCATATGCATCAAAATATCCTTTAAAAATAATAAAAATTGTCCAAGTAAAAATTCTCAAATTTACACATGCACAAAAACGACCATTTTGCCCCTGAATGAAGATGAAAATATGATGGTCAGAAAATAATTGAATTTTGGTTTTAACATGTACAAACGCCCAAATATGATGGTTATTTAAATAAAAATATATATTAAATATGGATGTAAATATATGCACATATACATGCACATCAATGGTATTTATAGAGAGCGAAGAGCTATTGGCCAAAGTCTATTCGCCTTCTGCTTGCAGATGGTCACAGGAAGATGCAGTGGAGGTTAGCTCACGACCCAAGCCAAAAATATGGATCACTAGAAATCCATAGCAATAGCTCGAATGCAATCTAATTACTTAGCTTTTCCTTCTGCCTAGTTTCATCTGAGACGTAGCATTTAAGTGTTGACTTATGGATCGCTGGTGATCCATAGTGTATGGATCGCTGGGGATCCATAGTGTATGGATCGCTGGCGATCCATACACTTAGCGTATTTTTGGACTTTGGTCTTTGGATTGCCTTTATCATCCTACGCTAATGTTATTCGTGTAGTCTCGTTGCACGTCGCTGTGTTTTGATGACAGATAGCTTGCTAGTTGTATTTGGCTGCTGATTGGACTAGATGGATGCTTATCTCTTGATTTATATAACTCGGAATCTCATTGAACTCGGTCATCACTTTTGCAATAGGGGTTGGATCACGATGCAAGAAAACAGGTTGAGCAATAAGCTATAGGCCATGGATCGCTAGCGATCCATGTCCTTCGTAGACTTCCTCATTCTCTTTTCTTAGCTCTCTTTGGCTTGTTGCTCTAACTCTTTTGATTGGCTTCTAAGATTTTCTGACTCCATCAAGCTATTCCATCTTCTCTTGAATTCTGCTGGGTTGAAAACCCAGATAAATATATGGTCCCCACGGCACGCTCAGTCATATGGTGTGTGGCCAGGCCTAGATCAAGAGTGGAGTGAGCCAAACATTCATGGTCACCCTTTTATCATAGGAAGGGGAGATCTCCCTCTCAAACTCACCATCACTCTCCATTACATCATCATCACTCCATAAAGATGCCGATTGAATCCATAGCCAATCGCTGGCTAAACTCTCCCCAACAGGAAGATGTTTCCCTAAGGAAGGAAATGGATCATCTTTGCAAGCAGCATAACAGAATGCAAGCCTGGAATGTTGAGGATAAAGCATTATCTAATGACGAGAATAAAGAGCCATTTTCTGAGGAAATCTTGAACACTTACATCCATAGGCGCTATGTAACAACCCTGTTTCGAAATCGCAATATTAGAGAAATTTAATTGTAGCAAAAGTATTCAAATTCGATTTTTGATAATTATTATTTGGAAATAAGATTTTATTTAATTAGAGTCTGTTTAATAACATATTTTTGTTTAACAAATTGAATTAATTAATAAAAATTATTTTCAAAAGATATATTAAATTGGATAAAATGTTATTGTTAAATATTAAATAAAGGTGTAAATAATTATATATAATCAAAATAGATGAAAAGGAGTTCGATTCGATATTCACTAAAATCGACGAAGATGAATAAAATTATTTTTATACCAATACAATGAGTAATCAAATAGCGTGAAACAATATTGTATTGAATGAAAATTTTTAATTATCTAGATATTAGTATATAATTTGTACAGTGAAGCATAAATTGGTTTCAATTAGACTAAAACATATTTGAAAACAAATAAATGTGCAAATTGAAGTTACCCTTTTTGTTAAAATAAAATGCAAAATTTCCTTAATAAAACAAAGCCCAAAACATTTAAAAACAAAACAAAAAACAACCCCTCTCTTTTATGTTCTAAAGCACATAACCCTATTCCTAAAACTGACTTTGACCTATGCCCTAAACCCAAATCACATTCATCGATCAAGGAGAAAAGAAACGACGCACGGCCTCATGATGATGGTCGACATCAAAGTCAGGCAATAGCAGGAATGCCGAGGGCGAAGGAAGGTTGCCAGCCAACTTCTTTAGTACCATACATGAATGACAGAGCTACACATCGATGTAGTGGTGAGGGAAAGAGCTCGAAGGTGAGCAAGCTAGGGTATGGAACATGATTGAGCGAAGGTAGGAACATAGTTTAGAGTTTTCGGTTGTCATAGAAAGCTAAGGTTTGGGAAGCAAATCAATTAGAGGTTTTGGTGCATGATTGAAGCTATGGGAATTTCAATAAGTAATGGATTGAGGTGAATTATTAATAACTCACACATCTATATCTGAATAAAATATTGGTTAAGTGTTTTGATTGATTGTTGCATACTATTATTTGGTTGATGAGTGAATTGAATGAAATATTGTTGATTATTAGTATTCGGTAGATTGTTCGGTGATAAACGAATTGTTATGTGGATTGATGGTGAGAATTTACAAATGGAACTTCGTATGTGAAATAAATTTAATGCTATGTTGATACTTGTATTTCATCTATGATTAGAGTTGTCGGAAAGCAACTCAGATCTCTAAGAAATTTTGTATTATGAAATGATGTTTTATATAGAGTGTTGTTGGCCCTAGAAGGTGCATTTAGATGGATTTATTGTTTAAATTGGTTAAATGTTTTAAAAGATTCTCAGAATGAGATTTTATCTATTTTGATCCTTATTATAATTTAGTTTATAAAATATAATTAAATTATATTAAAGTCTTAACTTATTTCTTATTTCAAAGTTTTTATTCAAAGCTTTTATAAAAATGAGTAATATTTAATTATAAAACCTTTTTGAATTTACTATTTTAAGTATATAATTTTGGAAATGTTTTAGAGGCAAAAGATAAAATATGATATTATTTATAAAAGCAATTGTGAAAGAAATAATCTTAATTTCAAGTGATATTTGTTATAAAAGTGGTTTAAATGATTTTGTAAGAGTTCAAAATCTTTTGTAAATAAGCAACTCTCCTTTAGAATGAGTTTATATATTTAAAAGTGATTTTGAAAAATTATGTCTTTGTATATACATAAAAATTACTTTAAAAACTCCTTTATTTCATTTATTATGGATTTGAGATTTTAATAACATCCGTGTTTTTGTGAAATAAATAATTTTAATAAACGATTGGATCATCGGATTAGCATGGGGTATTTCGTACAATTCTTTTGGTTATTATTATAAGTTGCTAAATAGAGTTTGAGTGAAATTTACTAGCTTTTAGTAAATACTTAAATTTACTATCTGGTATGGGACATTTAGTCAAATTCCTGTTGTTACTTAAGTGATAGTAATTAACACTTTGAGTTGTATTATCTTAGGGTGTTTGGATTTCAGGTCAATAGATCCATGAAAGACGATGACTTATTTTTCATCGACCCGAGAGTCGTTATCATTTTTAATTTGGACAGGCAGACCTATTTCATTTAATTAGGTTATTTATGGCATGACATGTCTGCCCTTTCTTTCTTAGGTAGGTGTCATATGTAGGCTTATCAGTTTATTTCACAACCGAACAATGCTTTCCTATTTATTTTCATTAGGTAAATTCACATAGTTTTGTCATAAGCATGGCTACCTATTTCTTTTTGTTAGGAGTCTAGGTTTTTACCTCGTAGTTTATTTCTTTTTGTTAGACTATTACACTATATGGCGGGGTTTATTTATTTCAGTTAGGCCCGTGTAGCACTGTATCACATTGATAGTAAATACCATTATTATTTCCTTAGTGATGATCATTTCTTCATAGATTTTAGGATAGATATTTAGTATCTTTTGAGCTTTGGAGAATTTTGAATTATTATCGCCATACTTTTAATGACATTTCATTTGAGACTTGACAAAGATTTATGAAATGGTGATTTGATTGATATGCCTTATTTTAATCATTTGTTCCGGCATACTTTTATTATGGCTTATTTTATTCTAAGTTATATGTTTACGATATCAGTATCATCTCACCTTTATATTAGATATAGTCTGATCTGTTTCTTTTTATAGGCCGAGACTCTATAGTACGTGGACTCATTGACCTTTGGATTTTGGGCTAGCATTGAAGTAAACTATTTTGACCATTTCAATTTACTTCATACTTGTATATATTGACATTTAGGAGTTATGTCATGTATTATCTAGTATACGGTAGTTTGGATATGTGTATATATACTATGTGGGTATATACTGATATTTTTTAGACTCATGTTATGACATTGTTAAAAAAAATTAGAACTCAATTTTGTTAAAAAGTGAGATTTAATGGATAGCACAATTTGGTCCTTAGATGGCTTAGAATTGAATTATTGTGTCCTGATCTGTTAGTGATCAGAGTTGCACAGTGGAAGCTGGAAGATA
Source organism: Allium cepa (assembly GCA_030765085.1). Taxonomy (NCBI): domain Eukaryota; kingdom Viridiplantae; phylum Streptophyta; class Magnoliopsida; order Asparagales; family Amaryllidaceae; genus Allium; species Allium cepa. The sequence goes on along the minus strand of CM060940.1, from coordinate 816,218,108 downwards.
GCTTTCCGCTGAAGGCGTTTGTTTCTTTGTTTGATTGAAACATATGTTGTTTGCATCAATATTTATATTTGTTTATGCTTAGATTAAAATATGAAATTGAATAAGAAGTTCACTCAAAAAATTTATAATCCCATTTGAATCTAGGCGAACTCAATTGTTAATAAAAGCCAGCGGTTTCTACAAAATAGAATAATTGGTGAATAATAAAAATGTCTAAGCAATTAATAGTTATAAAATATAGAATAATAAATAATATGTATCTAATTAAATTTGGGATTGAAAAATATAATGGATACCTTGTTGTTTTAAAATTGTAAATGATTGCGGAAAATTAATATTGAGTAGGAATCACTATTGAGAGTTGAAACCTGCTTAATAGTAACAATAAGAACTTGCGGTATCTTCAATAGTGTAATTACCGTAAGAAATATTGAAAATTTAAATATATATAAATGAGATGTTAATTCATATGCGTGATTAATTAGATATTAAAATGAATTAAAAATTTTATGTTTACTTGAGATACTTATTGATTTATGTGTGTGCTACGGAATTGTTATCAGTAAATTATTATTTTTATGATTACATTAAGATTGATTAAAAGAAATTTTAATAAAAGTACACACATATTTAAATTAAAATACTTTCCATAAAAGATATACATATGGGTGAAATTTTGATTATGTTTATTTTAAGTAAGAAAATATTTTAAATAGGCAAAAGGTACTAAAAAAATATATGTATATCTTTTAGAAAATAATTTTTATGCTAAACAATTTTCCCGTTAAATGCTTTGAAGATTCTGGTCGATGTGCCCGATCAACGTTACCAATAGGGTTCCTAATTACTAGAACGAGATATTCAGACATAACGTTTTGGCAATAAAATGTTTTTAGTAATAATATTTGGTAGGTATGTAATATTTTTACAAAGAAGATAGAATTTTGAAATAAGTTAAACATTATGCAAAATAAAGTGATTATTTTAGAAAAGTAGTTGTAAAATGATTTTAAAATATTTTGGAATAAATGGAATTTGTACTAGAATTTGTTTCAAGTAGAAAATAATGGGATTTCAATTAAAAATTGAATTTAAAATCCGATAGGAACTATTTTATTTGGGTTTTGAAGTGAAATTTTTTTATAAAATAAAGATTGATTATTTTCGAAATGATTGGAATCAAGATTTAAACCATAAGTGATAGATGGTTTAAACATATCAGCTTTTCTAAGAGATTTTTAAAGAATTATTACTAATTATACTTTAAATAAATAAATTTGAGATTCATTTATTAAACAAATACAAGTTTATGATTTGGATTTGAGTACCAAATGATATTGATTAACACTTGGTTGAATTTGAAAGGATTTTCCGTATGATATTTTTCCCATGTGCTAAATTAAACTATCCCTATAAAAATGATAAGAGTTGACTCAATCTATTTTTTAAATTTTATATTAGTTTATCGCCAATGTGTGACATTTCAACCGATTCCGACGTTAATCAAAACCAAACAACAAGTAGAATAAGCTCTTTAAGTGTTCTTAAACAGAAAGCCTCATTTTCACACTTACATGTTGGAATTTGTTTCCACAAATATTTATGTTTGCTTAGCACATTTGAATAATGTTTTTAATTATGGAATCGGTTAATGTTATTGGGTTTATTAATACGTATATACCATCATTTTAGACTAATATAACTTTTAATGATAAAATATGCTCTCAAACTATCACTTATATATATATATATATACATACATACATAAATAAGTGCAAACTAAATTGATACATGCACATTGATTCAAAATATATCAATGCTATACTTATAATTAATTTATTTTGAATTAAAATACACGTGTATTTATCTTATATGCATAAATTATTACTATTTCAAAAAATTTGTGCAATAGTATGAAACCATATTTAAGCTTTAAATTTGGAGTATGAAATAAAGTTAAATGCAACTCTAATTAATAATAACATTGAAGTTGACATCAATGTTGAAAAAGTATTTTTCTTCTTTACTATGAACTTTTATTAAACAATTTATTTCTATTCTTAGCAAATAATAATGATCTTTGTCATTATTTTCATATCATTGTAATAGCAATTTTAGGCATGTATGTGATGAATGGATATGTGCTAAATTATCTTTGGATTCTTTCTACACCAGGCTGTACGATTGTTAAAATTGATGAGTGTTGATGATTTTACTTTAATTATTTTCTTTATTAGCTGAACGAATGTTAGCTAAATGAAATTGAAAGTATTAACAAGATAAGTGAGTCCATAATTGGCTTAGCTTCACCTACCATGCATGTTGTTGGCTTGATTGATCGTGTTGTGCTTGTTGTACTTGTCCCGATGTCATTTACAATCCTTGCTGCTTGATGTTCGCTTGCTTCATGCACATCTGTTTGCTTTTACATTCCAATATCACCGTATTGAATACAAAAAAAGAACAAAAAACATTGATGCAAAAAATTTGACAACTGATAGTATTAATAAATAGAAAGTCAATTCTAAACAAATTGGAGTTTTTGAACAACGTGGAGAAAATTTAAATTAAAAGCCATAACTTGTTTCGACCATAAATTTTAAACCGTCGATTCATTTTTGAAAATTTTAATTATATATGAAGCAATGTTATTAGAGAACAAATTCTGTTTACAATGCAATGAATTTTTTTAGCTTAATAATGATTAAAATGTGAGTTAAAAACAACGGTTGTAGCTGCCCAGGAAATGCAAACATAGCATAACAATGCTGACTTCATTTAATCATAACTTTTGAATGACTTATCCGATTTTGATGATCTTGCCCATTCCGGAAAGCTTAAATTATAAGAAACAATTTTTATTTAGAGTGTTTAGTGAAATTTTGATTTTTTTTGCTGTCCCAAAAACGTGCATTTATAAATTAAACCTTCGCATTTATTCCGTTTCAGAATTTTGCACTTTTAGAAAAATTACCATAACTTGAGTTGTATTTTACATTTTTGTAATCCAAAAGATGTTGGAAAGCTAACACACTATATAATAAATTATATTTAGAAAGCACGCCTTGATTTTGGGTTTTTGACCCTTGAAATGTAGTTAGAAATGGCATAAACATGAATGTCATGTTTTATTTACATTTTATAAAGGCATACTTATCATCCTTCATTATATATGTGACCAATACATTGTCTTGAGTTAAGAATAGGTACTCTAGAAGATCTAAAGCGATTATGTGGCGACTTTGGCTCATATATAAGTTAAATAACTTGCTTAAATGCTAAAATATAGGTTTGCTTTGGGATTAGGTACAAAAGTGTTAGAAATATTAATATGTATTATCTTTTTCACAATGTGGTCAATGTATATCATATATATTATAATTGTGAAATTGCAAACGGCTTTTCGTACAAAGAAGTCTCTACTGAAATTTTTGAAAAATCTAAAGCTTAGAAATTTTTTCAATGAATTTTGTATGCGAAGTAGTAAAAGTTCAAATGAGCCTATTTTAATGTATGGCATACGATAAGTTGATTCTAATATTAACTGCTTAGAGAATTAAACGAGCTTCAATTTAATCGCAGATTTTAAATTCAATTAATGGTTGAGTATACATGTGTGACGTCACCCTATAAGAAATTGCGAGAATGCAATTTTCATGCGGGAGCTCTGTAACAACCTTGTTTTCGAAGTCATAATTTTGGACAAATTTAATTATAGCAAAAGTATTCGAATTCGATTTTTGATAAATAGTATTTTAGAAAAAAAATTCTTTAATTAAGTCTATTTAATGGTAGATTTTTATTTAAAAAATTGAATTAATTAATAAAAAATATTTCCAAAAGACATATCAAATTAGATAAAGTGTTATCTATTAAATACAAAATATTTAAAGGTGTAAATGATTATATATAATCGAAATAGATGAAAAGGATTTCTATTAGATATTCACTAAAATCAAAAGTCGACGAGGATGAATATAATTATTTTTATATTAGTACAATTAATAATCAAATTGCGTGAAAAAATATTATATTCGATGAAAATTTTATAGTTGTGTAGATATCGGAATATAATTTGTACAATGAAATGTAAATTAGTTTCAATTAGACTTTACAAACAAACAAATATGCAAATTGAAGTTATCTTTTTGATTAAAATAAAACGTTAAATTCCCTTAATAAAACAAAATCCAACCCAATTAAAAAAAAACAGAACAAAACACAATTCCTCTCTTTCATGTTTCAAAGCCTATAACCCCATTCCTAAAACCGACTTTTCCCTATAGCCTAATCCAAAATCAATTCTGTCGATCAAGGAAAAAAGGAATGACGCAAGGCCTTGCGATGATGGCCGACGTCGAAGTCGAAGCCATGCAACAACAAGAATGCCGAAGGCGAAGGAATGTTGCGTGCCCACTTCTTTCGTTACATACACGTATAACAGAGCTACATATCTATGTAGTGGTAAGGGAAAGAGCTCGAAGGTGGGCAAGCTGGGGTACGGTGCATGATTGAGGGAAGGTAGAGCATAGTTTAAAGTTGTCGGTTGTCATAGAAAGCTAGGGTTTGGGCAACAAATCAAAAGAGGTTTTAGTGCATGATTGAAGCTAAGGGATTTTCAACAATAATGGATTGAGATGTGTTATTAATAACTCACACTTCAATATTTGAACAAAATATTGATTAAGTAGTTTAATTGAATGTTACATACTAGTATTTGGTTGATGAGTGAATCGAATGAAATATTTGTTATTACTAGTATTAGGTAGATTGTTTGGTGATAAACGAATTATTGTGTGGATTGATGATGAAAATTTACAAACCAAACTCCGTTTGTTTGTGAAACAAATTTTATGGTACGTTGGTACTTGTATTTCATCGTATGATTGGAGTTGTCGGAAACTGACTCTGTAACGACCCAAAATTTCAATCATTTGAATTTGGAATATTTAATTTATTTTACATATTGAAAATTCAATTTCATAAGTTAAATAACTTGAATTTCAAATATAATGGTTATTTGGATATTTGGAATTATTTAACGAACCTTGAATTTAATGTGAATGAAAATGATTTTGAAAGCTGATTTAAGTTCTATTTGAATAAGAATGAAGATAGTAAATTTTAAATTGGAATTAATAGTGATTAAAACTGGTTTTGAAATAACTTATTTTAATTAACGTGCTAAATTATAGGTCACTGTCTTGAATTTTAACGAAACCAATGCTGTTGGAACTATAATAGTATATTATAGCATGCCATCGAATTTCATGGCAATCAGATGTATCTTTTGGTCGTGCAAGCTCGAAATGTGAGAAAATGATTAAAGGAATTTAAAGTAATATAAATTTGATTTTTAAAGTTAACTTCTGTATATGATGGAATTGGATCTCGATACTAGTTCTGTCATGTTCAGAATAAGGGTATTACATATAGAACGCCAAATGTCACGCCTCGTTTGGAGTTCAAAAATTTAACATGTGAATAGTGTTTTGAAATTTTTCTACAAAAGAACATGTGAACTTTCTTTTGCAAAAACCTAACCAAAGAAATGTAGCAGCCATTATAACCTCCTCCAACGGCCCTTCTATTATGGGGCGCGCGTGGGTGGCGTTAATAGAGGGGTGATCATATTTGCTACTACTAATCAAGTGGTAGGTCGGTTCTATGTTGGCAGGCGATCATGGCAAGGTCCTCAGTGTTATTTTATCTAAAGGCACACCATGACAAGCAGTACCCAATAGCCCAATCATTGTATGGAACATTCCCCAATAAGTACCGTAAGAACTTAGTTGTGCCCAACTATGCCGAAACATGAGATGCAAACATTTCAGCTATATTCATATTTTACTTTGGCCACTGGGAATTATTATAATATGAATGGATTTTCTATAGAAAATGTTTTGGTTATCATAAGGTAAAAACCAGTCCGTGTATATGTGTGGCATGGTCTTACGAAACACTTTGGTTTCAAAGGTTTTATAACTTAAAAATACTGTTGGGAGTGCTTTCCTCACGCTGGTTTTCCAGACCGACTCGTGTATTATTTTATTATAATTCTTGGATCAGGCCGAGCATATATACATATTTCTTTGGGTGAATTAGAGCTCTGAAGGCGAGCTGGAGGTCCAAGACGTATCTCCGTATTCCTTTGTGTTTCGCTGTGTTGTTCGTTGGTTGTATTTATCAGCAATTGTAAGGATAAGCTATTATAGCTTCCCGAGCTGAAGTTGGTTAGTATCTTTGATTGATGTGTGTGTGTGTGTGTGTGTGTGTGTATATATATATAATGTAGTTTGTTTTATGTAAAGATTTATTGTACATTTTAGATTATTCATTTTGCTATGAGATTTTAAGTTGTTTCGTTTTTCTTCCTTCTTCCTTCTTTTTTCCCTTAATAATTGGGTTTTCTGGCAATTGATTGCTCAACATTCAATACAGTGGATGTATTAGTGTCAATTTTCGAGGGTCGAAAATCTCATTCGTTACATTTGGAATTGGAGCTTAGGTTGGCCGAACGCTTAGGCTTTGGTGGGGATTACTCATTAGAGATAAGGTCAGTAGCACCCTATAAAGAGTTTCAGTGTATTATAGATGTTAACATGTATTTGTTAGCGATATAAAACGTTTTTATATTGTGTTGATCGTTACAGTGGATTCTAGTCAATATGAATAGCTAATGTTATAGATGGATATTCCTAAACGCTTGGACAAGGCCAATCGACACATATTGATTTGAAATTGGGAAAATGAAATAATTTTATCCAGATTATACTTTATATATAAAGGATTAGTTTTTTAGAAATTATTATAGTTATATATGATGTGGTTGGTTATTAGAGAATGATAATATGCGATTATTATCATTTGTGGTTTATTTTTTAGGTTTTAATAAAAATTGTTTATTATTATTATCTAAATAATTGTGAAGCAAGTTATATGAGAAAGTGATTATATATGGGTTAGAAATTAAAGAGGTTAGAAATTAAAAATTATAGAATCCAAATTATGGTGTTTGTGAAAATTGTTTTTCAAAGTTTTTGAGAAACAATGATAGAATTATTTTGGAAATATATTTGAATGAAAGGAGTTTAAATGGGTTTTAAAAGAAATAAGTGCATTGAACTCACTTTAGCCGTTGGGAAATAATTCGGGTGATGATGGCCGCATCATCGGTGTTCATTATCGAGTTTCTAAGTGATGGATGGCTACTATAAAAGTTTGTTTTGGCAAACAAAGATTGCTTGGATTTCAAAAGGTAGGATTTGAAAAACAAGTGAAATGTGTGTATTATGATTTCAAATAGGAGTCGGGGTTTAAGTTTTGGAAATTTTTAGCTAAATACTTTGTGAAATTATGTGAGAATAAGTTTTTGGTAACTTATAAAATTGGAAAAATGATAGAAAAGAAATGGAAATATGAAATTAAAATATGAAATAAAATTGAACTTAAATTAAGTTAAATGAAATGGTTTTATGAAGTGAATACAAACTTAAGTTCTGAAGTGATAATAAACTTAAGTGGTGTGGTATAAAATATTTATAATAAACTTAAGTAATGGGCATATGGAATGGTTCCTAAGTGTTATTAGTATTAAAGGTGAATAAAAGAATGTGAATAAATGAGTATGGGTAAACAAATAAATGCGAATAGAATAAATGTGAATAAAAGAAGGTGAATATAAAGAATTGGCTAAATTTGGAAACCAATTGAAAAAAATACATAAGTTGTACGTAGATCATTTTATTCACATAACTGTTTAATCTAGATTCAGACATATGATTTCGAGATGGTTTACATTGGTCCGAATAAGTATATTTAACTCGATTCTTGATGGTGAATTTTTAATTCAAATTTATGATTGATTTTGGAGCTTTCTATCATAATATACGGCTATGCAAGAAGAATGATAGTTTCTAATCAAGGAATTGGATCGGAGTGCACACTAGGGAAGTAGATTGGACGATACTAGTTCGAAAGTGAAATTGTATGATCGAGCAAGCGATTGCATTGATATTGCGCATGAATGGTATATGCACATTGTACGGGCTTTAATAAATTAAATATTGCCATTGGAAAATGAATAAAATGATATGGTTAGACATTACATGATCGGATATTATGTGTAAGTAAGATTCAGGTTCATGGAAGCAAATGCAAGTTGAAGCTTTTGGTTTCACGAATAGAGTTGGTTGCCCGACAAAAACAGGTACATGTTTATATTGTTGTTGGATTTGATGGTTTTGGCTTTTGTTTTCTTTTGGTTGATTTGGGTCTGTAGCGATGATTTGTAATTGTACTGATCTAGTTGTGCATAGAAGACGCCGTCGAAATTTTTCGAAAACTTAAAGAATTAAAGAATTTTATAATCAAGTTTCAACTAATTGGTTTTGAAAGAGTTAATGGGTCCGAGACATTTTTCTTACCTTGAAAATTCCGGGACGAAATTCTTTTAAGTGGGGAAAAATGCAACAACCTAGAGTTTTAGTCACTGATTATGAGATATGTAATTAATTTTAAATATTAATTTTTTTGTTGAATAAGTAAAATAGCTTAAATTCAAATATAGGGATTTATTTGAATATAAAATTTAAATAATTGGAATATTCAAATTATTGAATTTTGAATTTAATATGAATAAAAGTGATTTTTAAAATTGCATTTGGATTCTGTATAAACAAGAATGATGATAGTGGCCTTTTGAATTAGAATTTCAAGGTGATTAAACATGATTAAAACTGTTTAAATATAACTCATTTTAATTAATGAGTGAAAAATAGCCTTCTGAGACACTATCTCGAATTTTGACAAAACCAGTTCCATCAGAACCGTAATAGTGAATCATTTTACGTCTTCGAATTTTGTGACGATCGGACATATTATGTAGTCATACGAGTTTGAAACACGTAGAAATTAATTACAAGAATTAAATTAATATAATTCAATTTCAAAAAAAGCTAACTTCTGCATATGATCGAATTAGGTCTCGAAAATAGTTCCATTCTGTTAAGTATAGGGATATTACATATAGAACGCCATGCGACATGCCTCGATTGGAGTTTGATATTTTCTGGTGTTTAGAATGGGAGATTTTAGAATAAAATAGTACATCACTAGCCCATACCCGCATCAACCGTCACCATACTTCACTATACATGCCATAACCCCACGTATAGAAGCCCATTCCCCCTCCTCTTTATATAGGTTTCCTGGAAACAAAAAAAATGAGCTTCCTCTTGTTTTTAAAAATCAAAAGTAAAAGAAATAAAAAAAGGAAAAACTTTTGTCTTTGATAGAAATGCTTAGATCTATCGTATATGAAGAATTGAAGGGTGCGGCTCATGTTTTTAGGAGCTCACGATCATGAGAAATGAGGAGTTTTATAAACTAGGGTTTGGGATTTTCAAAATTTTAGACAACGATCTGTGAATTGGTGAATAGATTTGAATTCAGGGTGGCGCATTGCATCGGCTGTCAGAGTTTGAAGGGGTGCGATGCGTTTTCGGGTGGTACGAGATGTCGTACGGTGAGGTAGAATAGCCCAGGCCGTGAAAAGTTTGGGGGTGCAGACTCATTAGAATGGGGTCCAATGGACGAAGGATTCGGGGAGGAGGAGAATGGCAATGGTTGAGGTTGCTATAGTGAGGTACGGTGTCGATGAGGGGGCGTGGAAGTGTCGGCCATGAGGAGTGGAGCTGCTATTTTGGGTGGGAGTAATTTTAATTGGGAATGAAGGAGATTAGTGTTAATTTTGGGGTAATTAAACTAATTATGTAATTGGTTTATGAAATATTATCATTTGATTTGTAAATCGTATAAATTTAGTAACTCATTCATACTAGGTTGGATTTGAAAGTGGATTTTTACGTTAGGATCATATCGACGAACACTTCGTGATGTAATTGGATTGGTGATGATTGGAGCTGGTGAAATTTTACGCTTAATTCGAATGTCGTTCGAATACAGATAGAATCAGAATGCCTCGGGAACAACAGGAATAATGGTGAGTTAAACTCATTTTTTTTGGTTAACCCGAGATATTATGCAGTTGATATAAATCATTGATTGGATGTTTGGATATTTATATGTTGATTGTTTGGTTTAATGAATTATTGCTTTTGAAAGATGTTAATATATGAAATCAATTGCAGGGAAAAAGGTTGGAGGGATCCAACAGGATTTCTCACCGCTGTTGAACTTCTAATTATATATATGTATGTATGTATGTATGTATGTATTGATATATATTAGTTGTGATGCAGGAGGATAGGCTGGAGGGATCCAACGAGATTCCTTACCATTGTTAATTTAATTTCAATAATAATCATGTTCTATGATTACTGAATATCAAAAACTCGATTGGTTAACTTAATTGAATGCTGTGTAGTTAATTCCCCGCTACAACCCCGCTATATCTCATAGCGGATTTCTACCGCTACGATTTTTCCATATAGCCCCAGAATATAGCCTTTTCGCTTTAATCCCCGCTATTTCCGCTATATCCCGTTATTTCTGCTATTCCCGCTATATCCTTTTTAATAAAATGAATTGAAAAATTGCATTTATACATTATAAAATTATGAAACTAATTTATTTGATTTAATTTTTAATATATTTTCAGAAATCAAAATACTCTAATATTCTACCAAATTCAATTATGTTATATAATAGTTTTTTGTATATTTAAAGTATATTCGCACATGTTTTTATTTAAAATTATTTATGTATTATTTATAATTCAATTGAATGATATTTTTTCATTTAATTACCATTTACATATTTGTAAAAACATTAAGTACGAGTTTTATATGCTATTTTAGAGCCATCCGCTATATTCCGCTATATCCTCGTTGTATCCCCGCTATGACTTTTTGCACCTCCACCGTTTTGAATCTACCAAGCGCATTAACTGCACTAATTGAATGTGACATTGTATATGTTCAACATAAACCCTATAGTGTAAAAAAATCATTAACAATGTTTGTTAAGTGATGTGTTAACCCATGATTGATGTTAATAACAATAATTAACTAAGTTGGTTAATTAAAATAAAATGGTAGCTTATTTAAGTGCCACAGTGATTGTTAAGCCTCTTTTAAAATCCGAAAAGTTTTATGTTCAAAACAACTTCAGTTTAGCTCGATTTAAAGTAAATGTTTTAATATATTATTATATTTAAATGTTTAAAGATATATTTATTATTTTAAGGTTAACTATTATTAATTAAGTTAATCATTTTAATTAAAGTTAAATATTTTATTTAAGGGTTAACTACCTTGTTTGAAGTAATAATTATTATTTAAAGTAATTTATTATATAATAATATGGTTTTAAAGTTAGTTATTTATTCAAGACACCGTTCTAAAGTTATATTTATTTTCCTAATGAATTTGTTTTATAATAAATTATATATTTATATTTAATACTGTTTTAAAAGTTATTTATCAATATTATAATATATTGAAAACTTAATTATTTAAATAACTAATTTGGTTTAAAATTTATAATAATAACGTATTAATAATGTTTTGGAAGTTAATTATTATTATTGACAATAACGGTGAATATTAGTTATAATCTTTTTGAAACTAGTGATGATTATTTAAGATGTTTTGAAGTTAATAATAATTATTTATTTATAATGTTTATTGTTAATAATTATTATTACATCTTATTGTTTGAAGTAAATGATTATTATTCATTAACAAATATTTTCGAGAGTTATAAATAGAGTTTTAGAAATGGTTTCAAAGTTTTATAAAAGAGTTTATAAATGGGTCTATAGATTTCTCAAAGAAGCTAATACAATAGGTTTTGGGTTTGTAAAAGAGTATATAAATGGGGAACGGAGATTTTCTTTTATAAGGGATCTTTATAATAGTGTTTTACAAATGAATTTAGAATTTTATAAATGGTTTTAGACATTTATAAAAGAGTTTTTAAATGGGTTTAAGAGATTTATAAAGTAGTTTATAAATGGGTTAGAATTGTGTAAAAGGAAAATCTTCCTCCGTTTTGTGAATATACTCATACTGCGAGATAAATATGTGGATATTTTTCTTAGTTTTGAAAATATAAGGAATTGTGGAAATGTCTTTGTGAAAGTATTTTGATACAAGTGCTTACAAAGAAATTTTAAATAAATGGAAGGATTTATTAAAGAGGCTAGTGATTGATTATTTGTTTAACCAATTTTGATTTTCCCCATGGAATTAAACCCCTGATTTGCATGCTTGTTGTTGATAGCTAAATAATCGACTATCGAATTTGGAGCCAAAACCTAACTCTGGAAATATCTAGAAAAAACACATGAGTTATATGGCATGGTTACTACTGGTGTGTTGTACTATGCGTATAAATCTTGTTTCGTTCTCCTAGGACAGATGATAAGGGAATCCATTCACTAACAGTTAGGAGGTGATCACTGCTCTTATCATTAATTGTATATTTCCAAAAGAACCGGGGTTGAGTTCACCAGAAATTATTGAATGTTGTTTAGAGGAGACTAGGATCCGATATGTTTTCCAAAAACCACTTCGATCCAACTTTAGCATTTTCAACTAAAGACATCTTGAAGACGATGGAATTAAAGATGGAGTTCTTTTAAGTGAAAGGGCTACTTGCTTCTAATCTTGAGGGTGATTCTAAAATGGATGTAGTAGAAATAGTTCATTCGGTTTGTCCATCTTTTGGACAACTTGCATGAATGAATGTTGGCATTGAATTATTGTCTAAAGGGTAGTGTTAGCATTCCAAGTAGGAAGTGCCATATAAAAGTAAAATGTAGTCTCAAGCCTATTCAATTGGGAATGACTAAAACATGGAAGATGCAGTAGGGCTAAGTGGGTCGTTCCCAAGTAAGGTATGATCATCCCTATCTTGACTCGATATTATCTCTTATTTGTATGCATCGTCGTCTATTAACAGAGGGGTGATCATATTCGGTACTACTAGTCAAGTAATAGGCCGGTTCTGTGTTGGCAGTGGACCTTGGCGAGGTCCGTGGTGCGATTTTATCAAGGGATGCACCATGACGGACGGTACCCCAGTTGCCTAGTCATTATATGGAATCCATTCTCCAATAAGTGCCATACGGACTTAGTTGTGCCTAACTATGCTGAAATATGAGATGTAAGCATTTCAGCTATATTCATATTTTACTTTAACCCCTAGGCATTATTATAATATCAATGGATTTTCTATAGAAAATATTTTTGTTATCGTGTGGTAAAAAACCATCCATGTTTATATGCGGCGTCGTCTTACGAGATACTTTTGGTTTTAAAAGTTGTATAACTTAAAAATCCAGTTGGGTGCATTTTCCTCACGCTGGTTTTCCAAACTGAGTTGGGTGTTATATTATTATAATGCTCGGGTCAGGCTGAGCATATTTATAGATTGATTGAGATGCATTAGAGCTCAAGAGACGAGATGGAGGTCCATGACGTATCTATGTATTCCTTTTTGTTCTACCGTATTGTCCGTTGGTTGTTGTTAACCCAAAAAATGGATTAACACCCTGGTTTGAGCACTAGCCCTGTTCTTACAGAGCAATAATATAGATAATAGGTATAGAAAAGAATAATATAAGGAAGAAGACAAGAAGATTTTTATAGTAGTTCGGCTGTTAATGAAGCCAATATCCACTTTATAGTTTTTATTATAGACTGATTGATGTTACCAGTAGTGTTTGGTTACAAGGCTTTTGATTGCCCTTAGCTAGATTAAATCTCCAAGGTTAAAATCCACTGGAGAATCACAGTAAATTCCTTTGGAGATTATTGTGAGGGAGATAAAGAGTGAAGAAAGTTACCAACAGAGCTTCAACAACCAGTCCCGAGAAGCTCCTCTTTATGTTGCAAGTGGGGTGGTATTTATAGAGATCGAAGAGCTTCTGGGCTAGGCCTGTTCACCAATTACTTGCAGATGGATATAGGATGATCCAATAGAGCTTAGCTCGTGACCCGAGCCAAAAGCACAGACCATTAGCGAGCCATGGTCTATGGATTGCTAGCGATCCGTAGCATTAGCTCGAATGCGAGCTAATTACTTAACTTTTCCTTTTGCCTTGTTTTATGGGAGATGCATCGTTTAAGTGATAACGTATGGATCGCTAGCGATCCATACACTTAGCATATTTTTGGACTGGTCTTTGGATTGCCTTCATTACCTTGCGTTGATGTTGTTTATGTACTCCTGAGTTATGCCATGGATCACTGCGATCCATAGGCCATGGATCGCTAGTGATCCATGTCCTTAGAGTATTCTTCTGTCTTTCCTTCTAACTTCTTTTGGCTCCTTGTTCAAGTCCTTTTGGTTGGCTTTTGAGCTGCTCTGACTCGATCAAGTTGTTTAGACTTCTGCTGGATTCTACTGGGTTAAATGTCCGAATAAATTTGCCCCCCAGAGTATGCCTTCATTGAAAACAAGGCATGCTCCGGAAGTAGCTGCTTTTGAGTTTTTATTTTGTGAAACCTAGTTGATCATGTCGAGGCTACTATGAAAATTTGGCTTTGACTATTTAGCCGTCTATTGAATTTTTAGTGTGGATCGTCGGAGTCCACCTCAAGATGTTGTTTTCAATTGATTGACTTTGGATAGCTGTTTGTTTTTTGATTTCGACCTGAATTTCAATTCCTGGTATTGACAATGCAATCTTTGCTCTGTAGTTTACATAAGGGTTTAGGTTGGTAAGTGGCTGCATGTCGTAGATTTGGAGTTGTCGTATATAGTTTTAATTCGATGGTGGTGAAAAACAGTTGTAAACCACTCTAGAGCGAGGTCTTGCTCTTTGTCCTTAACTTCGCCTTTTTGGGAACTTGATTAAGTTCCCATCGATTTTTGAATTCCAAAGTGATGATTTATTCCAAAATCGGATATAGTGGATGATTCGGCTGTATCGCTCTTCCTCTTTCTATACTCCAGTGATCCTGAAAATAAAGGCTTCCCACATCGCTTTAGACGGTTGCTTCGTTGTCGATCATTGATCGATAACAGGTAAGTGTGGAAGAGGTAATTTCAAAGGACAATATTGATTGTTTTTCAAATGTAAGCAAGCTATCCACACTAGATTGTTTGTTTGCGGTATTCTAGAAACCGGACACTTCTCATGTAGGTAACATACTACATCTTCCTTTGTCAACGCTCGAAACCCGACTGGTCAACATATGCCGACTTCCCTTGGATTCCGGGCGTTGGTTATACGCGGATATTATTTAAAGTAAAACATACCTGACAGGGTTGAATGCCAAGTTTTATGATTGAAAATGACTTTTCGATCATCCAATCATTAGTCTGGCGGAGGAACTTCCACTCCTCTAGAAGCTAGGTACTTCGCAACATAGGTTGTGCTTAGTATTCCAATCACATTGGGATGATCGATTATAGTTAAATTACAAGGCACAACTTCTCTTGTAGAGTTGTAGTTGCAGTTTGATCAGGCATAGCTTCAGACTTCGAAAACTAGTGCATGAGTTATCCGATTGTGAATATCCTTCCTTTGCATTTTTTTGAATTTGATCTACACACTAGCTTCTATCTTAGAGGACTATTGGCTTACTTCCTCGGCTTCAAGATTTCTTTTTATAGAAATATGAGGTAGCTTGTTCTAGCTAGTTTCGTGACTGTTCCTATTTATGTTCAGTCAGTTGATGCTCACCTGAGCTTATTTGACAAAGCGTTGATGTAAGTACCTTAGTCCATAAGGCTGATTACTTTGACTACTGGACCAACATGTTTTGAGAGACTAGGTCTCTTAAGAAATAAGTTCGATTTGCCCCAGTTTGATTGACACGATGGCTCCTATCTTCGAGAATTAAGGACTTTTTTGCTTGATCCCAAGATCTAAGTTTTGTAATGATGTCGGTATGTATTAGAAAGATGCATTTCTGGCGTCTTTTGCTAAAGTAAATTCTTCTAATTCCGGCATTGAGATCCTAATCATGTGTTGGTTTCTATCATTGGAAACTCATACATGGATGACTCAAATCTGTCGACTTTTCCTTGATGTTGTGGATCTTCAGATAACGTAAGATTCCAGAAGGTAGGAATAAAGAGTTGATTAAGTTTTTGCTTCTGTTTTTAAAGGCCAATGTGTTGACGGTTTCATTTCATTGGTCTCTTTTTAGCATCACCAAACTTCGGGTAATGGTATATTCCTGTAAGTTGGAACCAACTGATCTAATTAGACCGTAAGTAGGTCATTGGTACTTCTCGTCCATGCCAGACTATGAGCGACGGTTGACTTCTGAACGTAAAATCCTTCATTTCCTTTGTTGGGGATTTTGTTGCCATAGTGCTCTATTTTGTGATGTAGAACTGTGATCTGACAAACCTCTTGGTTATTCATGTTGGACTAGGAAACATTTCTTTCGATTAAGTACCCATGTGTCTATCCCTTCTTGAGGAACTAGCTATTTCAAATCCTTGTATTTGGGCGATTGTGAGAGATGGAGATCTGTGGGGCGAATTGCTCAATTGCCCCCAGCCTGGCTCTCAATCCCATTTTGGAATATAGGAAGTTTTGGAATTTTATTTCCAACCTTCCATAATTATTCCCCTTGTCCTTGGCCATGCATGCATTTCTTGGTTGCTGACTTTGTCACGGAAGTTTTGATCATATCTCAACTCTTGACTTTGTGAATTGATAACCTAGCTGCTTGGTTCTAAACAACATCTCCTCAAGGCTACCTATTTTTCGGCCGTATCTAAATTCTTTCTAAATTGAATTTTGGAAATTCGATTGTTCAACATATTTCCTCCTTAGAAATTAGCACAGGAGCAATTCAATCCTGGGATTTTCTTTCTACGCGGCTCTATTCCTGTCAGTAGCTGATTCCTGCGATGTCAGATTGAACCATCTGGCTGACTTATGAAAGGATATGCCTTTCGGTCATTGCCTGTCATTGGGAAATAGTATTTTTCCAAAGTCAGGGGTAGAAACTTGGTTGAGGTCCAACTTCTATCTCCGAAAGCTAGTGCATCGATGGGTCACTACAATGAGTGCTTCTCATCGGCCCTACAGATTAAGATTTTCTTGGAAGCAGGGGCAATACCGATACTTAGTGAGCAGAAAGTTTTCCAAAGTTGCCGGGGCAATACCTGTGCTTATGAAATAGAAAGTTTCCCAGTGTTGTCGGGGTAACACCGGTACTTAGCAAATGGAAACTTTTCCAGGCGTTGCTAGTGCAACGTCAATACTTGAAAGATAAAAAAGGCCTTGGCATTACCAAGGCAACACTGACAGTCAGGATTTTGGGATTGATTTTCTACATTGATTCAGCTGTTTTTTAGTCCAGTTGGGTACTAATTTCGGTCTTTGGAAACTAGTACTTTGATGATTGGATTGTAGAAGTATTTTCTTAGTGCTGCCTATCTTCAGGCAGTGTTAAAGTCACGTTCGTGAGGATTGAATCATTCATCCGATCCTGTAGAGTTGAGTAGATTCCTTTTAACACAATGTGGCTGTTTTCTCAACGTTGCTTAAATCTGGGATACACCACGTTCTAGAAGGGTAAGAGTTCCAGCTGTATCCATTTCCTAGCTTTGTTTATAACTATCAAGTATTACCCTTGGATATGTAAGGCTTTTGCTCAACCAATCCCATAAATATTCTTTTCACGAAAAATAATCGAATTTCCTTCAAACAGTTTTTGGTACGATCTGACGACTATTAGCGGAACCCTTCGTTTCTAGGTGTCAAAATCCAAGTTCTTATAGAAAATTTGAAATTGTGGAACAAGTCATCACATTGCTCCCGGTATGACCGTGTTCATTCTTATACTGATCATGGACTGGTAGAGTTTGGTAGTGTTTGGCTTGAATCCGTGACACTTGCCTTGCATGTTTCAAGCCATATGCATTATGCTGGACTAATAGCATTGTTGCGGATGTCAACTATTTGTGGGTTCCAATCTTTGGGAATCAATGGTTTAACTGCTTGATTTTGAGCGTTCTCTCCTTGTCGTTGTCTATCTTCGGATAACAGCTAGTTGTTTGCCTTCTGTCGTCATCTATCTCTATACGATGGTA
Organism: Allium cepa; assembly: GCA_030765085.1. Classification (NCBI taxonomy): domain Eukaryota; kingdom Viridiplantae; phylum Streptophyta; class Magnoliopsida; order Asparagales; family Amaryllidaceae; genus Allium; species Allium cepa. The sequence continues at coordinate 816,200,078 of CM060940.1, read as the reverse complement.
AGTTCCTCCTTTTATTGAAAGTTAGAGAAATATTTTATCCTGACAAGTCTTAATGTGGTATGTGCCCCTCAGTCCACAAGGCTGATTAATCTAAACATTTGATGTGAGACTTGATGTTCTGGGCAGCTTTATGGATGCCCTTAGTTAAAGGTACGTCGCAGCTTCTATCCCTGGGAAATCGTGACTTAGGTATCTTGAATTTTGACATTTTGTACAATAACTTTGATCAACGATCAGAATTATTTGCCGACTTCTTGGTTTGTGAGCTTTGCAGCACTACCGAAGCAATGTCGGTTCTTTCCGGTAGTGGGAGTTGATCCCCGTTAATGCTACAATAGACAAGTTTCTTAGTGTCGTTGGAACAACACCAATACTTAGAAAATTTTAATGACTCGTCGATGATGCTAGAGCAACATCAAGCAGTGTTTGCATAGCTTATCTGATGCACAGATTACGAAAATGCGTGGCTTACAAAATGCGTCGCTTTTGAGAGTGTGTGGCTTACAAAATGCATGGCTTTTGAGAGTGCACGGCTCATGGGATCGATACGACCCATCGACCCGAAACAATTTAGAACTTCTTTACGTTGCCAATCTTCGGGTAATGTAAGGAATTCGTGCTTCAAGAGCATGGTTCCATAGCTCAAGGTGATGCACGACTTATGGGAGTGCAAAAAATGGTTTGGGCCTTCCTGGTGCTGGAGGAGCGATACAGTTCTTAGAAGGTAAGGATCGGGTTTTCCTATCAATCCAGCAATTTGACTTTGCTGGTACACGATTTCCTCGGTTCTAAGAGATAATTGGTTTTTAGATCAGATAATCATGGCTTGGACGATCCTCTCGTATTTTTGGAATATGTGCTTAGCCAAACAGATAAGGTTGCCATGGTGGAGAGATCTACAACCGACCGCGTGAAGATGGTTATGAAGAAAGAGGATAAGACTCTCAGTTTTTGGGCCAAAACGCCTTTAGAGAATTGGTCTTTAATTAGCATATAGTTTAAGAGGAAAAGGAACCAGTCACCAAGGGTGGTAAATGAGGAGTTGGGAAGAAGTAAGCGAGTATTATGCTTCTATTTCGTTTATTACGCTAGCTAGATCGTTAAGTCTATTGTTGTCAGACTGCTAGGATTTTTGATCGGGCATAACATAACTATGGTATGATTAGTCTCATCATTCCTTACGGCTATTCAAGTGTGTGCAATTCCCCCATTCCACAGGGCTATTAGCGCACTGAACGACACCTAGGTCTCTCCACAACTCGTTTAGTTGCCCCCAGCCCAGTGGGTGCAGTTCTCCCAAGTTCTAAGTCTTGGCTTGATTCGAGTCAACCTTTGATTAACTATTAGGTTGGTTCAATTTTGGCTTAGTTCCTTTGAGCGACGTTGAACTTTAGTGTTTATCACTATTTGTTTCATCGGTCGCTGGATGTGATTCTATTAACTTTGTAGAGTGACTGATATGATTGTCGATTTGTGGCCCTAGAGTGTGATCTCTTTGACTTTAGGGAGCTTTGGATCATACGACTGTTGATTATCTAGTTCACCTTCGAGAATATCAGTCGTACTTAAATTTAGCTGATCTACCGGTTCGCCCTCACGACGCTTTAGTTTGTGAAAGAGCTTCCCCTTCTCGAAGGTTTTTTTTGGATCAGATGACTGTTGATCTACCGGTCTACCTTCACGATGGATTATTTTGTGAAAGACCTTCACTTTCGCGAATGATTTTTTGGGTCAGATGACCAATTATCTATAAGTTCACCTTCATGATGTTTTAGTTCATGAAAAAACTTCACGTTCGTGAAGGGTTTTTTGGATCAGATGACCGTTGATCTACCGGTTCACCTTTACGATGGTTTAGTTCATCAAAGACCTTCATGTTCGCGAAGAGTTTTTGGATCAACTGACCGCTGATCTACAAGTTTACCTCCACGATGCTTTAGTTTATGAAAGACCTTCATGTTTGCGTAGGGTTTTTTGGATCACACTACCGCCGATCTACAGGTTTACCTCCATGATGCTTTAGTTCGTGAAATACCTTCATGTTCGCGAAGGGTTTTTTGGATCAGATGACCGCTGATCTACCAGTTTACCTTCACGATGCTTAAGTTCGTGAATGAACTTCTTGTTCTCAAAGGGGATTTTGGATCAGATGATCGCTGATCTATCGTTTCACCTTCATGATGGTTTAGTTTGAAAGAGATTCACATTCACGAAGGGTTTTTTGGATCAGATGACCACTGATCTACCAGTTCACCTTCACGATGCTTTAGTTCGAGAAAGATCTTCATGTTTGCGAAGGATTTTTATGGTCGAATGTCCAGCGGCCAGACGACCTATGAAGTACAATTTATCGATTCTGAGAGGAATTTTAGGATTCGGCTCACGGGAACTCGGTTTCATTGGTTCCTAGACACTAAAGGGTTGGATCTGTTTGTTCGACGATCCTTTGGACAAGACTTCTTGACGCTACCAGAGCAACGCCGGTTCTCAAAAGAAGGATCGACATGACTAGTCGAGGGCATAGAAGCATTTCCCTTGCCATGCTCTCTACAATGCCCCCAATGTCGGTTCTCAAAAGGCATCGCCTTAGGTTGCTGCCCCATTCCTTAATTGTTAGCTAGCTTGGGTGTTATTTGATAATCATCCTTTCGTCTGATTTTGTAAATTAGCTAGGGCGCTTTTCTACTAGGTCTTAGTAGCCTTGCTTGGAAAGAAGGTCCCTAAGGTCATGTAACTCCTTTACCATTTGGTATGTTCTTTGGCAAATTTTCGAGTTTGCCTTCTTCTAATTGTACTACTTCTAGTCTTTTGAACCGGGTTGCCTTCACATAGAATTCTTCCAGGGTAGTAGGTTGTTTCATCCTTTAGTTTTTCCATAGGGCATTTTAGTAGACTGCATCTGTCGCCCTTAATTCGTCCATATGCTAGTTATATTTGTCACAAAGAAATTTTGAATCAGTTATAAAAAAGGTATAGTTGGCATGATAAACTTCTTTGGATATTCTGCATGTTGAACGGCTTCGGTGAATGGGTTTTGTAACATTCCTGGAATTTAGCTAAGATTAATTTGATAAGTAATTTAATCTTTGGGGTTAAAGTTTGAAATAATTGGTAATTTATATAAAATTTTGAATTAAATTATGAGATTAATTGGTAAATTAATTAGAGTTTCTCCAAAAACAATTAAAATATGTGTTTTATAAATAGATTATGAAAATAGAATTTTGGATTGAAATTCAAAAATAAGTATTTTATAAGGTTGTGTAATTATTTGAATTTTCCAAATCAACAAGATGTATGTTTATATATATATATATATATATATAAATGGATTTTTAAATTGAATTTGAAATTTGAAATTTAAGAATGAATATTTTAAAAATAAATGGGATTTGAAAATACTATGTTTAAAATTAATAGAATTTGTTTTCTAATCATAATATGATAATTTGGAAATTATATTTTGAAATTAATATAATAATTTTCTAAAGGTTAAATTTGAAGATTTTCTTTAAAAAAAATTATAGTTTGTAAGTATATATTTAAACTAAGTAGAAAATGTACTACATAAACTTATGTAAAATTATAAAATGAGATTTAAGTAAACAGGGGCTAAAAATATAGTTTGTATGTAAATAGATAATCCATATAAACAATAGAAACATATGTGTTGTAATAACTATATGAATAAAAGTGATCATTTGTTAATATGAAATCAAAATTTTTAAATCATTCTTTTCTTTTAAAATGTTGTAAAAAATTAAATGGTAAGGAATGTATGAATGTAAAGTGTATAAAAGTATATGTATATAAATATAGTGAGCTAAATTAAAGGTTGTAATGTGAAAAATAATTGGGATAAAATTATATTTGTGTAAATATAAATATTAAAGACATTTTAAAATTAAGAAGTATGTTAAGATATGGAAGTTTATTTACATGAAGGGTTAAAAACAAATTTACAAAAATAATTTGAACCAAGGATATAAACATAAAATTGATTTTTTTGACATTTGTAAATAAAAGAAAATATGTAAATTACAAATGTAATGAAATGGGACAGGTGGCAAATGGGTTGTTTTTCTTTTGAATAAGAATTAGAAAACATGCAAAGGAGAAAAATAGAGCAGGCTGTTTCCATTTTTCCTCAAGTACTTCTCATGCCTGAGAAAAAAACAAAAGAATTCGAAATCTCCTAAAATTTAAACTGAAATAAAGATCAAAACCAGAGATTTAAATCAAAGTCTAGAAATCTGAAACCAAAGCAAACTTAAATCTCAAACTTGAGAAGCAGATTTGGCAAAACAAAAAAGGAAATTGGAAAGCTGGAAACAAGTCTCAGTCTTCAAAGTCTGGAAATATAAAAGAGCAAAGCAAAATACAAATCAAAAAAATCTAGCTTGTAATCAAGCATGCGGTTCAAATTGATTTAAACAAGCAAAGCATCAAGCAACTTAGCAAATTCAAAGTAGGATTAAGCAACTCAGCAAAGAAACAAAATCAACTGTCAAGGCTCTGTTCTTCCAAAAGTCAGGTGAGCAAACTCTCTTTAAAAACCCAATCTTCTATCTTGATTGTGCTCAGTGATGATGAATGAGATGAATGATGTTGTAACTATGTTTGTATGTATACATATGTGTACATATGTGTGTAGATTTGATGATGCATGTCTGTATGTAGGTATGTATATACCTCTGTTAAAACCTACAGGCTCTAAATAACTTCAAAAATAAATTCCCATCCCGCTGATTCTTGTTAGGCCTAAGGATCTAAACAAAATATACTTGTATAATCAAGATTCAAGTAGAAAAAATATTTTTAAGTAAAATAAGTTAAATTATTTTCTGGAATTTAGAAAATACAGTGGGTTTTTAAGAATATCAAAATTTTGAATATCTTAATTTTAAAATAGGATTATACAATCAAGTTTGTATTACGAAATGATGATTTTTGATACGAAGCTTGTGATTTTAAAGCAAGTAGGTATAGTGAAATCTCAAGATGAACGAAAAATGTCTTTTGCCAATCGATGTCGATCGAGGTTGAACCGGGGCTTGGGATTTATGTCAGAGGTATCTCATAGAACGAGGATGATGGGAAAAATACTAACTGAATTTATCAATGATCATGGCGGAGGAACGGCGAGGTTATAGAGTTTAGAAATCATTTTGAACGAGATTGTAATCTTGGCTGCTGCGGCATCTATGGAGCATTGGGTTCCATTACAGGTGGGGGGATGGAAAGGTGGAGCTTCGGCGAAGTTGTGGTCAGAGATTCATGATCTCTGGTGGTCAGGTTTGTCGTGGCGAGAAGGATATTGGTTGGGTTTTGATGCTTCAAATTCGATCATGTAACTCAATTTTGATTTCGAGTTCAATTCAAAGTTCTGGGTGATTGTTGTGATAGAGTTGGGTGGTTGTTGGCATATGGAAGGTGACTGCGTCTATCACCGTTGCTCCGATGACCTGCAGACGTGCACGTGCTTATCAATTGTATCAGGTGGGTTGCGAGTTTGGGGAAGAAGGTAGGGAACTCGAAGGGTAGCTCGTGCAAACCGTCGTTTTTCTCGAAGCAAGTGGAAGTAGGGGATTGCTAGGGTTCAAACTCGAGTAAACGAGTGATTTTCTCGGGTTTATTAATATTGGCCAAAAGCAGTTTTAAAATCCAAAGAAGAATCAAGTTTTTTAAAAATGAAATCTGGTTAAATCTTGTTAAATTAATTTCCTTCTTATATTAAATGTTATCGAAGTTTTGAGAATTAGTTAAGAAGGTTTTAAATAATAAATTGTTTAATTAACTAAGTTTTAAAATGGTTTTTAATAAACATAGCTTTTATTTTTTAAGTTTATTTTTAATAAACTTAATGATATTTCAAGAAGTTAATATTAAGGATGTTTTATAATTATTAATTAGCTTTTCAAGGTTAAGCTAAATTTAATTGTTAAAGAAATTTATTTAAGAATAATTTATTTAAGAAATTTTATTGTTAAAGGTAATTAATTTAAGAATAATTAATTAATTAAAGGTTAATTAATTAAAGTTATTAAGAAATAATTATTAATTAAGAAGTAATTAATTAATTTTTGTAATTAATTAAGGATAATTAATTAAGGATTAATTATTAATTAAAGGTTAATTAATGATTAATTAAAGGATAATTAATTAAATATTTTATAATTAATTGATTATTAATTAACCATGATTAAAAAAAATTATCTAAAGGCAAATGATTCTGGTTTAGATTAATCAGATATCTTAATTGGTTTTATTTATGGATGATTGTATTATATTAAATGCCGTAGATTGTTTGTCATCTCTGCTATGTGATGCTGTGTGATTAGAATTGTTTTAATTCAAACTGTGATAAATGTAATTTATTTATTTATTATGCATTTATATTATCTATCTATGATGCTGTGTATATAGATAAGCGTTATAGGATTATACTGCTTATCAATATTGTTGTGATTGTATCTGTAATGATTGATGATGTTGCACTACTGTGTTAAAAACCCCTGGACTACTCTATACACACACAAATATGGATTGCACGTGGAAATTGGTTAAGTCACAGTTTTGAATTTGAATTTTAAATCCAAATGGTTCTGAAAGTGGATTGGATTTAAAGTGAAAAGCTTTTGAAAAGGAATTTCAAAGATAAAAGCTATTTTTGAATAACTTAATTTAGTTTTGAATTTGATTTAATTTGAATTAAAATTTTGAAATTGAATTCTATGTTGAGACTTTATGATTTAAAAGGGTTATACAAGCTTATATGGGTTTTAAACCATTTTAAAAGTGTTGTTTTGAGAATTTGAATTAACCCAAGGTTTTAAATCAGATTTTTCCGAAATGAAAACTGTTTGTTTTCAAATGATAAAAGCTTTCATATAAGAAATGAATTTATTAAAGGAATTTCAAGTTTGAATTGAAAATGGTTTTCCAAGTTATGAATGAATCTTTGGAAACAGGTTTTGAAAGCTATAAGTTAAATCTTTGATTTAGAAGTTAAATGAGTTAATCCAATTGAAATGGAAATTGTTTTGTAATCCGTGAATGGATCTTTGTGAAACTGGAAGAACTTTGTGAAATGAATCTTTTTGTATAAAGATTTAAATGGTAATTTGTTTAAACCATTTGAAACAAAGATTTGAATTTTAAAGTTGTGACTTAATTGAGGACCCATTATCCATATGTTTTTAAATATTGCGCTCATTATTCGGTTTAGCCGGGAGAGGACCTTGTGTCATATAACCCATTTCGAATAATGATACGACGATATGGATAGCATTTGAAGATCGGTGTTGAAGACCGGGTATTTGCGAGAATGATAGGATAACCTATCGATTGTCTCTGCACTGAGTAGCTACGGTATAAAGATTCCCTAAGTGATGGAAAGTCCAATCGGGATTCTGAATACCTAGATTGCAGTGGCTTTTTAGGAAGTGCCTTCGGTTCTGTTTGAACCCGGAACAGACTTGTATGGAAGTGTGTCTGATGTTACACTTTGAGATGTAAAGCTGGTTTCTATCAAATACATTTCTGTTTGGTGGCGAAAATTTATTCTCTTAGCTTAACACCCTTCTCTGAGACGTACGAGCTCAGAGGTTATGTAGTTGATGGTTACTAGTGATACATTCCCAATTTGGTAATGTGGCATACGAAGTGCTGCTGATCTTTTATTGATCAAAGCATGGCTTTGTGAAAAAGCTTAGCTTTGTGGACGAGACTGCATCAGGACCTCAAAACCTGGTAATGGTCGAAACAGGAAAGATGCGGCAAGGTTGCAGGGGTAGAGCCCCTAGGGTATGTCCATTCCTTCTGGAAAAGGGCGGTATTATGGTATGGAGCCCTGATACTTAACTCAAGTAGGTACTGTAAATTTATTACTGTGTGATGTTGTTGGTGTAGAGATCCTCGGATAAAGGTCGCAAACGACCGGGGGTGGCATATATTATGTTTTACTTCCTGGGAAGAGGGTAACCGGCCTTGTGTTGGCAGAGAGCCAGGTAGGTTCTCGGGGCGTCCCTCCAGAGGCGTACCCATGTGGAAATAGGAAGTTCTTTAGCCTGATCATTTGCTGGAAATCCAATCATCCAATATGAGCCCTTTACGATTGTAGTTGTATTACCTACCACCTCAGGTGGTATCTATAGTAGGCATAGTATAATGGTACCTATGCTGGCTAAGATTAATATTATACTTTCGAAATGTTTTCCACTATGCACTAATAATAATATCAAAAAGGATTTTGCGTAGTAAGCATGTTTGACTATCATAAGGAGAAATCTCCCCCAAGTGCGCGATTGCGTGGTGTGTGTGCCGGAAGGCCTTATGGTAGTTTCATTTTTCAAAAAGCATTGCGGATTTCAAATTTAAATTCTTTTGTTTGTTTTTAAGAAATAAACTATTTTTGTTTACTCATACCTATCCCACGACTGACCTGGAGTTTATTGTTCCGTTCCTAAACTCTAGATGTCCAAAATTTTCCACACTGGCCATCTAGAGTTTGGTTTTTCAGATAGTCAGATAGTAGATATCGATTTGGTAGCCTTTAGCTTTCTATTTGGTATTCTTTGGGATCTTTGGAGTGCATGACTGACCATGCTTAGCTTAGTGCAAATGTTTGAGATTCAAGCTTGGAGCTTTAGAGCTTTGGCTTTGGAGTTTTGGTTTGAGGTTGCAGTATTGGATTCTGTTGAAGATTCATCTCATATTGTGTCGTGTTCTGCTATATTTTGTGTTTTATATTCTCTGATGTTGATGATTATTATTGTATCAAATTGATGTATCGGATATTGTATTCATGTTGTGTCAGTGATATCATCTTTTGTTTCCGCTGTGTTATTTATCATCTAATGTTGTTGCAAGCTCCGGCGATACGTATTCGATGTTGTTTGTCGGACATCGAGTTTGGGTCGTCACAGTGGTATCAGAGCTAAAGGTTGAGTAAGAACTTTAGCTACGGAGTATAACACATTAGATGACTCATTAGAGATAGGGTGAAGTATACCCTAGAATGAGTACAACCAGTGAAACCAAAACCCAAATTACTCGGTCTATTTTCTTTAACTGTTGTTATTCCCTAAGATATCGCGTCCGAATGCCTAAATCGATTTTCTTACTATTTACAGATAGTAAGAATGAGTTGAAGAAGAGGACGAGATAGGGGATGGGGAAGTACCACTTCAGCTGTTCAAGTCCCTGCAACAGCAGATATACCCGCTTAACCTCAACTAAATCTGGCTGATTTATATCAAAGTTTTTCCAAACTTGATGGAAAGCCATTCACAGGCAAGGAAACCGTTATCGATGCACAAGCCTGGATTCGATCGTGCGAAAGGATTTTCAAGGGACTAAAATTAGAAGATGATCAGATGCGATTGATAGCTTCCTGGCAACTCCAGGAAGAGGCTTTAGCTTGGTGGGAAACAGTTACATTAGATAAGCTGGTGGATGAATTTACTTGGAGTCGTTTCAAGGAAGTGTTCGAGCAACGATATATGCCGTCTGCTGGTATCTCTAGAATATACCGGGAGTTTAGAGATTTGAAGCAAGGAAGCTTATCATTTGTGGAATACTTGAACAAATTCAATGAATTATCTCCGTTTGGTCCAGAATTGGTGAATACACCGTTAATGAAGAATGAAAAGTTTATTCGAGGAATGAACAAGAAGTTTCAGGAGAGAATGACTACTCATGTAAAAAAATCTTTTTCTGAATTAATTGATATGGGTTATAGATACAATACTCTGGATAAGCAAGAAGATCCGAAGGAGAAAGGGAACACAAGCAATCTGAATTGAAGGAAAAGGAAGTTTGGTGGAAAGAAACCGAGGAAAGATAAAGGATAGAAGAATATACAGAAGAAAAAGGTGAAAGATGTTACTTGTCTCAATTGCTTGGAGAAAGGTCATTACTCGGACAAATGTAAGAACCCTTGGAAGCCAGGAATGAGAGAGCCATTTATGAGGCCAGATCAGGAATCTAAGGGATGCTATTATTGCGCAAGCCGGGACATAAGATCAAGGACTGCCCAGTAAGGAAGCAAGCTCTAGTAACAAGGGTGTATGCAATCAAACATGACTCTTCAACCTCAAAAGATGATAAAGGAAAACAGATTTTAGAAGGCAACCTTCTCGTTTACAATAGAATTGTTCGAATTTTGTTCGACACAGGAGGTATACGTAGTTTTTTTTCAACAAATTGTAAATAAGTTAAATCTTGAATCTGAGATCATAGTCGAATCTATTTTTGTCTATTTCATTGGATTTCGATATAATCTACGAATGGTTAGTTATCCCTTCAAATTAACTAACCAATACCCCTGTATATTTCGTAGATCAGATAACCCGATTGTTTCGTAATTGATTGAGTTGTTCTCATATCTATTGTTGATATTCTTATTTGGTAAGCCAAATGGAGAATAGATATCCAATTTGACCCGAAAAGGTATTTCTCTGTCTTTTATCTGTCCTTTGTTATCTCCCTTGCAAATTTCGAGGACAAAATTTTCTAAGGGGGGAATCTATAACATTTCTAGAATTTATCTAAGATTAATTTGATAAGTAATTTAATCTTTGGGGTTAAAATTTGAAATAATTGGTAATTTATATAAAACTTTGAATTAAATTGTGAGATTAATTGGTAAATTAATTTGAGTTTCTCCAAAAACAATTAAAATATGTGTTTTATAAATAGATTGTGAAAATAGAATTTGGATTGAAATTTAAAAATAAGTATTTTATAAGGTTGTGTAATTATTTGAATTTTCCAAATTAACAAGATGTATGTTTATATATATATATGTATATAAATGGCTTTTTAAATTGAATTTGGAATTTGAAATTTAAGAATGAATATTTTAAAAATAAATGTGATTTGAAAATACTATGTTTAAAATTAACAGAATTTGTTTTCTAATCATAATATGATCATTTGGAAATTATATTTTGAAATTAATATAATAACTTTCTAAAGGTTAAATTTAAAGATTTCTTTAAAAAGAAAATTATGGTTTGTAGGTATATATTTAAACTAAGTAGAAAATGTACTACATAAACTTATTTAAAATTATAAAATGAGATTTAAGTAAACAGGGGCTAAAAATATAGTTTGTATGTAAATAGATAATCCATATAAACAATAGAAACATATGTGTTGTAATAACTATATGAATAAAAGTGATCATTTGTTAATATGAAATCAAAAATTTTAAATCATTCTTTTCTTTTAAAAAGTTGTACAAAAACAAATGGTAAGGAATGTATGAATGTAAAATGTATAAAAATATATGTATATAAATATAGTGAGCTAAATTAAAGGTTGTAATGTGAAAAATAGTTGGGATAAAATTTTATTTGTGTAAATATAAATATGAAAGACATAAACATTTTAAAATTAAGATGTATGTTAAGATATGAAAGTTTATTTACATGAAGGGTTAAAAACAAATTTACAAAAATAATTTGAACCAAGGATATAAACATAAAAATGATTTTTGTGACATTTGTAAATAAAAGAAAATATGTAAATTACAAATGTAATGAAATGGGACAAGTGGCAAAGGGATTATTTTTCTTTTGAATAAAAATTAGAAAACATGCAAAGGAGAAAAATAGAGCAGGCTGTTTCCATTTTTTTCTCAAGTACTTCTCATGCCTGAGAAAAAACAAAAGAATTCTAAATCTCCTAAAATTCAAACTGAAATAAAGATCAAAGCCATAGATTTAAATCAAAGTCTATAAATCTTAAACCAAAGCAAACTTTAATCTCAAACTTGAGCAGCAAATTTGGCAAAACAAAAAGGGGAAATTGGAAACTGGAAACACAATTCTCAGTCTACAAAGCCTGGAAATATAAAAGAGCAAAGCAAAATACAAATCAAAAAAATTTAGCCTGTAATCAAACATGCAGTTCAAATTGATTTAAACAAGCAAAGCATCAAGCAACTTAGCAAATTCAAAGCAGGATTAAGCAACTCAGCAAAGAAACAAAATCAACTGTCAAGGCTCTGTTTTTCCAGAAGTCAGGTGAGCAAACTCTCTTTAAAAACCCAATCTTCTATCTTGATTGTGCTCAGTGATGATGAATGAGATGAATGATGTTGTAACTATGTTTGTATGTATAAATATGTGTACATATGTGTACAGATTTGATGATGCATATCTGTATGTTGGTATGTATATACCTTTGTTAAAACCTACAGGCTCTAAATAACTTCAAAAATAAATTCCCATTCCTCTGATTCTTGTTAGGCCTATGGATCTAAACAAAATATACTTGTATAATCAAGATTCAAGTAGAAAAAATATTTTTAAGTAAAATAAGTTAAATTATTTTATGGAATTTAGAAAATACAGTGGGGTTTTAAGAATATAAAAAATTTGAATATCTTAATTTTAAAATCTGATTATACAATTAAGTTTGTATCACAAAATGATGATTTTTGATACGAGTCTTGTGATTTTAAAGCAAGTAGGCATAGTGAAATCTCATGATGAACGAAAAATGTCTTTCTGTCAATCGACGTCGATCGAGGTTGACTGGGGCTTGGGATTTATGTCAGAGGTAGCTCATAGAATGAGGATGATGGGAAAAATACTAACTGAGTTTATCAATGATCATGGCGAAGGAACGATGAGGTTATAGGGTTCAGTGAGCATTTTGAACGAGATTGTAATCTTGGCTGCTGCGGCATCTATGAAGCATTGGGTTCCATCGCAAGCGGGGGGATGGAAAAGTGTAGCTTCGGCGAAGTTGTGGTCGGAGATTCATGATCATTGGTTGTGACAACCCAGAATTTTTAACATTTGAAATTAAAATATTTAATTAATTTTAAATGTTTGAATGATAGTTTAACTTGAATTTCAAATATCAGAATGAATTTGGCAATTTAATTATAGAAATTTGGGTAAAATTTTAAATCTTTAATTTTTAGCCTGTTAAAAATAATTTGATCGCTTAGAAAATTTATATTGATAATACTAAAGATGATAGAAGCTTCATAATTGAATTTGAAACTGTTTTATTCAGTTTTGAAAATTTATCGTTTAAAATCGATATTTGAAAATAGCTTTCCGAGGCGCAGTCTCGGAATTCGATGAAACCAGTTCTATTGGATCCGTAATATTGTGTTATCATCGAATTTCAATTTTCGTAGTGTTTGGAGTGATCGTCTGGCCGTACGATAAGCAAATGCATTGAAATTTATATCGAAATTTAATTATATAACTGGTTCGAAAAGCTATCTTCTCCATACGATCGAATTTGGACTCGAAACCTTTTCCATTGCGTTCCGAATGGGCGTATAACATTGTGAACGCCTGGCGACATACCTCGATTGGAGATCGAGTTTTAATCTTTGTTTTCAGGACGATTTAAATTCGAATTCAAATTTAAACATAAGTGATATAATTTCATTTAAAACACAATTGCAGATCTAAGCAAACACGTATTGAATTTTTAAGCATCTGTCCTTCCAATTTTAACACGCTTCTTCTTTTGGAAAAATAAAATAAAATAAAGATAACGAATCTATCATTTAAAGGAATATACTGAGCTAATCTTCAAGCTTGAAAATAATGGCCGAAGATGAATCAACAGAAAATAAATTCGAACCCAAATTTCCTCAGATCTACCGCGTCCCTATCCTCCTCTATATTGAGCGAATTCATTCATTTAATATAAAAAAGGAAGTGACTGAATCGTTCGAAAATAGCTATCTCAAATTCTTAATGGCCGAAACCCTATCGCGCAAGCATCCTCGTCGCAAGATCAAAGGGAAGACTCGCGACAGTTTCATCATCGCATGGAATTGGAAGGAAGGTATTGCAGTTCGGTCGCGATCAAATTTCTCAACGAAGTCGCAAGCTTCGATTTTGGGGTTTCTCGGCGATTTCGAAGTCGCGATTTAGGATGGTGGTTGTGGGCCGCTTTTGGATTTGGGTGGCGTTAGCTTGCGTTATGGTGACGAAGTGGTGGAGCGGCAACTCATCGATGGCATGTCGTGGAAAGGGCCAGAGTCGCAGTCGAGCTTGGACGAACTCGTGTTGGCACGTCGATTTAGAGGGATAGCAGCAGTATATCGACAGATTGCAGCAAGGTATTAAACATATATTTGTTGATTTTATATATTTGTATCCGTAAATATAAGTTATAAAAACATGCAGTAAATAAATTTTATTTTGAATATTGGGCTAAACAGTGAAGAATAAAACTGTAAATATACAAACATATGTTCAAAGTAAACATATATACAAATAAAAATGGAAATTGATTTATATGCATGCTCATTTTTAAATAAACAGAAATTAATTTTTGTATAGATAGGATTTTGAAAATAGACATTTTAAAATGTTAAAGAAATTATAATTAGAATTTTTAATCCCTATACAGATTAATTTGTTTAATAATCATGATTTAATTTATTTATAAGACAATAAAAATATCCATGTTTTAAATCAATATGGAAATTAATTTGTTTGACAAGCTTATTTAAAATACTTTTAAAGGAAATTTAGTTTTAAATTTAATGTTTGGTTAAACAAAGATTTTAATTAAAAGGGAAGTTAGCTTTAAATCAAATTGTTAGTTTATTAAAATTTTATAAAAGGAAATTAGTTTAAGCTAAAGTATTAGTTAATTTAATTATTAATGGTAAGAAATTATTCAATTAATTCAAAATATTTTATTAAAAGGAAATTTGTTTGAAATTAAATTGTTGAGATAAAATAAAACTTTATAAAATAAAAAAGAATTGTTCGATCATTTCAAATATTAATAAATTTGTATAATTATTTATACAAGGTCAAAGAAATTCGAGAAAATGAGCTGGATTGGAAAATGGATTGCATGCAAATTTAAAGGTGAGATCTTCTAACTCAAAATTTTAATTGAAAAATTCCAGTTATTGATGGATTATGAAATTGTGATAGTTAAATTAAAATTGATTGATTGTGTGTTTGGATAATTTATTTATTATTAGTTATATTAGTTTAGACCCTATGCGCCGCATAATAGCGAAGGTTATTATATTAAACCCATATACCGCGATATTCCACCTTGAAGTGGAATTGGTATTATATATGTACTTGGTGTTGTTGATTTCCCGCATTATATAGCGGATGAGACCCTATTGCGCCGCATAATAGCGGATAATATTTATAAATCTCATATACCGCGATATTCCACCTTGAAGTGGAATGGGTATTTAATTGTTGTGCTAACGTCTGTGGATGCAGGGGAAACAGGTTGGAGGGATCCAACTGGATTCCTCAAATATTTAATTTGTTGCGTATGTTGTGTTTTGATTATTTTTAATTCGTGTGAATGTTTGTGATTGAAACCGTGAAGGCTGTAATTAAGCCAAATATATTTTTGGTATCGTAGGATACCAGAAATATGAAATTGAATTTTTGAAAATTAGAGTTGAAGAGCCTAGACCGTTATAATTAAAGTATTAAAGTTGATTTTTATAATCCCATCGAATTAATTCCAAAAATATGGAAAAATATTTTAATAAAGGAATTTCGAGTAATATTGTTTAATGGTTGATGAAATTATTTAAGATACGTATTTTAAATATTTGAAAGAGGTAAAGAAATTTATTTCAAAAGGAAATAAGTTTAGAAATTAATTTTGGAATTTAATTTAGAGTTGAAAATTATTTTAGAATTTGATTCGGGAATTAATTTAGGGTTGAAATTTACCTTACGAATCGATTTAAAAATTTGGTTAGGTGTTTTGGAAATAACTTGGAAAATCAATTTGAAATTGATTTGATATTGGAAAATTAATTTGGGAAATCAAATTGGAATTTGATTTTGTGTTTGAAATAAATTGAAAATCAATTTGGGATTTGATTTGGTTTGAAGATGATATTTGGGAATCGATTTAAAATTCGTATATCAGTTGATATTTGGAAATGTAAATTCACAACGGGAATTTTTTAAAGAAAATGGAAATTGTTTAAAAATAAATATTGGTTTATTTTCAAAGTGTGGAAAGGAATTTACAGATTTGCAATGTAAATTAAAATAAATCGAGAGGATTTATTAATTTATTTGAATGGACCATTTTGTAATGGAAAAGAAATTCTTCCCTGGAATGCCGAGTATATTTTTAAAATAGGTTTTGAATAAAATTAAAAGTTTTAGATTTGGTTTAAAATAATATGGTTGGAGAAATTAGTTTTGAAAATTGTTTTAAACCTTTAAAGTAAAAATTTTTATTGAATCAATTATATAAGAGGTTATTTTAAAAAATTTAAATTGATATTTGATTTAGGAAATAGGTATTTAAATATTTATACTCTATCTACTAATTTTATTTCAAAATTTGTTTTTGGACTTGAATTTTGAATGAGATATTAGTATAATATTTTTCATAACTAATATTTAAGCAAATATTCTAAAATAGTTTAATTTAAATGTTTTCAATATATTTTGAATAAGTATTTTTATATTATTTTAAAATGTTTGAAATCGACAGATTTTCAGTGGAAATGAATAAATATTGAAAGTGTTTTCTGCGTAAGAAAAAGATTGATTTGAAATTTATTTTTCAAAGGATTGAAGTGTGAAATTTATCTTGCGAAGATATATTGAAAATAATAATAATTGGGGAAAGATTATTTGAAGTCCAGTGATTGTTGTGAATGATGATTGATGGTTAAATAACCAACTATCAATATTAGTTTTTTTTTAAATGGAATTTGAATTTCGATGCGACCGGGAGTCGAATTCCAAATGGATATTCGAAACCCACAATGAACCTTTGTGATTGTGATGGATCTTTTGTCTAAAAGATCGAAGTGGAATTTATTGTGAATTGTTTGAATCTGAATGAACACTTATTTTTAAAATAAGCGCTCGTTATTCGGATTAGCCAGGAGAGGAACTTGTGTCATAAAACCCATTCTGAATAAAGATATGACGAAATGGGATTGCATTGAAGATGGTGTTGAAGACCGGGTATTTTCAAAAGCGAAAGGATACCTGTCGAATGTCTCTGCACCAGGTTGCTCCGGTATAGAGATTTTATCACCCTTTGTGATGGGGATTCCAGACGTAATTAGTGAATATTCGGGTTGCAAGGGCATCTTTTGATGTGCCTTCGGTTCCGTTTGATCCCAGAACGGACTTGTATGGATGTGTGTCTGACGTTACACTTTGAGATGTAAAGCTAGTTTCTATCAAATACACTTCTGTTGGTGGCGAAGAATTTATTCTCTTAGCTTAACACCCTTCTCTTAGACGTACGAGCTCAGAGGTTATGTAGTTGATGGTTACTAGTGATACATTTCCAATTTGGTAATGTGGCGTACGAACTGCTGCTGATCATTTGTTAATCAAAGCATGGATTTTGTGAAAAGCGTAGCTTTGTGGACGAGACTTCGTCGGACCTCACACCTCGGAATGGTCAAAACAGGAAGGATGCGGCAAGGTTTTAGGGGGTAGCGCCCCTTAGGGTATGTACATTTCCTTCTGGATAGAAGTGGTATCATGGTATGGAGCCCAGATACTTAACTTATGCTAATATCGCAAATATATATATATATATATATATATATATATATATATATGACTTTGTGATTGTTGTTGCTGAGGATCCTCGGATAAAGGTTGTTCACAACTGGGAGATGACATACTCGTGTAGTAGTTACCTACTTTTGTAGAGGCAACCCGGCCTTGTGTTGGCAGAGATCCGTGTAGGTTCTCGGGGCGTCTATCCAGAGGCGTATCCATGTGGCAATGGGAAGTTCTTTGGCCCGATCATTTGTTGAAAATCCAATTTCCAATACGAACCCAGTACGGTTTTAGTTGTATTACCTGCCATTTACTTATGGTGATCACCACTGTTTAGATGGTAGCTAAAGTAGGCATAGTACGAAATGTCTATGCTGGCTAAGATTAATATTATACTTTCGAAATGTTTTCCACTATGCACTAATAATATTAATATCAAAAGATTTTGCGTATTAAGCATGTTTGACTATCATAAGGAGAAATCTCCTCCAATTCTGCGTTTGCAGTGTGTGTGTGGCGGGAGGCCTTATGGTAGTTTCATTTTCCTAAAAGCATTGCGGATTTCTTTTTAAATTCCTTTGTTTTCCTTTTGTTAAAGAATAATTGTTTTTTAAGATCTCACACCAGTCCTATGACTAACCTAGAGTTTATTGTTTCCTTTCTAAACTCTGGGTGCCCATAATTTTCCACACGGGCAGCCTAGAATCAGGTTACAGTTATCCGGGAGCGAAGTCAGAAAAGAGTTGCTGTGGAGATCAGAAGTTGAAGCTGGATGGCGAAGCGTATTACTAGTATATGTTATATTTTCTTCTGCTGTTTGTTGTTGTACACTCTGATAATGTAATGTGATGTATTGTGATAACAGATATGATTCTTTGTTTTAAAGATTATTCATTGATATATTATATGTTGTTCCGCTGCGAAATGTGAGATCTGTTTTTGTTTCTGTTCTTCTTCTACCTCTTCGTTCTTTAAACCCTAACGGTTTGGTTTTCTGGCATTCGATTGCGCGGCATTTGATACAGTGGACGTATAAATGTCGACTTTCGGGCATCGTAAAATCGGGTTGTTACAATGTGGTATCATAGCATTTGGTTAAGCGACAACCTTGGCTCTGTTGGGTGTTACTCATTAGAGATAGAGTCAGCAGCACTCTAGAATGAGTTTGAGTGTAATAATAGATATGAGCGCATATTTGTTAGTGAATATAAATTGTTTTATATTGTGTTGACTTATCGGTTGATTGTTTACAGATTCTGGTCGGTGCAGTTTGGCTAACTGTTATCGATAGGGGTTTCTAAACTTTTAAACAAGATAAACCGACACAGTATTGTTTCAAAATAGGGTAAATGAAATAATTTTACCCAAAACTATTTTCGTATATAAAAGAAATAAAATTTTTGTGAATTATTATAATATATGGTTGCTTGGTTGTTAGGAAGCGATAATATTAGATTATTATCATCATTGCATGAGAAATTGAAATCAAAACCAAAAGCTAAGAAAATGAAATGGATTGAATTCAAGCAAACTAATATGATAATTAATCAATTCATGAAATAGGAAAGTTGAATTAGTTAAATTAAAACTTGAATTGTGAGTTAAATAAAAAAAATGGTTTGAATTTGCAGATAAATTCAAGTAAGTAGAAATAAATTGAAAATTTCCTGGTTATTGATAAAATAAATCCGAGATGAATTGAGGAAGGAAAGTTGGAATTTAAATGGATAAGTGAGTAAAACTAATTTAATTAAATTAGTAGATGGAGTGAATTTGATATATGAAAATAAAATCAAGGATTTAAATTGGGAAACATTCTAAATTAATAAATGGAGGATAAACTGGAAATTGTGAAATGGTTTTAATTAAAATGAATGTGAATATGGAATGCAAAATGAATTGAACGGAATCAATTGGAAATGAAATAGAATAAAGAGTAAACTAATTTTGTATTAATTTAAATTAGTTATAAACAATATTGGATATTCTATTAAGTGAATGTCGTCGAAATTTGCATAGAAATGGTTGTTGTTTGACGCAAACGAGTATATATAAAATTCTAAGAGTTAATAAAAGCAAATCAAATTGATTTTTGAATCAATTGAAATAGATATGAGTTCATTTCGCTTAAAAATAAATTGAATGAAAAGAAGTAAGTTGTAAATCGCTTGAATTGAATAGAAATGGTATGTGAATTGATTATAAGCAATTAAATTTGTATCGGAACCATATAAATTGCTTATGGGAACTATTTTGAATGTATTGCTTGTGAAAACTATGTGTTTACTATTTAAAATAAGTGAAATGCGAATAAATTTCTTATATATGTCACTTATATGTTTAAATTGAGCAAATACGGGTATAGGAGGGCTGTTTGGCTAGATATGGTCGTGCTAAAATGCTAATAATAAACGGCTTTGTTTAAAAATGCTAAATAAGGCATGCCTACGCAATAAAAAATAGGAAATATGAACTTTTTTTGCTTTTCCGATCGAGTGGGTCGATGTATATATATTTATATCTTTTGTCAAATTGCAGAAGCTCCTCGGTACAAAGGAGACTCTGCTAAAGTTTTCGAAAATTTTGGGAGTTAGAAAATTTTTGAAAAAAAAAATTGTTAGCGACAAACGATTTCAAATTGGAAATTGAAGTAAATTAGTGAATGAAACTGAATTAAAATAATGATATGAATTAGTTATAATTGAAAGATAAAATTCAATATTCATAGTAGAAGATAAATTGAATTCAAATAGAATTGAAGAGTAAATTGAATTCAAATAAAATTGAAAATGCAAGATTGAATGAAAATGGATACGTAACTTCAATAGTGAAGTAAAAAATGGTACAAGAAGCATATATATTGAAAATCTTGTAATGAAAGGTGCAAAATGATATTTGAACATTGTAACTAGATATTATGGATATCAGGATATATAGGTGTATTAAAGGAAATGGAATTGGGATTTTGATTTTAAAGATAAAATTGAATTGCTCGACAAAAGGTATGTATTTCAATTTCAATATGAAATTTGGTGATTTCCTTGTCCAGCCGCTTGGCTTTTTGTTTTCTTTGGGATTTGAGGGCCTGTGGTGCCATTTTGTAGTCGTACCGAGCTAGCCGCGCAAAGGAGACGCTGACGAAATTTTTCGAAAATTTAGGGTGTTAGAAAATTTTGAGAAAATTTTGAAAGTTGAAATTTGAATTCAAATCTAAATTTGAAATGGGAAGTAAACAATATTGTTTGGAACTTATAATTGAACTTGGAAAGTTAGTTGAAAAGAATCTTTAATAAAAAGATTTGGGTTGATAAATTGATAAAACTGTTTGGGTTGGAAAAATTACACGGGTTAAGGATCATTCTTCTTAACTAGTAATTTCGGGACGAAATTCTTTTAAGGGGGAAGGATGTGACAACCCAGAATTTTTAACATTTGAAATTAAAATATTTAATTAGTTTTAAATGTTTGAATGATAGTTTAACTTGAATTTCAAATATCAGAATGAATTTGACAATTTAATTATAGAAATTTGGGTAAAATTTTAGATCTTAATTTTTAGCCTGTTAAAAATAATTTGATCGCTTAGAAAATTTATATTAATAATACTAAAGATGATAGGAGCTTCAGCATTGAATTTGAAACTGTTTTATTCAGTTTTGAAAATTTATCGTTTAAAATCGATATTTGAAAATAGCTTTCCGAGGCACAGTCTCGGAATTCGATGAAACCAATTCTATT
This sequence comes from Allium cepa, assembly GCA_030765085.1. Classification (NCBI taxonomy): domain Eukaryota; kingdom Viridiplantae; phylum Streptophyta; class Magnoliopsida; order Asparagales; family Amaryllidaceae; genus Allium; species Allium cepa. The sequence goes on along the minus strand of CM060940.1, from coordinate 816,178,812 downwards.
GGATCCGTAATATTGTTTTATTGTCGGATTTCAATTTTCGTAGTGTTTGGAGTGATCCTTTGGCCGTACGATAAGCAAATGCATTGAAATTTATATTGAAATTTAATTATATAACTGGTTCGAAAAGAAATCTTCTCCACACGATCGAATTTGGACTCGAACCTTTTCCATTGCGTTCAGAATGGGCATATAACATTATGAACGCCTGGCGACATACCTCGATTGGAGATCGAGATTTTAGTCTTTGTTTTTAGGACGATTTAAATTCAAATTTAAACACAAGTGATATAATTTCATTTAAAACCCAATTGCAGATCTAAGCAAACACGTATTGAATTTTTAAGCACCTGTCCTTCCAATTTTAACACGCGTCTTCTTTTGGAAAAAAACAACATAAAGACAACGAATCTATCGTTTAAAGGAATATACTGAGCTAATCTTCAAGCTTGAAAATAATGGCCGAAGATGAATCAACAGAAAATAAATTCGAAGCCAAATTTCCTCAGATTTACCGCATCCCTATCCTCCTCTATATCGAGCGAATTCATTCGTTTAATAAAAAAGGTAACTGAATCGTTCGAAAATAGCTATCTCAAGTTCTTAATGGCCGAAACCCTATCGCGCAAGCATCCTCGTCGCAAGATCAAAGGGAAGACTCGCGACAAGTTCGTCATCGCGTGGAATAGGAAGGAAGGTATTACAGTTGGGTCGCGATCAAATTTCCAAACGAAGTCGCAAGCTTCGATTTTGGGGTTTCTCGGCGATTTCGAAGTCGCGATTTGGGATGGTGGTTGTGGGCCGCTTTTGGATTTGGGTGGCGTTAGCTTGCGTTATTGTGACGAAGTGGTGGAGCGGCGACTCATCGATGGAGTGTCGTGGCTAGGGCCGGAGTCTCAGTCGAGCCTGGACGAACTCGTGTTGGCACGTCGATTTGGAGGGATAGCAGCAGTGTATCGACAGATTGCAGCAAGGTATTAAACATATATTTGTTGAATTTTATATATTTGTATCTGTAAATATAAGTTATAAAAACATGCAATAAATAAATTTTGTTTTGAATATTAGGCTAAACAGTGAAGAATAAAACTGTAAATACATAAACATACGTTCAAAGTAAAAATATATACAAATAAAAATGGAAATTGATTTATATGCATGCTCATTTTTAAATAAGCAGAAATTAATTTTTGTACAGATAGGATTTTGAAAATAGACATTTTAAAATGTTAAAGAAATTATAATTAGAATTTTTAATCCCTATACAGATTAGTTTGTTTAATAAACTGATTTAATTTATTTATAAAATAATAAAAATATCCTTGTTTTAAATCAATATGGAAATTAATTTGTTTGATAAGCTTATTTAAAATACTTTTAAAGGAAACTAAGTTTTAAATTTAATGTTGGTTGTTATCCCGCTTTTTGGCAAAGCCGTGATACCAAAAGATTGGTCGAAAACGAAAGACAGTTCGTCTCAGAGATTGGTTATACTTCACTTTGCTATGGATATCGATGAATTTTGTCCGAGTCCGGATCAGGCCACAATTGATAGGACATGACAAGAAAGGTCGTAGGAGTCATCATTTCAAATTTCAAGTCAATCCGAGTTCGTATGCTCAAGATATGATGGATTCAAATTGAGAAAGGTGGTCACTGTCTGTTTCGAACCCATCGCACTGGAGTACTTCGAACCCACCTAGTTCGAACCCATCCACGCCCTTGCCTTCGAAACCATGAAGTTCGAACCCAAGCCACGTTCGAACCCATCAGCTAGTACCTGCTTCGACTCCATCGCCTTCGACTCCATCGCCTTCGAATCCACCACAATGCCCTACCTTCGAATCCATGACTTCACTCAGCTTCGCATCCTTACTTCGAACCCATGCAAGCCCTTAATTCGAATCCATCGAGCGACCCGGTTCGAACCGATCAAGTTCGAACCCATAGGGATTCCCTAATTCGAATCGGTCACGTTCGAAGCCAGGAATACTCCTTAGTTCGAATCCACCGAGTCAGTTGGTTTGGATGACGTGTTCGCCGTAGTTCACGGAGTAGAAGCGGTCCATTCGGAGATAAGTTAGGATCGATTCGAAAGATACGCGCCACGTCACTGCAAACCCACGTGCACTCATGGGTTCGAACTCATGGGTTCGAAGTCATGGGTTCGAAACACACAGCCAACCGAGAAAACCCCATTTCGAACCGAGCATATCTCCTCAACCACACATCCAAATGCAACCAAATTTTCACAGTAGCTTCCATACAAGGTAAAGAATGTTCCTGCCAAGTTTCAGCTCGATTGGACCATTTCTTGATGGGTTCGAAATGACTTCGAATCGATGTCAGATCGAGACGAAACTTGGTGGGGTCGGTCGCGTGGGTCCACTCACGTGCCAGAAGAGGTCTCCCGAAGTTTCAGCCAGATCTGGGCCTCCAACGCCTATAAATAGCACCCTGAAGCCTTCAGAAAAAGGATCTTCGGAGAACTTCTGCCATTGAACGCTGAGACTCTGCCGGATTAACGTCTATTGATCAGAATCACTGTTGTATTCAGATTTCAAAGCTATCATCTACTGTAATCCATTGTAATCGATTGAATCGAGCAAAGCAATAAAGAGAAACCCTTCAAAGTGGACGTAGGCACGAACGCAGAACCACTATAAGTCCTGTGTTTGTGATTGTTGCTTGTGAATTACCGTGATTTGTTACTTAGAGCTGAATTCTATATTGACTGTTGCTGAGTTCTGTGTTGATTATTATCGAGTTGAGTACGTAAACGGGTGCTTTCGTGATATTGGGTGTTTGTGACCAATTTTGGCGCAAACATTTTGGTGCTTTCACTGAGAACGCTAACTCAGGAGTTCTACCAATTGATAGCAAATTCAAAGAGAGTTTGAAAGTTTAGGTTTGAGAAATTATGACAAGACAAACAAGTAGAAGGCAAAGGCCAGAGAGAAGTGAACACCAAGGAAGTCAAGAGGCTTCCTCAGGAGGGAATCAAGCGTCGATTTTCATCACTAGGGATGAGATGGAGGCTATGATGAGAAGACAAGAAGAGATGATCCAGAACTTGCTTCAGCAAATTGGGCAACTTGGAGCACAAAACCAAGGAGCAACTGGAGTTCAGAACGGAGCAGGACCATCTGGCGTAGCACCAGAGCTAGGGGGCACCCACACTTGGAGCATGTTGATCCAATCCCAGAGAGAGAGATAGGGGCCTCTGAGCAACCTGGTAAGGAATGAACGCTCATCCAGGGGGCAGGTAAAATTCCCTCCTGAACTCGGGGGGCGGGTCGAAAGCGATGAACAAGTCGCAAACCTCTCACTAGCACAGTTAGATCATTTACACATGTAAGCGATCGCGCACGATCCATGGGCATGCTCTGAATAACTACAGACCGCACCATAGTAAGAGTTTACGCTTTGACATCCTCGTCTTGCTGTGATCTTGACTCAAACATTCCTGTTGTGGAATTCGTATGATTATTGCTTTGATATTTGCAAATTTACTTGTATGCCCGTGGATCGTGAACGGTCCGCGAGCACCTCTTGCATGGCAGCGAACTGCCAAAGTCTTCGATTCGAAAACTCCCCCAAACAATAACTCCAGCACTGATAATATTAAGTCCCCCCCGGGCACACTCATTCGCCTCGAACGGCACCCGACTTCGAACAGTCACAATTCGCCTCGAACGGCACCCGATCGCGAACGGTCACAAATCGCCTCGAACGGCACTCGACTTCGAACAGTCACAACTCACCACGCCTCAAATGGCTTGATCGCGAACGGTCGTCACTTGAGGTCCAACACCCGACCGCGAACGGTCACAAATCCGCCTCGAACGGCACACGATCGCGAACGATCACTCTCTGCCTTGAACGGCACCGACCGCGAACGGTCATGATTCACTAATTATAAAATCCGACCTCGAACGGTCACCATTCGCCTTGAACGGCACTTGGTCGCGAACGATCATCAATTGCCGCGAACGGTCCCATTCAACCCTTTGCCATAAATAGCATCGACCGCGAACGGTCCTATTCTCATCATTTGCCGCGAACGGCATCGACCGCGAACGTTCCTATTCCATCCTATGCCGCGAACGGCACGGACCGCGAGCGGTCCCAATTCACCTCAAACAGCATATGATCCCGAACGATCGATGCATGTATTTATACGCTCGACCGCGCACGGTCGCACTTCACCTCGAATGACTCGACCACGAACGATCGTCATTTGAAGTTAAGCGCTCAACCATGAACGGCCGCGCTTCATCCCAAATGGCTCAATCCCGAACGATCGTCATTTGAGGCCATATGAAAACTATCAAGTTCATTGCAGGTTGATGATCGGATACGAACATCCAACTCGAAGCATTACAAAACACACCTTCCTACCGCAAGGCATGTTTTGGGGGGCAAAATGTTATCCCGCTTTTTGGCAAAGCCGTGATACCAAAAGATTGGTCGAAAACGAAAGACAGTTCGTCTCAGAGATTGGTTATACTTCACTTTGCTATGGATATTGATGAATTTTGTTCGAGTCCGGATCAGGCCACAATTGATAGGACATGACAAGAAAGGTCGTAGGAGTCATCATTTCAAATTTCAAGTCAATCCGAGTTCGTATGCTCAAGATATGATGGATTCAAATTGAGAAAGGTGGTCACTGTCTGTTTCGAACCCATCGCACTGGAGTACTTCGAACCCACCTAGTTCGAACCCATCCACGCCCTTGCCTTCGAAACCATGAAGTTCGAACCCAAGCCACGTTCGAACCCATCAGCTAGTACCTGCTTCGACTCCATCGCCTTCGACTCCATCGCCTTCGAATCCACCACAATGCCCTACCTTCGAATCCATGACTTCACTCAGCTTCGCATCCTTACTTCGAACCCATGCAAGCCCTTAATTCGAATCCATCGAGCGACCCGGTTCGAACCGATCAAGTTCGAACCCATAGGGATTCCCTGATTCGAATCGGTCACGTTCGAAGCCAGGAATACTCCTTAGTTCGAATCCACCGAGTCAGTTGGTTTGGATGACGTGTTCGCCGTAGTTCACGGAGTAGAAGCGGTCCATTCGGAGATAAGTTAGGATCGATTCGAAAGATACGCGCCACGTCACTGCAAACCCACGTGCACTCATGGGTTCGAACTCATGGGTTCGAAGTCATGGGTTCGAAACACACAGCCAACCGAGAAAACCCCATTTCGAACCGAGCATATCTCCTCAACCACACATCCAAATGCAACCAAATTTTCACAGTAGCTTCCATACAAGGTAAAGAATGTTCCTGCCAAGTTTCAGCTCGATTGGACCATTTCTTGATGGGTTCGAAATGACTTCGAATCGATGTCAGATCGAGACGAAACTTGGTGGGGTCGGTCGCGTGGGTCCACTCACGTGCCAGAAGAGGTCTCCCGAAGTTTCAGCCAGATCTGGGCCTCCAACGCCTATAAATAGCACCCTGAAGCCTTCAGAAAAAGGATCTTCGGAGAACTTCTGCCATTGAACGCTGAGACTCTGCCGGGTTAACGTCTATTGATCAGAATCACTGTTGTATTCAGATTTCAAAGCTATCATCTACTGTAATCCATTGTAATCGATTGAATCGAGCAAAGCAATAAAGAGAAACCCTTCAAAGTGGACGTAGGCACGAACGCCGAACCACTATAAGTCCTGTGTTTGTGATTGTTGCTTGTGAATTACCGTGATTTGTTACTTAGAGCTGAATTCTATATTGACTGTTGCTGAGTTCTGTGTTGATTATTATCGAGTTGAGTACGTAAACGGGTGCTTTCGTGATATTGGGTGTTTGTGACCAATTTTGGCGCAAACATTGGTTAAACAAAGATTTTAATTAAAAGGGAAGTTAGATTTAAATCAAATTGTTAGTTTATTAAATTTTTATAAAAGGAAATTAGTTTAAAGCTAAAGTATTAGTTAATTTAATTATTAATGGTAAGAAATTATTCAATTAATTCAAAATATTTTATTAAAAGGAAATTTGTTTGAAATTAAATTGTTGAGATAAAATAAAACTTTATAAAATAAAAATGAATTGTTCGATCATTTCAAATATTAATAAATTAGTATAATTATTTATACAAGGTCAAAAAAATTCGGGAAAATGAGCTGGATTGGAAAATGGATTGCATGCAAATTTAATGGTGTGATCTTCTCACTCAAAATTTTAATTGAAAATTTCCATTTATTGATGGATTATGGAATTGTGATAGTTAAATTAAAATTGATTGATTGTGTGTTTGAATAATTTATTTATTATTAGTTATATTAGTTTAGACCCTATGCATCGCATAATAGCGGAGGTTATTATATTAAACCCGTATACGGCGATATTCCATCTCGAAGTGGAATTGGTATTATACATGTATTTGGTGTTGTTGATTTCCCGCATTATATAACGGATAATATTTTATAAATTCCATATACCGCGATATTCCACCTTGAAGTGGAATGGGAATTTAATTGTTGTGCTAATGTCAACTGGATTCCTCATGTAAAGTCCCGGAAATTTTTCGACTTTCGAAAATTCAACATCGATACTCACTTTATCGACTGCCGAGAAATCGAAGGCCGGAAACCCGAAATGTTATGGTTTAAGAAAAGAAAAGAGGTAGAAGAAGAGAGAAGAAGATAGAAGATAGAGGGAAAAAGAGAATAGAAAATAGAACGGAATAGAAAACAACAGAACAACATCAGAATCTCACAATTCGCAGCGGAACAACATATAATAATAAATGAATAATCTTTAAACAAAGAACTATATCAGTTATTACATTTTATACATTACATTTCATTACATCATATCATCAGAGTGTACAACAACAAACAACATCAAACAGCGGAAAAAGAAATACTATATACTAGTAATACGCCATGCCATCCATCTTGCCTCCTGCAATTCCAGAATATCCAGAATATCCTGATAAACCTAACTCTTGACTGCTCGTGTAGAAATTGGTGGGCACCCAGAGAACCAAACCGGATCTCTACCAACACAAGGCCGGGTTACCCCTAACTGAGTAACAACTGACCGAATATGCCATCCCCCGGTCCTTTGGGACCTTTCACCGAGCGCTCGCAATCAATTCACACAATCATAAAGTGTTTTCAACATGAGTAAGTAACTGGGCTCCATACCATGATACCACCCTTTTCCAGAAGGAAATGCACATATCCTAAAGGGCGCTACCCCTCATAACCTTGCCGCATCTTTCCTGTTTTGACCATTCCCGAGGTGTGAGGCTCGACGAAGTCACGTCCACAAAAACATACTTTATACAAAAGCCATGCTTTGGGTCAACAAATGATCATAGAAATGATCACCAAGATAGACGATCAAATAAACGATCCTATCACAAATAATCAACACAATGATCATTTCACAACAACACTCAGCATGTCACATTACCAAATTGGGAATATATCGCTGTAACCTTCAACTACATAACCTCTGAGCTCGTACGTCTCAGAGAAGGGTGTTAAGCTAAAAGAATAAATTCTCCGCCACCAACAGAAATATATTTGAAAGAAATCAGCTTTATATCTCAATTTGTAATGTCAGACATACAATCCATACAAGTCTGTTCCGGGCTCGAACAAAACCGAAGGCACTTACAAAGAAGTCCTTGCAATCCGGATATTCACAATCCTGATCGGATTCACCATCACATATGGAGAACTCAATACCGGAGCAACTCGGTGCAGAGTCAATCGACAGGTCATCCTATCGCTCTCGCAAATACCCGGTCTTCAACACCGATCTTCAAATGCAATTCATAACGACGTATCACATATTCGGAATGGGTTATACGACCCCATGGTCCTTTCCCGGTTAACCCGAATAGTGAGCGCTTATTCAAAAATAAGTGTGGCATTCAAATTCAAACAAATCACATCAATTACCCATTCAAAGGTAAATATTGATAGTCGGTTATTGAACTATCAATTGATATGCACAACATCACCAGATTCCAAATAATTTTCCAAATTATTTATTTTCCAAAATATCTTTATAAGATATATAATTTCACACTTCAAAAATAAATCAATATTTATTTTTAAACAAATTTCCCCATTCTTTATAAATTCCATAGTGAATTTTCATTCCAAAATACCCATGCATATACGATTTCAATTATTCATTTCAATTTATCTTCAAAAAGATAAATTCTCTAATATTCACTTTATATTGGAAAACATTTCCATACTTACTTATTAAGTAATTCTCAAATCCATTTATTTTCAACACTTGGAAAATATTCAATATACTTAAATCGAAATTAAGTATATATCTCATTCTTTAAGGAAATCATTCTCTTAAACATATTTATTTGGGCCAAAACGAATGTTGCGTAAAACATCGTTACGACAACCCAAAGTCACTAGTATAGGGATTCGAAATTAAAATAGATATATAAATCTCAATACTATACAAAACATTTCCTTTCGGAAAGCATTTACTATAACAACAGTGTTATAGTCCACCATTTCGTTTTATTTCTCGAAAACGTCTATTTCAACAATAAATGTTGAAATCTATGGTTCCGAATCTCAACACATTTTAAAACATCGTTACATCGTTTTAATTCTATTTAAAACATCTAATCCAAAACATTTTCTTTAACATATTATTCACTATTCAAAAACGTGAATATATTTTGTTAACAAACTTCATCATTTCTATACATTTTACTTCAAAGGATTATTCACAGTCAAAACGTGAATTATAACTCCATTAATAGGTTTCAACAATTTACTTATCAAAATAAGTCGTTTGCGAATTTATAAAACAACGTTTATAAATTCCATTTCTATTTGTTTTATAACAACTTCCTTTTATAAATTCCTTTATTAACCTATTCAATTTATAACTCAATTATAAAACAAAAGTTCATATCATAAGTGAAATACTTATAATTTATTTGTTTGAAAAATCGTTCCTTTGAACTTCATAATTATAAATCTTATAACTTATAAGATTCAATTATTTATCCAAAACCATTCTTTTAATAACTTTATAAATTTTATAAACCTACTGCTTATAAAATTCCATTTATAACTTCACCGTTTATAGTTCTATAAATTTCATTCATTTATGCAATCCATTTTTCACTTCATTCAAACACTTATAAAAAAACTCATTATAATGTCAATATTTCAATTTATAAATATCCATTTATAAATCTCTTAAATAAATCAATTTATATTATTCTTTTAAACATCTTTAAACTCCTTTATAATTTCATCCTTTTGACTTATAAAATAATCAAACTTCATAAATCCTATATTTAAACTTTTCACTATAAATTCAAAAATCCCGATTTTAAACTATTTTATAAAATCATTAATCCATATTTTCTCAAAAATCAACTTTTAACTATATTTCTCAAAAATCATAATTTATTTAAAATAGATCAATTCCAAAAATATTTTATAAACATATTCTTTCAAAAATCACTTTGAAATTATTTTTAAAATTCCAAAATTTGGTCCAATGATGCTACACACCAAATAGCCAATCACGACAACAACGATATCATATATCGATATGATAATCCATCAAATATCAAAATATCTGAAATCAAATAAAAACTGTTGAGGAATCCAGTTGGATCCCTCCAACCTGTTTTCCAGCATGCACAAACATTAGCACAATACCAATTTCGCTCCAGTACGAAATTATCGCGGTATATGGGATTTAAAATATTATCCGCTTAATAGACGGCGCAATAGGGTCTCATCCGCTATACAAATGCGGGAAATCAATAACTCCAATATATACATATGCCAATATATATATATTGCTATTATATATAATACCAATTTCACTGTTTATGAAATATTCGCGGTATATGTTTTTAATAAATAACATCCGCTTACTAACGGCGCATAATGTCTATTTTAACAATCAATAGATATCAATCATCATTCAAACATGCATTTAAATATTTTAAATCTAACTATTTAAAATAAAATCGAAACTATTCGATTGAGTGAGAAGTTCTCACCTTGATTTCAATTTCGTTTTAGCGATTTATTTCGAATAAAATTAAACGGACGTTTAATTTTACCCAAAATTCTCACTAACTCCAAACGACTCCAATCCAATTCCATCGCGTAGTGCTCGACGATACGATTCCAACGCAACTGGTTTCGCGCGTTTTCAACTTCGTATGAAAAAATTATGATTTTTATAAGTTTACACGAATTTTTATTCATAATTTACAACATAATTTTAAAATTTTCAACCCTAACTGATTTCTAGCCGTAGGATCCACCTCCTTGCATCAAGACCGTTGCCATGCTTCTCTTCCCCCTCACGTAAATACCCAGGTCGAGCACATATTAGAATCGAACCCATGAGCTTCACTTAAGGTTTGATTTCCAAGCCTCCACGACGCACGAAAACACGATCAGGATACTCCATCTCGAAGCCCTCACCTCCCTCCACGTTCGGCTGCAAGGCCATGAAACTCGGTCACCACGTTTTCACGCAACACGAGGCCGAACGGCCTGCCTTTGAACACGAATTCCCGTTGATTCGTGAAGCTATTCGCGATCTCCACCGTTCAGATTGTAGCTCTCACTCCCCTCTCCAACTTTCATGTTGAAAGTTTTGGCTAAAACTGAATAGATGAAGAGAGATTAGAGGGAGAAGGTGACCAATTTTCGGCCATTGATGGGGGGTATTGGCGGCTAGGGTTTTATAAAGCCTAATTTTTTATTTTTATTTTATGAAGGCTTAGGGTCTATTTATAGAGGAAAAACGAACACTATTCACCCGGAAATTCCAAACTCCGATTTACGCGCCGTAACCAGCGTTTCTAGGGTTTACCCCGCGTTCCGGACATAATGGAATAGGTTTTGGAAGCTAATTCGGACATCTGTGCGAGTTATGACAATAAACGTTCAATTTAAATTAAACCGATTTAAACGATTTTCTAGGCGTTTTAATTTGTACCGGACAAACGGTAAATCCAATTGACACGAAATTTGAAAACTTACAATAATATCACATTACGGATCTGATGAAACTGGTTTCGTCGAAATCCGAGACTTTTTGAAAAATGGCTATTTTTACTCGCCAAATTAATATTAAAAATAATTCGATGCGTTTCGAGCTGCCACGATCAAATGATAACTCCGATTGACACGAAAATTGAAATCCGATAATAACTAACTATTACGGATCCAATGGAACTAGTTTCGTTCAATTCTGAGACTGTTCAAAAATTGACTATTTTCACTAGTCGATTTAATTATTAAAATATTCAATTTTCACAAATTGACTTTTAAATCGGTTTTAAAAGTTCTAAAATATCATTCTAACTTCAATATGATAAAATAAAATTTTACAAATCATTTTCAATCATATTTAACTCAATTTTCAATTATTTCCATAATTTAACATATTAAATTATCGATTTAATTATCCAATTAAATCCAATAATTCGAATTAAAATTTATTCGACTTATAAATTCACTTATTAATATTTAAAATTAATTAAATATTCAAATTTTAAGTACTAAAAATCCTGGGTCGTTACAATCTTCCCCCCTTAAAAGAATTTCGTCCTCGAAATTATCAAGTAAGAAAAGTTACAGAATCTATCAACTTTCCAAAATTCATAGTTAAATTTCTTATAATACTTTACTAAGTTTTCAAATCACACTTAGTTATCTTTTCAAAAACAACTACTATTGTTTAACTTTCAATTCCAAATCAAAGTTAAAGTTTTCAAAATTTTCCAATTTTCTCAAATTTTTCTAACGCCTTAAATTTTCAGAAAAATTCGCCATAGTCTCCTTTGCGCGGCTCGATGCGAAAAAAAATGACAGTATATATATCACAAATATACATCTCATCAAGTAATGAGGCATCCCGAAGGGAAAAAATGTAAAAGTACGATATGTAATCCGAGATATGTACCTTATATTTTATTAGCGAGCATATACTGCTAATATAGCGCAAAAGCGAGCTCCAAATGCGAAGCAAACGCGATCTGCACCTACTAAACACTCAACAAACAACATGAGAATCATGTATATAGACAATAGTATCAATATACAACATATAGCAACATAATAACTATATATGCCAACATAGCAAATGTAGTAAAAGCAATATCTTCAACCATCAATCAATTATCATTCATAACCAATAACTATTCATTCATATTCTCATTAATATTCAATAAAATAGGTTTTCAATTAGTTTATATTCACTAATTCATATTCAAGTTGGTTCACTTCCAATTCAAATTCAATTCTATTTAAGATTCACTTAACTTCCAATTGAATTCTAATTACTTTAGCTTTCAATTTCATTAATGCTTAATGAATTATATACAATCAACTAACATTCAATTAATTATCATTCAATCCATTAATTCAATTTAATTGGTAATTCATTTAACCATTTCAAGTTGAATTTCATTTACATAACTTAAGTTCATATCTATCACTTAACTTTGTTAATTTATTTTGATACCAATATCAACTTAATTCAACATCTCTTAAGTTATATTCATATAGTTTCACTTCTTATATATATAAGTTTATTTCACAATTGTAAATCACTTTAATTATAATTCAATTCTTATAATTCTTTTGCTTATACAATTATTCTTTTATTTAGATTATTCAAACAACTAAACAATCAACTTATATACACTTTAATAATTCTGAAAAATTATTTCTTTATATATAAAATATAATCAAGGTAAAATTATTTCATTTACCCAATTTAAAACAATACTGTGTCGAATTGTTCTGTACAAGTGTTTAGAGATCCCTATCAACAACGTTAATTACTCGTATTAACCAGAATCTATATACCACTCAACAAACCAATCATCACAATATAAAACAATTTTATATATTCACTAACAAATACGCACTCATAGCTATTATTACACTCAACTCATTCTAGAGTACTACTGACTCTATCTCTAATGAGTAATACCCAACAGAACCATGGTTGTCGCTTAACCATATGCTCTGATACCACATTGTAAGGACCCGATTCTTCGACTTTCGAAAATTCAACATCGATACTCACTTTATCGACTGCCGAGAAATCGAACGACGGAAACCCGAAATGTTATGGTTTAAGAAAAGAAAAGAGGTAGAAGAAGAGAGAAGAAGATAGAAGATAGAGGGAAGAAGAGAATAGAAAATAGAACGGAATAGAAAACAACAGAACAACATCAGAATCTCACAATTCGCAGCGGAACAACATATAATAATAAATGAATAATCTTTAAATAAAGAACTATATCAGTTATTACATTTTATACATTACATTTCATTACATCATATCATCAGAGTGTACAACAACAAACAACATCAAACAGTGGAAAAAGAAATACTATATACTAGTAATACGCCATGCCATCCATCTTGCCTCCTGCAATTCCAGAATATCCAGAATATCCTGATAAACCTAACTCTTGACTGCTCGTGTAGAAATTGGTGGGCACCCAGAGTTTAGGAAGGAAAACAATAAACTCCGAGTCAGTCATGTGACTGGTGTGAGAACTCAAAACAGTTTATTTATCTTTAAAATCAAAATAGAGGAATATTTTTAAAGTCAATTCGCAATGCTTTTAAAAATGAGACTACCATAAGACCTCCTGCCACACACATAATGCAAACGCAGACTTGGAGGAGATTTCTTCTTATGTTAGTCAAAGATGCTTGATACGCATTTAAAAAGAAACATTTGATATTATTACTAGTGCATAGTGTAGGGAAAATTTATTTCGAAAGTAGAATATAAATCTTAGCCAGCATAGGTACCATTATAGTATGCTTACTATAGCTACCATATTAAATGGCAGGTTCTACAACTAAAACCGTACAAGTCTCGTATTGTTTCTTTGGATTTCCAACGAATGATCAGGCCAAGGAACTTCCCATTGCCACATGAGAATGCCTCTGGATGGACATCCCCGAGAACAAACCGGATCTCTACCAACACAAGGCCGGGTTACCCCTAACTGAGTAACAACTGACCGAATATGCCATCCCCCGGTCCTTTGGGACCTTTCACCGAGCGCTCGCAATCAATTCACACAATCATAAAGTGTTTTCAACATGAGTAAGTATCTGGGCTCCATACCATGATACCACCCTTTTCCAGAAGGAAATGCACATATCCTAAAGGGAGCTACCCCTCATAACCTTGCCGCATCTTTCCTGTTTTGACCATTCCCGAGGTGTGAGGCTCGACGAAGTCACGTCCACAAAAACATACTTTATACAAAAGCCATGCTTTAGGTCAACAAATGATCATAGAAATGATCACCAAGATAGACGATCAAATAAACGATCCTATCACAAATAATCAACACAATGATCATTTCACAGCAATACTCAGCATGTCACATTACCAAATTGGGAATATATCGCTGATAACCTTCAACTACATAACCTCTGAGCTCGTACGTCTCAGAGAAGGGTGTTAAGCTAAAAGAATAAATTCTCCGCCACCAACAGAAATATATTTGAAAGAAATCGGCTTTATATCTCAATTTGTAATGTCAGACATACAATCCATACAAGTCTGTTCCGGGCTCGAACAAAACCGAAGGCACTTACAAAGAAGTCCTTGCAATCCGGATATTCACAATCCTGATCGGATTCACCATCACATATGGAGAACTCAATACCGGAGCAACTCGGTGCAGAGTCAATCGACAGGTCATCCTATCGCTCTCGCAAATACCCGGTCTTCAACACCGATCTTCAAATGCAATTCATAACGACGTATCACATATTCGGAATGGGTTATACGACCCCATGGTCCTTTCCCGGTTAACCCGAATAGTGAGCGCTTATTCAAAAATAAGTGTGGCATTCAAATTCAAACAAATCACATCAATTACCCATTCAAAGGTAAATATTGATAGTCGGTTATTGAACTATCAATTGATATGCACAACATCACCAGATTCCAAATAATTTTCCAAATTATTTATTTTCCAAAATATCTTTATAAGATATATAATTTCACACTTCAAAAATAAATCAATATTTATTTTTAAACAAATTTCCCCATTCTTTATAAATTCCATAGTGAATTTTCATTCCAAAATACCCATGCATATACGATTTCAATTATTCATTTCAATTTATCTTCAAAAAGATAAATTCTCTAATATTCACTTTATATTGGAAAACATTTCCATACTTACTTATTAAGTAATTCTCAAATCCATTTATTTTCAACACTTGGAAAATATTCAATATACTTAAATCGAAATTAAGTATATATCTCATTCTTTAAGGAAATCATTCTCTTAAACATATTTATTTGGGCCAAAACGAATGTTGCGTAAAACATCGTTACGACAACCCAAAGTCACTAGTATAGGGATTCGAAATTAAAATAGATATATAAATCTCAATACTATACAAAACATTTCCTTTCGGAAATCATTTACTATAACAACAGTGTTATAGTCCACCATTTCCTTTTATTTCTCGAAAACGTCTATTTCAACAATAAATGTTGAAATCTATGGTTCCGAATCTCAACACATTTTAAAACATCGTTACATCGTTTTAATTCTATTTAAAACATCTAATCCAAAACATTTTCTTTAACATATTATTCACTATTCAAAAACGTGAATATATTTTGTTAACAAACTTCATCATTTCTATACATTTTACTTCAAAGGATTATTCACAGTCAAAACGTGAATTATAACTCCATTAATAGGTTTCAACAATTTACTTATCAAAATAAGTCGTTTGCGAATTTATAAAACAACGTTTATAAATTCCATTTCTATTTGTTTTATAACAACTTCCTTTTATAAATTCCTTTATTAACCTATTCAATTTATAACTCAATTATAAAACAAAAGTTCATATCATAAGTGAACTTATAATTTATTTGTTTGAAAAATCGTTCCTTTGAACTTCATAATTATAAATCTTATAACTTATAAGATTCAATTATTTATCCAAAACCATTCTTTTAATAACTTTATAAATTTTATAAACCTACTGCTTATAAAATTCCATTTATAACTTCACCGTTTATAGTTCTATAAATTTCATTCATTTATGCAATCCATTTTTCACTTCATTCAAACACATATAAAAAAACTCGTTTTATAATGTCAATATTTCAATTTATAAATATCCATTTATAAATCTCTTAAATAAATCAATTTATATTATTCTTTTAAACATCTTTAAACTCCTTTATAATTTCATCCTTTTGACTTATAAAATAATCAAACTTCATATATCCTATATTTAAACTTTTCACTATAAATTCAAAAATCCCGATTTTAAACTATTTTATAAAATCATTAATCCATATTTTCTCAAATATCAACTTTTAACTATATTTCTCAAAAATCATAATTTATTTAAAATAGATCAATTCCAAAAATATTTTATAAACATATTCTTTCAAAAATCACTTTGAAATCATTTTTAAAATTCCAAAATTTGGTCCAATGATGCTACACACCAAATAGCCAATCACGACAACAACGATATCATATATCGATATGATAATCCATCAAATATCAAAATATCTGAAATCAAATAAAAACTGTTGAGGAATCCAGTTGGATCCCTCCAACCTGTTTTCCTGCATCCACAAACATTAGCACAATACCAATTTCGCTCCAGTACGAAATTATCGCGGTATATGGGATTTAAAATATTATCCGCTTAATAGACGGCGCAATAGGGTCTCATCCGCTATACAAATGCGGAAAATCAATAACTCCAATATATAGATATGCCAATATATATATTGCTATTATATATAATACCAATTTCACTGTTTATGAAATATTCGCGGTATATATTTTTAATAAATAACATCCGCTTACTAATGGCGCATAATGTCTATTTTAACAATCAATAGATATCAATCATCATTCAAACATGCATTTAAATATTTTAAATCTAACTATTTAAAATAAAATCGAAACTATTCGATTGAGTGAGAAGTTCTCACCTTGATTTCAATTTCGTTTTAGCGATTTATTTCGAATAAAATTAAACGGACGTTTAATTTTACCCAAAATTCTCACTAACTCCAAACGACTCCAATCCAATTCCATCGCGTAGTGCTCGACGATACGATTCCAACGCAACTAGTTTCGCGCGTTTTCGACCTCGTATGAAAAGGTTATGATTTTTATAAGTTTACACGAATTTTTATTCATAATTTACAACATAATTTTAAAATTTTCAACCCTAAATGATTTCTAGCCGTAGGATCCACCTCCTTGCATCAAGACCGTTGCCATGCTTCTCTTCCCCCTCACGTAAATACCCAGGTCGAGCACGTATTAGAACCGAACCCATGAGCTTCACTTAGGGCTTGATTTCCAAGCCTCCACGACGCACGAAAACACGATCAGGATACTCCATCTTGAAGCCCTCACCTCCCTCCACGTTCGGCTGCAAGGCCATGAAACTCGGTCACCACGTTTTCACGCAACACGAGGCCGAACGGCCTGCCTTTGAACACGAATTCCCGTTGATTCGTGAAGCTATTCGCGATCTCCACCGTTCAGATTGTAGCTCTCACTCCCCTCTCCAACTTTCATGTTGAAAGTTTTGGCTAAAACTGAATAGATGAAGAGAGATTAGAGGGAGAAGGTGACCAATTTTCGGCCATTGATGGGGGGTACTGGCGGCCAGGGTTTTATAAAACCTAATATTTTTTTTTTATTTTATGAAGGCTTAGGGTCTATTTATAGAGGAAAACGAACACTATTCATCCGGAAATTCCAAACTCCGATTTACGCGCCGTAACCAGCGTTTCTAGGGTTTACCCCACGTTTCGGACATAATGGAACAGGTTTCGGAAGCTAATTCAGACATCTGTGCGAGTTATGGCAATAAACGTTCAATTTAAATTAAACCGATTTAAACGATTTTCTAGGCGTTTTAATTTGTACCGGACAAACGGTAAATCCAATTGACACGAAATTTGAAACCTTACAATAATATCACATTACGGATCCGATGAAACTGGTTTCGTCGAAATCCGAGACTTTTTGAAAAATGGCTATTTTTACTCGCCAAATTAATATTAAAAATAATTCGATGCGTTTCGAGCTACCACGATCAAACGATAACTCCGATTGACACGAAAATTGAAATCCGATAATAACTAACTATTACGGATCCAATGGAACTAGTTTCGTTCAATTCTGAGACTGTTCAAAAATTGACTATTTTCACTAGTCGATTTAATTATTAAAATATTCAATTTTCACAAATTAACTTTTAATTCGATTTTAAAAGTTCTAAAATATCATTCTAACTTCAATATGATAAAATAAAATTTTACAAATCATTTTCAATCATATTTAACTTAATTTTCAATTATTTCCATAATTTAACATATTAAATTATCGATTTAATTATCCAATTAAATCCAATAATTCGAATTAAAATTTATTCGACTTATAAATTCACTTATTAATATTGAAAATTAATTAAATATTCAAATTTTAATTACTAAAAATCCTGGGTCGTTACACCTCAAATATTTAATTTGCTGCGTATGTTGTGTGTTGATTATTTTTAATTCGTGTGAATGTTTGTGATTGAAACCGTGAAGGCTGTAATTTAGCCAAATATATTTTTGGTATCGTAGGATACCAGAAATATGAAATTGAATTTTTGAAAATTAGAGTTGAAGAGCCTAGACCGTTATAATTAAAGTATTAAAGTTGATTTTTATAATCCCATCGAATTAATTCCAAAAATATGGAAAAATATTTTAATAAAGGAATTTCGAGTAATATTGTTTAATGGTTGATGAAATTATTTAAGATACGTATTTTAAATATTTGAAAGAGGTAAAGAAATTTATTTCAAAAGGAAATAAGTTTAGAAATTAATTTTGGAATTTAACTTAGAGTTGAAAATTATTTTAGAATTTGATTCGGGAATTAATTTAGGGTTGAAATTTACCTTACGAATCGATTTAAAAATTTGGTTAGGTGTTTTGGAAATGACTTGGAAAATCAATTTGAAATTGATTTGATATTGGAAAATTAATTTGGGAAATCAAATTGGAATTTGATTTTGTGTTTGAAATAAATTGAAAATCAATTTGGGATTTGATTTGGTTTGAAGATGATATTTGGGAATCGATTTAAAATTCGTATATCAGTTGATATTTGGAAATGTAAATTCACAACGGGAATTTTTTAAAGAAAATGGAAATTGTTTAAAAATAAATATTGGTTTATTTTTAAAGTGTGGAAAGGAATTTACAGATTTGCAATGTAAATTAAAATAAATCGAGAGGATTTATTAATTTATTTGAATGGACCATTTTGTAATGGAAAAGAATTTCTTCCCTCGAATGCCGAGTATATTTTTAAAATAGCTTTTGAATAAAATTAAAAGTTTTTAGATTTGGTTTAAAATAATATTGTTGGAGAAATTAGTTTTGAAAATTGTTTTAAACCTTTAAAGTAAAAACATTTATTGAAGTAATTATATAAGGGATTATTTCAAAAAATTTAAATTGATATTTGATTTAGGAAATAGGTATTTAAATATTTATACTCTATCTACTAATTTTATTTTAAAATTTGTTTTTAGAATTGAATTTTGTATGAGATATTAGTATAATATTTTTCATAACTAATATTTAAGCAAATATTCTAAAATAGTTTAATTTAAATGTTTTCAATATATTTTGAATAAGTATTTTTATATTATTCTAAAATGTTTGAAATCGACAGATTTTCAGTGGAAATGAATAAATATTGAAAGTGTTTTCCGCGTAAGAAAAAGATTGATTTGAAATTTATTTTTCAAAGGGCTGATGTGTGAAATTTTATCTTGCGAAGATATATTCAAAATAATAATAATTGGGGAAAGATTATTTGAAGTCCAGTGACTGTTGTGAACGATAATTGATGGTTAAATAACCAACTATCAATATTAGTTTTTTTTAAATGGCATTTGAATTTCGATGCGACCGGGAGTCGAATTCCAAATGGATATTCGAAACCCACATCGAACCTTTGTGATTGTGATGGATCTTTTGTTTAAAAGATCGAAGTGGAATTTATTGTGAATTGTTTGAATCTGAATGAACACTTATTTTTAAAATAAGCGCTCGTTATTCGGATTAGCCGGGAGAGGACCTTGTATCATAAAGCCTATTCTGAATAACGATATGACGAAATGGGATTGCAATTGAAGATGGTGTTGAAGATCGGGTATTTTCGAAAGCGAAAGGATACCCGTCGAATGTCTCTGCACCGGATTGCTCCGGTATAAAGATTTTATCACCCTTTGTGATGGGGATCTCGGACGTAATTAGTGAATATCCGGATTGCAAGGGCTTCTTTTGAAGTGCCTTGGGTTCCGTTTGATCCCGGAACGGACTTGTATGGATGTGTGTCTGACGTTACACTTTGAGATGTAAAGCTGGTTTCTATCAAATACATTTCTGTTGGTGGCGGAGAATTTATTCTCTTAGCATAACACCCTTCTCTTTGACGAATGAGCTTAGAGGTTATGTAGTTGATGGTTACTAGTGATACATTTCCAATTTGGTAATGTGGAATATGAAGTGCTGCTAATCATTTGTTGATCGAAGCATGGCTTTTGTGAAAAGCGTAGCTTTGTGGATGAGACTTCGTCGGACCTCACACCTCGGAATGGTCAAAACAGGAAGGACGTGACAAGGTTTTAGGGGGTAGCGCCCCTTAGGGTATGTACCTTTCCTTCTGGATAGAAGTGGTATCATGGTATGGAGCCCAGATACTTAACTTATGTGAATATTACAAATATATATATATATATATATATATGACTTTGTGATTGTTGTTGTTGAGGATCCTCGGATAAAGGTTGTTTACAACCGGGGGTTGACATACTCGTGTAGTAGTTGCCTATTTTTGCATAGGTAACCCAGCCTTGTGTTGGCAGAGATCCGGTTAGGTTCTCGGGGCGTCTATCCAGAGGCATAGCCATGTGGCAATGGGAAGTTCCTTGGCCGGACCATTTGTTGAAAATCCAATTCCCAATGCGAACCCAGTACGGTTTTAGTTGTATTACCTGCTATTTACTTATGGTGTTCACCACTGTTTAGATGGTACCTAAAGTAGGCATAGTACGAAATGTCTATGCTGGCTAAGATTAATATTATACTTTTGAAATGTTTTCCACTATGCACTAATAATAATATCAAAAGATTTTGCATATTAAGCATGTTTGACTATCATAAGGAGAAATCTCCTCCAATTGTGCGTTTGCATTGTGTGTGTGGCGGGAGGCCTTATGGTAGTTTAATTTTCCTAAAAGCATTATGGATTTCTTTTTAAATTCCTTTGTTTTCCTTTTGTCAAAGAATAACTATTTTTTTAAGATCTCACACCAGTCCCATGATTGACCTGGAGTTTATTGTTTCCTTTCTAAACATTGGGTGCCCATAATTTTCCACACGGACAGCCTAGAGTCAGGTTACAGTTATCCGGGAGCGAAGTCAGAAAAGAGTTGCTGTGGAGATCAGAAGTTGAGGCTGGATGGCGAAGCGTATTACTAGTATATGTTATATTTTCTTCTGCTATTTGTTGTTGTACAATCTGATAATGTAATGTAATAACAGATATGGTTCTTTGTTTTAAAGACTATTCATAGATATATTATATGTTGTTCCCATGCGAAATGTGAGATTCTTTTTTTGTTTCCGTTCTTCTTCTACCTCTTCGTTCTTTAAACCCTAACGGTTCGGTTTTTCGGCATTCGATTGTGCGGCATTTGATAAAGTGGACGTATAAATATCGACTTTCGGGCGTCGTAAAATCGGGTCGTTACACTGGTGGTCAGGATTGTCGTGGTGAGAAGGATATTGGTCGGATTTTATGCTCCAAATTCGATCATGTAACTCGATTTTGATTTCGAGTTCAATTCAAACTTCTGGGCGATTGTGGTGATCGAGGAGGTGGTTGTTGGCGTATGGAAGGTGACGGCGTCAATCACCGTTGCTACGATGACCTATAGATGTGCACGCGCATATCAATTGTATTAGGTGGGTTGCGAGTTTGGGGAAGAAGGTAGGGAACTCGAAGGGTAGCTCGTGCAAACCGTTGTTTTCCTCTAAGCAAGTGGAAGCAGGGTTCGCTCGGGTTCAAACTCGAGTAAACGAGTGATTTTCTCGGGTTTATTAATATTGGCCAAAAGCAGTTTTAAAATCCAAAGAAGAATCAAGTTTTTAAAAAATGAAATCTAGTTAAATCTTGTTAAATCAATTTCCTTCTTATACTAAATGTTATCTAAGTTTTGAGAATTAGCTAAGAAGGTTTTAAATAATAAATTGTTTTGATTAACTAAGCTTTAAAATGGTTTTTAATAAACATGGCTTTTATTTTTAAAGTTTATTTTTAATAAACTTAATGATATTTCAAGAAGTTAATATTAAGGATGTTTTATAATTGTTAGTTAACTTTTCAAGGTTAAGCTAAATTTTATTGTTAAAGAAATTTATTACTCGAAGTTAATCACTTAATGAAAGTAATTAAAGTAAATTAATTAATAATTCAAGTTAATTAATCAAGTAATTAATGAATGATTAATTAAAAATAATAATTACTTAGTGAAAGTAATTAAGAGTAGATAATTAATGATTAAAGATTTATTTACCAAGTAATTAAGGGTTAATTACTTTAAAGAATAATTAACTAATGTGATAAATTAATTAAGGTAATTAATTTAAGAATAATTAATTAATTAAAGGTTAATTAATTAAAGTGATTAAGAAATAATTATTAATTAAGAAGTAATTAATTAATTTTTGTAATTAATTAAGGATAAATTATTAATTAAAGGTTAATTAATGATTAATTAAAGGATAATTAATTAAATGTTTTATAATTAATTGATTATTAATTAACCATCATTGAATTTTTTTATTTAAAGGCAAATGATTCTGGTTTAGATTAATCTGATATCTTAATTGGTTTTATTTATGGATGATTGTATTATATTAAATGCTGTGAATTGTTTGTCATCTCTGCTATGTGATGCTGTGTAGTTAGAATTGTTTAAATTCAAACTATGATAAATGTAATTTATTTATTTATTATGCATTTATATTATCTATCTATGATGTTGTGTATATAGATAAGCATTATAGGATTATACCGCTTATCGATATTGTTGTGATTGTATCTGTAATGACTGATGATGTTGCACTATTGTGTTAAAAACCCCTGGACTACACTATATACACACAAATATGGATTGCATGTGGAAATCGGTTAAGTCGCAGATTTTTAAAATAGTTTTGAATTTGAATTTTAAATCCAAATGGTTTTGGAGATGGATCGGATTTAAAGTGAAAAGCTTTTGAAAAGGAATTTCAAAGATAAAAGTTCTTTTTGAATAACTTACTTTAGTTTTGAATTTGATTTAAATTTGAATTAAAAATTTGAAATTGAATTCTATGTTGAGAATTTATGATTTAAAAAGGTTATACAAGCTTATATGGGTTTTAAACCATTTAAATGTGTTATTTAGAGAATTTGAATTAACCCAAGGTTTTTAACTTGTATAAATGAAATCAGATTTTTCCAAAATGAAAACTGTTTGTTTTCAAATGATAAAAGCTTTCATATAAGAAATGAATTTATTAAAGGAATTTCAAGTTTGAATTGAAAATGGTTTTCCAAGTTATGGATGAATCTTCGGAAACGGGTTTTGAAAGCTATGAGTTAAATATTTGATTTAAAAATTAAATGAGTTAATCCAATTGAAATGGAAATTGTTTTGAAATCCATGAATGGATCTTTGTGAAACTGGGTGAACTTTGTGAAATGAATCTTTTTGTTTAAAGATTGAAATGGTAATTTGTTTAAACCAATTGAAAGAAAGATTTGAATTTTAATGTTGTGACTTAATTGAGGACCTATTATCCATATGTTTTTAAATATTGCGCTCATTATTCGGTTTAGCCGGAAGAGGACCTTGTGTCATATAACCCATTCCGAATAATGATACGACGATATGGCTAGCATTTGAAGACCGCTGTTGAAGACTGGATATTTGCAAGAACGATAGGATAACACATTGATTGTCTCTGCACTGAGTAGCTATGGTACAGAGATTACCTAAGTGATAGGAAGTCCGATCGGGATTGTGAATACCCGGATTACAAGGGCTTCATACGAAGTGCCTTCGTTTCTGTTCGAACCAGGAGCAGACTTGTATGGATGTTTGTCTGACGTTACACTTTGAGATGTAAAGTTGATTTCTATCAAATACATTTCTGTTTGGTGGCGGAGATTTATTCTCTTAGCTTAACACCCTTCTCTGAGACGTACGAGTTTCAGAGGTTATGTAGTTGATGGTTACTAGTGATACATTCCCAATTTGGTAATGTGGCATACGAAGTGATGCTGATCATTTGTTGACCAAAGCATGGCTTTGTGAAAAAGTGTGGCTTTGTGGACAAGACTGCATCAGGACCTCACAACCCGGTAATGGTCGAAACAAGAAAGATGCGGCAAGGTTGCAGGGGTAGCTCCCCTAGGGTATGTCCATTCCTTTTGGAAAAGGGTGGTATTATGGTATGGAGCCCTGATACTTAACTCATGTGGACACTGTAAATTTATTACTATGTGATGTTGTTGGTGTAGAGGATCCTCGGATAAAGTTCGCAAATGATCGGGAGTGGCATATCTTTGATTTTACTTCCTGGGAAGGGGGTTACCGGCCTTGTGTTGGCAGAGAGCCGGGTAGGTTCTTGGGGCATCCCTCCAGAGGCGTTCCCATATGGCAATAGGAAGTTCCTTAGCCTGACCATTTGTTGGAAATCCAATCATCCAATACAATCTGTGACGCCCCACCTCTATACTCACGTTAGGCAAGGACACTACGGAGTAATGCCGTCAACTAGCACGAATAATAAGGCTATTGAGGAGCGACCATCCGTGTAATTGCTTTGTGCGAGCGTCGATATGTCAGATAGTATAACATGCATTTCATTTCAAGAGGAAATCCGACATGCCGACACAAACTTAAAGCTACTACACAGAGGCTATAATATCTTCGGAAAAAAAATATAGAAATAAACATAACACAAATCAGTCACAGAAGTTCATATCTCAAAGGCGGAAACAGATATGAATATTACACATAAAAGTGTATATCAGAGTAGTGGTCTAACAAGATCCACAATATCACAAAAGAATAGATACGAGTGCTAGATAAAGGAATAAGTATACATCAAGGAGTCTCTATCTCGAATGTATAAAAAACAAAAACTACTAATCTAATGTAGTTAGCCAAAAGTCAGATAATACTCCCCGATGAGGAGTCAAGCAGAAGCACCTGCAACATCTCGGTCTGACCCGAGTATTATTTAATAAGAAAATAATAAACGGATCAGTCTGACTATAAATATCAGAGAAATGATATAGAATAAGAGATATGACAAAAACGTATGATAGCAACAAAATTATACTGTGATAAGTATGTAATTGAAAATCAACTTGAGATTAATCAATATCACAAGAATCTTCTTAATGATCAAAAAGAATGTCCTACTCTTTATTTTTATTCACCAAACCATAAATATTGACAATTATATCAATGCCAATCACAAAAGTTAATGACACACAAATTCACCAATGCACAAATATTGATAAAACTTATCAATGTAAATCACGAAAATTTGTGAAAACACAAATTCTAGAAATCATCAATGGAAATCCAGAAATCACGAAAAGGGAAGGCCTATCACAAAACGAGAGCATGAAAACTCACCAACACGTGTATCACAAACAATTCGGAACATCGATGCAGTACAAACGGTACATCAGATGAATTGAAAAGCCGAGACATCGATGTAGTACAAACGGTACATCAGATGAATCGAAAAGCCGAGACATCGATGTAGTACAAACGGTACATCAAATGAATCGAAAAGCCAAAACATCGATGTAGTACAAACGGTACATCAAATGAATCGAAAAGCTGAAACATCGATGTAGTACAAACGGTACATCAGATGAATCGAAAAGCCGAGACATCGATGTAGTACAAATGGTACATCAGATGAATCGAAAATCCGAAACATCGATGTAGTACAAATGGTACATCAGATGAATAAAAAGCCGAAATATCGATGTAGTACAAACGGTACATCAGATGAATCGAAAAGCCGAGAACATCGACGCAGTACAAATAGGAAAAAATAGGCATAATAGGCAATTAGGAGCAGGTCAGTCGACTGGCTCAATGAGTTCAGTTGACTGACTGCAGGAAATAGAGACCTTCTGTCTCTGTTATCTGCCTTTGGCACGCCAATTGGCTACAGCCAGTCGACTGGATTCAAAGTCCAGTCGACTGACTGGAACCTAGGCAGTTTTTCTGCCTATACAAATGACGTGCAAACCCAACCAATTCGCGACCGATCGAGCAATGGCGCAAGGGATTTATGCAAATCGGCAACCCGACCCTATAGGCTCTTCGATGCATCACCAAGAACATGTTCAAACATCCATAAAAGGATTTTCATAGGTTTTTGCTTCCAAAGCACCAAAAGTTGGAATATATACCAAATCAATCCAAACCAAAAACAAATGCACATGAATAAGTGTTAGGAATTCATATCCAACATCAAAGGTAGATATAGACATAGATGTGAGATAAAAATCTCACCTTTTACTCAAAACAATGAAGAAGGAGTTATAGAGCAAGGCAAGAACAATCACTCCTCAATTCCAACCCAAGAAGCTTGAATCTAAGCTCAAAAGAAAAATATTTCCTAAGCTAGGTTTTGGGAATTTCTGAAATTGAAGAGAGAATGAGTTGGAGAAGAAGAAAAGGATGCTTACCAATAGCTTTACTTTGAATTTGGAGTTAGAGCTTGGATTTGCAATGGAACTAGGGCTTGGAGTTTCTATTTCCCATTCCATTCCCCCATTTTTGATAAGCTTGAGTATTAGGAAAAGTTATGAAGTAATGAAAAGGAGAGGGGGTGGAACTAGGGTCTTAAGGTAGAACATTGGGCTGAAACCCAAACTCAAACCCAAAGTGAAAAAGTAGCAAAATTCTACTAACTCCAAACATATCGAAGTTTATACTCAAAAAGGTCGCAAATGTCATTTTGAACTCAATGGGGGTGGTCTCGGGTCCTAATTCGACTGTTTGCAAAAGTAGCTTTTCAGACCATAATCCGACTAACGATGAAATATTTAAATAAAATATTTAAATATTCAGTCGTGAAATATGCGGGTTGTTACAGAAGCCCTTTACAATTGCAGTTGTATTACCTGTCACCTCAGGTGGTAGCTATAGTAGGCATAGTATAATGGTACCAATGCTGGCTAAGATTAATATTATACTTTCGTAATGTTTTCCACTATGCACTAATAATAATATCAAAAAGGATTTTGCGTAGTAAGCATGTTAGACTATCATAAGGAGAAATCTCCCCCAAGTGTGCGATTGCATGGTGTGTGTGCCGGGAGGCCTTATGGTAGTTTCATTCTCTAAAAAGCATTGCAGATTTCAAATTTAAATTCTTTTGTTTGTTTTTAAGAAATAAACTGTTTTTGTTTACTCATACCTGTCCCACGACTGACCTGAAGTTTATTGTTCCGTTCCTAAACTCTGGGTGCCCATAATTTTTCATACGGGCAGTCTAGAGTTTGGTTTTTCAGATAGTCAGATAGTAGATATCGATGTGGTAGCCTTCAGCTTTCCATTTGGTATTCTTTGGGGTCTTTGGAGTGCATGACTGACCTTGCTTAGCTTAGTCCAAACTGGAGATTCGAGCTTGGAGTTTTAGAGCTTTGGCTTTGGAGTTTTGGTTTGAGGTAGCAGTATTGGATTCTGTTGAAGACTCATCTCATATTGTGTTGTGTTCCATTGTATTTTGTGTTATATATTCTCTGATGTTGATAATTATCATTGTATCAAATTGATGTATCGGATATTGTATTCATGTTGTATCAATGATATCATCTTTTGTTTCCACTGTGTTATTTATCATCTAAAGTTGTTGCAAGCTCCGGCGATACGGATTCGATGTTGTTTGTCGGACATCGAGTTCGAGTCGTCACAGGTTTTAATTAGGGAAGACGCTCTAATCATTTTCAAACTAGTTTGTTTTTAAAGTTATGTTATTTATAATGCTCGAGAATGATATATGCATGATTGTCTATGCTTGAATGATTGGAAATTCCAACTGAATGGCAACTCATTTATGATGTGGTCATGGATCAGTGATGATCACCAAAAAAAATTCAAAATAGGTGAGATCGGTCGGTGGTGACAAAGAAGGCCCCATAAGGTTGCATTCCGAATTTCAAGGTAATTACATTTCGCATGTTTGAGTTATGGGCAAAAGAAGATGGATCAACATTAATGGATCGGTGGTATTTTAGTTGGAGTCTGACCCAAGAAAATTCGCCATTTGCTTGGAGTCACCAATTTCGAAGTGTTGGGTTGGTGACATGAGTTACTTGGAGCCATTTTCATGTTTTCTTGGAGAAAATTTTGGTTTTACCTGAGTTTGATTTCGGGCCAAAATTTCCTAGGTTTACTTTGAATCAAATGGTGATTACCCGAATTCGACTTCGAGACAGGACTTCCAAATTCTGCTTCAGGTCAAATAGGTAATTACTCAAGTTTGACTTCGATTCAACCCTGAAGCGAGTTTTTCAACAAACATTTTGTCGATTTTCGACGAAGACCATTCGTGATTCGATGAGTGAGCTCCATGATGGGATTCGAAGCTGGTTAGTTGGGTATGGTCACAATATACCATGGAAGCTTGATATTGTAATTGATCTCCATTTGTATCATATCTTCTTGGTCCTCCTGCCTCTAGGAATACCGTTTGAGTATCAGCTCCTCATTTATTACTTCCTTTCGATTATATCCTCTTCGAATGTCCCAAATGGGGTTCTCGCAGCGGTCCATAGCTTTTGGCTCAATAGTGATCCAGTGGCTTCAGCAGCTTCCCCTTACCTTCTGCCTCGAAGCTCATGGCGACCTGGAAAAACATGGATCGCTTGTGATACATGTACTTAACTGTACTTTGTCTTTTGGGGTGCCTGTTAGACCATGATGTGAGAGAGTTGATTGAACCTCTAGCAAACATCGTGGATTGCTAACGATCTATAGGAGATGAGGGTTTAAGGGAAACGCCCCCAAAGTTTAAGGTATATATTACGAACCTATCTGATACAAAGTAGATGACTAGATCTTTCGAACAAAGTTTAAGGATCCAACTTCTGAACTAATCTAATCTAAAGTAGACAGTGAAAGTGACTATGCTCTGATACCAAATGAAAGTCACTGTGCTATAGGATCGTGTAATATAGATAAACTACTTATGCGGAATATAAACTAAGTAAGCAAATAATTTAAGAAGTTAAGTAAATGACACCAGAGATTTTTATACTGGTTCGAACTCTCATTCTACATGCAGTCCCAGACTCAATCTAGAATTAAGCTATCAGCCCTTACTTAACCCGAAGGAATAGGTTTA
Organism: Allium cepa; assembly: GCA_030765085.1. Taxonomy (NCBI): domain Eukaryota; kingdom Viridiplantae; phylum Streptophyta; class Magnoliopsida; order Asparagales; family Amaryllidaceae; genus Allium; species Allium cepa. Next base: position 816,149,264 of record CM060940.1, on the reverse strand, counting down.
CACCGCCTGAGTAACCGAACAGTACTTCTACCACCTAAGCAACCGAATAAGACTTCTACCGGCTGAGCAACCGAATAGGACTTCTTTACAAAGAACAAAAGTATTTGACTGTAGTATGCTCTTTAAATAGCACTGATAAGTCAATTAAGTACAATCTTCCTATAATATTCTCCTTTTTGATATATAGTGTAATGTGCTTTAAGGATTGTGGAAGATAGAGTGATCAACTATTAGAGAATGTAAGTAGTTTGAGTGCAGTTTGAAAATAGAGAATATATAAGAATTCAAGAATACCAAAATCAGTTTCGGTGAAATGTTTGTTGAATTCTGAAATCTATTTATAGAGATTAAAAAGTTGCAACCATTGTTGAAAGGTAACAATGAAAAGAAACATGTGCAATTGTTGGTTTGAAGATGTTTCTCTTTGATGAAGAGAAGTGTCTTTTCATAAAATAGCCACTTGAAAAAATATTCAACCGGCTGAATGGATTTATTCAGCCTTTCGAATTTTAAAAATCGAAAACAGCAAAGAAATATGCTATTTTTGGCCTAATTCAGCTGGCTGGATGAAACCATTCAGCTGGTTGAAACTTCATATCAATTTATGAAATTTTTCAACATTCAGCCATCTGAATGGTATTATTTAGCCGGCTGAATTATAGCCTGTAACAAAAATTACCATAGCTCATTTGGTTAGAGCACTTGCCTTTTAAACTAGTGACTCGGGTTTGAGTCCCGCTCCATGCAATTTTTTGAAAACTTGAATTTTTATTTAAAATATGAATGTATATGTCTGTATACCATTTTGAGAAGATTTTAACATTTATAAACTCTAGACACGACACTTAATGACTAATAATACTTTGTTTGTCACCTTCATCTTATCTCTATCATGTATATCTCTTCTTGTATCTCCATATACATAGTTTCATCCTTTTTTATACTGTGTACCCTCATTTTGAACATATTTGTTTCTCTCTTTTTGATGCTCACGTACCTGCAAATTAGCTTAGAGATTCTTTGGGATAAGTATATAGTTGTTGTCATTAAAACCCAGCGATTTAGGTTCTAACATCCTCCCCCTTTTTGATGATGACAACTATACAATTTTTTTTTAAAATATTCATTCTATACATAAAATAATATTAATATGTTTAAAGCTCCCCTAAGTATAACATCTTCCCCTAAGTATAATATCTCCCTCTATCAACATGCATATGAATTTTTTCCCCTTTGTCATTATCAAAAAGTACGAGGGAATATAGTAAATAATGAAATATCTTTTAAATAGCGGATAAACTCAATGTTAGTAATGGAGAAAAATAAAATAGATTTTACCATATTTTTTGAAGTCCATATTTCATTTTAAGCATGTAATTCTATTAAATATACGGAACATATTCCAAAATCTATCATATTCCTGTTGTTTCTCCGAGTACCTACAATAAATAATAATCATTTTTGGCACCCACTTACAACATTAGGGTCCAGGGAGTTAGGTCTTAGGAAACCATACCCATTTGGGTGTGGTTGAACCTTTATAGATATAATTTTCATTATTAACTATCATATCAAAATAATCATCATTGTATTATTCTCTATTTTCCTAATTAACAGGAACCCAAATACGTAGATAATTTTTATTCATATTTCCAGTCAATGATTTTGTACTTCTAGAGAAATTATAAACATAATTGGTCATAACAGTATTTGAATTTCTATAAAAATGGATTCAGACTTTACTCGAAATTTAGTACTAGCACTAACACTTTTACTATACATGGAAGCGTATCTAGTGCTATTTCTACGATCAGTTTTATTATATCATAAACCACTTTTTTCATGTAAAGGTCTAGAACTAGATAAATCATGTTTAAATCGTTATGCCTTTTATTAAATTTTATGACTTCATTGTTAAGATTATCAAATTTAGATTAAAGTCAAAATTATTATTTTCAAAATAAATATTACTGTTTTTCAAAATATCAATTTGCTTGTTTAATTCAGAATTCTCCTTTATTATACATTTCTCATTTTGGAGAAGAAAAAATCGAGATTACAAATTATCTAAAGATGATTGTAATAAATCATTTGGTCTTTTCAAATTTGTAATTTCTTTTGAAAAAATTTCTTTTTATTTTTCAAACATAGTATTTTGTTCATCTAGAAAATCTTTAAGAGCCTCAAAATTATTTTTCAAAACACCATATTGATTTTCTAAATCTAATTTCTCATTTTTCAATTTCTCTTTCTCAATTTTGGTTGATTTCGTATTTTCTAAAATAAGAAAATTATGCTTTAAGATTTCATCGAATATACTAACTAATTCATTATTACCATTTGCTAAAATTTAGAAATCAGAAAATACCCTTTTGTAGTCCTCTATGGTGGCTTTGATAGAGATTTTGCTTGTTGTATTCCGATTGGATCTTTTTCTGGCCATTTTTATATGATGTTATGACGATCGATAGAATTCCAGGCTCTAATACCAAATGAAATTTACTATGCTCCGATACCAAATGAAAGTCATTGTGCTATAGAATCGTGTAATATGGATAAACTACTTGTGCGGAATATAAACTATGTAGTAAATAATTAAAGCAATAAAGTGAATGACACTAGAGATTTTTATACTGGTTCGAACTCCCGTTCTACTCCATTCGCAGACTCCTCCTGGAATTAAACTAGAAGTCCCCACTTAACCCAGAGGAATAGGTTTACACCTCCTGAGCAACCGAACATGACTTCTACCGCCTAAGCAACCGAATAGGACTTCTACCGTCTTAGCAACCGAACAAGACTTCTTTACAAATAACAAAAGTATCTAACTATAGTATGCTCTTTAAATATTTCTAAAAGTCAATTAAGTATAATCTTCCTATAATCTTTTCCTTTTTGATATATAGTGTACTATGCTTTGAGAATTGTGGAAGATAGAGTGATCAAAGATCAGAGAATGCAAGCAGTTTGAAAATAGAGAATAGATAAGAGTTCAAGAATATTAAAATCAGTTTTGGTGAAATGATTGTTGAATTCTGCAATTTATTTATAGAGATTAAAAAGTTGCAACCATTGTTGAAAGTTAATAGTAAAAAGAAATAGGTGCAACTGTTGGTTTGAAGATGTTTCTCTTCGATGAAGAGAAGTGTCTTTTCATAAAATAGCCGTTGAAAAAATATTCAGCTGGCTGAATGGATTTATTCTGCCTTCTGAATTTTAAAAATTGATAACAACAAAGAAATAGGCTATTTTTGGCCTAATTCAGCCGGCTGAATGAAATCATTCAGCTGGCTGCTTCATGTCAACTTATGAATGTTTCAGCATTCAGCCGTTTGAATGGTATTATTCATCCGACTTAACTATGGCTTGTAACAAAAATTACCATAGCTCATTTGGTTAGAGCACTTGTCTTCTAAACTAGTGACCCAGGTTCGAGTCTCGCTTTTTGAAAACCTGGATTTTCATGTAAAATATGATTGTATATGTGTGTATACCATTTTGAGAAGATTTTAACATTTGTAAACTCTAGACACAACACTCTATGACTAATAATACTTTGTTTGCCACCTTCGACTTGTCTCTATCATGTATATCTCTTCTTGTATCTCCATATACATACTTTCATCCTTTTTTTGTACTGGGTATCTTTATTTTGAGCGTATTTGTTTCTCTTTTTGATGCTTATGTACCTGCAAATTAGCTTAGAGATTATTTGGAATAACTGTATAGTTGTCATTAAAATTCAATAATTTAGGTTCTAACAGACAACTAGATCTTTGCCAGAGTTGGGTTCTCAATGAAAGCATCAAAATGTTAACCCAAAAATGGATCAACTCCCAGGTTTGAGTGTGAAAGCACCAGCCCTATTCTTACAAAGCAATTATATAGATAACAGGTATAGAAAAGAAAGGTAAAAGAAAGAAGACAAGAAATTTTTTATAGTGGTTCGGCGGTTAATGAGGCCTGCATCCACTTTATAGTTTTTATTATAGATTGATTTCTGTTACAAGTATAGTTACAAGGCTTTTGATTGTCCTTAACAAGATTGAATCTCAGAATCCACTGGAGAATCACAGTGAATTCCTTTGGAGATTGTTGTGAGGGAGATGAAGTGTGAAGAAAGTTTCCAACGGATCTTCAAGAACTAGTCCTGAGAAGCTCCCCTTTTTATTGCAGGTAGGATGATATTTATAGAGATCAAAGAGCTTCTAGGCCAGGCATATTTTCCAGTTGCTTTCAGATGGGTATAGGATGATCCAGTAGAGCTTAATTTGAGACTCGAGCGAAAAGCATAGATCGCTAGCAATCCATGGTATTAGCTCGAATGCGAGATAATTACTTACCATTTTCTTCTGCCTTGTTTATATGAGGTGCAACATTTAAGTGATAATGTATGGATTGCTAGTGATCCATAGTGTATGGATCGCTAGCGATCCATACATTAGCATATTTTTGGACATTGGTCTTTGAATTGCGTCCATCGTCTTGCGTTGATATTGTTTGCGTACTCTCGAGTTATGCCATGGATTGCTAGCGATCTAGGTCCTAAGAGTACTATTCTGTCTTTTCTTCTAACTTATTCTGCTCCTTGTTCTAGTCCTTTCGGTTAGCTTTTAAGCTACTCTAACTCGATCAAGCTGTTCCGACTTCTACCGGATTCTGCTGTGTTAGAAACCCAGATAATATTTATATTTATTAGCGATTGTAAAGTTGGGTTGTTATAACTATCCAGGCTGAAACAGGTTAGTACACTTCGGTTGATGTCCTGTATACACACACACAGATATATATATATATATATATATATATATATATATTACAATTTGTTCTTATGTAAAGATTTGTTGTATATTACAGATTATTCTCTCTATTGTGAGCTTCTGTGTTTTTCTTCTTCCTTCTTCTTCTTTTCTCCTAACTATCGGGTTTTCAGCATTCGATTGCTCGGCACGCAATACAGTGGAAGTATTAATGTCGATTTTCGAGGGTCGAAAATCCCATTTGTTACAAAGATAATAAACTTTTAAATTGGAATTAATAATGATTAATACTGGATTTTAAATAAATCATTTTAATTACCTTGTTAAATTATAGATCTAAGGCACTATCTCGGATTTTAACGAAACCCATGCTATTGGATCCAAAATAGTATATTATAGTATGTCGTCGAATTTCATGGCAATCGGACGTATCGTTTGGTCGTGCGAGCTCGAAACGCATAGAAATTAATTAACAGAATTTAAACTAATGTAAATTTGGTTTGAAAGTTAACTTCTGTATATGATGGAATTGGGTCACGATACTAGTTCCATTGTGTTCAGAATAAGGGTATTACATATAAAACGCCAGGTGACACACCTCCTTTGGAGTTTGAAAATTTAACTTGTGAATAATGTCTTGAAATTTTTCTACAAAAGGACATGGGAACTTTTTTTTGAAAACCCTAACCAGAGAAACCCAACTGCAATTATGACCTCATCCAACGGACTTCTTCCACGATGCCATTCAAGGCTGAAATAGGCTTTGAGTTCAACTAACAAAACGTAGAGCACGACACCATGAGCAAGATCAACGCATATGATCGTCATCATAGCACTACAGCGGTAGTATTTCGCCTCGAATGGAGGTAGTGAGTTCATAATTTTCTGGCAATTTGAGGCGCATTGAGGGCGCGCATGGGTGGCACTAGTGACGGTGAGATTGGTGCATGCTAGGGCGTGAGTCGTCATGGCAGCGCCGCGACGATGGCGGTGTGAAAATCAAAGAAAGGGCGCGGTTGAGTTTTCTTTTGCCTGGAACGGGAAAGTGTGTATGGAGGGAAGGTAAAAAAATTAAAGTTTTAAAACTAAGTTAATTAATGTTAATTAAAATATATATAATCTTAATGTTCATAAATTATTATCTTTTTCATATGAGGTCGAAATTGAATGCGGCAAGTTGCTTTGCGATCGTATCAGCGAAATCTATGTTATAGAGCTAAAGAGCTTAAAGGAATTTGGGTTAAAATGAATGCCTATTAAATTTTAATTCAAACTGGGGCGTTTCATCGATAATTAGAATCAAAGTGAGTTAACTCGCCTCTCCGGTCTGCTTATATTTTTATATAAGTGTGGATAATTTTTTTTGAAAATTGTCTGTTGATTTTGGATGATTTACTATTTTATTTGTTGGTTTGGATGTTTTCCCACCCTTGGAGCGCACGAGACGCTATTATGTTCCCATGTAAGAGCGGACGACCCTCTATATACGATCCTGCCTCGAAGCGTTTGATTTATATTTTATGATTATATTGTATGTGATATAGAGGGACAGGTTGGAGGGATCCAACTGGATTTCTCACATTGTTGACTTCAGTTTTCATATATTTTGATATATGATGTGCTAGATGCCATATTTGATGACATGGATGATTTTTCCATATTTAGTGCTATAGTAATACCGGGCCATAGTTTTAGTATTTCAAAATAATATGAAGTAAAGAATTAGTTTTTAAAAGGATTTTAAGTGATTTTAGAAAATTATATGTTTTAATAATTATTCTTGAAATTTATTTAAAGAAGGAATTTATTTTAAAATAAAAATTATGATTATTTGATATTATAAATTAATAATTTTATGAAATATCTTAAATAGGTACTTTTGAACTATAAAGTAAAGGTTTTTAAATGCTTAAAATTTAGTCCCTCTTTTATAATAAAGGAATATAGTTGTAAAAAGAAGATAGAAATATTTTGGTATAAATATTTATTAACCTTTTTATATAAAGTGATACACACACACACATATTAAGATTTATATAAAATATGAAACTTTATAAATGTGGACATGTATAAAAGTGACATTTTACAAATACAGTGAAGATTTGAAAAATCGTATTTTAACATAAAAGGATAGATTTATAAACGATGTTTTATAAATTAAGGGAACTATTATCATTGGATGGATTAGAGAGATAAATCACAACTATTCATGTATAATATGCAGAATGTATTTTTAGAAAAATAGTTGATTCTTGGAAATTCTATGATATTTTAAATAAAATGAGTTTCTAAAACTTTATATTCATTTTCAACCACTATTTATTGTTTTAAATTTATATACATATAAGAAATGTTTTACATAATTATTCTAGGAGTATTGATTTTCAAAAAAAATATAACAATAGTAAATATTTATTTTAATAGATAAATTTAAAAAGGTTATCTTTTATTTTAAAGGGAATTTTGTGGTTCAAAAGGATACCGAAATATTTGAAGTAATAGTTGTGAATCGTTTTGTATAACAAGTCATAAAAGGAAATACTTTTTAAATATTATTTCACGAGTTGAAATATATGGAGTTATGAAAAGTGTTTTATGGAATAAAAGAAGTGGTTTCATAAGAGATATCTTATAAGAAGGAAATCGATTTCATTTTGGGAAAAGGAAGAAATGAATTCCATTTTGGAAGATATTGTAATATTTGAAGTGGTCGTGTTATGCGAAACTATATGAGTTTCATAGGTGTATAATGGAAATTGTCTATATGTAGAGTTTGGTGTTTTATTTGGAGAACGTGTTTAAAAAGGAGCTCTGTTGTGTACTTGGTGTTTGGTTTTATAAAGTAGTTGTATAAATTTATTTTTTATTTATAAAATGAGCTTACAAATGATATTTTATAAAAAGAAGATTTATAAATGTGGTTTTGTAAATAATATAAAGATGTTTATAAAGGAGTTACTAAATGGATTTGAAAATCTATAAAGGAGTTATAATTAATTTTTTTACAAGAAGTATTATAAAATGAGTTATAAATGATTTATAAATTAAGTTTCATAAAGAGTTTATAAATAGTATAAGGAAGGTTTATAATGGGGTTATCAAGTAAATTTGGAAATTAAAATTTATAAATAAATTTATAAATAAAGTTTTGAAAGCAGAAATTGGAATAGAGTTGAAATTGTGAAAGAGACTTGTAAACAAGAAAATGTTTGCGTTTATTGGTATTAATGTTTTTAAATGACTTTGTTTTAAATCAAATGAGTGTGATTTTAAAAAGGAAATCTTTCTTAAGGTTTGTGAATGTACTTGTACAGTTAAAATAATTATATGGAAAGTTTCCTAGGCTTTTAAGATGAAATGGGTTGTGAATATAGTTATATAGTTGAGTTAAGTATATGAATATTTTCAAAATATTGGAAAGTGTAGGGACGGGTTTGTGAAATATGTAATCTTCGTGAAAGTGGTTCTAAATTAATGGAATGACTAATTTAAGAGGCCTAGAGTCGCTTTGTACTTAACTAGTGTTATTTTCCCTTATAAAACTAAACCTCAGGTATCATTGTTTGTTTATTTGATAGTTGTTAAACCGCCTTTTTGCAAAGCAGTACATATACATATTTAACCTAATGGACATCATGATCATTAAGATGGGAGGCCCAGTGAAACGGTTGCCAAGCTCGGAGATCGGCTATAAACGACACTACGGATGATGGTCAAGCGGATTCGGTTCAGATTCCTAATTTTTATCCCAATCAAGTTGCAATTAGTATGAAGTGATAAGGATGGCCTCATGAGGCTACATTTCGAATTTCAAGTTGATCAGAGTTTGTATGCTAGAGTTATGGGCAAAAGAAGATGGATTAGATCATATTCAGCTCAACAGCACAACCCAACGATGATTGCTGCATAAATCAATAACCACAAGGCGGATCGCAGTTAAACTTTGAAAACAAGAAGGGTGGACCCTAGGGATCGCATGGCATTTGGAGAAGTTGAAGGGGTCGGTATCTGTCCCTCAATAGGGATCGGTACTTACCACTCTTAGGGATCGGTTAAGCCCAACTTCATAATAAGGATCGATAAATATGTAAACATCTACATATCTAGTTGACATGAAACTTGGAGTACAAGCTAACTATAACATGTGGAACTCAACATAGGATCGTATTGCATTTGGAGCAAGTTGGAGGCTATAATCAGCCCTAACACCATATTGCAACAAAGATCGACCAATAGCTCGAGTTCTACTATTCTAATTGGCATGAAACTTGAAGGCTATATATAATACAACCTAGAGAAGTTTCCCTAGGTATCACATGATATTTGGAGTAAGTTGGTGGGATCAGTGACTATCCCTCTAGAGGGATCGACAGAATCAGAATTCAATCAATGCTACACCATGGAAAATGCAATATCTCACAAACCGTACTTTGAAATTGCATGAAATTTGGGGAGCAAGTAGCTAACACAATGGGGAACAACCAAGAGGGATCACCACCCATATGAACATCAAAATAGGGATCGACATCGATCCCTATTTTGGGACACAATGGGTCTGGAAATTTATGGGTGGCCTCGACTTCATTTCCCGAACCTTCTCAAAATTTCAGCCCAATCTGTGCATGTCTTCCCCTATAAATACAGCAGGCATGGCATTAGAAAAGTGATCTTATTTTTTACTTCTCTTTATTTTGAACCTAGGCTACACTCTGTCAATTTGATTCATGGATTTTAAATTGCAACTGTAAACTAACTACAGTATAATAAAAAAGGATTATTCAGGAGTGAACGTAGGTTGGAGTTAACCGAATCACTATAAAGTTTGTCTCTTTTTACTTGCTTTCTTTTTGAATATTTTTGTTCTTTATATTATATTCTCTACGTTAGTTACTCTCTGAGATCTATGACTTGATATTTGAGCTTTCATATAACTGAGTTTTGATGGCCAATTTTTACGCTAACATTTTTGGTGCTTTCACTAGAAAAACTTGCACCTGCATATTTGGAAGCTTGTATACTTGGATCTAGAAATTAATGGCTAGGCAATCAAAAAGGAGAATGCTAATGGAAAGGAGCCACCATGGAAGGAGTCAAGAGGCTTCCTTAGGAGCTGGAGCTAATCAAGCATCATCTACATCACCAGGGATGAAATAGAAAAGATATGGATGATATGCAGGAGAGGATGCTAGAAAGACAGAAGGAGATGATGCGAAATTTACTCCAACAGATTAGAAAAGCTAGAGCATAGAATCAAGGTGTTGAAGCAGCAAGAATCATTGGAAATAGAATTAGGAACATGAAATGGAGCCAATAGACAATGGAATATAACAGAGTTGCCGGGGGCAGTCCCCTTCCATCTTAGAGGGATCGGCACCGATCCCTTCAGAGGGATCGGTACTGATCCCCAAAGGCTAAGGGGCATGTCCCCGGGTCTGATTGATCGTGATGCTAGAGGACCTATGATCGATCCCATGGAGCTTGGTGCGAATCGAAATTTGGATGCTCATCCGTAGGAATATGTTCCAAAATTCCCTCATAGACTTGAGGGGCGGCTTGGACATGATGATAGGAGACTACCATTGGAAGAAAATGACAGGTTTGCTGAGATGGTAAGGTGAGCTATGCATGAAGGATTAGTGGACAGGGTTACGGAGGATGTAAATAGAAGTCGATTCGCTCCAAATATCAAAAATGCTAGGAATCCACCGCAATTCAAACTACCAACACTGAAATCTTATGATGGAAAGTCGAATCCAACTATGCATACGATGAGGTATATACCACACATGAAAGTACTGGGGGCATCGAAAGAAGTCCCGGCATGATGTTTTCGCATGTACTTAACATATGTAGCTGCGTTATGGTTCAGATAGTTAGAAAGCGGTTCTATCAGTACATGGACGGAATTGGTTGAAAGATTCATGAAGCAGTTTCGGGTTTACATTATGAGACCTAAGAATGTGATGACATTGACATCAATAAAGCAATGGGTAGGAGAATCACTCAAGGATTCTTAACCAGGTTCAATGCAGCAGTTGTTTCAGTGGATCGACCAGATCCGTCGATTGTTTTGATGGCAATAGTGTCAGGTGTTGCAAATAATTTAGATTTTAAGACATCACTGATACAGGATCCATAATGGATCTCAGGTAATTTTACCATGAAGCAAAGAGGTTTTTATGACAAGAAGATGCGAAAGTTGATAAAAAGGCAACGGAAGTTAATATGGTACTGTGTGAAGAACCTCCAGGTGGAAGCTCAGGAAAGGAGAAGGGCAAACGGAACATGGATAATAGCTTTGATGGATTAAAGCAATAGAGGAAGGAACCCAAATTCTCTTCTTACTCAGAATTAAATAAAACCCTAAAACAGCTATATCTGGATACTCAAGGGTGCCTTCCATATCGGAGGCCGGCAAGGAGGAAACCCTTCGAATGCGAACGAACATCAGGAAAGTGATGCCTATTCCATGAGCTAGATGGGCATAATACAAATGACTGTAGGCATTTGAAGGATATCGTTAAGGAACATGTGAGGAATGGACAGTTACAACAATACATAAAGACTCAGGCTGCGATGATGGAACAAGAGCAGCCACCGTCCACCTCGAATGAAAATGGCACTAGATCAAGGCATCATCATCAACTTGTCATCAATTGATCGAGATGGCATGGAATAAGTAGCAAACTCCACAGTTAAACGGTTAAGTCACCTACAAATGTATGGGATCAAGGAAGGTCCCTAGGCATGCTCTGAGATGATAATAAACCATAATTGTAGGGTTCATGAAATTTGTTTATTCTCATTTCTTCATGTTTGCTTCGAACTCTTGTTTTTCTAGGTTTATTTGAACTCTGGTTTATTGGTTATATGGACTTTTATTTTATGGACTTAGGAATGCTTAAATTTGGATCAGTGTAATGGATAGATCAAGGTCGTCAAGTATGGACTATGTCTGGCAAGGGGTAGGTCACTTCGCTCGAACGTGATAGATCAACCTACTCAGGTCATCGAGTATGGATTGTGCTCGGAAAGGATCTGGATAGATCAAGGTCGTTAGGTATGGATTATGCCTTGCAAGAGGTAGGTTGCTTTGCAGAATGCGATGGATCGACCTAATTAGGTCATCGAGTATGGATTATGCTCAGTAAGGATCTGGAGAGATCAAGGTCATTAGGTATGGACTATGCCTGGCAAGGAGTAGGTCGGTTCGTTCGAACGCGATTGATCGGCTTGCTCAAGTCATCGAGTATGGACTTTTCTCGGCAAGGATCTAGCGAGATCGAGGATTTGGATTAGGATAACAACCCAGAGAGGTTACGGATTTGTATATCAGCTTCGAACAGCTATGGATTTGGATATAGGCTCGAAGCCGTTTGGGATTTGGCTAACGACCCGTTGAGGTCGAGGGTTTGGATAAAACTATCCGGGGAGATCGCGGATTTGAAATTGGACATTTTGGAATGTTCATGGGTTTCGCTAACGATCTGGATATATCATGGACTTGGACTGGCCATGGACTGGATAATATAGCTACAAATGGATTATGGACTTTGAATTTTGGATTTATGGCAACTCAAAACAAACCTTCCTATCGCAATGCATGTTTTGGGGGGCAATGTGTTAACCTGCCTTTTGGCAAACCAGCATACTTGTAGATTTAACACAATGGACATCATCATCTTCAAGGAGGAAGGTCCGGAGAAACGGTGACCGAGCTCGCAGATCGGCTATAACAAGACTATGGATGATGGTCAAATGGGTTCGGATTGGATTCCTAATTTTTGTCCTAATCAAGTTGCAATTATATGAAATGATAAGGATGGACTTATGAGGCTACATTTCATTTTCAAGTTGATCGAGTTCGTATGCCAGAGTTATGAGAAAAAGAAGAGAGATTGGATAATATTCAGCTCAACAGCACAACTCAAGGATGATCGCTCCATAACTCAACAACCACAAGGCGGATTGAAGTGAAACTTTGGAACAAGAAGTGGGAACCTTAAGGGTCTACCCTATGTAACAACCCAAAATTTGAGCTATAATAATTAATTAAAAAATTAATTAAATAATAAACTAAGTTTGTGAAATTATCAGAATCGAGCTCCAAGAATTGCACCATTAGGTTCGTGGCGATTTTCTGATTAATTTTCATATATAACTTGTCGAAATCGGAGCTAGTTTGGAGAATTACGAGTGAAATAAGAAATTAGAATTAAATAAACAAGAACGAAAAAGAAACTAGACCCCATTGGGTTCGACCCTTGTGTTGGTCAGGTCGACCCCTAATATACATAGGTCGACCCGCCATTTTTCCTAGATGTTATTTCATCCAGGTACGAGCCGAAGGCCCTATAATCCGATTTTCATGAAACCCTATGCATTCGTGCTTGCATCCGATGGTTCTTAGTAAGCTATGACATGGTTGCACCATATTTAATCTTCAAATACGACGGTCTAAGATCCTAAGCCGCACTATAAATAGAACCCTAGGTCCAACTATTTTTTTAATTCGGATTTTCTCCCAATTGGTTTCATTGCTTGAGCCTGAACCCTAAATAGGAAAAATTTCTAGGGAGGAAATCTTTTTAATAAAAATATTCTATGCCATAGAAGTGGATCCAGGAAGGCCAAGGATTAGACCAAATGTGAGTGTTTTGTAATTGTTTTAGATTTGTAAGCAATTTAAAATAATAGAGTTCTCAATAGTTGTAGTTTTTCTAAAATTTTGAGACGTTTTTTATGTAAGTTTATTTATATCAGTTTTTAAATAAATTTTAGAAGTTCTTTTTAGTCTATTTTTATTCAGCTATTTTATTAAGTTATTTACAGTTAATTGCAGTTATTTACAGTTATTTACATCCGCTTTAAGTTGGAATTTAGCCTGTAAATGTTAGTTTCCATTTTTTGAGATTTGATCCTTTTGGACGTGAATAAAATATTAAAAAGAGAAGAATTTGCAAATATGGATTAAAATAGAATAACATTAAATTTACAGAAATCAGATGTTAAATGATATAAACTGAAAAAAAATAGAGATGGAATGAAATAGGCAAATTTAAGATATTTGGAAGCATAATTATAACAAGTGGTTATCACTAAAAAGAGAAAATAGAAGAGTAATAGTTGCAAGAACAATTATAACATGTAGGTTATAATTAGAAAGAAGTGATAGTAGAAGAGGCTTATTTTAGAACTTAGATCTTGGATTAAGTTAATAGGCAAATATAGAAGTAGGGACCGTACCAGCAGCATTCCTTTCTGGTCTAGGACTGATGGTTTCACACGTAGGTGAGGCTAGGACATGCTTATGCGGATTAGGGTAAATAAATGGCCTGTAGATAGAGGCTCAAATATGGGGATTTGGGCAAGGGGCGCAAAGCTAGAAGATTTGTTAGTTAGGACTAGTATGGGCAGCATTCCGTTTCAAGTCAAGGACTGATAGTCTCATATGTAGATGAGGCTGGGTATGCTTATGCTGATTAGGGTACACAAAGGGTCAAATAGGGGGCGGCAGTTAGTGTGTATCGGCAATGACCGAGTGTGCGACATCGACTAAGGTAAATAATTTGCTACCGTGTCCTAAGCGCTAAAGAGGTGTCTTTTGCTGTGACCAACATGATTGGTTCAAAGTGGCACAATAGAGATAGGAAAGACCGATCAATGGGTAGGATTAGGATTTCAGCCTAATCAAGTTAGCAGTTGAGATAGGATTAGGATTCCAGCCTAATCACAGTAGTGCAAACAATCAGACAGTCAAAGCAAACAATTAAACAGAATCAAAAACGGTATTTTATCTAAGGTTTGTCTTTTCTGTATTTTCCTTTCAAGCTTGAACTATTGTTTAGTCTATTATCTTTATTTTGCTTAGAAATGCTAGTAATTACTGTCACTCACTAGATGTATTGTCTGGCCCACTCCTCTATCTTTCCTTTGCCCCTCATAGGCCAACAGAGTTGATGATAGTCGATTCAGGTTGCTTAGAGATTCATTTCTGGAGTTTTCTCATTTTAGATGTATTCTTCTGCATTTCGTCGTTTTCATCTGGCTTAAGATGGATTAGCACTAGTAAGAGGAATTATGATTGTTATTGTTATCTTTATACTCTGATTTTATGAGACTGAGATGTGTTTTCATGAGACATGAGCCATTTTGAGTTATTGAGATATGTTATGTTTTTATGACTTACTTTGAGATGAAGTTTAAGATTGAATGATAAGTTATCATTTAAATGTTTCCATTGTTTTTACTTATTTTCCTTGTGAATCTTAGTCTCTGTAATGCTTTAGCTATACTTATAACGCACCACATCTTTTGTTGTTCCCTTTTTGGAAATACTAAAGGGTGTGGGGTGTTTCATTTAGTATCAGAGTAAGGTTACAAGATTCCTAAAAACTTGTTTTAAAAGTAAAGTTTTTTTAAAAGGTAACATATCTTCAAACCAAAAGTATTTCGCAGAAAGAATCTCATATTATAAAAATAGTTTTCAAGTACAAAAGAATTTTTATAAAAATCTCATCAAAGTCCAGTTGAACCTTCTTTTGATTCTTTCGAGCCTAAATTTTCTTTTCTTTGCATATACGGAGGATGCCCTAAATATTCTAGAGGGTGTCCAAGTCCCTTGCTGGTTCTGTAGATACCTCCAAGTTATGGCACCAGAGGCACAAGGGCAAGCGCCTAATGTGGCATCGACGGTTGGAGGTCCCGTTAATCCATCTGCAGCAACCTATTTTTCTAAGCTATGCAAGAACTTTGCTAGTCTAAGAGGCAAGATGTTTCTTGGCATGGAGGATTTCGTAGAGGCACGAGCCTGGTTAAGTAATACGGAGTGGATATTTGGACTGTTAGGATTGGAGGACTAGTAGAGTTTTCAGTTTACATATTGGCAGCTGAAGGGAGAGGCTTCTTACTGGTGGGAGATTGTAGAGATGGAGGGTAAAGACATTAGTTGGTTTGGATTTCGGGAAAGGTTTGAGAGAAAGTTCTTGTCACAAGTCGAGGAAAGCATGCAGTTTGAGAAGTTCATTAGTTTGAAGTAGTGGAGTTTTTTGGTGAAAGAGTATATAAATCAGTTTAATGAGTTGTCACGGTTCGAGATAGAGTTTGTTAATACACAACACAAGAAGACCACTAAGGTTGCTAAGGTTTTGAACCAGCTCCTCCAAGGGTTGGCATTGACACATGTACCTATAGGAGCGACGCACGAATCACTTGTGCAAATGGCTCTCATATCTGATGTTGCTAAGAAAGAAGAAGTTAAGGAGGTTCCTAAATCAAAAAACTCTAAGAAGCAGTGGTGGAAGAACAAGAAGGATAAGAACAAGAAGAAAGGAGGAGGACCTCATAAGCGACAAATCAAGAAAGGCGAGAAATGTCATAATTGAGGGTTGGTTAGGCATTTCACAAAGGACTGTAAAAAGGACACGATGAAGGGGAGGTGTTACAACTGTGGGCAGCCTAGACACCTTAGTAGAGCTTGTCCGTAGAGGATGGGCCAGAGAGCAGGTGCACATATGGCACAAGTACAGGCTTTGGATGCAGTACCTTCTAGTAGTGGACCGGATCAAGGTAGGAAAGTCTCTGCAGAAGGTTTGATCTCTATTTCAGATTTTCCTATTCGAACTATTTTTGACTCTAGAGCATCGCGTTCTTTCATTCATGTTCCTTGGTTAATTGTTTGCACTTAGATATTTCTCTAGCTGTAGACCATATAGTTGTTTCAAACCCCATAGGAGTATTGACACATTCATCCATGATTCGTAGGGGTTTCAAAATTTTTATTCTAGGCATAGAGTTTGACTATGACGCCTATGTACCGAGATTTTCGGGATATGGGATGATTTAGGGGATAGACTAGTTATCCACTTACGGTGCGATATTGAACTACAAAAGGAGAGTTTTAGACTAGAGACATATAGCGGATGGACTCTCGAGGTTTCTTGTGACCCACATGAGTCATTCATGTTGAGCTTCCTTTATTCCCTTGATTTATCACTTAGAGAGTTAGATTCAGTTCCAGTTGTTAGATATTTACCAAACGTTGTTGAGGAGGTTAGGGGGCAACCCCTAAGAGTGACAACGACTTTAGGATATATCTGAATGATAATGCTAAGCTAGTGGCATTACCCGTGAGACATGGATCCTAGGGAGAAGAAAGAGTTAAGTAAGCAGCTTAGTGAGCTATTAGAGAAAGGCTTCATCAGACGGAGCATATCTGAGTAGGGGGCGCCAGTCATCTTCGCTACATAGGTGGATGGTTCCCTTCGACTTTGCATAGACTATAGAGAATTGAATAAGCTCACGAAGAAGAACCGTTACCCACTTCCTAGGATAGATGATCTTTTCGATCAGTTGGTTGGCTCTTCAGTATTTCTCAGCTTGACTTAGCCACTGGATTTCATCAGCTTAGGGTCGCTAATAATAGCATCGATAAGACAATATTTAGGACACCCAATGGATTCTTTGAGTGGTTGATTATGCCGTTTGGGCTGACCAATGCCCTATCCTATTTTGTAGATCTGATGAGTCATGTTTTTCTAGATGTCCTAAGTAAGTTCATTGTAGTGTTTGTGGAAAACATTCTGGTGTTTTCCACGAGTATGGAAAAGCATGCTATTCATCTTAAGGAGGTTCTTTACACAGTTTATGTTCATCAGTTGAAAGAAAAAATCTCAAAGTGTCACTTGGCGTGAGGATGTGTGTTTTTGGGGCATGTAGTCTCAAGAGAAGGTTTAGCTATGGATCCCGCTAAGATAGTAGCGGTATAGGATTGGAAGGCCCCCAAGAACGCTATCGTATTTAGAAGCTTCTTAGGTTTAGTTGGTTATTATAGGAAGTTTATCAGAGATATTGCTAAGATTTCAACACCGCTTACTCGCCTCACTAAGAAGATGCGACATTCGTGTGGGACGTGGATTGTGAGGATTCCTTCAGATGCTAAAGAGAGCCCATACTAGTGCACCAGTATTAGTTTTACTCGACGGAGCTAAGCCTTTTACAGTATACACTGATGCATGTGGGACTGGCCTTGGGGCAGGAGATATGGCAGTATGCTATGGGAGTAGATAGTTGAGAACTCATAAGAAGAACCACACCATCCATGATTTGGAGTTGGCTGCTATTGTTTTCGCACTCAAGTCTTAGAGACATTAGCTGCTAGGAGAGAGGTTCAAGATTTTCACTGACCATAAATCATTAAATTACTTGTTCTCACTAAAGATTTAAACTTGAGGTAGCAGCGTTGGATGGAGTTTCTGACATCATATGATTTTGAGATAGCTTACACCCCTGGCAAGGGGAACGTGGTTGCGGATGCATTAAGTAAGACGAGAGCAACCCTTAGTCTAATGTTTATGGAGTGGAAAACCTAGAGTTTATTTCCATCTTTGATTTTAAGCCCTCTACGGACATCTCTCCTGGATTATTGGCGGCACTTGAGGTTAAGCCTACCCTCATAGATCAGATTGGCTTAAGGCGGCGAAAGGATTTAGAGCTTGTGGATATTCTAGATAGGATTAGCATAGGAAAGGTCTCTAGACATCTCCAACGCTATACCTTCGATAGTAAAGGGTGGATAAGGATAGATGGAAGACTTTATGTCCCCGCACTGGTGATTTGACGAGAGCAGTTCTAGTAGAGGCACACCATTCTCGGATGACTATTCATCTGGGTGGCGATAAGATGTATAGGGACATGAAGAGAGTGTTTTATTGGAGTAGCATGAAGAAGGATGTAGCAGAGTTTATGGCTAAGTGTCTTCTGTGCCAAAGAGTTAAGGCGGAGCATTAGAGGCCTGGCCGATTGCTTCAATCATTAGATGTACCCAAATGGAAGTGGGATGGTGTTTCGATGGACTTCATAAATGGTTTACCTGAATGGAAGTCGTTTTTACATATATTTTATTTTCTGCTGCATTATTGTTGAAATTATCAACATTTGTAAGGACAGATTGTTATAACTATCCAGGCTGATTGATTGTGATTGGATTGTGTACTCTGATTTGATGTATGTATATTACAATTTCTCTTTTGTAAAGTGATATTATATTATATATTATTGCGCTGTGACTGCGAGACTCTGCATTGTTTTCAGTTCCGTTTTCTCTTCTACTTTCTTTCCCATAACTATCAGTCTTTACGTTCAATTTGGGTTGGACATGTGTGGTTTATTGTCAGCTTGAATTGTACAAATTTATAGGTCGTTACACTTGGTATCGGAGCGTAAGGTTAAGCGAGAACCTTGGGTTTGGTGGGGTAACACATTAAGAGATAAGGTAATGGAATGCCTTATTATGAGTTTTGAATGTATTATATATATGAGAGCATATTTTTTATGATTATAAAAATGCTTTATATTATGTTAATTTATCTGTTGAGTGGCTTATGAATTCTAATCGATACGTGGGATACCATGATATCGATGGGGGTTTCTAAACCCTTGAATAAGGAAAATCAATACAAGTATTGTTTGTTAGAACCCTTAATTTACAATTTCGATGATGACAACTATACAATGGAAATCATATATATATCGTACAACTATAAAGATACGAATTCAAAGCAAGACAAAACACTACTGTGACAAGATAATGACTAAAGCACTGAAGAGATTCATCTACAAAGCTGCACAGGATTGAAGAGAGATGCACTCAAGAATAAACCTAGGAGAACATCACTTAACAGGTTCAGATGTCTAAACGTAGAAGATGAACAAAAATAATAATAGGTTCCCAGATGTATGGGAACACCATTCAGACGCCTGAAACTGGGCTCGGGGTAGAAAATTCAAATTACAACTGCCATCTCCGAAGAGACACAACTCCATCTCTCCTCCGCAACTCTTCACCAGTGAACAGTGATGACTCTAGACTGAAAGGGAAGAGATGTAACTACTAGAAGCAACATTCTACAACTATATAAACGAGAATCAAGAAGGATCAAAGTACTTACTTTACTTTTAACTTATTTACTCTAATTTCTATCTTGATCATCTCTTTCTCTAATCATCCACTTGCTATCAAATCTACAAATCTAAGACCATACACTTCCATATTCTCTCAAACAATATTGTATTCAATCATTCAAGAGATATAAGAAGTTCAATTGTACTATATGGTCAAAATCCATGTAATAGAGAACATACTCTTGACAAAGAAACTCTGCTATTATAAAATTGTTCCTTCGGGTGAAGTGAGGATTATTTGGTGAAAGGAAATTCCGAAGAGAAGCTTCGGGACTGGACGTAGGACGGGAGGTCCAAACCAGTATAAAATCTCTGGTATGGTTATTCTTATTTACATACTTTACTATTGTTAACTATAGTTTAAATTAGTCATGTACTTGTCATTTGTATAATCGACCCACCATACTATAGACTTTCAATTGGTATCAGAGCTTGGTTTGATCAAAAGTACCGTAACAATTTTTTTGAATCACCAATATGGCAAGTATCTTTCAAGAAGGCCAATCTACCGCACGTCCCCCATTATTTAGTGGCTTCAACTATGCATATTGGTCAACCCATATGCCTATTTTTATGGTAGCCAATGGTCTAGAAATATGGTCAGCTACACAAAATAAATATGAAGCACCTGATACTGCTATGAGCACATGGACCGATGCACAAAAACATTAGCCTCAAACAATGCTAAAGCTATGAATGTTTTATTTTCCTCTCTAGATAAAAATGAATTTTCATATGTCATGTTATGTACCACTGCGTTTGACATTTGGCGTACTTTACAAATTAAACACGAAGGTACAACAAAGGTCAAACAAATTAAGATTTCAATTTTTGCAAAACCATTTCTCCTCATTCAAAATGAAGCAAAATGAAACTATTGTTACTATTGTTGACAAGTACTCTAGATTTCAAACTATTCAGCACGATCTTATGGCATTAGGAGTTAAGTTTACTAATTTTGATTTAGTTTCTCAAATACTTAACTCTTTAACATCGAATTGGGAAAGGAAGGTATTAGCTATTGAAGAAGCTAATGATCTTTCTACTCTCAAGGTTGAAGAATTGACAGGAAATTTAATGTCTTATGAAGCTAACTTACAAGCAAGAAAAGAAAAAAATGTTGAAAAGAAGAACATAGCATTTCAAGTAAAGAATGATGACTCAGATTTGGATGAAGAAGAGATAGTTTTCATTGCCAAAAATTACAACAAATTCAAGAAATTTAGAAAGATAACCAAATTCCAAAAGGAAGGAAAATCCAATACAACAAATCTATCTCAAATCAAGTGCTATGAATGTGATCAATATGGACACATAAAGAAGGATTGTCCTAAACGCAACAATGAGAAAAAGAACAAATTTGAGAAATTTAAGAAGAAAAGAGCTTTTAAAGTCACTTGGGATGATTCTGATTCATCTCATCTTATGATAGTGATAGTGATAGTGATAGTGATAGTGATAGCGATGGAGAACAAGCTAATGTATATTTTATGGCTAACACTGATGAGGTATGTCCTGAACTTAGCTATAATGAACTATTAAAATTAAGTATGGAACTTGATGATAAGTTTAGACAAATCAAAAAATTAAACAAAGAATACTTAGCTAAAATAAATCGATTAGAACTAGAAATTGGATTATTAAAGAATGAAAAAGTTATCTTAGAAGAAGAATTATTGATTTCACAAGAAAAGTGTAAAAAGTCTATCGAATATGATACACAACTTAGTGAAATAGATAGGTTAAAACTTGAGAACAATAATTTGATTAAGGAAAATATTGAACTAAAAATAGTATAGAAATATCAAAAACTGAAATTTGTGAATTAAAGGATAAACTGGATAAAAATTACTAACAATATTTCAAAGTTTAACAAAGCAAAACTAGATCTTAATAATTTAATTAAAATTTCGAAACCTTCAGGTAATCGAAATAGATTAGGATTTGAAAAGAATTCACAAAAGAAAAAAGGTAATACTATAAAGCAAATTATCTTGTATCAAAGTTTCAAAAAGACACCAAAGTTAAGCAAAGATGTAAAATCTAAAAATATAAAAATTTGGATACCAAAGTCTAATAATAATTTAATTAGACAAAAACATATTAATAGTCTTTTTCAAGTGTAGCATTAAATAATAATTATGTCTTTAAAGGACCCAAACCCACTTGGGTATGGCTGCCCTTCCCTCCTAACATTTAGGACCCTAATAAAAGAAGTGGGTACCAATTAAATAATTTTTGTTTTGAAGGTACCCAAAAATAAAAGAAAGGAGAAATGAATACTCGATAGTGGCTGCTCAAAACACATAACCGGGAATGCCAAGATGCTCTCAAATATAAAATATACCGATGAAGACACCGTTACCTTTAGAGGCAACTCAAAAGGATATGTCATCGGAATTGGAGAAGTCATAAACATCGGTATTTCTAACTCTCCTATTATTTCTAATGTTTTATTAGTAGAAAATTTAAAACATTATTCGCTTAGCATTAGTCAATTATGCGATAATGGTTTTCAAATAAATTTTGAGAAAAATCGATGCAGTATATTGGATAATGATAAAAATTTATATTTGATGGTTTTCGAAATAAAAATATTTATATTTTAAATATGAATATAAAACAAAATTTCGATTTATGCCTGACTGCTAAACTTAATGATCCATGGTTATGGCATGAACGATTTTGTCACATGAATTTCAAACTTATAAATAAATTATCAAAACATGAACTAGTTAGAGGTTTACCAAAAATAAATTATAAAATAGAAAATTTGTGTGAAGCATGTCAAATTGGAAAATTAAAATGGAGTTCTTTTAAATCTAAAAATAATATTTCAACAAAACAACCATTAGAATTGTTGCATTTAGATTTATTTGGTCCTACTCAAGTAAGATCAATAAGTCATAACAAGTATGTTTTTGTAATTGTTGATGATTTTTCAAGATATACATGGACTTTGTTTTTAAGAAATAAAAGTGACACTTTTGGTATGTTTAAATTTTTTGCAAAAAGATCTAAAAATCAAATGAATTTGAAAATTACAAATATTCGCAGTGATTATGGAGGAGAATTCGAAAATGAACTTTTTACAAATTTTTGCAATAAAAAAGGAATTAATCATAATTTTTCAATTCCACTCACACCACAACAAAATGGTGTAGTTGAACAAAAAAATCGAACATTACAAGAATGTGCAAGAACAATATTAAACAGTAGTAATCTACCAAAACATTTTTGGGATGAAGCTATTGCCATGGCTTGTTATGTTTTGAATAGGGTGTCACTACGACCAATGACAAAAAACACTCCTTATGAAATATTTTTTGGTAAGAAACCTAAAGTATCATATTTTAGAACATTTGGATCAAATGTTTCATATTAAACACTAAAGACAATCTAGGAAAGTTTGATCCTAAGGCCGACGAAGGAATATCTGTTGGCTATTCGGATCATAGCAAAGCTTATAGAATTTATAACAAAAGGACAAATATTATTAAAGAAAGTTTACATGTTTCTTTTGATGAAAATTTTGTAACTACACAAATTAATGACGAAGAAGAAATACATCCAAATAATTCTTCTAACACACCTCACAATAATAATGAAGCCCTTGATCAAAATAATACTCTAGTTTCACCTCCTAGGATTTTAAAGAATCATCCTATAGATAACATTATTGGAGATTTAAGTTCTGGCGTAATTCGAAATAAAACTAATTAAATAAGTCATGTTGCATTCGTTTCAAACTTTGAACCAAAGAACTATAAAGAAGCTTCTAAAGACGATTTTTGGATTTTAGATATGCAAGAAGAATTAAAACAGTTTGAACGAAACAATGTTTGGGAACTCGTTCCAAGACCGGAAGATCAATCCGTCGTGGGAACTAAATGGGTATTTAAAATTAAAGCCAATGAAACCGGAAATATAGTTTGAAATAAAGCACGTTTAGTAGTACAGGGGAATAATCAAGAAGAAGGAATCGATTACGGTGAAACGTTTGCGCCTGTAGCTAGATTAGAAGCTATATGAACTCTACTCGCTTTTGCTTGTCATAACAATTTTAAATTATATCAAATGAATGTCAAAAGTGCATTTTTGAATCATTTTATCAAAGAAAATGTTTATGTTGAACAACCAACATTATTTGAACATGAAAAATTTCCAAATCATGTTTTAAATTAAATAAAGCATTATATGGGTTAAAACAAGCTCCTAGAGCATGGTACGATAAGCTTAAAACTCTTTTAATCTCATCAGGATTTCAAATTGGTAAAATTGATACGACTTTATCTATTAAAAGAGAAAATAACGATATTTTAATTATTCAAATTTATGTCGATGATATCATATTTGGATCAGCTAATGAAATTTTTTGTGTAGAATTCTCTAATATAATGAAAATGAATTTGATATGTCACACATGGGAGAATTAAATTTCTTTTTAGGATTACAAATAAAACAACTAGAGAATGTATCTTTATACATCAAGAAAAATATTGTAATGAACAACTACAATGTTTTGGTTTGGATAAAACATCTAGTAACCCTACTCCTATGAGTACTACGGTTCATCTTGATAAAGATGAAAACGGGAAAGATTTGAAGAACAATAATATAGGAGTATGATTAGTTCGTTATTATATTTAACTGCAAGTCGACCCGATATAATGATGAGTGTTTGTCTTTGCACACATTTTCAAGCAAAACCAAAAGAATCTCATCAAAGAGCCGTTAAACGTATTTTGAGCTAACACGAAAAACTATGGACTATTCTATCCAAAAGGATCGTCCATCGATCTTGTATCATATAGCGATGTGGAATTTGAAGGATGCAAAACGGATAGAAAAAGTACTAGTGGAACATGTCATTTCATTGGACAATCTCTCATCTCATGGTTTAGTTAAAAAACAAAATTGTGTTTCTCTATCCACTTGTGAAACCGAATACAGCGGCATTAGCATGTGCACAAGTAATTTACATGCAAAAAACCTTAAAAGATTTTGAAAAAATAATTGAAAAATCACCAATTTATTGTGATAAGACTAGCGCAATCAATCTATCTAAAAATATGGTAAATCATTCTAGAACTAAACATATAGATATAAGACATCATTTCTTAAGAGATAATGTCGAAAAAGGAGCTACAACTCTAGAATATGTTGACACCAAAAATCAAATAGCCGATATCTTTACAAAACCATTAAACGTATAAACTTTTGTAAAATTACGATGAGACTTAGGCATTTGTTCACTTAATGAACTTTTAAAATAAGAAAAAATTTCTTATATCCACAAGTTTATTAGTTTGTTAAAAACCTTTAAAAAATTTAGACAAGAATTTTATACCATAAACAAACTACCTATTTTTATATTTGGATTGCTATAAAAACTAACTTTCTGCGAAAAAAATTCTTCTCTTTAAAACATAACAAATATTAAAATCAAAATGTCATCTCAAGAAATAACTTCGTATAACTCTGGATCGCCATCCTCAAACGTGTCCACCACTTCTCTTCATGCTCCTTCACTTCCTAGTTCCCTACCTTCTCCCGACTTCTCAAAAAGTCGATGGGGATTGTCATCTCCACTGAAGAAAGCCAAACGAGAAAAACCTCCTGCAATCCATGAAAAACTGGATGAAATATCACATTATCAATTCGCAATGATGGATGTTAAAAAGGAAATGTATTATACACAGCAAGGAACAATCAAACATTTAAACTTCTTGGAAAAATCTCTATATGTTATATGTGGTCATTCTCCAACAAAGAAGTATTTACATAAAAAATCTCCATGCTTTGTTGAAACACCTAAAGATGAACCGTCAACTTCGTCACCCAAACCTCCTTCCTGGTCCCCAATCAACTATGGTGATCCCACCTACAAATCGAATTCATGGGATCGTCAGGAATGGGACTAAGAAAAATAAACTATGATGTTTAGAGATGATTATATATATATATATATATATATATATATAATTTTGTATTATATTCTATTCATTAAATAATTTTTTTCTTCACAAAACTCTCATAAAAAGCTAATCTAGAGTTTTCAGACGTCTGAAATATATTCCAAACGTCTGAAATAGGAATCTGGAACAAATTATATATGTTCCCAGACGTCTGAATTCAATTCTAGATGTCTGGAATTACTCTCTGTCTCATATTTAAACTTTCTAGACGTCTGAATTTTGATTCCAGACGTCTGATTTTCCTCTATGTTCCTAATTTAAACATCTCCAGACGTCTGGTCTACTTTTTCAGTAGAAATGGAAACGACAGTTTTTTTCAAACCCTATACCTGATCAATAAACTACTTTTTCAACATTACAATTCATTACCAAATTAAAAATTATCTTACTCAAAGTCCCTGAAATCGAACTTCTCTTCAAATTAATGCCACACGAACTAAAAAGATGGGAATTAAGAAAAGAAAGCATGGAGAAGAATCTTCCTCTCAACCATTGATGGTAAATGATACTCAAATCAATAATTTGTTATTTTAGAATCCGATAAATAGACGACGCTTTGACGACTTGAAGATTAAGAAGGTGCATCTTGGTCCTTTCTACAGCCTTGTTAAGTTTCCTTCTTATGATATGGATGGCATATGTGAGCAAGGTGAATTGCAAACTCTTATTTCTTTTAATGCCATTGATGTTTCGATCGATCAATTTGTTATATATCTCTTTTGCGCTAATCTAGATAGTCCATCGGTATGGACTACTGAGAATGATGAAGATTGGTTATGGACGAGTGCCTATGAGACAACAATCAAGTTAAGCCTCGCTATGATTGAATGATTCTTAGAGTGCTCTTATACGGGTCATAATTCATCTGAGATGGAGGACATGCGATTCAAACCCTGTGGTACAATCACTCATCAATTATGGGAAAATCGAATGCCTCAATTTTCATCCAAATTCCTTAGGCCACGTGCTAGGCTCCTTATCGAGTGCTTATAAATACCATTATCCCTCGATTAGGTAGCCATGAATAAATTACTGATCTTGAACACAATGCACTATATGCACTATTTAATCAAACTAAGACCAACTGGGCTCAGTTCATTTCCGATGAACTAAAAGGTTTTTGGAATAAATCTCGCCAGATAATCATTTACCCGGCTTATATTATGCAAATTATCAAAGCACTAAACATCCCATCGTACATTTCTTCTTTTGAGGAGTTACCTATCAAATATAATGGAACAAAAAATTTCAATCTTATGCATTTTCCGGAGGAACCACCATCTTATATGACTTTTCTAGAATGTAGAAATGCACAAGTCAACCTCCTTGTAACGACCCAGAATTTGACCACTTTAAAATATACTATTTAGAGTGATTTTAAAATTAAATATAAAAGGTATGATTTAAATAATATTCAATAGGATTGGAAGTAGAAACATACATAAAATAGTAACATTTGCCTATATCGACAAAAGCGACAAATTGCTAATTTCAAAAAAAAAAATTCAATGGTTAAATAAATTATCTTAATTAATTATGAGTGTTTATATTTTTAAATAGCATTATACAAATCTATTTTTAAATTTAGTTTACATAAATAAATATTTTAACTAAAACGTCAAAACGTGACCATAAAACATTTTGTCGAAAAATAACGTTTTGTCGATTAAAAGTTGTCGCAACGTCATCGCACCTTTATTTTATTATATAGGAACATATTTCAAATAGTATAAATTTTAATTAATTCACTAAACATGTTTACTTTTACTAAATAAGATTAGAAAACTTCTAGAAGTCATTAGTAAAAGTAAGTAAGAATTAACAAAGGTAAGAAAAAGTAAACATCAAATCACATCAAATCAAAGCCAACATAATTATGATATTCTTTACTTAATCTTTAAGTGACTAAGAAATAAAGCAAGGATGTGAAACATGAGTTAAGTATTGAAAAAGTGTAGATTTCTTTAGGTTAAAGTAAGGTTAATTTGGTAATTTGGTAAGAGGTTATTTTGGTAAATTTACCACTTCTTTCTATTTCTATAAATATCCACCTCCTTCTTCACTTTTATTCACATTTTCTTCTTCTTCTTTTCTCAAGCTTCTTCATCTTCTTCCTCTTCTCTTTAATGGCTTCCAATCCATAGAAAAACATTAAAAAGAAATAACGTCAAAATATTTATAACATATTCAAAAGATATCAATGTTCATTCTCTTCAAATCAAACTCATCTTTTCTCCATATTTTACCTCTTCTTCTCTCGGCCATAACTTCTTCAAAACCGAACCAAAATGCAAAATTATTTTTTTCAAATCTTTATTTTTTCAATTCCTACAATTTTCAAGTTTTTTACTTTGTCTCATTATAAAGTTAACTAGGTCAAAAATACACTTCTTTCCAGTGCATTTTCTGTCTCAGTTTTTAAGCCGGAGAATTGGCTATTTTGTTTTGATCATAACATGATCATAACAGATCAAAATTAAGAAATTATTTTTTTCAAAACATATTAAATTCCAGTGACTATAATTTTTATATTGAACACTTTTTTCAATTTTGAGGTTTTCTATACCTGAAACTCAATTCTTTGAAGTTCATTTTCGGGCTTTATTTTTGTCAATCCGATAATACCTCTTCTTTATTCTATCATATCTTCAACAAAACAACTTGGATTCAAATGATTCTATTTTTTAATTCAAGAGAAAACAATTTTCAACAACTTTTCAGTTAACAAGTTTTTTAAATTTTGAGAGTAAGAGAGTCAAAATAAGAGAGAAGGTGGCCTATTTTTCGGGTCTAATTTTGAGAATTCAAGTTCAAAGCTGCACCACTTCTCTATACTTTCGGCCAACTTCCATCTCAAGCCTTGGCCAAGCACTAAGAAGGAGGAATTTGAGCTTATATTCATTTGGTTCCAAAGCATGGTAGGAAGTATGTGTTAGATCTTAAGTTTCCTGCCTTAAAGTTTGACGGAGTGGAAGCCAAAGTAAGTTATTTCTTATTTTATGTTCATTAAAACTATTGCTAAGTTGAAAGAACTTTAAGTGTAAGTTGTTTGAAAACCCTTGTCGAATGCTTGTTTACTTTGTTTTCTAAAACAATGGTTGATTTTTTTGCTCAATATTATGTTTAGATGGTTAATTAAGTAATTTAAAACTTAGAAATTAAATACTTAATGGGGTATGCGGAAACGACTAGTACATGTGTTTCGTCTGTGAGATCCAAGAAGACTTAGGCGAAGGACGGAACATGTCGGAGAGAAAGTCCGGATGCTCCAAAATAAATATCAAATAAGTCAAGATAAAATATATGTGTTATAGAATGAAGTATTGATTTATCATTTATTGTTGTGTTTATTTTGTTAATTGATTGTTTGGTTGTTTGAATTAGGCTCGACCGGTTTATGAGCACTGATTATTATTTATTGATTATTGCTTTGCTCCATCAGTTTATGAGCAATTAATTATCTATATGCATGGGCTGGGTAGAAAATAATTGTAGGCTAACACCTTGTGATTTATTTCATAATTTGACTATAAGGTGTTTAGCGGTAATATTTGGTTCACTTCAATTTAATTAATTGTTTTGAAAATTGGTTTTCAAAACAAATGTTTTTCCTTTAAAAGAAATAGAAATGACTGGTAATGAATATTTTGAAGTTATATTACATAAAATTGATTTATATAAGAATGGTTTTATAAAAATGTTTTATAAAATAGAAAGAATTTCGAGGACTAAACCCGATGGTTTTAAGATGATTTTTGAACAGATTTGGGAAATGAAATTTATTATAGATTTGAAATTACTTGTGAATATTAGTGTGAAATGATTTATCGCTTCGGGATATAAAATGATTTGTTATGTTACCAATGATTCGGGTAACCCGTAACTAAAAAATGGGTTTGTGTTTTTGGTATAGTCCGCTATTAGAATAGAGGGATATACTTATTTATCGGATGTATTAAGGCGGGGACCCCGTTGCCTTGTTGTTGGGAGAAACCTCCTGATCTGGTTGCATATAGTTTGATATATTTTTATTACAGTATTTGGGATTTCCAAATAAACTTTTCAAAAGTGATTTGATTTAAGATCCTGAAGTAAAGTATAATTCGAATATAAAGGATATATATATTTCAAAAGTTTTGAAATAAGAATTTGAGAATAAAGTCCAAAGAGATAATTTTCATAAAGGTAATTAGATTTGAAAATCTAAATTTAAAGATTCCTAAGTGGGTAGTTTTGAGAATTGCATATTGTTTGTTGCATTGTAGGCTCCATGAGTCCTATTTTTGATAGGAGAACTACGTTGGCTTGATCCTGTATCTAATTAGGTACCCAATTAAACAGGAATATGTAGGCAGTCATAAGTGGTAGTGATGAAGCCCCTAAAATAATATAACCCTTTCATGATTATCTGTTAATGGTTGTTGTTTATCTCGTGTTATTGTATTTTTCCTGCTTACTATTTTATTCCGCATTTGACATGTTTATTGAGTTAGCAGAAATGACTATTGCTGTTTCTCTTATTAGAGTTGTGCAGCGTTAGATTTATTTGTATTTGGTTTGTATATATGCATACCTAGTAGATTAAATTGATAACTCTGATAACTTATAAAATTGAAATTTCATCCTATACATTTAGTAATGTTGAATAATTATCAAATATGGTGTATTTAGTTAGTAGTTTTCATTAGTAGTCTTAGAACGGATGGATCTTTCGGCAATTTCAACTGGTCTGAAAATCCGGGTCGTCGCACTACTCCTCCTCAACAACAACAACAACAACAACAACAAGAAGGTAATGTTGAACTACCAAGGCAACCATCTCCACCTCCTCCTTCCTTGTTTGAATATCACTCTGATATGGAGATTTTGGAAGCACGAACTCAGTGTAATGATAATGAGAATATTGCTTAGTTAACATTACAAAACCAAGTGCTCCTATCTAGAAATCAAATTCTCCTTGGTAAACAAATAGCAAAGCTTGATCACACGTTGTCCACAAGGCTTTCCAAAGTTGAAAGCTCTCTTGATTCAGTGGTTTCCAAACTTGATCATGCACTTCAACAAATCCGTCAACCTTCTTCTGACTTATCTACACCTTCTCAATCTTCTCACACATCGCCAAATACTGGCGATAAGGACAAAGGGAGATCAGACTCCTTTCATGATGAACTACCTTGACTTCATAAAGTAAATATTTTGTTGTACTTAACTCCCTTATCATAATTCCGGTAAAACATTATCAATATTTTGATGTGGTTAATATTGTAATTGTTTGTGTTATAATTATGTATGTACATCATACTTGGTTTTGCATTTTGTTTATACTTCTTCAATTATTTTTTATAGTGACAAAGGGGGAGAAAAATAAATATGCACAACTATAGGGGGAGATCATATTTAGGGGGAGTAAAGATAAATATGCATAAATATAGAGGGAGATCATATTTAAGTGGAGAACCTTTCTTTAATTATTATCTAAGTACATTATATATTTGTCATCATCAAAAAGGGGGAGAATGCTAGATCCTTTAGTTTACGATTTCGATGATGACAACTATACAATGGAAATCATATGTATCATACAACTATGCATATATGAATTCAAAGAAAGACAAACCACTACTATGACAAGAAGATGACTAAAGCATTGAAGAGATTCATCTACAAAGTTGCACGAAGATCGAAGGGAGATGCACTCAAGAATAAACCCAGGAGAACATCCCTTAATAGGTTCAAACATCTAAATGCAGAACTTTAGACATTTGAACGTAGAAGATGAACAAAAATAATAATAGGTTCTCAAACGTCTGAGAACACCATTCAGACGTCTGAAACTGGGCTTGGGGGAGAAAATTCAAATTACAACTGCCATCTTCGGAGAGACACAACTCCATCTCTCCTCTACAACTCTTTACCAATGAAGAGTGACGACTCTAGACTGAAAGGGAAGAGAAGTAACTACTAGAAGCAACCTTCTACAATTATATAAACGAGAATAAAAAGGGATCAAAGTACTTACTTTACTTTCAACTTATTTACTTTACTTTCTATCTTGATCATCTCTTGCTCTAATCATCCACTTGCTATCAAATCTACAAATCTGAGATCATATACTTCCATATACTCTCGAAATATTGTATTCAATCATTCAAGAGATATAAGAAGTTCAATTGTATTATATAGTCAAAATCCATGTAATAGAGAACACACTCTTGACAAAGAAACTCTGCTATTGTAAACATGTTCCTCCAGACGAAGTTAGGATTATTTGGTGAAAGGAAATTCCGAAGAGGAGCTTCAAGACTTAACGTAGGACAGGAGGTCCGAAGCAGTACAAAATCCCTGATGTGGTTATTCTTATTTTACATACTGTACTATTGTTACACTATAGTTTAAATTAGTCATATACTTGTCGTTTGTATAATCGATCCACCATACTATAGACTTTCATTGTTTTGAAAATTGGTAAATGAAATAATTTTACCTAAATTATATTTTATTTATAAAAGGATAATTTTTCAGAAATTATTATAGTTGTATATGGTATGTTTGGTTGTTAATTAATGATAATATTTGATTATTATCGTTTGTTTTTTGTTCTAAAAAATGTAGTTATTATTATAATCTAAACAATAATCAATATTTGTGAAATGATATTACATAAGAAGTGAGATTATATAAATATGATTTATAAATGTGATTTATAAATGGAAAGGAAATGAAATTGTATGATTATATTTATAAACATGATTTGTAAATAAAATGGATTTAAAATCAGATTAAATACCATTGATTTTAAAAATTATTTTTCAAAGGTTTTGGAAAAATAATAGTAGTATTATTTTAAAAATGTTTTGACTAGAAATATTTATAAAAGAGAATTTAAAAGAGATAGAAAGCACTGAACTCACTTTAATCTTTGAAAAATGATTCTGGTGATGACTGCAGTATTACCTACATTCATTTTCGAGTTTTTAAGTAATGGATTGCTACCATTGGAGTTTATTTTAGCAAAACTAGTTTTGACTTAAAATTCCAAGCATATTTTGGAATATAAAGAAATTATTATGATATTGTTTCAGAATAATTTGAAATATGAACCAGATGTTTAAACTTTGAAAAATTTCATTTAAGTGCTTTGTGATAATATGAGAAATAAGTTTTATAACTTAAAAAATTTGATAATTAGTATGTTGAACAAATTTTAAAATTTGTTGGATTTGGATGATAAGAAAAGTAAATTTGAAATTGAACTACAAAATGAAATTTAACTTAAAGTTGAGTTAAATAAAATGAATTTTGGAAGAGATTTGACTAAAGTTAAATGAAGCGACTAAATGAAATGAGTCAAATGAAATTGAATTATATTTGAAATGTATTAAATGAAATGAATAATTAAAATTAGTTAAATGAAATGAACTAATAAAATGAATTAGTAAATTGAGTATGGTTTGGAATGTTGTTTGATAGAATTGAATATGAGCTTAAGTGGAGGGATAATAAACATTAATGTGTTGTATAAAATGTTTATCATAGACTTAAGTAATATTCTATTGAATGGTTCCATGTGTTATTAGTATTAAAAGTACTACACTAAATTAATGGAATGTAAATTATTGAATGTGAATTAATGGAATGAGAATAAAAGAATCTCAAAAAAGGGATATAACAAGAATCCAATTGAAATAAATGTGTAAGTTGTACGCATATTATTTTATTCGCATAACTGTTGATCCCGATTCTAATATACGATTTTGAAGTGTTTTACATCGGTCTGAATTATGATTTTTCACTCGATTTTCAATGGAAAACACTAATTATGGATTCTTTATTTATTCTAACATTCTTTATCATAGTGTATGGATATACAAGGAGAATGGTGGTTTCTAATCAAGGAAGCGGGTCTAAGTCTGCATTAGAGCGGCCGTGTGAACAATACTAATTCAAAAGTGAAATTGAGTGATCAAGCAAGCGATTATGTATGGTTTTATATACAGATTGTATATGTACATCGTACAGACTTTAATAAATTAAATATTGACATTGGAAAATGCAAATTGACATGGATATGAATTAATTGGATGGATATTATTTTTTGATGATTTCTCATGTTACATTTGCTGCATTTACATATAGTAATGTATATTCTATATTATATACTGATGTTACATTATATATACATGTTTCTCATTGGTTTTTGAGTGACTAGAAGGTGCGGATGGTGTATGCTTTGCATTTGGAACCCACTTTGAATTTTATTGGTTGTATATGCTTGCTATTATATTAATAAAAGATGCACATCTTGGATTACATATTGTATTTTTATAGTTTTCCCTACGAGATGTCTCATCCTCGAAGATGAGATGTATATTTATGATTATATATATTATAAATTTTTCCGATCAAACCCAACAAAGAAGACGCTGACGAAATTTTTCATAAATTTAAGTCGTTAGAAAATTTTTGATAACTAAAATTTGATTTTGACTTATAACTTTGAATGATATTAGTTAATAATTGTGAATGAATTTAGAGACTTAGAAAAAGGCAATAATAGAGTTTCATCAAATTGATGTTGGAAGATTGAAGGGCCTAAAAGAATTTGTTAATCCATTACAGCTAATTGGTTTTGAAAAGTTAATGGGTCTGGGACATTTTTCTTACTTGCTAATTTTGGGAATGAAATTCTTTTAAGGAGGAAGAATGCAACGACCTAGAATTTCAACCATTTGAATTTAAAATATTTAATTTACTTTACATATTGAGAAGTTAATTTTATAAGCTAAATGACTGGAATTTAAAATATAATGGTTATTTGGATATTTCAAATTGTTTAAATAATTAAATCTTGAATTTAATATGAATGAAAATGATTTCGAAAGCAGATTTAAATTCTATTTGAATAAGAATGAGGATTATAATGACCCAGAATTTAGTCACTTGATTTTGAAATATTTAACCAATTTTAAATATTGAATTTTTTTGTTGAATAAGTAAAATAGCTTAAATTCAAACATATGGATTTAGTTGAACAGTAAATTTAAATAATTGGAATATTTAAATTATTGAATTTTGGATCTGATATGAATAAAAGTGATTTCAAAAATTGTATTTGAATTCAATATGAACAAAAAGGATGATAATGGGCTTTTAAATTAGAATTTAAAGGTGATTAAGAGTGATTGAAACTGTTTAAATATAACTCGTTTTAATTAATGAGTGTAGAGAGCCTTCTGGGACATTGTCTCAGATTTTGACGAAACCAGTTCCATCAGATCAGTGAATCATTTTATACCGTCGAATTTCATGATGATCAGATTTATTGTGTGGTCGTGTGAGCTTGGTACGCGTAGAAATTATTTATAGGAATTAAATTAATATAATTCAATTTGAAAAGGCTAACTTCTGCATATGATCAAATTAGGTCTCAAAAATAGTTCCATTGTGTTCGGAATAGGGGTATTACAAATAGAATGTCAGGCGGCACGTCTCCATTGGAGTTCGATATTTTCGGGTGTTTAGAGTGGGAGATTTTAGAATAAAATAGTATACCACTAGCCCATACCCACATCAACCCTAACCATACTTCACTGTGCGCTCCTTAACCCCACGTATAAATGCCTATACCTCCCTTTATATATGTTGCCTGGAAAAAAAGGGGAGCGTCCTCTTTTTTTTAAAAATCAATAATTAAAGAAATATAAGTATAAAAATAGGAAAATCTTATATCTTTGATAGAAATGCATAGGTCTATCATATATGAAGAATTGAAGGGTGCAGCTCATGTTATTTGGAGCTCGCAATCATGAGCAGTGAGGAGTTTTGAATTTTATAAACTAGGGTTTGGGATTGTTCATTGCAATATTGTCCAATGGATGAAGTATTCAAGGAGGAGGAGAACGGCGGTGGTTAGGATTGCTCTGGTGAGGTTCGGCGTCGACAAGGAGCCCTGGAAGTATCAGCCATAGGGAGCAGAGCTGCTGTTTTAGGCAGGATTAATTTTATTTAGGGAAGAAGGAGATTTGCATTAATTTAGGGGTAATTAAATAATTATGTAATTAATAAATAAAACATTATTATTTTGTTTGTAAATTGTATAAATTTAATAACTTATTCATACTAGATCGGATTTGAACGTAGGTTTTTTCCTTAGGATCATATGGACAAACATTTCGCGATGGAATTGGATTGGTGACGATTGGAGCTGCTGGAATTTTATGCTGAATTCGAACATCGTTCGAATTCAGATGGAACCAGAACACCTCGACGACTACTGGAATAATGGTGAGTTAAACTCATCTTTTTGGTTAACCAGAGATATTATATAGTCAATAAAAATTATTGATTAGATGCTTAGATATTTATATGTTGATCGTTTGGTTTTAATGAATTATCACCTTTGGAAGCATTAAAAATATGAAATCAATTGTAGGGAAACAAGTTGGAGAGATCCAACAGGATTCTCCACTACTGTTAAATTTTTAACTTTATATATATGTATTGATATATATGTGTTGTGATGTAGGGAGACATGTTGGAGAGATCTAACAGGATTCCTTATCATTGTTGACGTCAATAATAATCTTGTTATACGATTATAGAATATCAAAAACCTGATTTGTTGGCCTAATTGAATGCGACATTATATATGTTCAACATAAACCTTGTAATGGTAGAAAATCATTAACAATGTTTGTTAAGTGATGTGTTAACCCATGATCGATGTTAATAATAGTAATTAACTGAGTTAGTTAATTAAAATAAAATGGTAACTTATTTAAGCACCATAGTGATTGTTAAGCCTCTTTTAAAATCCAAAAAGTTTTATATTCAAAACAACTTTAGTTTACCTCGGTTTAAAAGTAAATGCTTTAACATATTCTTATATTTAAACGTTTAAACATATATTTATTATTTTAAGGTTAACTATTATTAAATTAAGTTAATCATTTTAATTAACGTTAAATATTTTATTTAAGGGTTATTACTTTTTGAAGTAAATAATTATTATTTAAAGGAATTTATTATATAATAATATGGTTTTAAAGTTAATTATTTATTTAATATATTATTCTAAAGTTAAATTTATTTTTCTAATGTCTTTTTTTAATAAATTATTTATTTACATTTAATATCGTTTTTATAAGTTATTTATCAATATTTTAATATTTGAAAAGTTAATTATTTAAATAACTAATATGGTTTAAAATTTATAATAATGATTTGTTAATAATGTTTTGGAAATTAATTATTATTATTATTATTATTAATGGCGAAGTTTAAATAATATATTTTTTGAAATTTATAATTATTATTTAAAATGTTTTGAAGTTTTTTATTATTATTTATTTAATGTTTATTATTAATAATTATTATTATATCATAGTGTTTGAAGTAAATGATTATTATTTACTAATAAATGTTTTCGAGATTTATAAATAGAGTTTTAGAAATGGTTTCAAAGATTTATAAAAGAGTTTATAAATGGGTCTACAGATTTATAAAAGCAGTTAAATAAATAGTTTTATGGGTTTGTAAAAGAGTTTATAAATGGGAGATGGAAATTTTGTTTTATAAGAGATCTTTATAGTAGTGTTTTATAAATGGGTTTAGATTCTTATAAATGGTTTAGAAATTTATAAAAGAATTTATAAATGAGTTTAAGAGATTTATAAAGGAGTTTATTAATGGGTTAAATTTGTGTACGAGGAAAATCTTCCTCCGTTTCATGAATATACTCATACTGTGAGATAAGTATGTGGATATTTCTCTAAGTATTGAAAACATAGGGAATTGTGAAAATGCCTTTGTGAAAATATCTTGATACAAGTGTTTACAAAATGATTTTAAATAAATGGAAAGATTTATTAAAGAGGCTGGCGATTGCTTATGCATTTGGTTTTCCATATAGAATTAAACCCTTGATTTGGATGTGTGTTGTTGATAGTTAAATAACCTACCATCAAATTTGGACCCAAAACACAACTATGGAAATATCCAGTATAAACATGTGGGTTATATGGCACGGTCATCTCCTATGATGTTGTACTATGCGCATAAATCTCATTTTGTTCTCCTAGGACAAATGATAAGGAAACCCGTCCACTAATGGTTAGGAGGCGATCTCTACTCTTATCTTTGATTGTTTATTTCCTAAAGAAATGAGGTTGAGTTTACCAGAAACTAGCGAATGTTATTTCAAGGAGACCAAGATCAGATATGTTATCCGAAAACCATTATGATCCAACTCAAACATTTCGAAGTGAATACATCTTGAAGACCGTAGAATTGAAAGCGTAGTTCTTCATAGTGAAAGGGCTGCTTGCTACTAATCATGAGGGTGATTGCAAAATGGATGTCGTAGAAGTAGTGCCTTTAGTTTGTCCATCTCCTGAACAACTTGCATGGATGAATGTTGGCATTGCATTGTTGTTAAATGGAAGCGTTAGCATTCCAAGTAGGAAGTGCTATATAAAAAGGTAAAATGTAGCCTCAAGCCTCATCAACCGGAATGACTAAAACATAGGAGATGGAGTAGGGCTAATTGGGTCGCTCCTAAGTAGGTTATGATCATCCATATCCAGAGTCGATATTATCTCTCATTTGTATGCTTCGAGACCCGTTAACGGAAGGGTGATCATATTCGGTACTACTAGTCAAGTGGTAGGTCAGTTCTGTGTTGGCAGAGGATCTCGGCAAGGTCCTTGGTGTTATTTTATCTAAAGATGCACTGTGACGGGTATTACCCCAGTAGCCCAGTCATTATATGGAATCCATTCTCCAATAAGCGTCGTACAGACTTAGTTGTGCCCAACTATGCACAAATATGAGATGTAAGCATTTCAACTATATTCATATTTTACTTTGACCTTCATGAATTATTATAATATTAATGGATTTTCTACAGAAAATGTTTTGATTATCGTAAAAACCTGTCCATAATTATATGCAGCATGATCTTATGAAATACTTTTGTTTCAAAGGTTTTTATAACTTAAAAATCCAGTTGGGTGTGTTTTCCTCACGCTGGCTTTCCAGACTGACTCGGGTGTTACTTTATTATAATTCTCGGGTCAGGCCGAGCATATATACAGATTGCTTTGGATGCATCAGAGCTCAAGAGATGAGTTAGAGGTCCAAGATGTATCTCCATATTCCTTTGTGTTCCCCTGCGTTTTTCGTTGGTTGTATTTATCAGCAACTGTAAGGACGGGCTGTTCTAACTATCCAGGCTAAAATAGGTTGGTATAATCTGATTGATGTATATATATATATTACAGGTTATTTTTGTGTAAAGATTTGTTGTATATTATAGATTATTCATTCTGCTATGAGATTCTATGTTGTTTAGATTTTCTTCCTTCTTACTTCATCTTTCCCCCTAATAATTGGGTTTTTGGAATTCGACTTCTTTGCATGCAATACAGTTGTTGTATTAGTGTCGATTTTCAAGGGTCGAAAATCTCGTTTGTTACATTTGGAATCAGAGCTTAGGTTGGGTGAACACCTAGGCTTTAATGGGGATTATTCATTAGAGAGAAGGTTAGTAGCACGCTAGAATGAGTTTCTGCGTATTATAGATATGAACGCATATTTGTTAGTGATATAAAAAGATTTTATATCGCATTGATCAATCTATATAGTGGTTTATGGATTCTAGTCAATATGAGTAGCTAACGTTATTGATAGGAATTCCTAAACACTTGAACAAGACCAATCGACACAATATTATTTTAAAATTAGGTAAATGAAATAAAATAACCTAGATTATACTTTATATATAAAGGATTAGTTTTTTAGAAATTATTATAGGTAAATTTTGCGTGGTTGGTTGATAGAGAATGATAATATTCGATTATTACCATTTATGGTTCATTGTTTGGGCTTTGATAAAAATAGTTAATTATTATAATCTTAACAATTGTGAAGTAAGTTACGTGAGAAAGTGATTATAAGTATGCGTTAAAAATTAAAAAGGATATAAATTGAGAATTTTAGAATCTAAATTCTGGTGTTTTTGGAAATTGTTTTCAAAAATTTTAAGAAATAATGATAGTATTATTTGGAAGAATATTTTAGAGAAAGGGGTTTAAAAGGGTTTTAAAAAAGAAAAAAGCACTGAACTCACTTCAGTCGTTAGAAATAATTCGAGAGATGACGGTTGCATCATCGGTGTCCATTTTCGAGTTTCTAAATGACAGGTTGCTACCATAAAAGTTTGTTTTGGCAAACAAAAATTGTTTGGATTTCAAAATGTAGGATTTGAATTACGAATGAAATGTGTGTATTATGATTTCAAAATTGGAGCTGGGTTTAAATTATGGAAATTTTTAGCTAAATATTTTGTGAAATTAAGTTTTTGGTAACTTATAAAATTGGAAAAGGGATAGAAAAGAAATGAAAATCTTAAATGAAAATATGACATAAAATTTAACTTAAATTAAGTTAAATGAAATGGTTTATGAAGTAAATATGAACTTAAGTTCTGAAGTGATAATAAACTTAAGTGGTGTGGTATAAATTGTCTATAATAAACTTAATTAATGGGTATATGGAATGGTTCCCAAGTGTTATTAGTATTAAAGGAAATATACTAAGTGGATAAAAGAATGTGAATAATTAGGCATGGGTAAATAAGTAAATATGAGAGAATGAATGTGAATAAAAGAAGGTGAATATAAAGAATTGGCTAAATTTGGAAACCAATCGAAAAAAATACGTAAGCTGTACATAGATCATTTTATTCGCATAATTGTTTGATCTAGATTTAGGCATAAAATTTTGAGATGATTTACATTGGTCCACACAACGATTTTTCACTCGATTCTTAATGGTGAATTTTTTGTCCTAATTTTTGATTGATTCTTAAGTTTTCTATCATGCTATATAGCTATGCAAGGAGAATGACAGTTTCTAATCATGGAATCGGAAAGGAGTTCACACCAGGGA
This sequence comes from Allium cepa, assembly GCA_030765085.1. Lineage (NCBI taxonomy): Eukaryota > Viridiplantae > Streptophyta > Magnoliopsida > Asparagales > Amaryllidaceae > Allium > Allium cepa. The sequence goes on along the minus strand of CM060940.1, from coordinate 816,108,616 downwards.
AGTCGATTGGTCGATACTAGTTTGAAAGTGAAAATGTGTGATCGAGTGAGTGATCGCATTGATATTGCGTATGGATGGTATATGTGCATCATAAGGGCTTTAATAAATTAAATATTGCCATTGGAAAATGAAAAAAATGATATGGTTAGACTTTATATAATCGGATATTATGTGTAAGTAAGATACGGTTCGTGGAAATGCAAGTTGACACTTTTGGTTTCACGAATAGAGTTGGTTGCCCGACAAAAATAGGCATATGTTTATATTGTTGTTTGGATTTTATGGTTTTATGATTGAGCTGTTTGGTTTTTGTTTTCTTTTGGTTGATTTGGGTTTGCAGCGACGATTTGTAGTTATACCAATCTAGCCGTGCGAAGAAGACGCTGCTGAAATTTTTCGAAAATTTAAAGACTTAGAGAATTTTATAATCAAGTTTCAACAAATTGGTTTCGAAAGAGTTAATGGGTTTGGACATTTTTCTTACCTTAGAAATTCTTGGACAAAAATTTTAAGTGGGAAAGAATGTAACAACCCAGAATTTTAGTCACTTGAATTTGAAATATTTAATCAATTTTAAATATTAAATTTTTTGGTTGAATAAGTAAAATATCTTAAATTCAAATATTGGGATTTATTTGAATAGTAAATTTAAATAATTGGAATATATAAATTATTTAATTTTGGACCTAATATGAATAAAAGTGATTTCAAAATTTTTATTTGAATTCAGTATAAACAACAAAGATGATAGTGGGCTTTTAAATTAGAATTTAAAGGCGATTAAGAGTGATTGAACCTTTTACGATATAACTCGTTTTGATTAACGAGTGAAAATGGCCTTCTTGGACATCGTCTCGAATTTTGACAAAACTAGTTCTATCAGATTCTTAATAGTGAATCATTTTATGCCGTCGAATTTCATGACGATCGTACGTACTATGTAGTCGTGTGAGCTCGAAACGCATAGAAATTAATTATGGAAATTAAATTAATATAACTTGATTACAAAAGGCTAACTTTTGCATATGATCGAATTAGGTCCCGAAAATAGTTCCATTGTGTTCGAAATAGGGGTATTACATATAAAACGTCAGACGACACGTCTCGATTGGAGTCCAATAATTTCTGGTGTTTAGAGTGCGAGGTTTTAGAATAAAATAGTATACCACTAGCCCTTGCTCACATCAACCTTCGCCATACTTCACTGTATGCGCTATAACCCTATGTATAGAGGCACATACCCCCTCCTCTTTACATACATTGCCTCAAAACAAAAAAATGAGCTTCCTCTTGATTTTAAATATCAAGAATTAAAGAACTAAAAATATAAAAATAGGAAAAACTTGTATCTTTGATAGAAATGCATAGGTATATCGCATATGAAGAATTAAAGCGCATGTCTCACGTTTTTGGGAGCTTGCAATCATGAGCAGTGAGAAGTTTTGAGTTTTATAAACTAGGGTTTGGCATTCTCAAAATTTAGACAACGATTTGTAAATTGGTGATTAGTTTTGAATTTCGGGTGGCGCATTGCATCGGCAGTCAGAGTTTGAGGGGGTGCGGCGCATTTTCAGGTGGTACGACGTTATACTGTGACGTAGAACAACCCAAGTTACGAAAAGTGTGGGGGGTGCGGACTCATTGCAATGGGGTCCAGTGGGTGAAGGATTCAAGGAGGAGGAGAATGGTGGTGGTTAGGGTTGCTCCGATGAGGTATGACGTCGACTGAGAGGACTGGAAGTGTTGGGCATGAGGAGTGGAGCTACTATTTCAGACGAAAGTAATTTTATTTGGGGAAGAAGGAGATTTATGTTAATTTGGGGGTAATTAAACTAATTATGTAATTAGTTAATAAAATATTATCATTTGATTTGTAAACCGTGAAAATTTAATAACACATTCATACTAGGTCGGATTTGAGCGTGGATTTTTACATTAGGATTATATTGATGAACACTTCATGATGGACATGGATTGGTGACAATTAGAGCTTGTGGAATTTTATGCTGAATTCAAAATTCGTTCGAATTCGGATGGAATCAGAATGCCTCGACGACAACTGGAATAATGGTGAGTTAAACTCACATTTTTGGTTAACCAGAGATATTATATAGTCGATAAAATTTATTCATTGGATGCCTAGATGTTTATATAATGATTGTTTGGTTTTAATGAATTTTCGCTTTTGAAAGCGGATAATATATTGAATCAATTGCAGGGAAAAAGGTTGGAGGGATCCAACAGGATTTCTTACCACTATTGATTTTTTAATTATATATATAAATATACATGTATAGATATATATGAGTTATGATGCGGGGGGACAAGTTGGTGAGATCCAACAGGATTCCTTACTATTGTTGATTAATAATCCTATTATATGATTATTGAATATCAAAAACCTGATTGGTTGGCCTAATTGAATGTGACATTATATATATTCAACATAAAGCCTGTAGTGAGAGAAAATCATTAATAATGTTTGTTAAATGATGTGTTAACCCTTGATCGATGTAAATAAAAGTAATTAACTGAGTTAGTTAGTTAAAATAAAATGGTAGCTTATTTAAGCACCATAGCGATTGTTAAGCCTCTTTTAAAATCCGAAAAGTTTTATATTCAAAACAGCTTCAGTTTATCCCGGTTTAAAAGTAAATGTTTTAATATATTATTATATTCAAATGTTTAAGGATATATTTATTATTTTAAGGTTGACTATTATTCATTAAGTTAATCATTTTAGTTAAAGTTGAATATTTTATTTAAGGGTTAATTACTTTGTTTGAAGTAAATAACTATTATTTAAAGTAAATTATTATATAGTAATATGGTTTTAAATTTAATTATTTATTTTGTACATTGTTCTAAAGTTAAATATATTTTCCTAATGAATTTTTTATAATAAATTTTTTATTTATATTTAATACCATTTTAAAAGTTATTTATCAATATTTTAATATTTTGAAAAGTTAATTATTTAAATAACTAATATGGTTCAAAATTTATAATAATGACTTATTAATAATGTTTTGGAAATCAATTAGTATTAAGATTTTTGGCATGTGCAATGCAAAGAACATATAAAAGCTCTTTACCGAGTTATTAAATTTAAAATTTCTATGCAATTTGATAAAAAGAAACTAAAAATGTAATTTTTTTTGTTGCAATAGGTTTTGAATTGTAGCCTTGTTTGTTTTAAAACTTCCATTTGAAGATTGATGTTAATTTTTGTTCATAGTGGGATTCGAACTCATGATGTTTTATTCGCATATAAGGGTATTTTTGGAATTTCATGATCGGACCAAAAGATTATGTTTCTATTCAAACTATTAATAAACATTAACAATAATGGTGAAGGTTAATTATTATTGTTTTGACATTAGTAATTATTATTTAAGATGTTTTGAAGTTAATAATAATTATTTATTTATAATGTTTATTGTTAATAATTATAGTGTTTGAAGTAAATGATTATTTTTTATTAATAAATGTTTTTGAGATTTATAAATAGAGTTTTCGAAATGGTTTCAAAAGATTTATAAAAGGGTTTATAAACGGGTCTACAGATTTATAAAAGAAGTTAAATCGATAGTTTATAGGTTTGTAAAAGAGTTTATAAATAGGAAATGGAGATTTTGTTTTATAAGGGATCTTTACAATAGTATTTTATAAATGGGTTTAGAATTTTATAAATGGTTTTAGAAATTTATAAAAGAGTTTATAAAATGAGTTTAAGCGATTTATTAATGAGTTTATAAATGGGTTAGAATAGTGTAAAAGGAAAATCTTCCTCCATTTTTTGAATATACTCATAACGTGAGATAAGTATGTGGATATTTTTCTAAGTTTTGAAAATATAGGGAATTGTGGAAATGTCATTGTGAAAGTATTTTGATACAATTGTTTACAAAGTGATTTTAAATAAATGGAAGGATTTATTAAAGAGGCTAGCATTTAACCGATGTTGGTTTTTTATGGAATTAAACCCCTGATTTGGATGTGTTGTTGATAGCTAAATAATCGACTATCGAATTTGGACCCAAAACGTAACTCTGGAAATATTTAGGAGAAACTTGCAAGTTATATGGCATAGCCATCTCCGATGATGTTGTACTGTGCGTATAAATCTCGTTTCATTCTCCTACGATAGATGATAAGGAAATCATTTCACTAACGGTTAGGAGGTGATCTCCACTCTTATCTTTGACTGTTTATTTCTTAAAGAACTGGGGTTGAGTTTACCAGAAATAATCGAATGTTGTTTCGAGGAGATCGAGATCGGATATATTACCCATAAACCACTTCGATCCAACTCAAGTATTTTGTAGTGAAGACATCTTGAAGACAATGGAATTGAAGATGGAGTTCTTTGAAGTGAAAGGGCTGCCTGCTACTAATCCTACGGGTGATTCCAAAGTGGATGTAGTATAAGTAGTGCCTTCTGTTTGTTCATCTTCTGGACAACTTGCATGGATGAATGTTGGCATTACATTATTGCCTAAAGGGTAGTGTTAGCATTCTAAGTAGGAAGCGCCACATAAAAAGGTAAAATGTAGCCTCAAGCCTACTCAACCAGGAATGACTAAAACATGGGAGATGCAGCAGGGCTAAGTGAGTCGCTCCAAAGTAAGGTATGATCATTCCTATCTAGACTTGATATTATCTCTCATTTAAATACTTCGGGACACAATAATGGAGGAGTGACCATATTGGGTATTACTAGTCAAGTGGTAGGCCAGTTCTGTGTTGGCAGGGATCCTAGTGAGGTCCTTGGTGTTATTTTATCTAGAGATTCACCGTGACGGGCAATACCACAGTACCCCGATTATTGTATGGAATCCATTCTCCAATAAGCGCCGTAAGGACTTAGTTGTGCCCAACTATGCTGAAATGTGAGATGCACGCATTTCAGCTATGTTCATATTTTACTTTGATCCCTAAGAATTATTATACTATCAATGGATTTTCTATAGAAAATGTTTTGGTTATCGTATGATAAAACCCCGTCCGTGTTTATATGCAGCGTGCTCTTATACTTTTGGTTTCAAAGATTTTTATAACTTAAAAATCCAGTTGGGTGTGTTTTCTTCATGCTGCTTTTCCAGACTAACTCGGGTGTTATATTATTGTAATGCTTGGGTCATCCAATAATATTTACAGATTGCTTTGGATGCAATATAGCTCAAAAGATGAGTTGGCGGTCCAAGATTGATCTACTTATCCCTTTGTATTCTGTTATGTTGTCCTTCGGTTGTATTTATCGGCAATTGTAAGCACGGGCTGTTATAACTATCCAGACTGAAATTGGCTAATATAATCTGATTTATGACTGTGTTTGTGTGTATATATATTTTACAATTTTTTTGTGTGTGTAAAGATTTAGTATATTATAGATTATTCGCTCGGCTGTGAGATTTTATGTTATTTAGTTTTACTTCCTTCTTCCTTCTTCTTATTTTCCCCCAACAATAGGGTTTTCTCGCACTCGATTACTCGACAGGTAATACAGTGGATGTATTAGTGCCTATATTCGAGGGTCGAAAATCCCATTCATTACAAAGATAATAAACTTTATTGGAATTAAAAGTGATTAAAACTTGTTTTGAATTAACTCATTTTAATTAACGTGTTAATTCTAAATTCGGGGCACTGTCTCGGATTTTAACGTAACTAGTACCATTGGGTCCGTAATTATGCTCTCAAGTAGAAATTAATTATAGCTTATAGATTCATGGCAATCAGATGTACCGTTTGGTCGTGAAAGCTCAAAAAGTATAGAAATTAATTAAAGGAATTTAAATTAATATAAATTTGACCTCGAAAGTTAACTTATGTATATGATGGAATTGGATATCGATACTGGTTCTATTGTGTTCAAAACAAGGGTATTACGTATAGAATGCCAAGCAGTACGCTTCGTTTGGAGTTCGAAATTTTAACGTGTGAATAATGTCTTGAAAATTTTCCACGAAAGGACTTAGGAACTTTCTTTTGCAAAACCCTAAGCAGAGAAACGTAGTTGTAACATCCCGTATCTGAAGGCCAAAAGCTAAGCGCTACAGATGCTGCAGTCATCTATAGTATTAACTTTTAGTGACAAATAAGGTAATGCTAATGGTATCCATAATATCAGAAGCACTTCAATGTGAACAAATCTTAGATTTAAAGAAAAACAACATTTTACAGATTACGTTTCAAAACAATAATTTATATCTAAGTTACATAATCCCTTAACGTTTCCCAGGCAATGATCAAACATATTAATTATAAAATACGCCACGGACGACATATATGGTCCAGTAGAGTCAACATAGTCATATTTGACTTAATACACACAGCGGAAACAAATAGAATAAACTATAACTACTTATTAGCTATCCGTCAGTCACTTGCTCGTCTCCAGAAGCTTTATTCGCCAAAATAACTAAAATCTCAACCTCAGCCTACTCAAATCAATTTTGAGCACCCGAGAGTTTAACGGAAAACAAAAACTTCGAGTCAGACATAAAGCCTGGCATGAATAATAATATACATCTTGGTTATGTTATGTTAAGTGAGACCACGCCGCTTAGCGGAATGGGTTTCCTCTCACTAACATCCTTTTAAAACATATCTTTTGCAATTCTTTTCCTGCAACCAAAACTGGTTAAAATCCGTAAAGCATCATTATGTAAACGTACATATCAGGTAATAAATGAATTATTTGTTCAAACATTATAGTTTTTTTGTCTAACTATTTACCTTTGGTTCATTCGGGTAGACAATATGTCAAAATTTATCTAACATTTATTAGACACTCCTCTTCTAGACAGTCTGTCCTTAACTATCTATTAAATACTTCTCTTTTAGACGATTTGTCCCTAACTTAACATCTCCTAGGGTCACCTGATCAAAGTGGTTTTGTGGGCTCACCAATAACTTATATGTATACAAACATTTATTCCTTTCTGTGTGTAATCATAATTATTGTCTTACCTGTGATAAAGCCCTACGCACTGGAATTTTGTACAAAATTAGCTGGGGCTAATAGCTAATGTATAGGGTGCAACTTTATACCGGTCCCATATGTTATTCTAATATCTAAGTCATTTTACTTAGGGATCACTTCCCATAATTTTCCTTGAAAACTTTTTCACAATGATTTAAAATCTTTAAATCAAACTCAAACAAGGAATATATATATATATATATGTATGTATGTATGTATGTATGTATTCTATGCTTTACTCAAAACCACTGTGCCATGTTATATATATATATATATATATATATATATTACTCAAATCTTAGTTGATGAAAATATCTAAATCTTTGAAAGTCCTCCTTTCGAATCTATTGAAAGAACCCCTTTCTAAACCATGTAAAACACTTTATTTAATATAGGCCGAAAGGCCAAAACCTTCATTTCAAAACCATTCTCAAAACCCTATCGAAGCCATTGGAAATCCTTCCTTCCGAAAGCTTTAAAAACTTTAGACATCTTTCTTGAAACCTTTAAACATTGCCTTTCGAAACCTTAGGAAAACCATTCCTTTTAATCCTTTCGGAATAAGTAGAAAAACCTTCCCTTTCGACTTCTTCAAAACCATTGGAAAACCTTTCAAAATAATTAGGGAACCACCCCTTCAAAACCTTCGTTTCAGACCCTTTCGAAAGCATTAAAATACTAAACCTTTCGAAAGCTTTTGGGTGCAATTTAAAACATGTGGAAACCTTTCGAAACCATCCAAAATTTATTCCTTCAAAACCTTTGAAAACCATTTCGGTCGAAACCATTTGGATTATGCCTTCAAGTAGAGCAAAAGGATTAGAAATCCATTAAAGTCGAAAGCATTCTTTTCATAATTAATCATATGTGATGAAGGAATGGTGCCGAAACCATCCCTTCGAAAGTATTGGAGAAGTGGTCAAGTTTAAAACAAAGTAAAACAACCCTTTCGAAACCCATCTGAGTCGAAAGGTAGAAAGCGGCAGCCAAAAGGTTTCGTCTTAGTCGAAAGTAGTCATTTAAACAGAAGCGCAACCTAGTCGAAACCACTTCCTTTAAAACCATTTATCCTGGTCGAAAGCCAACCTAGTCGAAGCCACTCAGTCGAAATCAAGCAGGCGCATTTTCTATTAAAAGCAAAGTAATGCCATGTGCATTGGTTTTGATGGTATCGAAGGTGAAGGTATGTAGGTGGAACCTGGTGCCGAAAGTATCGAAACGGTGAAAAACATGTAGATTGGTCCGTTTTAAACTATTTATTTGTACCTAACCTGCCTTGTTTGTTAAATTGTGATTGGTTGCAAGTTTCTCTTTTCCAAAAGTACTTCCGACTTTCCAGAATTAACAACTTTGAATTTATTTACAAAAAGCCCATCCTCCTTTTATAAATATGTAAACAAATTTAGTTTCGTACCTTCGATCATTTTATATACCCATTAAAACACTTAGAAAAATTCTACAAAAATTCCATAAAATTAACTTTTATGTGTTTTCTAACATATATAAATTTCAGACCCAAACCACTAATTATTTAACCTTAAATAATTTTTTAACCCAAAATAACATTTCCTTCACTAGAAAATTTATATAAATTCCACATAAATTCAAAAAATTATGAAAATCAAAATCCATCTCCAAAATAGTATTTCTAGTCTATATAAAAATTCATAAGGCATTTAGATGTCATTTAATAGGGTTTTTATACCAATATTTATCATAAAATCTATATGAACAACCATAAATCATCAACAATTAATGTAATCATTCTGTCATTCAAAAACATGGCAAGTCAATGCAAAATATTTCGGATTTCATCTTAAAACCAAAAATAAAAGAAATATGAGATGTAAACATTGTCACCTTAGCTTTAGAGATTAAAGAGATTGAGATGTGAATGGATTTGATTTGCTTAAGCTTCTTCCTTAGCTTTTCTTTATCTTTTTCCCCTTGCTCTTGTTAATTGTGGACGACCTCAAAATAAAATTTTCAAAATGAAATGAACGTGTATGGAGATACACGGCCAATGGTTTAGGGTATAAGAATGGCCTCTTTCCTATTTTACCCCTCCTCTGTTTTATTTTAACTCTTATTTTAACTCAATGGTTGGATGGCATGGCTACCCGTTAATAAAATCAAATCTTAATCCTCGAACCAACACATTATTTTACTTAATTAAACTAATTAATTATTCTAAATAATGTTACCAAATATATGGGTTGTTACAAACTCCTCTCCTTAAAGAATTTCGTCCTCGAAATTACGATAAGGTACACAACAAATCAATCAAAGAGGTAAGACATACCATCAAACAAATCAGGATAGGTATCCTTAATTCTTCTTTCAGTTTCCCAAGTACAATCTCTCTCATCGTCACTCCACTGGACTTCCACTAATCTGACTGTCTTGTTCCTGAGTCTCTACCCATATCTTGCAATAATACGAATCGGCTTTCTCACTAAAGTCAAGTCTGGTTCTATTACTAATTCCTCTAGCACAGTCATTGCAATAGTAGTCTCTAACACACTTTCTGAGATGAGTAACATGGAAAACGTCATGGATTCCCACCAAACTGCTCGGTAATTCTATTCTATATGTGAGTTTCTCGATCCCCTCAACAGTAGGAAAAGATCCAACGAATCTCAGTGCTAACTTTCCTGATTTCCCAAATATAATCTCACCCTTCATTGGTGACACTTTGATGAAAACCTGATCTCCAACTGAGAACTCTTAATCTTTCTGTCTTTAATCTGCATAATCTTTTGTCTAGACTGAGCCTCCTTCATTCTAGCTCGAATGACCTCAATCTTTTCTATAGCTTCTTTGAGCAAATTTGGACTAAGAACCAACCTATCCTCGGTCTTCAACCAACATACGGGAGATTTGCATGGCATTCCATACAAAGCTTCAAATGGCACCATCTCAATACTAGTCTGATGAATGTTGTTATACGAAATCTAGATTAAATGCAGATGGTCCTCCCATGATCCCTAACCTAATACACAACCCTTAAAAAATCTTCCAAGATTTTTTCAAGTCTTTCCGTTTGCCCATCTATCTACGGATGGTAAGCGGTACTCATCTTGAGCTTGGTTCTTAAAACTTCCTACAGACTCTTTCAGAACTTGCTAGTGAATAAGGAATCTCTATCATTAACTGTGCTACTAGGAATTTCATGTAGTCTAACCACATTCTTTATAAACAACTTCGCTAAAATAGGTGTTGTTCTGGTTGACTTAACTGGAATGAAATGGGCATTCTTGGTTAGTCTGTCCGCTATAATCCATTTACTTTCATTTCCTCTATTCGATCTTGGCATCCCATCAATAAAATCCATGGAAATATAATATCATTTCTAAACCAAAATATCTAATGGTTGAAGCAATCCACTTGGCTTCCAGTGTTCAACCTTTACCCGTTGGCAATTAAAGCAGCTTTACCTATAAGCGAATATCCTGCTATATATCTTCACATAAGAAACTCCTCTTCATATCCTCATACATCTTAGTTCCTCCTAGATGAATTGAGAACTTCGAATGGTGGCATTCCTCTAAGATTTCTTTCTTATTTTTCCTATGCTCGGAACGCATAATCTTTCTTTCTTTCTCAACCAATTCTGGTCAAGACCGAAATCTTCCAAGCCATCACCGTCGGTTCCATCTCTTAACTCCCAGTTCCATTCAACTAACACTGGATCCTCCTCTTGTTTAAAATATATCCTTTCGATCATCATTGGTCGAACTTCCAAACAAGATAATATAACGGTCTCTCCACTGGACCCAGCCTTGGATCTCCACCGCACTCTGTAATATGCCAATGTTTTCAAATCCTTCCACTCAGTAATCGTTGCCAACACTGCATTCTGATGCTTCCTACTAAGTGCATCTTTAACCTTGTTGCCTTTCCTCGGTGTGTACTCAATACCAAAATCATAGGCGACAATAAAATCTAACCGCCTCTTTTGTCTCATGTTCAGCTCCTTCTGAGAGAATAAATACTTCAATGACTTGTGATCCGTATGTAACTCAAACTTCTCTCCCAAAAGGTAATGTATCCACACCTTCAAAGCAAAAATAATTACATCAATTCCAGATCAACCGTCGGATATCTCACATCATGTGGTCTAAGCTGTCTAGAAGCATACGCACACTTTACCTCTCCACTTTAGCACAGCTCCTAACCATGTTCCATACATATGTGTATAAACCACCAAATCCTGATTTCCTTTCGGAACAGCCAACACAGTTGCATAGGCCAATAAGTGTTTCAAACTCTGGAATTCTTCCTCACACTTATCGGTCCATACAAACTTCACATCCTCTCTTGTTAGCTTGGTCATCGGTGCCGCTATCCGCGAAAAATCCTTAATGAACCTCCGATAATAACCAGCTAATCCAAGTTAATTCTTTATCTCAGTCATTGTCTCGGGTCTCTTCCAACTATTCACCGTTCAATCTTAGTCGGATCTACTGATAACCCTTTCTCTAAGACTACATGACCCGGAAACTTCTCTTCCTTCTTCCAAAAATGACATTTTGAAAACTTCGCCTTCAGCTGATATCGCCTCAGCATCTCAAGCACCACTCTAAGTTGAACTTCATGCTCCTTCTCATCTTTAGAGTATATCAAGATATCATCAATGAAAACCAATATGAACCTATCCAAGTGCTCTCGAAAAACCCAATTCATCAAATCCACAAAGAATGTCGGTGCATTAGTCTATCCGAACAGCATAACTAACCATTCGTATGATCTCTACCTTGTCCTAAACGCCGTCAAAGATATACTATCCTCTGCTACTCTGATTTGGTGGAAACCCATTGCCAAATCTAACTAAGAAAATATCTTGGCTCCACTTAACTGGTCGAACAAATCATCAATCCTCGGCAATGGATATCGATTCTTTTTTGTCTTCTCATTGAACATACGATAGTCGATACACAGCCTTAATGATTCATCTAGCTTCTTAGCAAACACTGTGGCTGACCCCCAAGGTGAAATACTCAGCCCGATAAAGCTCTTGCCTTCCAAATCCACTAACTGCACCTTCAACTCCCTCATCTCTGTAAGCGTCATCCTGCTTGGCGGCCTACTCATTGGTTCTGACCCTGGAACCAGATCTATCCAAAACTCAATGGCTCGTTTCGATGGCAATCCTACTACAGGCTCGAAAACATCCATGAATTCTCTAATCATGAAAACTCGATTCAGCTCATCATCTAACTCCATAACACCTAATAAAGCATTCACCTCACCGCTAGAATCTCCTATGATATAAACAATCATTTCGCTACAATAAGGGTGTCTAAGTGATATTTTCTTATCATGAAAAAATATCCTAGCATCTACTCACTTAACCAATCCATCCCAAGAATAATCCCGAACCTCATAAAATCAAACACATGTAAACTACAAACAAAGGCATGACCTAACAAGTCAAACTCTAACTGGTCACATCTCAACCCTAGAGTTGCATACCCTCCTATTGGATTCGCAACCCATAAGAAAGTAACAAAATAAGTGGGTTCTAGGTTAAGCTTATCTATAAGCGTCAAGATATAAAAGAATGTGATGCACCAGTATCAAATAGAATGCTAATAGACATACCATGAATCTGAAGCGTACCTCTCAAAACTACCTTTCCTTTCTCCTAAGCTGTTGGCTTCGAAGCAGCAGCACCAATGCATACACCTTTCCCTTTCCATCCTTAGCGGGCTCCTTGAATTGATTCTTAAAGTGGCCTATCTAATTGTTGTTGAAGCATCTAATGTTCTTCTTTCTGACCACGTCCTTTTCCTTTCCATTATGACACTCATTGTCGAAATGACCCTTCTTGTTGCTCTTGAAACAGACTACCTCGGACTTCCCCTTCTTGGCTGCTCCACCCTTCTGAGCACCCTTCTTATGAAAAAATTTCCTCTTCTTACATTGCCCAACCTGGACTTCTTTCACCTTATTCTTCTCCTGAGAAGCAAGCATCTCTCCATGTCTCAAAGCTATCTCCACAATCACATCGTAAGGATCTCTAATATGCGGTAAGGTAACCCTGGCCAACTCAGGCTTCAATCTCCTGATAAACTTCTCATTCCTTTTCATTGTTGTGTCCGCAGCAGGATAACCATATCTGGGTAACTCTTCAAACCTATAATTATACTTCATAATAGTCGTCTCTCTCCATTCTAGCTCAGCAAATTTCTGGATCAAAACAGACTACGCCATCAACGACATGAACCTCTCTTAGAATCTCCTTTTAAAGTCTGCCTATGTCATGGTCTCCTTATCCACTTCCACAGTCACACTATTCCATCAAAATAAAGAAGCTCCCTGAAGCTTTCTCGATGCCAACCTCTTCTTCTGCTCATCATTGAGCCTAACGTCTACAAATATTCTCTCACAGTGTAGCAACTAATTTTCCACCTCGATAGGATCCTCAGTCCCAGTGAATGGCTTCCCTCCAAGCTTAGTATAATCTCCGCTCAACTTAGCATAATCGTTGACAACTGGAGCTTCCTAAACTCCTCCTCCCATTACTCCAGCAGCAACACACGCTTGCATCATATTCATGAAAAACTTATATATAGCTTCCATTCCAACTTACGAGACTCCAATACCCACATTCTCTGCTTGTGTCTGACCTTGGGTCCTCCTTGCATTTGGTTTGTCATTCCCATCAGATCCCTCCCCTCTTGGGTTAACTCTTCCTCGTTTACCATCCATATCTTTATTCAAACCTTATGAGATACAGAAAAATAACCTAACAAAGATAGGAGACAAGAGATAAAACATATACTTATATACAGCAAATACAAATACGTTACTATAGCATTATCCCATACCCCAATCCCACTCTAATTCCTAAGGATTATGTTTTCAAAATCATTTTTAGTTTAAAGTTATTCATAAACCTATGCTCTGATACCAAGTTGTAACATCCTGTATCTGGAGGTCAAAAGCTAAGCGCTACAGATGATGCAGTCATCTATAGTATTAACTTCTGGTGACAAAATACAGTAATGCTAATGGTATTCATAATATAATAAGCACTTGAATACGAACAAATCATAGATTTCGAAAAAAACAACATTTAACTGATTACATTTCAAAACAATAATTCATATCCAAGTTACGTAATTCCTTAACCTTTCCCAGGCAATGATCAAATATATCAATTACAAAATACTCCAAGAGCGACATATGATGATGCCCTCTTAGTTGCCAGAGTGAATATAGCCATATTTGACTTAATGCACGCAGCGAAAATAAACATAATAAACTGTAACTCCTTATTAGCTATCCGCCAGCCACCTGCTCGTCTCCGAAAGCTTCATTCGCCAAAATAACTAAAACCTGAAAACCTCAACTTCAGCCTACTCAAATCAATTTCAAGCACCCAAGAGTTTAAGGGGAAAACAAAAACATCAAGTCAGATATAAATCCTGGTATGAATACATCTAAGTTATTTTATGTTAAGTGAGACCACGCCGCTTAGTGGAACGGATTTCCTCTCACTAACATCCTTTTAAAACATACCTTTTCCAATTCTTTTCCTACAACCAAAACTAGTTAAAATATGTAAAGCATCATTTGTAAACATACATTTCAGTTAATAAATGAACTACCTGTTCAAACATTATAGTTTGTTTGGCTAACTATTAGCCTTTGGCCGACTCAGGAAGAAAATATATCAAAATTTATCTAACATCTGTTAGACACTCCTCTTCTAGATGGTATGCCCTTAACTATCTGTCAAATACATCTCTTCTGGACGCTCTGTCCCTCGCATAACATCTCCCAGGGTCACCTGATCCTAATGGTTTTACGGGCTCACCAATAACCTATCTGTATACAAACATATATTTCTTTCTGTGTGTAATCATAATTTTAGTCTTACCTGTGAAAAAGCCCTACATGTTGGAATTTTGGACAAAATTAGATGAGGCTAATAGCTAATGTATAAGGCATGACCATATACCAGTCCCATATGGTATTCTAATATTTGAATCATTTTACTTAGGGATCACTTAAATTTTCCATGAAAACTTTTTCAAAATGATTAAAACCTTTAAATCAAACTCAAACAAGGAAAATCTATATATATATTCTATACTTTACTCAAACTCACCTTGCCATGTTATGTATATAAACTCTACTCATATTTTAGTTGATAAAAATATTTAATCCTTTGAAAGTCCCCATTTTGAATCTATCGGAAGAACCTTTTTCTAAATCAAGTAAACCCTTTATTTAATATAGGCTGATAAGCCAAAACCTTACTTTCGAAACCATTCTCAAACCCTTTCGAAACCATTGGAAATCCTTCCTTTTTAAAGCTTTAAAAACCTTAAACATCTTTCTTTTAAAACCTTTAAACATTGCCTTTCGAAACCTTAAGAAAACATTTCCTTTTAATCCTTTCAAAACAACTAGAAAAACCTTCCCTTTTGACTCCTTTGAAACCATTGGAAAACCTTTCAAAATAGTTAGGAATCAACCCTTTGAAACCTTCATTTAAGACCCTTTTGAAAGCATTAAAACACTAAACCTTTCGAAAGTTTTGGGTGCAATTTAAAACATGTGGAAACCTTTCGAAACCATCTAAAATTTATTCCTTCAAAACCTTTGAAAACCGTTTCGGTCGAAACCATTTGGATTATGCCTTCAAGTAAAGCAAAAGGATCATAAATCCATTAAATTCGAAAGCATTCTTTTCATAATTAATCCTATGTAAAGAAGGGATGGTGTCGAAACCATCCCTTTGAAAGCATTGGAGAAGTGGTCAAGTTTAAAACAAAGCAAAACAACCCTTTCGAAACCCATCTGAGTCGAAAGGTAGAAAGCGACAGCCAAAAGGTTTCGTCTTAGTAAAAAGAACTCATTTAAAACAAAAGCGCAACCTAATCGAAACCACTTCCTTTAAAACATTTGATCTGGTCAAAAGCCAACCTAGTCGAAAGCTACTAAGTCGAAAGCAAGCGGGCGTATTTTCTTTTAAAAGCAAAGTAATGCCTCGACTCCATCGGAACCCCTTGATTTGACGATATACCTTCCGCCTACATCCAATTCGTTACGTACCAGTTCCTTGATAAAATGTGCATTGATTTCGATAGTGCCAAAGGCGAAGGTAAGGAGGCGGAACTTGGTGCCGAAAGCATTGAAACAGTGAAAAACATGTAGATTGGTCCTTTTTAAACTATTTCTTTGTAACTAACGCGTCTTGTTTGTCAAATTGTGATTGGTTGCAAGTTTCTCTTATCTAAAAGTACTGCCGACTTTCCAGAATTAACAATTTGAATTTACTTACAAAAAAACCCTTCTCCTTTTATAAATATGTAAAACATTTAATTCCCATATCTTAAATAATTTTATATACCCATTAAAACATTTGGGAAAATTCTGCAAAAATTCAAGAGAATCATCTTTTATATTTTTTCTGACATATATAAATTTCAGACCCAAACCACTAATTATTTAACCATAAATAATTTTTATAAGCCAAAATAACATTTTCTTTACTAGAAAATTTATATAAATTCCACATAAATTCAGAAAATTAAAGCCCATCTCCAAAATAATATTTCTGCTCTATATAAAAATTTGTAAGGCATTTGGATGTCATTTAATAAGATTTTCATGCCAAAACATTGTAGGAAATGTGGATTACGGATCTTAAGGCAGAATTAACACTGGAGGATGGGTGAATAGTGTTTAATTAATTTTATGAATCTTTTTGAAATCTTTTCAATCAAAGCCAAACAAATGCAATTCACAAATGCAGAGAAAATCACAGAACCAGACATAGATGCAAATAGCAAATAAAAGCAGTAAAGGAAAGAACACGTCGGAATTTTATAGTGATTCGAAGTTACCCTACATCCAATCCCATACAATTTCTTATGCAGATTTCTTTTCAAATATAATATCGATATTACAACCTCGATTTTAAGGCTACGAGATACACCATCCAATCTTCGAATCCTAGGCAAACTCTCTTGATTTTACTAGGCTACAAGATCACCTAATTGATTTACGGGCTACAATCACACCTAATTTATATACGGGCCACAATCACACCGTTTCTAATAAAACTTTAATAGAGAGAGACTCGATACACTTTAATCTTTCGATCTTTGATTAATGATCCTATAACTCTAAATAGCACTGAGATTATTGAGAAAGAGTGATAGAGAATCAAACTAGAGATGACGAAGCTTGATTCACTTAGGATTTCGGAAGAATTTTGTCAAAGTATTTGAAATATAAGAGAATATTTGAGTTGAGAAAAAGGAGTGAAGAAATGAAGAAAAACTAACTTAAAATTCAATGAAAACCACTGGAATATATAGGAGAACAATGGTCATGTCCATTCGTGAAAGGTTATGACGAATAGAAACTTCTTTTGAAAATTTGAATTTTAAAATTCTACGTCTACCACGGCGATATGGGGGGTATAGGCATGTCGACATCCCCTGGTACTTTTTGAAAATTGACTTTTGTTTTAAAAGAGATTTTCTTTCTGAAGTTTATCGAAACAATCTTAGAACTTTATAAACTATTTTGAATATACTTTAGATTATAAAAACCTTTGGAAAGTGTTATGAAACATAAAAGTAATAAAAACTAAATATTTAAATATTTTGAGATTAAAGCTAAAACATTAAAACCAGGAGATAGTTTAAAAATAAGAAATGATTTTCAAATTAATATGATTAAAAATAGTTTTTGAATTAAGGCTAAAATATTTAAACCGAGAGAGAGAGAGATGTTTTTTTAAAAAGATAATTTTTGAAAAAAATCTAAAAATAAGTCATTTTGAAAATTTCGTGGAGTCTTTTTCCACTAGAGAAGGTCGTGGGTTCCATCCCACTAAAGATTCATGGGTTCCGTCCCACTATTAAAGTGAGAAGGTGGATTCCATTCCACAATTAAAATCCAAATAAAGATTTTAGTGCTATTATGAAGTTTTAACATAAATTTAGACTCTATTACTTATCTTGATATCTTGAATCTTGATACTCATGAGTCTTCAG
This sequence comes from Allium cepa, assembly GCA_030765085.1. Lineage (NCBI taxonomy): Eukaryota > Viridiplantae > Streptophyta > Magnoliopsida > Asparagales > Amaryllidaceae > Allium > Allium cepa. The sequence continues at coordinate 816,090,604 of CM060940.1, read as the reverse complement.
TCTTGATTTCTACAATCTTTTATTCGTCGGTCTTGAATCTCTATATTGTACAGTCTTCATTCTCAGTACATTCATATATATATAGGCAAAGATATTAGTATTTATATTTTATAACAAGTCCTAAGGTTGTTGTCAAAACCATCATCTCAGGAACTAACAATCTCCCACTTTTTTATGATGACAATCTATGTTTATCAAAAATATACTCCACCAATCTCTGATTCTACTCTTACTCCCCTTTATTCCAACAAGTACCCCTTAATCTACTAACCCCCCTTTAATCTAAGCCTAACTAACAGCCTAACTATCCTATTTTATAATTCTCCCCCTTTGTTATCAACAAAAACTAAGCCTAAACTACATACTCCCCCTTAAACTAATATTATGGAATTTAAGGTTAATAACGAAGTATAACAAGCGAAACATAAATCTAATTTTATTATATATGATGTTAAATTACACATATATGTGAAAAATAGACATACATATATACAAGTACACAAAGTATAAAAATATTAATATAATAACAATCTGACGAGAGTCCTTAACAATTGGTGACTTGTGAATCAAATAGTTAGGGTAATTGAGACAAAAGTTTCGATGTTGTTCGACCAAATTACCATTTTTTGTCAAAACAGACTTCTCTAATGCAAACAACATTATCATCCTCATCCATTTGCGCTTCTTCCTCTTCTTTTTGTTGTTCTTCTTCTTCTTCATTCTCTAATGGATTAAGAATATGTATGTTAGAGGAATCATCTTCAATCACAATAGGGTCCGCATGATTATCCATTAGAAATTTTTGCAAATTTCTAAGAATCTTGCCTTGTTTCTCTTGTTCCTTTGCCATCCTTATTTGCGTGGCTTGTAATTCAATCAGCATTTGCAGAGAATCCTTCATAATTTCCTCTATCTTCATTACTCGAGCCAATAAAGTACGTTGGAATGGACCAAAATTAGGAGAAGGGAAGGAAATGTTTGCATTTTGGTTTGATTTAGAAGAGGAGGTCGTTACTTTGTATTTTCAGAAGTTTATTACAGAGAAATGAAGTGAGAAGACGGATGAATTCAAAATATTATGGTTATATAACCACCAAATTGATTTTAGAGGGAAAATCAAAATTTCAAATCTGACCGTTCTATGTCGACATGGGGGGTAGGGGCACGTCGACATCCCTTTGAAAATTTTGACAATTTTTTTTCTCTATTTATTTAAATATATATGTTACTATATCTATATTCTATATATCAGTTATAGAACAAATACCTAGTTCTCTTCTTAATTTAGTAAAGGCTGATTAATTCGAGGGTTTGGTCAGAATATCAGCCATTTGATTCTCAGTATTGATAAATTCAAGAGAAATAATCTCTTTACTTGTATTATCTATGAGAAAATGACGTTTGATATCAATATGTTTGGTTCTGGCATGATGAGTAGGAATTTTGGATAAATTTATTACACTTGTTTTGTCATAATAAATTGGTGGTTTTGAAATATTTAATCCAAAATCCTTTAGGGTCTGTTGCGTATAGATAACTTAAGAACAAGCCAAAGCAGTAGAGTTATATTCTCCTTCAATTGTTGATAGGGAGACGGTGTTTTGCCTTTTACTAAACCAGGAAGCCAAAGAATGTCCTAAGAATTACAAGTTCCACTTATACCTTTCTGGTCTGATTTACAACCAGCATAGTTAGCATCACAATATGAGATTAAATCAAATGAATCATTTTAGGGTAAAATAGACCATAGTCTAAAGTGTTTTTAACCGATCTTAGGATATGTTTAACAACTTTTAAATGGGTTTCTTTGGGTTGAGATTGGTATCTTGCACAGAGACAGACATGTCTTTTAATCAGCATTCCCCTGTATAGTTTTTGATCAACATCTTTTGACATGTCTTCTTTATTTAAGGCTTCATTGGTTGCCATAGGAGTGGGTTTTCCACTCGCAGTGGTCATACAAAACTTACTAACTACATCCCTAGCATACTTTTCTTGACTAATGAAAATACCACTATCTAATTGTTTTATTTGCAACCCTAGAAAGAAAGTAAGTTCACCCATATGACTCATCTCAAACTCTTTTGTCACTATTTCAGAAAACTCTTTGTTCATTTCATTGTTTGTTGATCCAAAAATTATATCTTCTACATAAATCTGTACTAATTGGACATCATTTTTGTCTTTTAATAAAAAGAGTATTATCTACTATACCAATTTCAAATTTTGATTGTAACGGGTAAGATCTTAGTCTATCATACTAGGCTCTAGAAGCTTGTTTCAAACCATATAAAGCTTTCTTCAATTTGTATGAAAACTTTTCTTCTTCAAAAATTAGAGGTTGTTTAACATAAACATCCTCTTTACCAAAACCATTTAAAAAGGCACTTTTGACATCTATTTTGAATAATTTGAAATTGTTGTGGTTAGCGAAAGCAAGTAGAATTATAATGGCTTCTAATCTTTCTACGGGTGCAAAGGTTTCATCAAAGTATATTCCTTCTTCTTGACAATAACCTTGCGCGACTAACAGAGCTTTATTTCTAATGAGCTTACCTTGTTCGTTCATTTTTTTATAAACTCATTTAGTTCCTATTATAGTTTTGCCCTCAAGTCTAGAAACAAGTTCCTATACATCATTTCTGGTGAATTGATTCAGTTCTTCTTGCGTAGCAAGAATCCATGAATCATTAGATGATGCTTCCTATGGATTTTCGGGTTCAATAGTTGATATAAAAGCTATATCGCTTATCTTGTTTAGTTCATTTCTAATTCTAACAACATATTTAATATTTCCTAGTGTATTTTCTATAGGATGAACTTTTAAAAGCCCGATCCTTTTATTAGGATGGACAGTTTCACAATTTGTTTCATTTGATTCATTATTTAAAGTAATAAAATCATTTTAATCATCTATTTGAACAAAACCTTTGAAATTTTCATCAAAAGATACATGCATTGTTTCTTCAACAGTGTTAGTTTTCGAATTAAAAACTCTATATGCTTTACTTCTATTAGAATATCCGATAAAGATTCCTTTGTCGGATTTAGGATTAAATTTAATTAAATTGTCCTTTGTATTTAGAATAACGCATTTACTTCCAAGAACTTTAAAATAAGACACCTTTAGTTTCTTATTGAAAAGAAGTTCATATGGTGTTTTATTGGTTAGAGGTCCAACTAAAATCCTATTCAAAATGCGACAAGCTGTAGCGACTACTTCAGCCTAAAAATTTCTTGGTAATTTACTATCTGAAAGCATAGTTCTTGCACACTCTTGAATTGTCCTATTTTTGCCCTTTATCGCTCTGTTTTGTTGTGGAGTTCTTGAAAAATAAAAATTATGAGTTATTCCTTTTTTATTTCAAAAATTCTCAAAATTTTCATTTTCAAATTCTCCACCATGATCACTATGAATAGTTTTGATTTTTTAAGATTTGACTCTTTGTGCAAATTTTTAAATAAATCAAAAGCATCAATTTTATATTTCAGAAAAATTATCAATGTAAATCTAGAATAATCATCTACAATTACAAAAACATATTTACTGTGATTTATTAACTGAATCTGAGATGGACCAAACAGATCTAAACGAAGTAACTCAAGATGTTTTGAAGTCGAAAACATATCTTTCAAGTTGAATGAACTCTTCCTAAGTTTTCCTAATCAGTGAGCATCACATATATTGTCTACTATAAAATACATTTAAGGAAGAACTCTTACTAGATCAAGTTTTAAAAGTCTAGATAAGAGTTTGAAATTCAAATGTCCAAATCTTTTATTCAAAATCTAAGGTCACTTGTATTAGCTAAAAGACATAGGTTATCATTTGAGATTTTCATACTGAGAATATAAATATTTTCTTCCTAATTCCTTCAAAGATAATATTTGATTTATTATCTTCGATGTGACACTTATCCTTTTCAAATTTAATTTTATAGTCCTTGTCACATAGTTGACTTATGCTAAGTAAGTTGTGTTTTAGATTCCTAACTAATAGAACATCAGAAATAATAGGAGTTTTAGAGTTACGGACATTGCCGATGCCAATCACATATCCTTTTGAATTGTCTCCAAATTTGATCAGTTCTCCATCTTCATAAATTATGTCATTCAGTATCTTCGGATTGCTAATCATGTGTCTTGAACATCCACTATCAAGTATCCATTTGTTTTTCTTGATTTGCACCATTGATCCATTGAGTGTCGATTCTTCAAAAGCCATATAACACATCTATTCCTGCACAATACACCAGTTCGGTAGATAACTTAATTTTCTATAATAACAATATGCAGACTTAAGAGACAATGATGATATGGATAGTTTTGAATTAGTGTTAACAGAATCTCCAAAAATTGCCATTTTAAACTTTTCAAAATTCGAATTATGATAACTTTGAAAATCTGGCTCTAATACCAAATGTAGGAAATTCGGATTACGGATTTTAAGGAAGAATTAACACTAAAGGGGGATGAATAGTGTTTAATTAATTTTATGAATCTTTTTGAAATCTTTTTAAATTAAACCCATACTGATGCAATTCAAAAACATAGAGACAATGACAGAACCAGGCACATATGCAAATAGTAAATAAAAGCAATAAAGGAAAGAACACACCGGAATTTTATACTGGTTCGGATTTACCCTACATCCAGTCCCACACAATTTCTTGTGTGCATTTATTTTCGAATATAATGTCGATATTACAACCACAATTGCAAGGCCACGAGATACACCCTCCAGTCTCCGAGTTTAGGGAAAACTCTCTTTATTTAACCAAGCTATAAGATCACCTAATTGATTTACGAGCTACAATCATGCCCAATTGATTTACGGGCCATAATCACTCTGTTTCCAATCACATTTTAATAGAGAGACTCGATACACTTCGATCTTTGATTACAAATGATCCTATAACTCTAAGTAGCACTGAGACCTTTGAGAGAGAGTGGTAGAGAATCAAATTAGTGACGATCGAGTTTAACTCACTTAGGATTTCGGTAAAATTTTGTTAAAGCATTTGAAATATAAAAGAATATTTGAGTGGAGAAGAAGGAGTGAAGAAATGAAGAAAAACTAACTTAAAATTCAATTGAAACAACTGGCATATATAGGAGAATAATGGTCATTTCCATTCGTGAAAGATTATGATGAATAGACACTTCCTTTGGAAATTTGTATTTTAAAATTCTACGGCTGCCATGTCGACATGGGGGTATAGGCATATCGACATCCCATAGTATTTTTTTGAAAATTGATTTTATTTTTAAAAGAGATTTTCTTTCTAAAGTTTGTCGAAACAATCTTTGAACTTTGTAAACTATTTTGAATATATTTCACAATTATAAAACCTTTGAAAAGTGATCTTACGAAATATAAAAGCAATAAAAATTAAATATATGAATATTTTGAGATTAAAGCTAAAATATTAAAACCAGGAGATAGTCTAAAAAAGAAATTATTTTGAAATTAATATGATTAAAAATAGTTTTTGAATTTAGGCTAAAATATTTAAACAGAGAGAGATGTCTTTTTAAAAAGATAGTTTTTGAAAAAATCTAAAAATGAGTCATTTTGAAAATTTCATGGGTTCCATTCCACTAGAGAAGGTCATGGATTCCATCCCACTAAAGTGGTCATGAGTTCCATCCCACTGTTAAAGCGAGAAGGTGGATTCAATTGCACAATTAAAATCCAAATAAATATTTTAGTACTATTATGAAGTTTTAACATAAATCTAGACTCTATTACTTATCTTGATATTTTAAACTCTTGAACTCTTTATAACCTTGATACTCGTGAGTCTTTGGTCTTGATTTCTACCATCTTGAATTCGTCGGTCTTGAATCTCTATACTGTACAATCTTCATTCTCAGTACCTACATATATATTTTGCACCAAAATTGGTCACAACACTCTTCGGGAGTCGTTGAAGAGATAATAGTGAAGAATGTAAGTTCAAAACAGATATTATCTAGCAAAAACTCCAATCAACAGTAAAGTAAATGCGTAGACAAGCGATTTATAGTGGTTCGACGTGTTGCCTACGTCCACTGTGAAGTTTTTTGATGTTTTATTGATTCTCTTTCAATAGTTATAAGTTGTTATAGCGATCAACAACAAGTTACAACTGGAAATTCGAAATCAACAGTTAATTATGATGTAGGATGATGGAGATCTCGATCCGGCAGAGTCTGGACGCTTAAGAGTCGAAAGATCCTTTTTCTGTTGGCTCTGGGGCTCTATTTATAGGCGTAGGTTGCTGATATTTCGCTGAAAACTCGGGAGACCACTTCTGGCACGTAAGGGGGCCCACACGTCCAGCCTCAGGAAATTTGGGCCCACTTCGGCATCGATTCGAACCGATCAAGAATTCATCCAATCGGGATGAAATTTGGTGTGGACATTCTTCGACATGAATGCAAGCTTCTGTGAAAATTTCATGGCATTTGGATCAGTGGATTGAGAGATATGATGGATTCTAGATGGGGTTCATTGCGTGGCTGTTTGGTTCGAAACCATCAATTCGAACCGATGGTTTCGAACCGATGGTGGCACGCGCCTTCGCGGTGACGTGGAGCGCAAACCTCGAACCGATTCGGTCTTCACTCCGAGTTGACCGCTTCGACTCCATATATCTCGGCGCATTCAAACCGATGGATGACACGTCATCGTGGCTAGTTGACCCAGTGGATTCGAATGAAGCTTCATAGATGGGTTCGAACAAGGCTCCAATAATGGGTTCGAACAACTGATGCTTAGTGGATTCGAACAAGGATTCTTTGGATGGATACGAGCTTTGCAACCCCTCCATGGACATGTGGCCCACCGATACGAACTAGATGGGTTCGAGGTTGATGGATTCGAACCGAGGCACTCCGATGGGTTCGAAGTCCATCGATTCGAAGGTGATCGGTTCGAATGGTGTTTGACGATGGGTTCGAAGACACCTACCTCGATGGGTTCGAAACCAGTGCTTTCCCCTTCAAGTTGAATCGATCATAACTTGAGCATATGAACTCGGATTGACTCGAAATTTGAGATGAAGGCTTCTATGGTCTTTCTTGTCTTGTCCTATCAATTGTAGCACAATTCAGACTCGGACAAAATTCAGCGATATCCATAGCGAAACGAAGTATGACCAATATCTGAGATGAACTGTTCTCCGTTTTCGATCGATCTTTTGGTATCGCGGCTTTGCTAAAAAGCGGGATAACATTCTGCCCCCTAAAATACGTCTTTTGGGAACATGACGTGCTTTGAATAGCTGCAATTTCTTTCTGAACAACCACTGCTCTCTTTTTTGTTGAGACTCGTACTCCGTATTGCTATAACCTTGCGTTGATATGATTGATTGCTGTATAATAGCGCTTAGCCGTTGGCTTTGTTAACGTCGTGCATCCACGAGTCGTTGTCTGTTTGGTTTGCTATTGAATTTCTTATCGACCCTCTCTTGAACCGATTTAGAGACAATGCATGATGGTTGTTTTGAAAAGTCCCTTCGTATCGATCCTCTCCTGAACCGATATAGAAGGTCGAAGGAAACAACTTTGGGTTGTGTGAATGTAATACTTCGAACTGATGTGTTGGATCATTGATGGGTTCGAAATCTACATTCGTATAGGTGGAGTACGCTTGTGTTATGATGGGTACGAAACTGACATTCGAACCGATGTGAGAGGATGGATACGAAATAGTAGTTCGTATCGATAGGAAATGATGGATACGAAATTCGTCGTTCGTATCGGTAGGTTGTGGATGGAGTTGTGAACAGGGGCTTCGAACTGATGTGCCCACTGTGCGTTTCGCATCGATGTGACTCGATGTTTTGCCGTGTGCTTCATATTGATGAAATATGAGGTTGACTTCGAACCCATAAGGCATTAGGCAAATGGTTTCGAATGGAGATTTCGAAACGATCCACGCTTTGACTGGTTGCGACCGGTCACGTTTACCGGAAGGGGAATCGTCTCGGTCGCCCTCAAAGCTCCATATAAATAGCAGCGGGCTTTCCACTTTTTCACTTTTCACTTTTTACTCTCGCCTTGCTTTTACTGTGTTTCGCATCATTTCGAAGTTGCTGAGAAGACAACACCGTGTTACGTATTCGAACCATTCAAGATCCAAGACTTTAACTCCTCGAATCCATCATTTAAACTAGGTAATTAGCCTCGAATCCAAACGGCAAAGTTACTTCGAACCTATCTCTTCTTCATCGATTGCTCGGTCTCGAGATTGGCAAAACCAGATCTGGTTTGGGAAGGCTTCGAACCGATGTGTGGATTCGAGTTCGAATCGATGATGGCGGCGTCATTCTTTGTTGGATTTCGCATCGATCCCTGGAATGACTTTATGAGGGTGACATAGTTCGCACCGATTGACCATCTTTGATGGTTCCATTCGAATCGATGTTATCCCGCTTTGTGGCAAAGCCGCGATACCAAAAGATCGATCGAAAACGGAGAACAGTTCGTCTCAGAGATTGGTCATACTTCGTTTCGCTATGGATATCGCTGAATTTTGTCCGAGTTCGAATTGTGCTACAATTGATAGGACAAGACAAGAAAGATTATAGAAGCCTTCATCTCAAATTTCGAGTCAATCCGAGTTCATACGCTCAAGTTATGATCGATTCAACTTGAAGGGGAAAGCACTGGTTTCGAACCCATCGAGGTAGGTGTCTTCGAACCCATCGTCAAACACCATTCGAACCGATCACCTTCGAATCGATGGACTTCGAACCCATCGGAGTGCCTCGGTTCGAATCCATCAACCTCGAACCCATCTAGTTCGTATCGGTGGGCCACATGTCCATGGAGGGGTTGCAAAACTCGTATCCATCCAAAGAATCCTTGTTCGAATCCACTAAGCATCAGTTGTTCGAACCCATTATTGGAGCCTTGTTCGAACCCATCTATGAAGCTTCAGTCGAATCCACTGGGTCAACTAGCCACGATGACGTGTCATCCATCGGTTCGAATGCGCCGAGATACATGAAGTCGAAGCGGTCAACTCGGAGTGAAGACCGGATCGGTTCGAGGTTTGCGCTCCACGTCACTGGGAAGGCGCGTGCCACCATCGGTTCGAAACCATCGGTTCGAATGGATGGTTTCGAACCAAACAGCCACGCAATGAACCCCATCTCGAATCCATCATATATCTCAATCCACTGATCCAAATGCCACGAAATTTTCACAGAAGCTTGCATTCATGTCGAAGAATGTCCACACCAAATTTCACCCTGATTGGATGAATTCTTGATCGGTTCGAATGGAGTTCGAACCGATGCCGAAGTGGGCCCAAATTTCCTGAGGCTGGACGTGTGGGCCCCCTCACGTGCCAGAAGTGGTCTCCCGAGTTTTCAGCGAAATATCAGCAACCTACGCCTATAAATAGAGCCCCAAAGCCAACAGAAAAAGGATCTTTCGACTCTTAAGCGTCCAGACTCTGCCGGATCGAGATCTCCATCATCCTACATCATAATTAGCTATTGATTTCAAATTTCCAGTTGTAACTTGCTGTTGATCGCTATAACAACTTGTAACTATTGAAAGAGAATCAATAAAACATCAAAAAACTTCACAGTGGACGTAGGCAACACGCCGAACCACTATAAATCGCTTGTCTATGCATTTACTTTACTGTTGATTGGAGTTTTTGTTAGATAATATCTGTTTTGAACTTACATTCTTCACTATTATCTCTTCAACGACTCCCGAAGATTGTTGTGACCAATTTTGGTGCAAACACTTTGGTGCTTTCACTGAGAAAACCCAGATTTTCTCCTGCTCTTTGGATCTGTCATCGATACCGGATTGAATAAATCTAAGAGAGACCAAGTCATCAAATCCAACTTCCTTCCCTTCTATTCAGATTTGCACAAAGTCTAGGAAAGGAATTCAACCTTCAAGATGGTTAGCACAAGAATCACCTCAAATGCTATTAATCAAGAAGAGCAGGATTGACAGAATCCTGTGCCGCCACCTCCATCTAATCAGGATGCTACTGGGCACTCCGAACCGTCAGGTCCGGTTACCCGACAAGAGTTGCAGTTGCTACTCCAAGAGCTGACCCAGAGTCGGCAGCAACTAGAAGAACAGCTACGCGCTAACGCTGAGCTAATCAACAAGCTGGATCGCCAGAAACGAAAGAGATCCACGAGAGATCATGCTTCTCGCTCCTCCATCGAAAGTTCTTCATCTTCTGATTACCACAATCGATCACCACGATCCCGACTAGATGGGAGTCGCATGCCAGTCACAGGAAATCAACCGGCATTGACCGTCAGACAACTGAGAGTTGGTCCATCAGCCAGTTTTCAAACCGGACCCTCCTCCCGAGGAGGTGCCGTTCCTCACCGCGCCGCCGAATACCGCACCACTAACGTTGCGGCTGAACCAGGGGTCGACGCCCAAGATCAGTCGGACCTGGACCGTCGTCATAGCGGACGTACTCCTAAACCGTACGTCCCGGAGGACTATGATCCAAGGAGGCAAGACTTGGACCGTCGACGATATCTGGTTCAAACCCAAAGTATGGAACGTGATCATACTCCGACGCAAATGCCGGATCTTTCAACTATGATACGTCAGATGATCCGTGAAAGCCATTGATTCACAAATGACGATTGGGGAGTCTCCCGAAGCCACACTCCTTTTACGGACAATATCCTTACTGCCGAACCCCCACGGCGATTCCGAATGCCAACTCTACCCATGTACGAGGGAAACTCCGACCCCAACCAACATATTCTAAAATATGAATGGTCGATGACTGCTGCCAGGGCTGACGATGCAGTGAAATGTCGTAGTTTCCCCATATCCTTGGGGGGCATCGCTACCATGTGGTTCACCCGACTGCCACCTCGATCCATCTCTTCATTCGACCAGTTAGCCACAAAATTCGTTGAGCAATTCCGCATGCACGTCGCAAGGCCAAAAGATGTCAATACTCTATCCAGCGTCACCCAAGCTCCTGGAGAGACGCTCAGGAAATACTTGGAGAGATTCCATACTGCATGTGCGGAGATCAGCAATCCGAACGATAACTCCATCCTTATGGCGTTGACTAAAGGGATCGACCCCGATTCAGAGTTTGGCAACTGGTTAGCTGGAAAACCACCCGCATCGTTGGACCGTTTCCATGCCAAAGCGGCTCAATTCCTGAGACGAGAAGATGCGAAATAGTCTAGGAAGCAAACCGATGCCGGGCCAAGTACGGAAGGGATCCAAAACAATGTTGCAATCAAACAGTCCGGTGAGAGCTCCGGAAAAGTTCAGTTGAACGTTAGAAACAAACAAGCTCGGCGAAGAGAGAGCGTGAATCAAACTGGGAAACGAGATCAAAATCCTAGCCCGCAGCGTAAGAGCCCAATGTTTGACAGTTACACTCCTCTGAATAAATCACTGGAGGACTTGTACTTACGAACCTGTGATACGATTCAATATCGAAAACCTGCACCAAGACTGTCGTCGGAGAGACAAACCCAGACGGGAAAGTTTTGCAGGTTCCATGAAAGCTACGGGCACAATACGAACGAGTGTCGTCACTTACAGGATCTCGTTGAAAAACTGATCAGAGAAAGGAAGCTGGAACAATTTGTGCGGACGCCGCATCCCAGAGAAGCAGGCCCATCAAATCAAAACAATGAACCCAATCGACCGAGACAGGAGGACTCGACATGTCCCCGTGGAAGATTGGTGATAAACGCCATCAGTGTCGGACCAGCTTACTCAGGAGCCTGGAACTACGAAGACCTTCGTCACTGTCACACATGACAGGCTCATTCAATCTATGAATACTTTGCAATTTCCTTTACATTCTGAAATTTGAATTTGTAATAAGGCACTGACTTTGCCATATTTTCTTATTTCAGCAATAAAATACTATCTCTTCAAGCTAGAGCTGTGATTCATCGAATATGACGTTCAACAATCACGACACACGAAGAGCTGAGTTCCATCAAACAATGGAATTTATTCAAATAGCGAGTGACTGTGATACGACCGGCCACTCACTAAGTGAAACCCCAACTCGGGGGCAAGCCAACATATCAAAGGCTGAACTAGACCAACACACGACAGTCCATTCAATAATTCGTTCCCAGAGCGCGAACGGACTCCAACTTCCCAGAGTGTGAATTGGAGTATAAACATTCAACAATTCGTTCCCGGAGTGCGAACGGACTCCAACTTCCCAGAGTGTGAATTGGAGTATAAACATTCAACAATTCGTTCCCGGAGTGCGAACGGACTCCAACTTCCCAGAGTGTGAATTGGACTATAAACATTCAACAATTCGTTCCCGGAGTGCGAACGGACTACAACTTTCCAGAGTGTGAATTGGAGTATAAACATTCAACAATTCGTTCCCGGAATGCGTACGGACTCCAACTTCCCAGAGTGTGAATTGGAGTATAAACATTCAATAATTCGTTCCCGGAGTGCGAACGGACTCTAACTTCCCAGAGTGTGAATTGGAGTATAAACATTCAACAATTCGTTCCCGGAGTGCGAACGGACTCCAACTTCCTAGAGTGTGAATTGAAGTATAAACATTCAACAATTCGTTCCTGGAGTGTGAACGGACTCCAACTTCCCAGAGCGTGAATTGGAGTATAAACGTCGAATCCATCATTCGCAGAGTGTGAACGGACTCCTAAAAAGCCCACATAGATGTGACTGACCATCCAGCGGCTAACTCCAACTTCGCAGAACGTGAATGGAGTATATACATAAATTACAGGTTCCCGAAGCGTGAACCCAAACATACATGCTATCTCCAAATTCCCGGAGTGTGATTTGGGGCACAAATACCAAGTCAGAGTTCCCGGAGTGTGAACTGAAGTATCAATACTAAATCCAAGTTCCCAGAGCGTGAAGTGGAGCATAAACATCAATTCCAGGTCCCCGGAGTGCGATCCATGTTACAAACATCGATAACTCTCGAATTCCCGGAGTGCAAACCGGATTATCGATCTCAAATTATCTTAAGTCCCCAGAATGTGGACATGTGCTTAAGGTTTGCAATAAACGCACTCAACCACCAGAACACAAATGTTATTCCCCGAGACTAGGGGGCAAAAAAGCTAAGTGTTAATCACTAACCAAAGTGATACAATGTCCGAAGTTCAATTATTCATCGATCACAACTTGTGACCAAGATTCTCAGGCTTGGCAAATGAAACGAACCCTACTTGACGGTAAAAACACCACAAGTACACCAGACTGAAAACACTACAAACACTTAAGCACAAATAATACGAGAATTGAAACAAAGAAACTGAATTTTATTTCAACTAACTAGAGACAAAGACTTACGTGCAAATAAGTTCTTCCAAAAAGAATTCCTACTTGCAGGGGCCGAACCTGCATCTATACACGGCCTATTAACAAAAAACGAAAACAAGTTCCTGTCTACCAAAACATCTGCTTGAGAGGCCGACCTATTCTTCTTTTTCGACCTTCTTATCCGTGGTTCGTCGTTGGAATCACTAGGAACAGAAATCCTTCGTTTGGAGGGTCTCCTCTCCGGTGGCCGCTCTTCGGCCGGGGGCATAATGTCCACGTCCTCCTCAGAACTTGAACTTAAATGAAGGCTTCCTGCCGGAGGAGTTGAAGGGACTGGACCCGCAACAAAAGGTGGGATAGTGCCACCTAATGATACTACCCTTACAGGTGCTGGACTCTGCGCCGCCGTGCTGCCACCAATACTACCACTTTGCCCCGCAGCCTCTATTTCGACGTTGATCTCGGCCAATATTTCCTCGTCCTAGACTGATTGGGCCTGGCTGGGGGCAGTTGTGGTCTGCATCACAAAACCAGAGGTCGGCGGAAGATCACTGATGATTAGTGGCAAGTCTGTAAAAGGATCACCCTGTTGGCCAAGCAGCTCGCTCACCATCTGTTCGTCAAGAGATAAGGATCTCCCCTGCGCTACCTCAGTAGACACTGCCGTCGTCACGACAGTTGTTTCAGTGGTGATGGCTTTTTGCCCTTGAATAGACTCCTGAGCCGAAGATGCCGGAATAGTTTCGGTTACTGAACAAAGAGGAGAAGGGGATATAAGCAATCACTTCAAAACAAATGCTTTACTAGAAACACACTTGAGTTATGTTCAAAGTACCTTCCTTAGTTTGACTCGGTGACGGTTGGACGGCCTCAGAGACGTGCTCCCGAATGGGGGACAACCGCGGCTGTTCTGGGTCATAAGCAGGAACAGATTGTGAACCGACCACAGATACAGGCCCTAACGAAGGTAGAGCGGTGATTTCAGTAACAGTGGCATGATGCTCAACACCTGATCCCTCTCCAACCTCCAAAGATTGACCACCAATCATCTCCTTCTCATGAGCAATAATAGCGTCATGGAGGATTTTCTTCTCGTCATTTGTCAGCAACTGGGTTTCAAGTTCAAATCGGTCGACCGATTCATCCGGATGCGCTTCCTCTTCTTCCTCAACCAATCGACCCCAAGCGCTGCGGAGGTGTACCGGGTAATCTTGGAGCCATGCCAAATTTCGGTGTCTCAACACATTAGCATTGTAAGTGATGAGCAAATCTTCAATATCGGCCTCCAGCCTGGCCTCCGCTTGATGAACTCTCTCCTCAACCTCCATCTCGACCGCCTGGACCTTGGCTACTGCTGCATTCCGTTCAGTCCGGAGAATCACGGCTTGTTCACACGCCTCCTGGGCTGCATTATTCGCATCATCCCTATCCTTGGCCATTTTGGCGAATTTGGACTTAAGCTCGTTTAACTCCTTCAGGGCTGCGTCCCTCTCAGCAGTGACCAGGGTGTTTCGATGGCCCATGTCCTCTACCGTGGCATAATGCTCATGTTTCATCCTATCCATCGTTGCTTGGGCTTCGTCGGCCTTTTTGATAGCCTCCATTTCAGATTTCCGAGAAGATTCAGCTTCAGTGTTTAGCACCCCAATAATACGGCTCTTTTGAGCTAACTCAGCCTGCAATCTCTCGATGGTAGCCTCACGCTCAAAGGCCAATGCCGACGCTTTGTCAGCTGCTTTCGACCACGCTTTGTACTGAGCATAAAAGTCGTGTACGTAGTCATGTACCAATTGCTTAGCCTCCTCTGGGATTTTCTTTAAATGTGGAGGAAAGATATAGTTGTCGAAGCAGATGTTTGGGAAATCTCTCTTCAGCTGAGTAAGCTTAATTGCTCCTTCCCTTGAAATTTCCACGGAGGGCTGTTCTGTAACGGTAGTAGTTATTGTTTCGCCCTGGAACGGCAGGGCTCATGCCTAGAAGATTGGGAGGCCGACATATGATGTGAAGATTCTGAAGGGCGAGAGACATGAGCAGGAGGATGTATGGGATCTCTGGGAGGAGGAGGAGTACGCGATCGAGATCGACGCTTATAACCTCTGTCTGTATCATATATTTCTTGACCAGAATACCCAGATCGTCCCTGGTCGTAGTCTCTGTCCCCTTCCCGCCTGCGCGAATCATAATATGAAGACTTGCGGGCCTGTCGGAGACTCCCTAACATCGAACCTCGCCTAGACATAGTATCTGCAGAGCAAAATAAAATAGGATTAATCACCTTTCGAAACATGTAGTTTATAGTCAAAAGTTATGCAGTGTTGTGAAATATGCATGAATGTGCAACCCCCCGACCAACCGGTTGTGTCTGCCACACAAGTGGGAAAAGACTCGCTCAAAACTAAAGTTTCTGAAAGTTCTTCCAATCAGGCATCATGTTGCAGGGACACGTAGTCCGGAATTGGAATATCGGCGAGCCCTTCGTAAAGACTTTCAGTTCTCGGAGGGGACATCTCCGAAATTCTAACTCCGGGAGAGGATCGGGCCGTGACAACCGATTTCCATCTTCCCTTCTTAGTTGACGTGACGACGGCTGCCTTGCCTTTTCTCTGCTCTGCGACATCCTGAACTACATCCGTAGGCTGGGTCAGCGGCTCATCATCGGTGTGGGTTCTTTTAGAATCATCCTCCTCGGCTATAATAACTTGGGGTTTCTTGTGCTTGACTCGCTTTTTCGAGACAGTCCTTAATGCCCCGTCAAACTGTATGCTCTGCCCCCGTTCAATCAACCCGTAAGTCCGGAGATTCCTATCAGTCAAAAGCGACTCGATATCCCTATCTTCACTCGGGACTTCTCGAAGTACTCGCACCATCTCCTTAAAGTGTTCGCCATCAGGTCGCTGAATCGTTGCTGTAAAAAGAAAAAAATATAAGTTTCACTTTGGCCGCAATTGCCTTAGTAATTACTTGATAACTTAGTTACACTCACGTCTGCATAACCATCGTCGGGCAAACCCCGGAGGACACCTAACATAGAACCATTCCTTCCTGTAATAACTCAACCTGGTCCAGGACCCAGTGACCACTTGGCAGTTCCTCGCCGCTTCCAGAAATGTGAAGGAAGGGTAATCACCTCAAGTTTTGAAATTAAATAGATATCTGATCTCGGTCGGGATCGGTGGTCTATGAAGGTACTCCATGAAGACGATGAATAAACTATTCACGGAAGCATATCCGTTTGGGTGTAGTTGAGATGGAGCGATCCTCAATAAAGACAACACTTCCCTTATGTACTCGTTGAACGGAGGAAGCGTCCCAGCCGCGCACGCGTGGCGATTAAATGCTGTATATCCCTCCGGCGGGTTGTGTGGTCTATCATTCAGCCCCGGCAATAACACGTCATCCAGTGAAAGGCCGTGCCTCAAGCATATTCTCCCTAACATATCTTCAGAAATATTGGATTGAACGGAATCCGACGGATTGGCAATGAAAGACGCATTGGGAAGTTCGTCCGGGGCCGGACCAATGATCTCAGGTTCAATATCTGGAACCTCTAGTCTCAGAGCAGCTGTGCTTTGAACCTCCTGCTGCTGTGAACTTGAAGGTTCCATAACTAGCTAACTCATGAGAAACCATCGTTAGACGACAAAGGACCCGTGCATTTCCCCAGTGTGAAGTGTATGAATGTATGTTGTATAGTGCCATGCATTACTTGAATAAGTGTCACAGAGTTAAAGGAAATATGCAAACGACAAAGCTAATTTCCCCGGTTATAATGACCGTCATCGCTGACCGTCATCACTAAACCATTTGTATGATGGAATTTGATTTGGATAGAAGTTGTTATGGTTCCATCAACGAGCTTCGAAAGGTGGTCGAGTATGCAGTGTGATTATCAAGTCTAAATATGTAAGGATGAAGCTCGCCGGAATTATTCTTAGAAAATGTCAAACTTTGATATCCATCATAGAGGGTTCGAACCGAACAAAGGGAACTCATTCGAACCCATCCTACAGTCACTTCGAATCGATGCAGAAAGGAGCGCTTCGAATCGATGATAAGGTGTCAAGTTCGAATCGATCAATGAAGGATGACTTCGAATCGATCCTTGGTTAACTGGTTCGAACCGATAAGGAAACCCTCAACTTAACATCGGCCACGTTCGAATCGATACCCTCCGTATCGATGCAATGTTGAGAACTTCGAACCGATAGCTGATGGATTCGAAACCATCGATTCGAATGGAACCATCAAAGATGGTCAATCGGTGCGAACTATGTCACCCTCATAAAGTCATTCCAGGGATCGATGCGAAATCCAACAAAGAATGACGTCGCCATCATCGATTCAAACTCGAATCCACGCAACGGTTCGAAGCCTTCCCAAACCAGATCTGGTTTTGCCAATCTCGAGACTGAGCAATCGATGAAGAAGAGATAGGTTAGAAGTAACTTTGCCATTTGGATTCGAGGCTAATTACCTAGTTTAAGTGATGGATTCGAGGAGTAAAAGTCTTGGATCTTGAATGGTTCGAATACGTAACACGGTGTTGTCTTCTCAGAAACTTCGAAACGATGCGAAACACAGTAAAAGCAAGGCGAGAGTAAAAAGTGAAAAGTGAAAAAGTGGCAGGCCCACTGCTATTTATATGGAGCTTTGAGGGCGACCGAGACGATTCCCCTTCCGGTAACGTGACTGGTCGCAACCGTCAAAGCGTGGATCGTTTTGAAATCTCCATTCGAAAGCATTTGCCTAATGCCTTGTGGGTTCGAAGTCAACCTCATATTTCATCGATACGAAGCACACGGCAAAACATCGAGTCACATCAATGCGAAACGCACAGTGGGCACATCAGTTCGAAGCCCCTGTTCACAACTCCATCCACAACCTACCGATGCGAACGACGAATTTCGTATCCATCATTTCCTATCGATACGAACAACTATTTCGTATCCATCCTCTCACATCGGTTCGAATGTCAGTTTCGTACCCATCATAACACAAGCGTACTCCACCCATACGAATGTAGATTTCGAACCCATCAATGCTCCAACACATCGGTTCGAAGTATTACATTCACACAACCTAAAGTTGTTTCCTTCGACCTTCTATATCGGTTCAGGAGAGGATCAATACAAAGGGACTTTTCAAAACAACCATCATGCATTGTCTCAACTTAAATTTCCAAATTGGTTCAGGAGAGGGTCGATAAGAAATTCAATAGCAAACCAAACTGACAACGACTCGTGGACGCACGACGTTAACAAAGCCAACGGCTAAGCGCTATTATACAGCAATCAATCATATCAACGCAAGGTTATAGCAATACGGAGTACGAGTCTCAACAAAAAAAAGAGCAGTGGTTGTTCAGAAAGAAATTGCAGCTATTCAAAGCACGTCATGTTCCCACAAGACGTACTTTGGGAGGCAGAATGTTATCCCGCTTTTTGGCAAAGCCGCGATACCAAAAGATCGATCGAAAACGGAGAACAGTTCGTCTCAGAGATTGGTCATACTTCGTTTCGCTATGGATATCGCTGAATTTAGTCCGAGTCCGAATTGTGCTACAATTGATAGGACAAGGCAAGAAAGACAATAGAAGCCTTCATCTCAAATTTTGAGTCAATCCGAGTTCATACGCTCAAGTTATGATCGATTCAACTTGAAGGGGAAAGCACTGGTTTCGAACCCATCGAGGTAGGTGTCTTCGAACCCATCGTCAAACACCATTCGAACCGATCACTTTCGAATCGATGGACTTCGAACCCATCGGAGTGCCTCGGTTCAAATCCATCAACCTCGAACCCATCTGGTTCGTATCGGTGGGCCACATGTCCATGGAGGGGTTGCAAAGCTCGTATCCATCCAAAGAATCCTTGTTCGAATCCACTAAGCATCAGTTGTTCGAACCCATTATTGGAGCCTTGTTCGAACCCATCTATGAAGCTTCATTCGAGTCCACTGGGTCAACTAGCCACGATGACGTGTCATTCATCGGTTCGAATGCGCCGAGATACATGGAGTCGAAGCGGTCAACTCAGAGTGAAGACCGGATCGGTTCGAGGTTTGCGCTCCACGTCACCGCGAAGGCGCGTGCCACCATCGGTTTGAAACCATCGGTTCGAATGGATGGTTTCGAACCAAACAGCCACGCAATGAACCCCATCTCAAATCCATCATATCTCTCAATCCACTGATCCAAATGCCACAAAATTTTCACAGAAGCTTGCATTCATGTCGAAGATGTCCACACCAAATTTCACCCCGATTGGATGAATTCTTGATCGGTTCGAATGGAGTTCGAACCGATGCCGAAGTGGGCCCAAATTTCCTGAGGCTGGACGTGTGGGCCCCCTCACGTGCCAGAAGTGATCTCCCGAGTTTTCAGCGAAATATCAGCAACCTACGCCTATTAATAGGGCCCCAGAGCCAACAGAAAAAGGATCTTTCGACTCTTAAGCGTCCAGACTCTGCCGGATCGAGATCTCCATCATCCTACATCATAATTAGCTGGTGATTTTGAATTTCCAGTTGTAACTTGCTGTTGGTCGCTATAACAACTTGTAACTATTGAAAGAGAATCAATAAAACATCAAAAAACTTCACAGTGGATGTAGGCAACATGCCAAACCACTATAAATCGATGTCTACGCATTTACTTTACTGTTGAATGGAGTTTTTGTTAGATGATATCTGTTTTGAACTTACATTCTTCACTATTATCTCTTCAACGACTCCCGAAGAGTGTTGTGACCAATTTTGGTGCAAACAATATATATATATATATATATATATATATATCCTGAATATACATATATATCTAGACAAAGATATTAGTATTTATATTTTATAGCAAGTCCTAAGGTTGTCATCAAAACCATCATCTCAAGAACTAACAAACATGTCATAAAATCTATATGAACAACCATAAATCATCAGCAAGTATATATAATCATTCCGTTATTCAAAAACATGGAAATTCAATGCAAAATATTTTGGATTTCATCTTATAACCTAAAACAAAAGAAATATTAGATGTAAACATTATTCACCTTAGCTTTAGAGATTAAAGAGATTGAGATGTGAGTGGATTTGTTTTGCTTAAGCTTCTTCCTTAGCTTTGCTTTATCTTTTTCCCCTTGCTCTTGTCAATGGTGGACGGTCTCAAAATAAAATTTTCAAAATGAAATGAACGTGTACAAAGATACACAGCCAAGGGTTTAGGGTATAAGAATGGCCTCTTTCCTATTTTACCCCTCCTCTATTTCATTTTAACTCTTATTTTAACTCATTGGTTAGATGGCACAGCCAACCCTTAATAAAATCAAATCTCAATCCCATAATCAACATACTATTTTTCTTAATTTAACTAATTAGATATCCTAAATAATGCTACCAAAAATATCGGTAGCTGCCATTATAACCTCGTCCAACGGACCTTCTTCCACGGTGCTAGTCAATGCCGAACTAGGCTTCGAGTTCAACTAATAAAACGTAGAGCACGACATCATGAGCAAGATCAACGCCTATGATCGTCATCGGAGCACTACGGCGGTGGCATTTTGCCTCGAATGGTGGTAGTAGGTCCGTGATTTCTGGCGATTTGATGCGCCATTGAGGGCCTACGTAGCTGGCATTAGCGGCAGCGAGGTCGGCGCGTGCTAGGGCATAAGTCGCCGTGGCGGCACCACGACGATGGCTGTGCAACAATCGAAGAAAGGGCAAGGTCGAGTTTTGTTTTGCCTAGAATGAAAACGTGCGTATGGAGGGAGGTAAAAATTAAAGTTTTAAAATTTACATAATTAATGTTAATTAAAATATAAATAATCTTAATGTTTGTAAATTCATATCTTTTCCATACAAGGTCGAAATTTAACATGGAAAGTTGCATTGCGATTGTACTAGTGAAATGTATGTTATAGAGTTGAATTGGATGGATTTGGAGCGGGTAGGAATTTAGGCTAAAATTGAACGCGTATTCAATTTTATATCAAACCGGAGCGTTTCAGCGATAACTGAAATCTAAATGAGTTAACTCACCTCTCTGGCCTAGTTATATTTTTATGTAAGTGTATTGGAAATTTTTTATTGACTGTTTAGATGATTTACTATTTTATTTGTTAGTTTGGATATATTTCTACTCCTGGAGCGGATAAGCCCCTATTACATTCCAGTTAAAGAGCGAATGACCCTTTATATATGATCCCGCCTTGAAATGATTGCTTTATATTTTATGATTATACTGTATGTGATGCAGGGAACACGTTGGAGGGATCCAACTGGATTACTCACACTTTTGATTTTATTTTCATATATTTTGATATATGATGTGCTGGTTACCATACTTGATGACATGGATGATTTTCCCTATTTAGTGCTATAGTAGCATTGGGCCATAATTTTAGTAATTTGAAATATTATAAAGTGAAGTTTTAGTTTTTAAAGGATTTTAAGTGCTTTTCGAAAATTTATACGTTTTAATAATTATTTTTCAAATTTATTTAAAGAAGGAATTTATTTTAGAATAAAAAGTATGATTTTTAGATATTATAAATTAATAGTTTTATGAAATAATTTAAATAGAGATTTTTGGACTATAAAGTAAAGGTTTTTAAAATCTTAAAATTTAGTCCGTCTTTTAAAATAAAGGAATCCGGTTTTAAAAAGAAGATAGAAATATTTGGTATAAATATTCACTAACTATTTTATATAAAGTTATATATATATATATGTATGTATGTATGTATACATATATTAATATCTATATAAAGTGTGGAAATTTATAAATGTTATAATGTATAAAAGTGACATTTATAAATAAAGTGAAGATTTGTAAAATCATATTTTATGAATAAAAGGATAAACTTATAAATGATGTTTTATAATTAAGGGAACAATTATCATTAGATGGACTGGAGAGATAAATCACAACCGTGTATTTATAATAAAATATGGAATGTTGTTTTAGAAAAATAGTTGATTCTGTTTTTGAAAATTCTAAGATATTTTAAATAAATTATATTTTTAAAATTTTATATTATTTTCAACTCCTTATTTATTCTTTTAAATTTATATACATATAAGAAATTTTTTAAATAATTATGTTAGGAGCATTGGTTTTTAGAAAGATTATAACAATAATAAATATTTATTTTAAATGACATTTAAAAAGTTATGTTTTATTTTTAAAGGGAATTTTATGGTTCCAAAGGATATCAGAATATTTGAAATAATGGCTGTGAATTGTTTTGTATAACAAGTCGTAAAGGAAATATGTTTTAAATATTATTTCATAAATGGAAATAAAGTTATGAAAAATGTTTTATGGAATAAGAGAAATGGTTCTATAAGTAATATCTTATTAAAAGGAAATCGATGTCATTTTGGGAAAAGGAAGAAATGAATTCCATTTAGGAATATAGTAATATTTGAAGTGGTCGTGTTATGCAAAACTATATGAGTTTCATAAGTGTATTTTCGAAATTGTCATATGTAGACTTTGGTGTTACATTTGGAGAATGTATTTAAAAAGGAGTTCTGTTGTATAGTTGGAGTATGGTTTTGTAAAGTAGTTGTATAAATTGATTTAGAATTTACAAAATGAGTTTACAAATGATATTTTATAAAAGAATTTTTATAAAAGTGGTTTTATAAATAATATAAAGGATATTTATAAAGGAGTTATTAAATGGATTTGGAAATTTATAAAGGAGTTATAATTAATATATTTTTTACAATAAGTTTTATAAATGAGTTATAAATGACTATTTATAAAATAAGTTTTATAAAGAGTTTATGCATAGTATAATGAAGGTTTATAATGGAGTTATCAACTAAATTGGAAATTTTATAAAGAAATCCATAGTTATGGTTTAAAAATTTAGTTAAAGAATTTTATAAATAAAGTTTTAAAAGGAAATTTTGGAATAGCGTTGAAATTATGAAAGAGACTTGTAAACAAGAGAGTGTTTGGGTTTATTAGTATTGATGTTTTTAAATGACTTTGTTTTAAATCAAATAAGTGTGATTTTAAAAAAGGAATCTTTCTTAAGGTTTGTGAATGTACTTATACTGTTAAAATAATTATATGGAAAGTTTCCTAAGTTTTTAAGATGAAATGGGTTGTGAATATAGTTATATAGTCGAGTTAAGTATATGAATATTTTCAATGTATTGAAAAGTGTAGAGACGGGTTTGTGAAATATATAATCTTCATGAAAGTATTTTTAATATAATGATTTACAAAGTGGTTCTAAATTAAAGGAATGACTAATTTAAAAGGCCCAAAGTTGCTTTGTACTTAACCAGTGTTATTTTCCCTTAGAAAATTTGCATTGTTTGTTTATTTGATAGATAAATAACCGACTATCAAATGTTGGTCAATTTATAAATTAACGTTGTCGGTCCGAAGAGACCGGGATCTGATATGTTATATGAAAACCACTTAGAACCGGCATAAGCGTTTCAAATTGGAATATCTTGAAGATAATTGAAATGGAACTTTTGAAGTGCAAGTGCTACTTGCTACTGATACTAAGGATGATTCCAAATGGATGTAGTAGAAGTAGTGCCTTTGGTTTCGTTCAGTCCCAGAATGAAATTGTATGGACGAACGTTGGCATGCAATAGGGCCAAGTGGGTCGCTCCCATTAGGGTATGGTCATTCCAAATCTAGATCGATTACTATCTACTCATGTATGCTTTAAGGACCGTTAATGAAAGGGGTGATCGTCTTCAAAAACTATTAGTCAAGTGGTAGGCTAGTCATGTGTGGCAGGGGTACAAGATGTTCTTGTCAGACCTCGGTACATTTTATCTTGAGATGTACCATCGGAAGGTATTTCCTTATCTTGTCATATTATGGAATCCATTCTCCAATACGAGCTTTACGGACATAGTTGTTCCTGACTTGCTGAAACATAGGAGGCAAGCATTCGGCTATTTTATACATTTATTTTGAAGACATTATTATAATACAATTGGATTTTCTATGTAAAATGTTTTGGTTATTGTAAGGTAAAAGCCCATCCGTGTTTATGTGCAGCATGGTCTTACAAGGTACCTTTATTTTGAATGAGTTCGATAACTTTAGAAATCCAACTAGGTGTGTTTTTCCTTGCTGGTTTAACAGACTAACTCGGGTGTTATTTTATTATAATGCTCGGTTCAGACCTAGCATATTTACATATTTCTTTTCGATACTTTAGAGCTTTCGAAGATGAGCTGGATGCCTTCATGTCGTATTTATGTATATGTTTATTTTCCGTTGCATTTTTTTGAAATTATCAGCATTTGGGATGACAAGTTGTTATAATTGTCTAGGCTGATTGATTATGATTGGTTTGTGTACTCTAATTTGATGTATGTATATTACAGTTTCTCTTTTATAAAGTGATCTTATATTATATATTGTTCCGCTACGATTGTGGGGCTCTATGTTCTTTTTAGTTCTGTTTTCTCTTCTTTTTTTCTTTCTTTCCCATAACTATTCGTATTTCCATTTAATTTGGTTGGACATGTGTGATTTACTGTCTGCTTGAATTGTATGAATTTGCTGGTCGTTACAAACTGGGATTTGTAAGAAATTTTGTACTATGAAATGATATTTTATATAGAATGATGTTGACTTTGGAAGATGCATTTTAGATGGATTTATTGTTTGGATTGGTTAAATGTTTTAAAAGATTCTCAAAATGAGAATTTACATATTTTGATCCGTATTAGAATTTAGTTTATAAAAATTAATTAAATTATATTAAAGTCTTAACTTATTTCTTATTTCAAAGTTTCTATTCAAAGAGTTTTACAAAGTGAGTAATATTTCTCTACAAAACCTTTTTAAATTTACTATTTTAAGCATATAATTTTGGAAATGTTTTAAAGGCAAAAGATAAAATATGTTATTACTTTATAAAAGCGGTTATGAAAGTATTAATTTTAATTTCAAGTGATTTTTTAATAAAACCGGTTTAAATGATTTCAAAAGAGTTCAAAAGCTTTTGTAAGTAAGAAATTCTCCTTTAAAATGAGTTTATGGATTTAAAAGTGATTTTGGAAAATTATATCTTTGTATATATATAAAACTTAATTTTAAAACTCTTTTATTTTATTTATTATGGATTTGAGATTTTAATGAGATTCGTGCTTCTCTATGAAACAAAGGATTTTAATAAACGATTGAATTTTGAATTGGTATGGGACATTTCGTACAATTCTTTCGATTGTTATTATAATTTGTTAAATAGTGTTTGAGTGGAATTTACTAGCTTTTAGTAAATATTTGAATTTACTATCTGGTATGGGGCAATTAGTTAAATTCCTTTGATAACTTAAGTGAGAGCAATTAACACTTAGAGTTGTATTACCTTGGGGTGTTCGGATTTCAGGCTGATGGATTCTCAAGAGAAGATGATTTATTTTTCATCGACCTGAGAGTCTTTATCATTTTGGATTTGGGTATGCACGTCTATTTCTTTTAATTAGGTTTATTATGGTATGACATAGGTGCTCTTTCTTTCTTGGGCATGTGTCATATGTAGGCCTATCAGTTTATTTCACAGCTGGACAATGTTTACCTATTTTTTCGTTAGGTAAATTCATTTAATTTCATCATAGCACGGCTACCTATTTCTTTTTGTTAGGAGTTGGGTTTTTTACCTAGTAGTATGTTTCTTTTTATTAGACTATTATGCTATATGGTAGGATTTATTTATTATAGTTAAGCCTTTTATCGCACTCTATCACATTGATAATTGACTGCCATTATTATTTCTTTAGCGATGATCATTTCTTCAGAGATTGTGGGATATATATTTAGTATCTTTTGGGCTCTGGAGAATTTTGAATTGTTATCGCCATATTTTCCATGATATTCCGTTTGAGACTTGATATGGATTTATGAAATGATGATTTGATTGATATGCCTTATTTAATCATTTATACTAGCATACTTTTATAATGTTTATTTACTCTAATTCATATGTTTATGATATCAATATCATCTCACCTTTATATTAGATATAGTTTGACTGGTTCGTCTTTGTAATACTCGGGTCAGGCCGAGACTCTACAGGTATAGAGACTCATTGACCTCTGGATTTTGGGCTAGAATTGAAGTAAACTATTTGACCATTTCAGTTTACTTCATACTTGTATATACTGACATTTAGGAGTCATGTCATGTATATTATATAGTAGTCATTGTGTACCTGATATGGTAGTTTCGATATGATGTATATATATTATGTGGGTCTAATACTGATATTTTGTAGACTCGCACTCTATTATGTATATGATGTATATTATTCCGCTGTGGCCTGTGATTCTTATTTTGATTTATTTATATTATATATTATTCTTAATATTTTTAATAGGTGTCTTTATTACATTGTATTAATATTGTACAAGTTAAATATTCAGTTCAGATCTTCATAATGGTTAAGACGTGTTAGTGTTAGTCCAAAGACATATTCATATTCGATCATCCTTAACCAACCTTATTTTCGGTGTTTATTGGATGACATTACTTATAATATTCTTTAATAATATAGGTATAATGATGGGGTCATTGCATGGTATGCCTTGCCGCTTATTAAGAAGTGTGATAGGAGTGCTGACCCATCGGATTACATGACCGCTTTTAACTCCATCACCCAGGCCGGTCAACATTCTAGCCCAGCAAAGTGCCTACTCTTCCCCTTCACTCTCATATGATCGGCCTCCCGTCGGTTCCTACTCCTATATTGATTCTTAGGCCTAAGTTTTTACCGATTCAAGACAAGGCTAATTGCTTTTTATCGACATCAAACAAGGGTCAATGGAGAATCTTCGATCATATGTAAATAGCCTCAACAAAGAATCCACCCAGGCTTGGGGCACTGACAAGAATAGCCTCATTATGGACCTTTGCTTGGGGATAGGCACAAGTTGAGAATGTGGAAAGAATTCCAAACGTAGTCGGTTATTTCCCTAACTGATTTCTATCAATGAGTGAATGACATTATAAGGATGGAAAATGTTGATCTTTCAAATAGTGTCTAGAGTATAAACAAAGCCGACCTCCATGAAAATATCGGTCGTTGGAGTAATAGCAGTAGATAAACAACAATAGGTATGTGAAAGACAACACTTAGTACAATCCTAGGTATGCTAACTATACCATTCTAAACCCAGACATGGAATTTATATTTCTTACGACCAACGACCAGGTAAGTATCAAAGACCGTCCACAAAAAGAGGCAGGAGAAGGGAGGAAACTCATGGCAATGGAAAATACTGCAAGTTCTATCAAAGCAATAACCATTCCACCAACGAGTGCCATGTGTTAAAGAATGAGATAGAAAGACTGATCTGGGAAGGGGTGCTTGTAGAGTATGCCGGCACTGGGTCGATAAAGGTTGGCTCGCAACAACCAACCGGCTCCACCCTAGCTGCCCAATGACAATGTCATGGCTACAATTGAAATGTTGAAAATTGGCGAAGGTCTGCATATGATTGGTTACAATTTGGGAGCACAATCTCGATACCAGAGAGAAGTGGCACAATCTCGATACCAGAGAGAAGTGGGTTCGGTTGGCTTAGTTTATTCTTTAGAGCACCAAGCATCCAAAGCCTGTAGACATACCAACCCATCATTTTCATACCCGAAGGCAGTGAAGTTATCTCTTGCCTCCACTCTGATCCTATGCTTATAACACTTGCAATAGCTAACTGAAATGTGAACCTGCCATTCATAAATAAGTGTAGCTCACCAACGTCATGTAATAGCTTATATTCGAGACACTCAAGCTCCCTGCCTCCGGCCTTTTCCCTTGCGCCTTGCTGGGGTGTTGGCATTGTTCCAATGGGGACTACCTCACTCATTACCACATTCAATAAAGAGCCCTTGCTGCAAAGATACATGTACACTTTATAGTAATTGATTTCTCATCTTCTTATAACCTATTAATAGGATGATTGACATTTAAAAGCTTGATGCAATTATTTCATACCACTGGCTTGTCGTGAAATTCCCCATCAAAGACGGGGTCAATGAAATTCAGGGTAATCAACAAAAAGATAGGGAATGTTATGGGACCTCCTTAAAATAAGAAAAGAAGGGTATTCTCAAGCTTTGATAAGAATTTACAATAATCAATGGCAAGTTACTCGAGAGAACCTTCATGTCGGTCAGCACTTAAGTTTGTGGCCATCCTATCGGACCTCTCGTTTTTGACTAAATTAAAAACTACCTTTAACTCTGAAGTAGAGGCATCAACATCAACAACATCCCAATGCCCTCCGTAAACAATATCTTACCTGATCAGGTCACGAAAATCAATGACGTGTCACCTAAGAGTGTGCTTGAGCCAAATAGTGCTCACACTCGTGTTAGGACTATGCTTATCCTCGAAGATACAACTGCCAATGGTGTGTCACCCAGGAGTAAACCTAAGCCTATTAGTGCTTCGGTTCATTCCGAGACCACCATAAGCAGTGAAGGTACATCAACTAGTTGCGTGTCACCCGAAAGAACCCTCGATCCTAGTAGTGCTCTGGTTCATACTGGGTTCACCTGCCATAATGAAGACTAGGATGTCAAGGATCCTATCACCTTGGTTACTCCATAAAGAATGAAAGAGCATTTCTTACCATGGAATGAGCAATTCGCACCCAGATGGCAAGCGGGGATGTTTAATACCGTAACTCCTACTCTCTCAATGCCAACAGATACAAGCATGAGAGTCAAGGGCGGCATCAACCCCTCAACTCAAGCACTAAGGTCTATCCCAACCGAGGATGTCATAAAGTGTATGGTTTATGCACTAGACTATAGAGACCAACTCAGATCTTGATGACGAGCCACTCGATCCTCGTATGGGAGATTTAAACATTAATGGTAGGACAACTACTCCGGTTGAGACAATTTCTATAGATAATTCCAACCATAGCACGGTCATTTAGATCGACACTAAGCTCGGCTGAAAAGTTAAAGGCGAGCTGGTCAAGTTCTTACAGCAAAGAAAAGGCATCTTCGCTTGGGGGCACGCCAATATAACCGACATTGATCCTAGAACCATTTGTTATGCATTGAACATTGATCCAAAGGTAACTCATGTCAGCATAAACTACTGAACCTATAAAGGCACTGATCTCTCAAAGAAGAGGTAAAGATGCTATTAGCCAATAGTTTCATCTAGTAGGAATAATATTCAGTCTGGGTAGTTAACCTGGTACTGGTTAGAAAACCAAATAGGGCTTGGATAATGTTGGCGTCATAATTAGCCACTAACACCTAATTTTAAGGTGAAAGCATCAATTTCCAGTCATAGATAGAATATATGTAGAGAGTATAGTATGAAGAAGATTCAAAATTCAAATGAAAGCAAGCAAAAAAAGACAAGATTTATAGTGGTTCGACTAACTCCGACCTATGTCCAGTCCAGAAAAATCCTTTTTATTATACTGAAATTTGATTATACAGTCTAGAATTCTAGAATGAAAATGGCAGAGTATCCTTTGGGTATAAGATGAAAAGAAAAATAATGGAGAGAGCCCCTTTTTTAGAAGCCAAGCCTATTATATTTATAGGTGAAATCTTGGCTACAGCGCCTTCTCACCTACATGGGCCCACCATAACGATTGTCGAGCCTAACTCGTCCATCCTATGCTGACCCGAAGTAGCACCATACCGACCCGAAGCAACACCATCTCAACCTAAAGTAGAACCTGAAGTGAACCCTATGCCGACCCAAAGTAGAACCTAAAGCAACTATATGCCGACCCGAAGTAACAATGCGGACCCAGATCAACATCATGCCGACCCGAAGTAGAACCCGAAGCAAATCCTATGCCGACCCGAAGTAGAACCCGAAGCAACTATATGCCGACCCGGAGAAACAATGCCGACCTAGAGCAACACATGCCGATCCATAGTAGAACCCGAAGTGAACCCTATGTCGACTCGAAGTAGAACTCGAAGCACTCTATGCCGACTCGAAGTAATAATGCCAACCTAGAGCAACACCATGCCGACTCAAAGTAGAACCCGAAATGAACCCTATGCCGACCCAAAGTAAAACCCAAAGAAATTCTATGTCAACCCGGAGCAACACTATGACAACCCAAAGTAGAACCCAAAACGAACCCTATGCCGATCCGGAGTAGAACCCGAAGCAACTCTATGCCAACATGGAGATACAATGCCGACCCAGAGAAACACCATGCCGGCCCGAGCTACGCCTTTCTCCAAGTCCTACATCATTTGTCAATCGATTATGCTTAATCCTAGCTTTATATTATTATTCATAGTTGATTGTCCATTCATCTATCTGAACCAAGTCTATGATATTCCAGCCTTAATAATCGTGAAGTCTATTGGGCTAAATCCGCTTGTATACTGCCTTGCCAAAAGGCGGGTTAACACTTGGCACCCCAAAACATGCCTTGCGATAGGAAGATGTGTTTTGTATTACCATAAGCTCAATGTTTGAAATCTGTGGATGACCTGTGAAGAGATCGATGATCTTGTCTGATTATTAATAACGATCATTCGGGATCGTTAATAAAATTCATAGTCATCCCTAATTGATTATGATCTTGGGATCAACGTCTGTTCGAGGCAAAATATGATCATTCAGATCGTGTGCCGCTCGAGGCCAAATGCGATCGTTCAGATCGTGTGCCGCTCGAGGCCAAAAGCAATCGTTCGAGATCATGTGTCGTTCGAGGTGAGATGCGATTGTTCGAGATCGGATGCCATTTGAGGTTAAATGTGATCATTCAAGATTGTGTTGTTCGAGGGGAAATGTGATCGTTCTAGATCATGTGCCATTCGAGGTGAAATGTGATCGTTCGAGATTGTGTGCCATTCGATGCGATACATTAATGTCCGGATAGGAGTCGAAATTATAAATGTTAGATTTCACGTTTGAATAAGTTTCTGAATCATTTGTTATGGCAGTTCATAGCAATCTCAGAGCATTCCTAAGGACCGTTCGTGATCCCATTCATGTGTAAGTGACTTAACCATTTTGGTGTATGATTTATTATTAGTTATTTAGTTCATGCCATCATGAGACGACGATCTGGGCCCTTAAGCTGGGCTAGCTCTGATTTGTGGCGGATTATGACTGCTCATGTTCCATCACCACTATCCATTTCCAAGCAAAGCCATCCGAATCCATGCCCCCAGTTCCATGGGGAGTTGTGCTGACCCATTCTCCTTGGTCGGGGATTTCCCCCGTTTGATTCAATCCATATCTAAACCTGTAAATTTCTGCTACAAGTCCTAGATTCCAATTTTCAACCGTTCCAGCATCCATAAGTGGTCTTCGATTGTCATTTCCAACCTGCCTCCGAGTCTGCGAGGTAATCCTGAAATCTGTTCTTCTGGACAAGCATTCCTTTCCCTATCAACGCCCAAATTGCACGGCACCATCTAATGTCCCACCTGGAATCGAGCCAATATGATCCAGGAGCATGGCCCCAAGTTCAAGGACTGCTTCCAATGGCTCCACTCTATCCCGTATCCTGGTCGCTCTGTTTCCTTGGTTCTGATTCTGGACTTCCTTTGCTCCTGTTGCTCCAACTCCATGATCCACATTTCTAGCATTCCCTGTTGGATCATAGTTTTTGATTGTCGACATAAAACAACAATTTACGAATCTACGATTACGACAACATCCGGACTCAGCGACTCAAAGTATGGTTCATATAGTTATATATTTTAACAAGAGTCATCAAATATGTATATAGAGTCTTGTTTAGTGCTTTGTTAAAATCTTTCCTCAAGAATCATCGTTCACATTCAAATAAACTTGCATGCATATTTTAATCAAAATCAAGTTTTTAAAAAATGCATGGAGCGGGGCTCGAACCCGAGTCACTAGTTTAAAAGGCAAGTGCTCTAACCAAATGAGCTATGGTGATTTTGATTATCAACAGGATTCAGTCGACTGAACAAAGTCATTCAGTCGACTGAATATCTATAAACAGCCTACTGAACTTGTGACATATGTGTACACGTTTATATTTTCAAATTCAGTCAATTGAAGTTCACAGACCAGTCGACTAACCTAGTTCCAACTGCTATGTTTTTAAAAGACACTTACTTTTTGAATAGCCTTCTTCCTCGCGAAGGGTTGCGGCCATTGCTATTCGTTGAGAACTCTTCACCAGCAGTTGCAACTCCTTAACTACTATATATATGCATGGATTTCAAGATCAAATTACTTCTCTTGCTTGCTTATACTTGAATCATATTTTCTAAATTAACTACTCTCTTGAATTCATACATTCATTGCTTACAATCACAATTCTATATTTTTGAAAGTAATTTGAAACTTCCTAATCTTCATATATGCACAACTACATACATCATACTTGAGGAAAAGATTATAGGAAGGGTGTACTATAATCATACTTATCCGTGTTATTAGAACACAAAAAGTCAAACAATCTTTTGTATTTATTGAAGTCATGTTCTGCTGCTCAGGTGTGTGAAGTCCCCTTTGGCTGCTGAGGCAAAATCCTATTCCACTGCTCCGGTCCCTATTTGGCTGGTCATGGGTTGTATAGACCTGTTCCTCCGGGTTAAGTGAGGGTTGTTGTTTTAGTGAAATTCTAGAAAGAGTCTGGGATTGGACGTAGGATGGAGCTCCGAACCAGTATAAAAATCTCTGGTGCTATTTTTATTATGCTGCTTTTATATTCCACACTATTTATTGTATAACTATCATCACTACACTCTGTATTATCGTATATCCATATTACACGATCCATAGCACTCTTTCATTTGGTATCTGAGCCTGGAATTCTATCGATCGTCACAACATCATAGAATAATGGCCAGAAAAAGATTCGGTCGAAATACAACAAGCAAAAAGCCTGAAACCATCATGGTGATGACCAATGAGGACTGTAAAAAGGTACTTTCTAATTTACAAATTTCAGTAAATGAGAATAATGAATTAATTAGTATAAGCGATAAGATCTCAAAGCTTAATTTTCTTATTTTAGAAAAGATGAAATCAATCAAACTTGAAAATGAGAAATTGAAAATGAGAAATTAAATTTAGAAAATCAACATGGTGTTTTGAAAAATAATTTTGAGGCTCTTAAAGATTTTCTAGACGAACAAAATACTATGTCTGAAAAAGAAAAAGAAATTTTTTCAAAAGAAATTACGGATTTGAAAAGACAAAATGATTTATTACAATCATCTTTAGATAATTCAGAATCTCGAATTTTTCTTCTCGAAAATGAGAACTATACGTTAAAAAAGGAGAATTCTGAATTAATCAAGCAAATTGATATTTTGAAAAACAGTAAAATTTCTTTTGAAAATAATAATTGTGACTTTAAAGATAAATTTGATAAACTTAGCATTGAAGTCATAAAATTTAATAAAGGTCAAAACGATTTAAGCATAATTTTATCTAGTTTTAGACCTTTACATGATATAAGTGGTTTAGGATATAATAAAACTGATTGCAGAAATAGCACTAGACATTCTTTCATGTATAGTAAATGTTAGTACTGGTACAAAATTTCGAGTAAAGTCTAAATCCAATTTTTATAGAAATTCATATATTGTTATGACCAATAATGTTTATAATTTCTCTAGAAGTATAAAATCATTGATGGGAAATATGAATAAAAATTATCAAAGTATTTAGGTTCCTGTTAATTGAAAAAATATAGAAAAATACATTAATGATTATTTTGAAATGGTAGTTAACAATAAAAATTATATTTTTAAAGGTTCAACCACACCCAAATGGGTATGGTTTCCTAAAAATTAGAAAATTATAAGAACCTTGGGTATCACATGCTTTAAATGTTAATTTTTTTTGATACCTTACATTATAAGTAGTAGTTATTTTGTTTTATATTGTTCTATGTTAAACACTTACATGGAATATAATTTATGTCATCATATAAACTCTCCTTTTTGTCGATGACAAAGGGGGAGAAAGATATTTCTCTAACGCTATTTGCAAGAATAAATGATGCAAGCACATATTAAGGGGGAGAAAATATTAATTATTTACAGGAATATATAGCATAGATTCAGTAGGAGAAATCTACATCACAATTACAGGAATATATTCCAGGGGAGAGATAAGTCAACAAGCTTGTCGAAGATTCATCCGTATGGAGTTGTCATCATCAAAAAGGAGGAGAATGTTGGATCATAGGTTTTAATTGCTGACATGAAACAACAATTCACGAATCTATGACTACGACAACATCTGGACTCAACAACTTAAAGTATGGTTCATATAGTTATATATTTTAACAAGAGTCATCAAATATGTATATAGAGTCAAGTTTAGTGCTTTGTTAAAATCTTTTCTCAAGAATCATCATTCACATTCAAATAAACTTGCATGCATATTTTAATCAAAATCAAGTTTTCAAAAAGTGCACGGAGCGGGCTCGAACCCGGGTCACTAGTTTAAAAGGCAAGTGCTCTAACCAAATAAGTTATGGTGATTTTTGATTATTAATAGGATTCAGTCGACTGAACAAAGTCATTCAGTCGACTGAATATCTAAAAAATAGCCTACTGAACTTATGCACATATGTATACATGTTTATATTTTCAAATTCAGTCGACTGAAGTTCATAGACCAATCGACTAACCTAGTTCCAACTGTTATTTTTTTTAAATACACTTCCTTTTTGAATAGCCTTCTTCCTCGCGAAGAGTTGCAACCATTTCTATTCATTGAGAACTCTTTACCAGTAATTGCAACTCCTTAACTACTATATATATATGCATGAATTTCAAGATTAAATTACTTCTTTTGCTTGCTTATACTTGAATCATATTTTCTGAAAACTACTCTCTTGAATTCATACATTCATTGCTTGCAATCACAATTCTATATTTCTGAAAGCAATTTGAAACTTCCTAATCTTCATATACACAACTACACACATCATACTTGAAGAAAAGATTATAGGAAGGTTGTACTATAAACTGACTTATCCCTGTTATTAGAAGAAAAAAAAGTCAAACAATCTTTGTATTTTTTGAAAACTTGTTTTGCTTCTCAGGCATGTAAAGTCCTCTTCGGCTGCTGAGGCAAATCCTGTTCTGCTACTCAGATCTCTGTTCGGCTGCTCAAGGTTGTATAGACCTGTTCCTGCGGGTTAAGTGAGAGTTGTAGTTTTAGTGAAATGCCAAAAGAAGTCTGAGACTCGACGTAGAGTATGAAAATATCTGGTATTATTTTTATTATGCTGCTTTTATATTCCACACTATTTACTATATAGCTATCATCGTTAGACTCTGTATTATCGTACATCCATATTACACGATCCATAGCACTCTTTCATTCCCTACTACTCCATTTTCTTAATTTCGTGCCCCAGCTTGTCCAATCTGCCGGAGTAAGTTCTGCATCAAGTCCTTTTGTCTTTTCAGCATCCTCTTTTGCATAGCATCCATCATCATTTCCATCTCGTCCCTGGTAATAAAGATTGAGGTTTGATTAGCTCCTGAGGAAGCCTCATGAGTTCTTTCGTGATAGCTCTCTATTTTCTCTATCTCCAAGTTGATTGCCTAGCCATTACTTCATAAATCGAAGTTCCCAAGCTTTCAAATCCAAGATCCAAACTTCCAAATCCTCGAGCGCTAGCTCTCTCAATGAAAGCACCAAAATGTTGGCATCAAGATTAGCCACCAACACCCAATTATAATTGAAAACAGCACCAAAATGTTGGCATCAAGATTAGCCACCAACACCCAATTATAATTGAAAACACCAATATCCAGTCACATATCATAGATAGAATATATATAGTATAATATGAAGAATAATAAAAATTCAAATGAAAGCAAGTAAGAAAGACAAGATTTATAGTGGTTCGGCTAACTCTGGCCTACATCCACTCTAGAAAAATTCTTTTTATTATACTGAAATTTGATTACAGTTACAATCCGGAATTTCAGAATGAAAATGGCAGAATGGCCTCTAGGTAGAAGATGAAGAGAAACAAAATGGAGAGAGGTCCTTTTTTCAAAGCCAAGCCTACTGTATTTATAGGTATCTCGGCCACAGGGCTTTCTCACCTACATGCGCCCACCATAACAATCGTTGATCCCAACTCATCCATCCTATGCCGATCCGGAGCAACACTATGCCGACCCGGAGCAACCCCATGCCGACCAGAAGTAGAACCTGAGGCGAACCCTATGCCAACCAAAAGTAGAACCCAAAGAAACTCTATGCCAACCCAAAGTAACAATATCGACCCGGAGCAACACCATGCCTACCCGAAGTAGGACTTGAAGCGAACCCTATGCCGACCCAAAGTAGAACTTAAACCAACTCTATGCCGACCCGGAGTAACAATGCCGACCTAGAGAAACACATGCCGACCCAAAGTAGAACCTGAAGAGAACCCTATGTCGACCTGGAGTAGAACCTGAAGCAACTCTATGCCGACCCGGAGAAACAATGCCGACCCGGAGCAACACCATGCCAACCCGAGCTACGCCTTTCTCCAAGTCATGCATCGTTTATCCATAGACTATGCTTAATCTTAGCTTTATATTATTATTCATAGTTGATTGTCCATCCATCCATCTGTACCAAGTCTATGATATTCAAGCCTCGATAATCGTGAAGTCTATTGGGTTAAACCCGTCAGTATACTGCCTTGCCAAAAGGCAGGTTAACAAAGAACTTGCATCGACTTCTCCAACCTCAAAAAAGCCTTCCCTAAAGATAGCTTCACATTGCCTCGCATTGAATAACTAATAGATGTGACCAATGGGCATAAGCTCCTCACTTTCATGGATGCTTATTTGAGGTACAATCAGATTGCCATGCACGGTCCGAACCAAGAGTACACTTCCTTTATAGCAAATGTTGGCCTATATTACTATCTTTCAATTCCATTTAGATTGCAAAATATGGCGCTAACTATCAACGGCTCATCAACCATATGTTCTCAAAATAGATTGGCCTGTCTATGAAGGTATATGTGAACTATAATACCCCGTATGATTTGGACACATATTTTATTAGTAAAGGAAAAATGTTAATTTTCAAAATGTTGGAATTAGGCAATGAAAAATATACCATTGTGTACAGCTCATTTTTCTGGTCAAGATGGTACATTGGTTTGTCCAGATTGGAGTTTGTATGAAAGAGTTATGCATATTTTAAGTAAGAGGATTTTGATTGGTTTGAACGGGCCTAAGTCCATTTGATTTAATGTGATGGTTCAAGAAGTTTATAATAGGCCGCATAGAAGTTTGAATTCATTTTTCATTCACGTACTTTTTTGTTACAACTTCTCCTTCTTCTCCATCTCTCTATATAATCTTTTCCTTTCAAACATAAATCATACCTTAAACATTTATATATCAAAGTGATGAGCACAAAGAGGGCTACAAGAAGATATCAAATGCTTGTGGAATTAAGGAGTTTCATAGAATGACTATTCCAAACAATGAAGAATTGGAGGCTAATTTGGTGATTTATAGGACTTAGCGGCTTGAATTGGTGGGTGGGAATAAGTATCTAATATATATACATAAGTAAGTGCATTATTTGATTGTTCATTATGGTAAATAAATGTGAGAACTAATATAGACATGATGACAAAATTAAATAAAGTCAATGATGTTTGACTTAGGGTTAAACAAGTACTAAATTGTGTATTATATGAAATTATGATTAAATGGTTGAGTTTATGAATATTAGGACTTGATTATATCACATATAGATGACATATGATATATTATAAGTTAGAATCATGTAAAATGATGTTTAAGAGGAGTGGAAAAGCACCAAATAATCAAACAATGGAGTAGAAATGAATTTGAGAAGAATTTTTTTAGAATTTTAGGTTTATTGACATTCGGCATGTATACCTATCCACTAGTATTATATGCACCGGTCCACCGGTGTATGTTTAAAATGCCAGGTCGATCATAGACCGGGCTAAAGCATTTTTACTTCACCTATGCCTATACAAATGAAAGGTGAGTGATATGTTGGTTTCTTAGAAATAATGGAAAGTGTTTAAAGTCTAGAAATAGCTTCAATGATTATGTGTGTGAGGATCATGTTGAGTCATTTGTTAAAAGAGTTAGTCTTTATTTACTTATCCTTCATGTATATTCGAGTTAGTCTATGTTTATCTAACTCATACTCTTGTGTACATTTAGAGGGTTAATCTATATTTAACTATATCCTAGGGTTAGTCTCTATTTAACTAATTTTTGTATGTATCGCCGGGTTAATATGTGTTTAACTAACTCTTTCCATCTCTCGTGTATATCGATGGGTTAGCATATGTCTAACTAACGCTTTTATGCATTTAATGTTGTTAAGTAATGATATTGATCTTCTACTATGTTTGTTATGATGGACTAACTTTATAGAAGCAGGTGAGACGGGCTGAGGTAAAGTAAGTATTAGCTCCCATATGATGTTTATGAAATCATCTTGGCAATATAGACTTGGTAATATTTTTACTCACCGGACATATGTGTCTAACCGTCTTCCTCGTGCACTATCGGTTAATAAGCTAGATTTTGAGTGTATAGTGTTTGAAGAGGGTGATTATGAAGACGTTTACATATGTTATCCATTTGTTTATGCATATTGTATATATGTAGTGTGACAATATGTGTATGTATGAAGGTATGTATGATCTATGATGTAAATAGATGGGATTTGCTAATTTTATCTATATCATTGTTTGATTCATTTTGCTGTCAGTTATGAAAGATATAGTTAGTTTGTTCAACTCTATATTCACTATTGTGTTTAAAACAATCCAACTTTTCATTCTATGGGATCTATATGTTCGTGAAAAGTCGGGTTATTACATTTGGTATCAGACCATAAGTTAGGACGTACAGAGAGAGCAGACCTATATATTTTTTATATATAATGTATAAATGAATATATATATTAGTTAAATTAAATAGGCCTCCTAATGTTTAACTTCGAGTTTATGTTACCATCTCTGTTTGCTACTCTAGGAGGATCTAATATTGTAACCAGTTTTACTGATAGTAGAGATGAGTAACCCAACTAAAACTGGCATTGGAATAAGGATATGGAAATAACGGGTGTGAACATTCCACTTTGGGTATGCAGGTATCTTCAAGCTAGAAACAAGGCGACCATTAGCGAAGGGGCACCTATAATTGGGGTACAAAATGGTAATTTTTTTGCGTACTAAGACTAAAATTTTCAAAACTGTGTAAGAATTTTTGAAATATGGGTGGCAAGCCGTATAACGGAACATATTTAAGCTTTTGTAGAGACCCGAGCTTGGCTACGTGCATGTGATATAATTTTTAGTACACTTAATTTAAGTGGAGATAAAGAGGCAGCTTGCTTCTTGCCACCTATGAGGTGGCAATGAGCTAGTAGGTCATTGTTATAGAGGAAGTTAACAAAAATGAAATCTCCTTGGTTGATCTTAAGAAAATATTTGAAGCAAACTTTTTGTCTTGGTTGAAAAAGGAAGTAATGCTTAAAAAGTTTATTAGTCTCAAACAAGGAAATTCTATTATAAAGGAGTATATTAATATTTTTGATGAGTTGGCAAAATTTGGTTTTGAATTGGTTGATATGACACCTAAGAAGGTGATAAAGTTTTCAAAAGGGTTAAGTTCGCCACTTACAGAATTAGCACTTAGGTTCCTATGGGAGCGACATTCGAGAGTTTAGTTGAGGCAACATTATGAATACCACTATAGTGGAGGCTTCTAAAGGGTAACTAACGAAGAATTTTACTCAAGGTAAGCGAAAAGATTTTGGAGATCCAAGTGGACAGGGTTGTAAGAAAAACACGTGGTGTGAATAACACAATATGAGAGGAATAAAGCAAAGGATTATAGAGTGAAGATTTCAAAAATAAAATGTTATAACTACAATAAGATGAGTCATATGAAAAGGGAGTATCTTGGTTTTGGAAAGATTACTATAAGATGTGTTATTATATTGTGGTTATACACACACACATTTATATATGGCACAAGATAAGTATATATATTTATATATATACATACATATAAGGTGTATTATTATCTTATGCTTATGTACGTGAAATGGAGTTGCTTTCGTGATTTCGAGGATGAAATTATTTTTAGGGGGCAATGTAGTACCCCATGGGGTTTGAACATATATTCTATTAGTAGGGCAAATTGTAATTTTTCAAATGCTTGAATTACCTGCATGAACTATAGAGCTCATTTTTTCTGGTCAAGAATGTATATTGGTTTGTCCAAATTGGAATCCATATGAAGGAGTTATGCGATTTTTAAATAAGCGGATTTTGATTAGTTTGAACGGGCCTAAGCCCATTTGGTTTAAAGTGTCGGTTGAGGAAGTTTATAATAGGACAGACAAAAGTTTGAATTTATTGCTCATTCACATACCTTTCTATTACAATTTCTCCTTCTTCCTCCATCTCTCTTATACCATCTTTCTCTTTCAAATCTAAATCAAACCCTTAATATTTATATGTCAAATCGACGGTCATCAAGAGAGCTACAAGAAGATATCCATATTTGGTAAAATTGAGTAATTTCATAGAACCGTAATTCAAGACAGTGAAGGATCGGAGGAAAATTTTGTAATTTCTAGGGCTTAGCAACATGAATTGGTGAGTGGGGATCATTATCGAGTATACACTACTCACATGATAGTAGCTGCATTATTTGATTACTAATTAGGGTAAATAGATGTAAATGTTGGATAAAATTGGAGTTTGGGAATTAATATTGATGGGGTTACAAAATCAAATAAAGTAAATGATATTTAATTTAGGATTAAACTAGTATTGTATGGTTGAGTTTATGAAGATCGGGACTTGATTATAGATATATAGATAATATGTTATATATGGAAGTTAGAAAGTGTAAAATGATGTCTAAGAGGAGTAGAAAAGCACCAAATGGTAAACAATGGATTAGAAACAAATTTGAGAAGAAAGCAAGAACTTCAATTTTTCTAGCATTTCGCATGTATACTGGTCCATCGGTGTTATATGCACCGGTCAGCTGGTGCACGTTTAAAATGCCACGTTGAAACTAGACCAGGTTGAAGCTTTTTTTACTTCAGTCGGGCATATATAAAATGGAATGTGAGTGAAGTGTTAGTTTCTTAGTGAAATTAGGAAGTGTTTAATGTCTAGAAACATACTTCAATGATTGTGCATGTGATGATTGTGTTGAGTTGCTTGTTATAGGAGTTTGGTTGCGTTTACCTATCCTTTATGTATATGCAAGTTATCTGTATTTACCTAACTCATGCTCTTTTCTACATTTACGAGATTAGTCTATGTTTGAATATATCTTGAGGTTAATCTCTATTTAACAAAAACTTTTGTATGTATCATCGGGTTAGTATTTGTTTAACTAACTCTTTCCCTCTCTTTTGTATAACGGTAGGTTAGCATATTTTTAGCTTACTTTCGTACATTTAATTATGTTAAGTATATGATAGTGATCCCCATGCTATGTTTATTATGATGGACTAACTCTATAGATGCATATGAGACCAGTTGGGGTAAACTAAGTATTAGCTCTCATATAATGCTTATGAAATCATGTTAGCATTATATACTTAGTAATGTTTTTATTCACTAGACATATGTGTCTGACCTCCCTCCTCGTACACTATAGGTTAACAAACTAGCTTTGGAGTGTATGATGTTTGAAGACTGTGATTATGAAGACGTTTACGTACGTTATCCATTTATTTACACGTATTGTGTATATGTAGTGTGACAATGTGTGTGTGTATGACATCTATGTATGACTTATGATGTTTACTGATGAGATTTGTTTATTTTATCTATATTATAGTGTGATCCATTTTGTTGTGAGTTCTAGTTTAGCTCTCTATTTACTATTGCATTTAAAACAGTTCATCTTTCCATTCTACGACAATTATATGGTTGCGAAATTTGAGTTGTTACATGGATGACATGCTAGTGAAGTCAAATAAGGCCAAAAACATATATAGAACCTGGCTGACACTTTCAGTATACTGCGCCATTACAACATGAAGCTAAATCCAAAGAAATGCTCAATCACTATTTGGTCCAGAAAGTTTCTTGGTTATGTAGTGATCTTCAAGAGGATTGAAGCAAACCCCAACAAAATCCAAGCAATCTTGGATATGCAAGTCCCCAAGACCATAAAGCAAGTGCAAATCCCAAATGGAATCATTGCAACATTGAGTTAGTTTATGTCCAAGGCAACGAGTTGATGTCTCCCCTTCTTCGACCTTTTTAGGAAGGGAAAGTCATTTACTTGAAATGACGAATGCATTAAAGAATTTAAATAACTGAAGAAGCATTTGGCTACTCCCACAGTATTGTCCAATCCCCTCGTGGGGAGGACTTGTACATGTACCATGTAGTGACCGCCCATGCTTCGGTGCTGCACTAATTAGAGAAGACGAGAAGATCGATTGTCAAGTCTATTATGTTAGGACATCAAACCTAGAAACAAGATATACTAGTTGGAAAAGTTTGCTTTATGCATGCTCGTGTCGATGAAAAAAAATCCGATCGTATTTTCCCCTCAAAGTCCTGATCAACTAGCCATAAAAGAAAATTCTCAATTGACTCGACATAGAAAAGTGCCACTGAAGTGGTCCGTCAAGCTTGGGCAATATCACATCTCCTTCTAGCCTCACACTTCGATCAAGGGCCAAGCCGTACCAAATTTCATAACCGAGTGCTCAAACCCAAAAAACAACAAAGGAGAGACTGCCACTAGCCAACAAACTTGGTCCATGTATATAGATAGGGCATCAAATGAGAAAGGGGCAGGGGCCAAAATAATCCTTGCACCACCGCAGGAAAGGAACATTGTTATATGGTTTGCCTCATTTTTAAGGTGACCAATAATGAAGCTGATTATATGGCTATCCTGGCCGATCTTAGGATGATAAAGGAGCTATGTGTAGATTCCGTACATGTGTCCAATGAATCGTCTTTGGTCGTCAATCAAATTGGAGAGAACTTTCATGTCAAAACAAGACATTAGCCTTACATTATAGAGGCCAAGAGGATAATCAGTAGTTCATAGAGTTCAAACTGGAGCAAATACCCAAGAAGTAAAATGCTATGGCCGACTAGCTGGCCAATGCAACAAGCAATTCAGAAGAAGCCACTCCTTAGGTACCATTGGAAATTTGAGAAACCCCTTTCTATGAGCCTGGGGCTATTATAGATGGAAATTGATACACTATCCATGAACAACTGGATGACTCCCCCAATTAAGTATTTGGCTAATGAAGAATTTCTTACCGACTGTAAAGAAACCCGAAACGTCCTCTACCAAGCTCCTCAACACACAATCAATAACAGGAAGCTCTACAAACGGAGGTACTCAACACTACTTCAGTAGTATATGTCTGAAGATGAAATTGGCTAGCTCTTAGGATACCTGCATGAAATGTTTTATAAGGATCATGCCCGAGGCCAAAGCTTAGCGAAGAAGGTCGTCTAGCAAGACTTTTGGCTTACGATGATCAAATATTCAATGGATTACATCAAGAAATGCGATCGGTATCAATGGTTTGCCAAGATCCCCAGGACCTTTCCTACCTTTCTCAACCACATGACTTCGCCCCATTGTTCGATACTTGGGGAATTAACAATTGGAAAGCGGCCAAATGCCAAGGAAGGATATAATTTTTCGATAGTCACCATCGAATACTTCACCAAATGGGTTGAGGCTGAGCCCCTTACTAGGGTCACTGCCCCAAGATATGAAACTTCATCTCAAAACATCATCTACCAATTCAGCCTAACTAGGAAGATCATCATCGACAATAGCACTCATTTCAAAAGCATCTTCTTCCAAGAATTCTTCAAAAGGAATGGGATAGAGTAATGTTTCTCTTCCATTTCCCATCCTTAAGCAAATGGCCAAGTAGGGGCTGCCAATAAAACTATCAAATCACCACTCAAGGAGTGCCTCACAAAAGCCAAAGAAGTAGGGACGACGAACTGCCACTTGTCCTCCGGTCCTATTACACTCTAGCTACACTTAAACCAACCATACGCCCTTCTCACTTTCATATAGGTACAAAGCTATATTACTCATAGAATTAGACGTCCCCTCTATCTGGTGTCTTACCAATGAGCCTAAAAAACGATGACCTACAAGCTTGAGCTTGGGCTCGAAACCATAAAAGAATAAAGAGCTAAAGCTGAACGCTACACTGAAGCCTATAAAAGGAAGATAGCCAAGCACTACAACTCTAGAATGAAGCTTCAGCAATTCATTATTGGTGGTCTAGTTCTATATCGGGTGTTCGCGAACACAAGGAACTCAATAAAAGAAGTGCTTGGCCAAATTAAGAGGAGATGTATGTTATCAGCATCGACCTAACAACTGGTGATTACTGTCTCCCTCGCCTGGATGGGACATACATTTATAACACTTGGAATAGGAGTATATCCAGGCCTTTAACTTATAATGTAAGCCTCACCAATAAGGCTAGGTTTGTAATTTATGTTCTTGTAAAGAATATAATAAAGACTTCAAAGCCAGATATGTCCAAGACAATCACTAGGCTATCTGATAGGGACGAGCTACATCACTCCTCCCTA
This sequence comes from Allium cepa, assembly GCA_030765085.1. Taxonomy (NCBI): domain Eukaryota; kingdom Viridiplantae; phylum Streptophyta; class Magnoliopsida; order Asparagales; family Amaryllidaceae; genus Allium; species Allium cepa. Next base: position 816,045,724 of record CM060940.1, on the reverse strand, counting down.
TCGAGAACTAAGGACTCACTTTGACAAGGACCACACGCGACATTCAACAATCCCCTCCTTGTTGATAGGTTATCCAACGAGGATGACTTATTATGTGCTGATTACCTTGTTTGGCGACTTTTGACATCTACAGCCAAGGGCTATGTGAGTTATTCAACAGTTCCCTCCTTGTCGGTCGGCTTCCAATGGGGACGAATTACTGAGCATTCACTTCCTTATTTAGGGACTTCCAACCTATCCCGTGGAGTATGAATGAGTTGTCTCCCCTCTTTGTGTCGGGGCGCATCGACGATTGGATGGAGCGACCATAATTGTCCTGATTCCCTCATCGATGATGCCGCTCGTTCCTCGTGATAGATTGGGCACTGTTGTTGAGACTGGAGTTACCTCAAATGATGCTAAAGTCCAGCATCCATGGTGTACTCATATAAAAATAAGCCAGGTACCATATTATCTAGCCTTGTGTCACCCAAGAGAACCTTCGAGCCACTTAACGCATTGGTTCGTGCTGGGACCGCCCGCCACTCAATCTTGCCGTGTGTCACCCATGAGACCCTCGTGCCACTTAGTCTCTCTCTTTTGAGTCGGGACCGCATGACATCGTAAATAATACAACCGAGCTTAACCGCCATGCGCCTACCTCTATGTCTGCTGGGATTAATAAAAAATGCTTATATTCAAGCTCACTTGTCAGCCAAGCTGTGCAGTTAATGAGCTCGGTAGATTCAAAGAGGTGGAGGTGCAAAAAGTCATAGCCAGGATATAGCGGGGTATAGCGGATGGCTCTAAAATAGCATATAAAACTCGTACTTAATGTTTTTACAAATATATAAATGGTAATTAAATGAAAAATTATCATTCAGTTGAATTATAATTAATACATAAATAATTTTAAATAAGAACATGTGCAAATATACTTTAAATAAACGTAAAGTTGTTATACAACATAATTGAATTTAGTAGAATATTAGAGTATTTTCATTTTTGAAAATATATTAAAAATTAAATCAAATAAATTAGTTTCATAATTTTTATAATGTATAAATGCAATTTTTCAATTCATTTTGTTAAAGAAGATATAGCGGAAATAACGGAATATAGCGGGAATAACGGGATATAGCGGGGCTTAAAACGGAAAGGCTATATTTTGGGGCTACATGGAAAAATCATAGCGGTAAAAATCTGCTATGAGATATAGCGGGGTTATAGCGGGGTAATAGCAGGGCATTAACTACACGGCAGCCAAGTCCTCATTAAGATAAGTTTTACTTGGTCAATTCAACACACGGTTCGCATAAACGGGCCGCTCACTGCCCATGTCATTACTATACATTGCTATTCTGATCTATCCTATGAAACTGTTTGATTACAGATAACGTAGGAACTATGATGGCGACTCAAAGTATGCTACCCTACCAAACATGCACAAACAATAATGTTATTCAGCGGAAGGTGGAACTTAAGGCCAATTTAACACTGGAGGGGGGAAGGTGAATAGTGTTTTATAAATTTTGTGAATCCTTTTGAATTCTTTTAAGATTATAGTTTAAAAAATGCAACTAACAATCAGAGATTCAAACATAGACAAATATAAATGTCATAAAAGCAACCCAGCATGGACCCATATTCTAGAATCAATGTAAGAAGGCCAACAGGATCCTCCAACAACGATCATAGGTTGCAAAGGGCAAGCCAAAACGATCGGTCAGAGATATTCCGATCGTTACGAACATTGAAATAAGTATGGCTGATCGATATGAGGGGATTCATTAAGTTTGAGGAACCTTCTCGCAAAGTTTCAACCCGATCCGTACGCGTCTTCTACTATAAATATAAAGGTCATAGCTTCAGAAAGGGGGACTTCTTCATCTTCTCCTTCATGCTACTCCTGAAACTCTGCCATGGCTATTTTTACTTATAAACTTATATCAATGGATGTTAGTTAATCCAACAACTCTTGTAATTGTAATCGAGTGAAAGATTAATAAAATATGAAGTGGATGTAGGCCAAGATTGTCGAACCGCTATAAAATCTTCGTGTTTATTTACTTTTATGCTTTATTTATTAGATTCCAATAATTTTTTGATATCCATGAGACTCTACGGGTGTTGATGCCCATTTTTGGTGTCAACATTTTGATGAATTCCATGTTTTCGAAATAGATCCAACATTTGATTGATAGGTTTTATACTCTATTTAGATTTGAAAAAAGTCTTGATGGAACTTACTTTACATAGCCATGAAATCATGCCTACTACCTTGGCCCAAGTAGGAGATTGTGAGATCAGCTACCAAGTAGCCATATGGCTCGTGAGTATCCTAGCATTCTCAAGATTGTAAGGCAAAAGGACGATCAACATTTGGCCTTACACCCCCGCCAATTGATTCCATACGTTCACTCTATGTAGGATCGTCCTCGATAAGCCCTCTATCCGATCGTTTCCAATCCCATCCTTATATGTAGTTTCTCCATGGATGTATGTACACCGTCACCATATATGATCGTTCTTCACAATGGACGACGTCGATCGCTTCAACCACACGAATGTGGACAATCAAGAACAATCACGTTCTTGTACGATCATTTATCTCTGGTCATTCCTATGCCTTTATTCTTTGAACGATCGTCCCAGCTTCGTATTTAGAAAATGATCGATTTGGCTTGAGTTTGACTGACTGTATCTCATCATTACCTTTGCTTGCTGAGGACTATCCATTTTCTTTACACGATCGTTTTGCACGATCGTTCCAAATAGATTGCTAGTGACAAACATGTGCGAACGCTTCACTATGATCATTTTAAACATGATCGCTCACTCTCGTCTTTTTGGTCGATTGTTCCCTATCAACCTCTCTACCTACCTGGAATAAAACTTTGGTTGCCCCTATACGATCGATCCTAGTACGATCGTTCCAAGGGTCGATTCAGTAATATCATGAACTTCCTTTACCTCTCCAAGCCAACAGACTTAGTGCCCCTTTAAACGAGATGCTTCGAGTTATTAAAGGCTAGATGTGGTGTATTTAATCTTGGTTGGAGACAGGCATGAAGAAGTGGTATGTAAATTTTGTCAAGTACAAGGAAGACTTTACGACATAGGCTGTGACCCGAAGCAGGATTGAGGGAAAATGGGGTTCATCCCTAAGTGAGATCCAAAGCAGAACCCGGATACTTACCCTCAAGTCTTGGAAATTTCAACCTCCAAGTAATTCGGTGTAGAACCCCAAGCGACCCGAAGGGAAACCTGAAGCAGCCATCAGATTTTACCAGGTCTGACCCCAAGTGATGGAGCACTAATCATCGATCCTGGACAACTTAGCCTTATGCACATCTTGGACATGAAGATGTTATTGGTGAGCGAAACGAGTAGCCGTACCGAGGAACAAATCGACAAGATGATGGAAGAAACATCAAAACCATATTAATAAAGAACCCTAATTATCAACCGGATCACAATGGTCAATGCCCCGCTAAAAGAAGCCAGAGGTAAAGTGGAATAGCGAGCGCACAATGATGCTTTGCTTATTGATGAGACTTATTATGATCTCTTTTTCATTAATTAATTTTGTTTCAATTATGGCTTGAACTATGATCAACTTGAGTTAATCAACCTGCATACAATGTAGGTAGCTGAATGCATAGTGCTGGGCGTTGACCAATCTCCGCAGATCGTGATGGAACCTGTGGGAGCTCCTACATGGATGAACGTGATTTGACCGTTCATCAGTTACCATGTGCCACTGACTTGGGACATCGAAATATGGAATTGGAAAGATTTGACAAGGTCGCAAGCATACAGAACATGGATGTGACTAATTATTCATTCGACTACCTTCGTATCAGACTTGAAGCAGCTGATATCGACTACCTACTTGTTAGCCACAAGTTTCAGTGAATAGGCACGATTGCAACTTGAAGCTGACGTGACTTAGTTGTTTCCTAATAATCCATTATCCTCGTTTGTTGGAAAGAAATACGAAATAACAAGAGCAAGGCTCGATCATCCGACCCAAACATGGATATGATCCAATCATTTATCACATGCCTTTTTCCTCGATTTAATGGGAAGAGCCAAAACTACAAAGTGGGTGAGAATCGACCACCTGATTGCCAAGTTTCGTCCTGGATGTTGGGGACAGAATCCCATTCTATAAAAAATGTGGTTCGACCATTCATTCGATAACTTTTGCCTCGACACGATAAATCAAGTATAGATAAAAATGGGGGAAATATGAATGCCTGTACAAAAATATCTAAACCTCTAGAGTGCAGATTAGAATACTCTTTGTCCCTGGAGCGTGGACTAGAGTATAAACGATCCACAAAAATCTCTAAATCCCCAAAGTGCAGATTAGAGTACTCTTAGTCCTCAGAGGGCGGACTAAAGTATAAACGATTTACAAAAATTTCTAAATCCCTAGAGTAAGGATTAGAGTATAAATAATTTATGAAAATCTCTAAATCCCTAGAGTGCAGATTAGAGTGCTCTGAGTCCCTGAAGTGCGGACTAGAGTACAAACGATTCACATAAAACTCGAGATCCTTAGTGCACGGACCGAAATATGAACACAAATTAGCGTGAGTCAACCGTTCACAGAATGACTCTGAGTCCTAGAATGCAGAATAGAATGCAAATTCCTTGAACGATGAATGGGTCTCGACCGTTCCCTATTCCAGCAATTCCAACCTAAAATCAGTGGGGGAAACGCAAACCGTTAAAGGCTATTATGCACGACCTAGTTTATTATCCATTAAATTGATCCCATGATATGACGGGATAAAGTGTAAAAGCTAAAGTAAGCATGACAAATTCTCTTACTTATTGAAGTATGCCTCGGACTTGGGGGCACGAGGAAAACATGATGTATGTGAATTACCATTCATCGATAGACCTTAAGTTTCTTGGGGGTTATGTTGGAATATTAGCATCCCTGGGACGAGACTCGGCCGTCTAAGTAGTGCATTTTCTGACCCGAATACTAGGGAGAGAAATGTGATTGTCCAGAGAATGATTGTGATAGCCTAACACTGCGGCTCACATCTCATGTTCACAATGCCTTGAGGCTATGAACGTAGAAAGCTGTGAGATGTGTTAATCAAATTAGTGTTCGATTCATGAACCAAAAAATTGCAAGTACACGAAATGAGAGATGCTGCGATTCAAACATTTAAACAAGTAAATCAGAGATCAAACACAGGAGCAAAAGAATATTTATTCACATGGAATCTGGTTGTACATAATATAAAATAGAATTAAAGGGCCATGCTTAAACATACACAACCAGCAAAAAGAGAGGCGGCTTTCTGAATTAATTGCATGTTCGATGATCATTCTTTAGATTTATTATCCCTTCTTCGCTTCTTCGGGGTAGCTCCCTCTGAACTACTGTTAGGCCCCCTCTTCGAGAGCTATTGCCAACTTGACCTTTCCTAGAAGGCCTCAGTTTTGTGGACCAAGGTGGTATCGTCTTTGGAAGTTGGAGGGATGGGGGCATCTTCGGCACTAGAAGTGTGACGAACATTTTTCGGAGGAGTGCACCTTCGGGAGGATCATCTAAAGAGGGAAAGGCGTTTGCTCTTTGAGACTTGTTCCACTGGCTCTCCCTTCACCTTCCTTTTCTTGAGCTCCTCTCGCTCAATCCTTTCTTTCATACTGGGCCCGCCAACAAGATTAGAGGAGCCCGTGATTTCTATTTCTACGTGAAACGAGATTTCATGATGTGGGTCTCCTCCCTCCTTAAATAATGCTTCCATGAGTTGATCGTCGAATAATAAGGCCTCTTCGTGGACACTTTGAATAGCGGTGGAAGTTGTGACCATAACAGATTCAGTCATGGTCATTTGAGGCTCCAGTTGAGGTCCTTTTGGAAAGAGAGAAGTAGTATTCGGCGAGTCTAAGGATAAAAAAGAGAAAGGCGAAAAGATTTAAAAGATTGATTAATAACATACCAAGTAAAGGGAAAATCGACGAGATACCTTCTGCGGTGTGGATTTTGGGCTAGACCAAAGCGTCCTCAGAACCATGCTCAAGGATTAGAAATAGACGTGGTCTATTCAGATCGTACTCGAGGATATTCGAGGAGCTAGTCCCGGGTCCGATCATGATTTGAGACACTGGGTGCAGCTCAGTTGCAATATCAAAATGTGCTAACCTAGATCATTTCCCCATTTCATGCGAAGGGGCAGTCATGAACTCTTTTTGGAGAGAAGACAGAACATCGTCTAGAATTTTGGTTCATCGTCCATCAGTATTTTGCTCTCAAGTTTCGTTACGTCGACATTCTTAGCGCCATAGAGACTATTCTCCTCCAAAACAAGTAATTCCTAAGCACAATGAAGTTGGTAAGGATAGAGTTCGCCAAGCCATGTTAAATTCCTATGTTTGAGTACATTAGCGTTATAGAGGATGAGAAGTGGGTCAAGCTCATTCATCACATCCTCTCTTACCCTGTTCCTGACTGTTTGTGTATCACGTTGAATGAGCGTATCAATGTTCTTAGCTTTTTCAATAGCCTTATCTCTCTCAAGCCTAGCGTAAACTAGCTCTTCATAAGAATCTTGAGCGATCCTTTGAACTTCATCCTTGTCTTTTATCGCATCATCAAGCTTGGTCTTGAGGTCTGCCACTTCCTTTAAGGCTGCAAATTCTTGGTCTCGAGCCGCATCTCACTCAAGCATTATCTCTTAGTTCCGATGGTGCAACACTTGAACCATATCGAGATGGCTATCTTTCATCTCTTCCGTAAATTTTAAAGCGTGGTCGGCTTTCTCTTCAACTGTGGTCAAGGAGGTTCTAGAGGCCTCATGTTCGTTTGTCAAAGCTTCAATGATCCTTTTATATTAGTCCTCCTATCGCTTTAGTTTCTCTATTTCTGCTGCGCATTTAAAGGAAACCTTTGATAATTTTTTCGCGGATTTCATCCAATCCCAATATTGCATGTGGATGTCAATGACGCAGTTGATAATCATTTTTTGAACATCGTTCAGAACCTTCTTCATATTGGGGGGAAAGTAGAACCCATCGAAGCATAAGTTTGGAAATTCTTTTCGAAGCTCTACCATGCAAATATTCGGGTCAAATGAGAGATCTTCAGAGCTAATTTCGACCCTCGCACCTTCCTTGCCAGGCCTGTGTACTACAACATGTTCTCTATGGTGACGACGATCGATCACCATTAAGACTGAGATGAGACTAAGGACTTTGGAGGCATGGCGATTGTTGGAGGGCCATGAGAGGATCGGTGGGCAAGTCTCAGTGCTCTGCTGATCTTTCATGACCTTTATGAGAAGGAGATCTCGATCTCGATCTGTGAATGTCTTGAGCAGACCACCCCATCCTGCCTTTCATGGTAACCACGACCATGGCCGGGCTGATGGCTAATGTCCTAATAGTCATGACTGTCGTAATAAGAGCTAGGTCGTCACCTAGAAAATTGATGTTGTACGTCCTGAAAGGAATCAAACATACTCCCTTTCCTCACCATCTTTCATGCAGAGAGAAATGGATAATGATCAACTTTGAGTATTAAGAAGTACAAATTAAGCACAGTGCAATGTTAGACATGTAAATATGTGTAAGTGTCCTAGTGCATCCCCTCAATAGACCAGGTGCAGGAGCCTTGCTCATCGGTGTAGCCTCCCATCCAAAAGTGGGGATTTCTGAACTAGTTCTAACAAGAGACTCTAATCCTCCAATGCTCATGTTAGTGAGTTGATAAGCATATACATCGGGTGGAATCAGTAGATCGAGCAAAGGATCTAGTGGTAAGCTCATCGACAGCTTAGTTGGATTGGAACGATGACTTCTTGAAGGCTTATGCATGGTCTCTTTCCCATTTCTTTTAGTCACGGTCGAGGGTTGAGGAACTTGTGAAGGTCCGACGCCAACCCCGAGATTAGGTCTATCATTACGAAGACCGGGTACATCTTCACTATGCCCTTCGGTATTGATATCGATGGACTCATGGGTGCTCCTGCATGGGTAAGCCACAGGGAAAGATTGTACATTTCCTTGATCAACTGCGACCTGCATTCTAGTAGTAACAGGCCGGGCTGTTTTGGTTAGCCCTATGCTAAGGCCCTCTTCCATATAGTCAAAAGTGATAAGACGTTCATCATTGAGAAAAATTTCAATAATTCTATCTTCGGCTAGAGCATTCTTCAAAATAGACACTGCTTTTTCATAAACATCATCATTGGGACGAGTAACAACACCTGAAATGAATAACATTGTTAGAATGCAGCCTGGATACGTTTTCCTGGTATATTTATGAAATTGATGAGGAAAGCTTATGTCTCTCTAGCAATAATCGAGCGAAGCTGGGCGGATAATGAACAAAGAACCACCCGCTCTTGAAAGCATTAATTTCTTCCAAGTGCCCGTCAGAATCTGGCATTTCTTCTTCGATTTAAGAAAGGTGAATGATAGACTCCATGTCCGCCATTTGAAAGCGAAGAGCAATCAAATGTCTTCGATAGTGGGAAGATGGTGTAGAAGCTCCATGAATATCATGTATGTACCATTGAGAAGTGCATAACCGTTTGGATGGAGATATGCAGGTGCACTCTGTAGATAATGTAAAATTTCTCGAATATACGAATTGAACGGCAGGATGCATCTCGCCCAGTACATGAATTTATTGCTGGCTCGTGAGGTCTTGAGCCTTATCATCTTGTGATGGCACTAATACATCGTCAAAAGGGATCCCGTGCCTTACGCAAATCCTTTGGAGAACATCTTCTTTGATCTTTGAAGCTACCGAATCAGGAGGATTATCAAGAACGATTGCATCCTTTAAAGTGTTGGCGCCGGTTCGATAACTTTTGGCAGAAAGATGGGAACAATCTTAGAAAGTTCAAGCTGAGAACCTGAGCTTTCAAATTTCCTTGGACTGTGACTGAGTGGCGGGCTATCGAATTCGGTTGCTGAACTGGACTCTACATCCGAGTTAGTCCTACAAGTGGAAGATCCGACTGGCATGATTGTGAAGTATCCAGAACACCTAGATCTCCCTTGCTAACAAACTTAGTAAAAGCCATAGTTAGACAAAAAACAACTTGTACCCCCCAGTGTAGTGTAAGTGTTGTATGATAAAGTGCTAGTTGAAGTAATAATGGGTTAAATGAGGACAAGGAAAAAACAACGAAGCATAGAAATTCATTTAAAAGATAGTCATTAGCTAATGGAAATAAAACTATTGGCCAAGCTATGTGTAATTTTAAGCATAGTAGTTGGAGTTCTTCATTTATGGCACTTATTCTGAGGAAATATGTCATTGGTCGCAGAGGCCATGCTATATATATGGCCATGTTTATGTTCAAATATCTACAAAGGGACGGAACTAGTTGTTTGGTCCAAGTTCATGTTCAAGCTATAGGTTATATACTTGTGCATAGGTAAAAAATGTTAAGTCCAAGTGTAAATGAGTCACAGTGGCATTGTATGGTCCAAGCATTCAAAGTATATTAAAAAGGGTCGAACGTCTCAAGTATTTCGATCATCTCCTGAGGCAACGTCAACCGATAGTCCAACAACGATCCTCCCCACCGATCGTTTTTGAAGCTAACATGTCCGATCGTTTGTGTCCCCTTAGTTTTTGAATTCCTTCATATTAAAACCAACATCGATTGTTTGCAAGTCCTTCTTCCTAATACCTTATCTCCTCTAGAAAATGACGGCTATCCTGGTAAATCAGTTGACTCCCATCGAAATGATCTATTCCCCCATCCTACACGATTGTAAGTAAGAGAAAAGGGGAAGACTCATGGATCAAGTCGATTTCCATTAGGTTTTTATGTTGTTCTTACAATTGTACAGTGAGTATAGAAATTGTTCTACCTATACTTGCGATCTGAAAAGGAGAGGAGCTTTGATCCAAAGCCTAGGTGTGGGAGAAGATGATGTTATTGTGAAGTTCGGTAGGAGAAAAGGGAGGGAAGTCGTATCTTTCTAAAATTTAAGGAAAAAAATATGGGTAATAAAGTGAGGAAAGTGACTAACTGTCAAGATTATATAGGAGATGGCTCATGTCGATTGTTTTCGCCTTGGAAATTCCAGCCGATCATTTCCCCTTCGAAGGTTCGGGTCGATCGTATGATGCCCTAGAGCTGTTCTGATCCATCTCTGGACTCTATTTTCTCTGATCCTCTTATTGACCATCTACCAACCATCCTGTAACATGCCGATACATCCCTAAATAACATGCCTACGAAACCATTCTAAATCCAATCTGCTAAATACGCCGAACCATTCAAGTGACGATCGTTTTTGTCTCTTGTTTATTTAAGCCTTCAGATGGTCGTTTCATTTCCTAACCTACAACACTCGGCACCATAATCGAAGACATTTTAAAAGATGGTAGAATAATAAATGTGGTGGTAAATGGAAAGGTGATAAAGGATGTGGAAATTGTGGTGGATGAGAAGAACAACAAATGTTCATAGAAATTCGATTACGTACGTGAATGGTTAGAATATCGTAAAAGTTGGAAATGACCTATGGACACGATCACAACCTAGAGCTACCAACATGAACACGTGTATGAGAGTGCATGAAAATAGGTTAAAAGTTCAGTTTTATGTAATCAGTAAAAGATTTCAAACAAACCTGGGGCTATCGGGTTTGAAGCAGGATCAGGTGAATGAGGGCTTGTAGATTACTCGTAACCAAATTTGTATATGCAAACGGAATACGACTCCAAATCTATATTATCGACGGAGGTTAGAGGAATAGTAATCGATCAGGAAGCTAAATGGATTTCTTTACAACAATTCAGGCCTTTTTAGATTCAAAGCACGTCTGTTGATCACAGGACGTACTTTGGGGGGCAAATATTATCCTGACTTTCGGCGAAGTCGTGATATCATCGATTCGACCAGGGACGAATAGTTGATAGCTTGAAGAACCGGCTGTATATATTACTGTAGATGATAGCCAAAGAGATTCAAACCAAAACCAAGTCGAAGTATGGAAAACATGAAGTCATTAGCCTGACCCCGTGAAGTTATATCTCAAGTTTGGAATTGACTGAAGTTCATATACACAAGCTGTGGATTAAACAATGATTTGTTTGGATAAAGCAGACAATGATCGAGGAAGATAGCTTGAATCGTCGAAGAATAGCTAATATCTTAGCAGCCATGAGGCCAATCCATGCAATACTTCAGTGACATCAACGAAGTAGCAAGCGGTGTTCATCATGACGATCGTGCGTCTCAAAACAGAGATAAGGAGAAGGCCGATCGATATAGGCCGATCGTTCCTAATGGCTGCAACCTAACGATCGGTGTGTTTGGTACATATTCTGCCTTCAAGTTAAAATAGTTGATAACTTACAATCTGCAACCCAGCATGGACCCATATTCTAGAATCAATGTCAGAAGGCCAACAGGATCCTCCAACAATGATATTAGGTTGTATTGGGCAAGCAAAAACGATCGATAAGGGAAATTTTGATTGTTATGAACATTGAAATAAGTATGGCCGATCGATATAAGGGGCTTCACTGGGCTTAGGGAACCTTCTCGCAAAGTTTCAGTCTGATTCGTACGCGTCTTCTACTATAAATATAGCATCCATAGCTTCAAAAGGGAGGCTTCTTCATCTTCTCCTTCTTGCTACTCCTAAAGCTTTGCCATGGCTATTTTTCTTATAAACTTGTATCAATGGATTTTAGCTAATCCAGTAGCTCATGTAGTTGTATCGAGTGAAAGATTAATAAAATATGAAGTGGATGTAGGCCAAGATTGCCGAACTACCATAAAATTTTCATGTTTATTTACTTTTATGATTTGTTCTTTAGATTCCAATTATTTTGTGATGTCCATGAGATTCAACGGTGTTGATGTTCATTTTTAGTGTCAACAATAAGTGAATATATTTAAAATCAAAGTGATATCAAAGATTATAATATACTTATAAATATTTAGAAAGCTTTAAAACTAAAATTATAACAAAGTATAATGTTTAAAATATTTATTAAAACACTTCAAAAACTTTATTTCTCAAGGTATAATAAAATAAAAAAGTAGAAACAATTTAAAGGCTATTTTGAAAGATTATTTTGAAAACAAGAATTCTCTGTGAAAACTATTTTTGAATTTTAAGATCTTCGAAATTGAAAATCGTTTGAAAAGGAAAAATAGAGAGAGAACAATGAAGTGTTTAAAAAAAATTTATGGCTCTGTAACTTATCTGGGAAATCTTGAGTACTTCAATACTCATGACTCTTCATTCTCTAATACTTGAATCTCTATATCAGCCTCCTGTATCTTCAATTGATACCATACTGTCTTCTTAATTAATACCTGTCTAATATTCTTCACTATATACTGTATATACTTGATAAAAATATTAGTGCATATATTTTATACAATGTCATATGGTGGTTGTCATTAAAACCAATGCCTAAGGTACTAAAAATATCCTCCTTTTTGATGATGGCGACCATGTATATAAAATATGTTATAACTCCTCTTGAGTTACAAAATTCCCCCTTAATCTATGTGTAGATTTTATATATTTCTCCACTTTTGTCATCAACAAAAATCTAACTAGAAAAACTCCCCCTAACCAAGGTACTACATAATATACATAATACTGAGATATAAAAGCAATTTAGAAAAAGCAACAACATTAATATGTAAGGGTGACAAGAATGATAAATGATAACATAAACTATTTGTATTAATCACATCAATCCAATACATATATTTAAACCAAAGTGGCATGAAAACAAATTCAAGCAAACAATTTGATTCACACAAGTCAATCCAATTCAATCAATAAGTCAATACACACCAATCAAAAGTAAATCCAAATCACACAAAATAAACCAAATTCAAATCCTAACAGATCACATAAACCAATCGCAAGAGTCTTTTGTCCATTCAGGAGTAAGTGAATTGAGGATTTTTCTAACTTGATCCTCTTCAGAAAAGCTTTTACCAAGTGCAATTAGTAAATGGACTATACCTTGATATCTACTATACATATCAGAAATGGACTCATTTTAAATAACTGAAAATGATTACTTAAGGTAGAAATTTTTGTATGTTTAACTTTACCAGTGCCCTCATGTGTAACTTGCAATATTCGCCATATTTCAGATGCGGACTTACAGATAGACACTCTATTAAATTCATTTTTATCCAATGAATAAAACAAACATTCATGACTTTAGAGTTACTTTGTGCAACTGCTTTTTGGTCAAGGTCCAAGTTGAAAAATTAGTCTAGGGCTAAGTGTACTCATTTTTCGTGTTGTTCCAAATATTTTGACCAATTAACTATAAATAATTTTCATCCTACATGATCAATATATATAATTACTACCATTAAAAAGTGGAGGTCTAGCAGTAGGTTGTCCTACCAAAAAGGAATTACTAATAAGTGGATTAACAGTGCTACTAATAGTATTACTAACATTGTTGTTAGCCATTAAAACCTTTAAAATATCAAAATTATGAATACTTTGAAATCCAATTCTTTGATACCAAATGTTACTAGCGGAAGATAGATCTTAAGGCTAACTTAACATTAGAGAAGGGTGAATAGTATTTTCTAAACTTTGTGAATCTTTTTGAATTTTTTAAGATTATAGTTTAAACAATGCAATTAACAATCATAGATGCAAACCAGATAAATATAAATGTAATAAAAGTTAAAAAAGGAAAGAACACACCAGGATTTTATACTGCTTCGGAGTTGCCCTACATCTAATCCTGTACAATTCCTTTTACAGATTTCTTTTCAAACGGAAAAGTCAATACAATCTCGATTTCAAGGCAATGAGACACACACTCCAGACTTTTTTAGCTCCAGGTAGGCTCATTTGATTTACCAGGGGCCACAAGTACACCTACCTGAATTTTCGGCTCACCAAGCAAACCCATTGATTTACACGGGCTATAATAACACCCACCAATATACGAGTATGATTTTACATACACAGATCGTCGATCGTGAATATAAATGACCCCATAACTTCTTGAATAGCACGTTGATCTTGTTTTATGAGAGAGATCAGAGAGTAGTCGTTAGAGAATCAAATAAGTGGCGTTGAATTTGATTCTGATTGAAATTGAGAAGAAATTGAGTAGAATTTCTTTTAGAAAATAAGAGAGTGGAAGAGGAGATAAAATATGAAAAAGTAGGACCTAATTTCGTTGGTTTACCCTCTATTTATAAAGAAACAACAGTCAGGTCCATTCGCAAAAAGATATGATGAAAAGACACTTCCATTCAAAATTTGAATTTTGACAATTTTGGTCCATATGTCGACATACTCTATGGGAAAATGTCGACATACCCTTTGTAATTTTTAAAAACATTTCATAAAAAATATTTTAAAAATACTAAGGTTTGTGAAATATTTTGATACTTTGTAAAACCATCTAAACATAGTTTACACATATTTTAATTATATCAAAACTTAAGAAAACTTTGTAAATTATTATTAGAATATTCCAAGTATATAAAGGATTTTAAATATAAATAATAAAGTATAAGTGAATATATTTAAAATCAAATTTATAACAAATATTATAATATACTTGTAAATATTTAGAAAGCTTTAAAACTAAAATTATAACGACGTATAATATTCAAAGTATATTTTAACACACTTTAAAAACTTAATTTCTCCTGGTATAGTAAAATAAAAAGGTAGAAATAATTTTAAAGGATATTTTGAAAGATTAGTTTAAAAACAAGAATTCTCTTTAAAAACTATTTTTTAATTTTAAGATATTTGAAATTGAAAATCATTTGAAAAGGAAAAATAGAGAGAGATCAAAAAAGTGTATTAGTTAAAAAAACTTCTATGGCTCTATAACTTATCTGTAAAATCATGAGTTCTTCAATACTCATGAATCTTCAATCTGTAACTCTAGAATCTCTATATTAGCCTCTTGAATCTTTACTTGATACTGTACAGTCTTCTTAATTAATACATGTCTAATATCTTGCACTATAAACTATATATAACTTTATAAAAACATTAGTGTATATACATTATAAAATGTCATATGGTTATTGTCATCAAAACCAATGCCAAAGGTACTAACATTGTCCCCCTCTTTGATGATGACAACAATGTATATAAAATATGTTATACCTCCCCCTGACTTACAAAATCTCCCTTAATCTATGCCTATATTTTATATATTTCTCCTCCTTTGTCATCAAAAAATATCTAACGAAATAAAACTCCCCCTAACTAAGGTACTACATGATATATATATAATACTGAGATATAAAAGCAATTTAGAAAAAGCAATAATGTTAATATATAAGAGTAATAAGAATGATAAGTGATAACATAAACTGTTTGTATTAATCACATCAATCTAATACATATGTTTGAACTAAAGTGATACAAAAACAAATTCAAGCAAATAATTTAATTCACACAAGTCAGTCCAATATTATCAATAAGTCTATACACACCAATCAAAAGTAAATCCAAATCACATAAACAAACCTAATTCAAATCCTAACAAAGCACACAAATCAATTGCAAGAGTCTTTTGGCCCCATTCAGGAGTAAGTGAATTGAGGATTTTTTTATTTGATTCTCTTTAGAAAAGCTTTTACCAAGTGCAATTAGTGAATGAATTATACCTTGAAATCTATTGTACATATCATAAATGGTCTCATTTAGACTCATTTTGAATAATTGAAAATGATCAGTTAACATAGATATTTTGATATGTTCGACTTTACCAATGCCCTAATGTATAACTTGCAGTGTTCTCCATATTTCAAATGCAAACTACAGATAGACACTCTATTAAATTCATTTCTATCCAATAAACAAAATAAAACATTCATGGCTTTTAAGCTACTTTGTGAAACTTCCTTTTGGTCAGTAGTCCAAGTTGAAAAATTGGTCTCGGCCTTAGTGTACTCATTTTGTGTGATGTACCAAATATTTAGACCAACTGACTGTAAATAAATTTTCATCCTACATGACCAATATATGTAATTACTGCCATTAAAAATGGTGGTCTAGTAGTCGATTGTACTTCCGCAAAGAAATTACAAACAAGTGGATTAATGGTGCTACTAATAGTATTACTAACAGTGTTGTTAGCCATTAAAACTTTTCAAAAATCAAAATTATGAATACTTTGAAAACCAATGCTTTGAGACCACATGTTATTTAGTGGAAGATGGATCTTAAGGCTAATTTAACACTGGAGAGGGGAATAATGTTTTCTAGATTCTGTGAATCTTTTTGAATTCTTTTAACATAATAGTTTAAACAATGCAATTAATTATCACAGATTCAAATGCAGATAAATTTGAATGCAGTAAAAGTAAAAAGGAAAGAACACACCAAGATTTTATACTGCTTCGGAGTTATCCTATATCCAGTCTTGTAAAATTCCTTATACATATTTCTTTTCAGATAGCAAAGCCAATACAATATCGATTTTAAGGCAACAAACACACTCGCAAGACTTTCCAAGCTCTCGGTAGACTTACTTGACTTACACGGGCCACAAGCACACCCATTTGAATTTTCAGGTCACCAAACACACCTAATTTATTTATACAGGCTACAATCAGACCCACTAATATACGAATATGATTAATAGAGCTTTATAGACATAGATTATTAATCTTAAATAAAAATGATCCTATAACATCTTGAATAGCACTTTGATCTTGTTTGAGTGAGAGAGAAGAGGTAGATCAGAGAGTAGTCAATAAAGAATCAAATCGGTAGAGTTGAATTTATTTCTGATTGAATTTGAGAAGTACTTAAGTAGAATTTCTTTTAGAAAATAAGAGGGTGAAAGAGGAGAGAAAACATGAGAAAGTAGTTTACAAAATTTTGTTGGTTTACCCCCTGTTTATAAAGAAAAAATAGTCATGTGCATTCGTAAAGAGATATGAAGAAAAGACACTTCCATTCAAAATTTGAACTTAAAAATTTTGGTTCATATGTCGACATACTCCATGGGGATATGCCGACATGCCCTTTGCAATTTTGAAAAACACTTTATAAAAGTTATTTTAAAAATACTAAGATTTGTGAAAAATACTGATACTTTGTAAAATCATTTAAACATAGTTTATACATATTTTAGTTATATCAAAACTTAAGAAAACTTTGTAAAATTATTTTTATAATATTTTAAGTATATAAAGGATTCTAAATATAAATAATAAAGTATAAGTGAATATATTTAAAATCGAAGTTATAACAAATATTATAATATGCTTATAAATATTTACAAAGCTTTAAAACTAAAATTACAGCAAAGTATAGTATTCAAAGTATATTTTAAAACACTTTATAAACTCTATTTCTTAAGGTATATTAATAAAATGTAGAAATAATTTAAAGGCTATTTTGAAAATAAGAATTCTCTTTAAAAACTATTTTTGAATTCAAAGATATTTGAAACTGAAAATCATTTGAAAAGGAAAAATAGAAAGAGAGAGATAGAGATTAAAGAAGTGATATGAGGGTTTTAACAAAAATTCTATGTCTCTCTAACTTATCTTGGAAACCTTGAGTTCTTCAGTACTCATGAGTCTTCAGCCTCTAACTCTTGAATCTTTATATCAGCCTCTTGAATCTTCACTTTATACTGTATAGCCTTCTTAATTAATAGCTGTCTAATATCTTGCACTATATACAATATATAACTTGATAAAAAGTATCTATATTTTATATAATATTATACGGTTGTTGTCATCAAAATCAATGCCAAAGGTACTAACAAATAAAAAAAACAAAAATGTAAACAGATCTCACGTGCCAAAATGATGGATCTATCAATTTATCAAAAATGTGGGGTACAAAGCTCGCCTAGTTAGGCCTACAAAAGATGGGAGAAAATATTTACAGACCCAGTCCGTTGGCCAACCAGTCTAGGAATCAATCTAGTCCTTTGTCGAAATTGTTGGCACGGCCAGCCCTGCTGCCTCTATCTCAATAACTACCTCCATCTAGGTTCGGGCGAGGGCTAAATAATGAAATTGCTAACAGAAATCGACAGTTCATAGTTATTCCTAAACATGGCTTTCACCATATCCTTCAATTGGTTCTTCCATTTACCCTCTTTTTGTAACCTAATGGTCTCCACGTCTACAAATGACCAACATCGACTAGATGCTAGTTCAGGTCGTTTTGAAAAGTTTTGGCCTCCTTCTCGACCATTTCCAAGCTCTCAATTGGATCCTCAACCTCCATCTCTGCCTTCTCCCTGGCCTCGGCGTCACCCCTTGCCCCTCTTTTGCCTTTTTGGCCTCATCCTTAGTAATCACCAAACCACAGCCGCCTTTAGTGCCACATCCTTCGCCTTAGCCCCATCTTGGACTTAGGAATTCGTCCGAGACATGGATAAAGCATTGTGCAGCCTGAACAACAAACATTAGAGATGTATAAGTTCCAAAAAGAAACTAAGAAAGTGTACTAGTAGGGAATCTTAAGTTTGTGCATTGATCGTAGACTCTAAATGTGGTCATTTCCAACCGGACCTACACCGATGGGTGTATGATAATGAATCGATGGTCATAAGCTAAAAATCCCTCAACAATTAGTCCAGTTATCATGGTCTTGGCCATGGGGGATCCACAAGGTTACATATTCCACTTGGAAATACCCTCTGCATTATAAAGTTCTAGCCGCTTGGCATAAAGAGCGACTTCTTTGGAAGACAAGGGATCATCACCCTTACCCCTCCTTCTCTTCCTACTATCGGTGGAAAAAAGGCCCAATTGACTGGAGCTATGGGACATCTTGGTAACCTTTTGCTTGTGATGTGTTCCACTTGTAAAGGAGCCTCGATAGTTGAGGAGACGGATTCGAAGACATGAAATTTCAAGTTTTCAACCACTAAAACAACAAAAGAAAGAGTTAGTTCAAATGAAAAAGAAAATATATTAGGTATAAGTAAATAAATTACCATGTTTACAGTCTGGCCTTGCCTTCTAACAAGAGGCAGGCATAATGAGACCGAGTTAACTACACTAACTTGTCCCTATATGGGACTCACTAGTCTCATAGCATCATTACCGAGATACAAAGGCTTGTAAGTGGGATGTGGCTCGGAGGAGGGACTGGCGTATCTACCAATCGAGGTTCCTATTGCCCTCCACTTACACTACCTTCCTCGGAACTCTCCTTAGTATCCCATGTAAGGACCGGTGACCTATGACATTGAACCGGGACATCAACAAGCTTTAGTAGGACAAACAGTTCCCATTGAGGCTCTGACACCACATCGCTAAGCTTGTCATAATTAATTGTTTCCACTCTCCAGGATCACATTATGGTCACGATCTCGGTTCTTGTTCGTAATCATCCTTGCATTGAGTTCCAAGAATGTGATCCTCAAGTAACAATGTTTCCTCTTGACTTCCTTCTTTGCTGGATCAGCCCTTTCCGAATCTAGGTTTTGAGTTCCCTTCAACAATCCAACCTGATGGAGGTCCATGTTGGTCACTGTGACCTTCAAGTTCCTGATGTTACCGGGGGCTATCTTCAATAGGTTAATGTATTCACTAAGCACCCCGAGGTCAGTGCTAGCAAAATTAAAAGAGGCCCCCATCAAAGGAAAGATGATCAAGAGAAAAGAAAAATGAAGGAAAAAGAAGAGCAGTGAGAATTTACTAAAGGTCTAGAACTTGTTTTTCTCAAGGTTGATCCCATGAAGATAAAGAAGTACTTCCCCATCTAACCTAGGTCATCCTTCATAAGAATTCCCCTGAAGATAGTGGCCATGGTGTTTGCTTGAGAATGGATGTATGTGTCGATCGAGTACCCGACTTCCCTATGCATACGAAAGAGCATATCAATGAGAGCGATCGGCCACATAAAGTAGCCGGGACCAAGCAAAGTAATCGAGGAGAGGATGATCAAGTTAGTCGGTTTTGTGGGATGTATTACCATTCCAATACTATAGTCGTGCCTGGCCAGGAAATCAACTAGTTTCACTGCACCTTCCACAGCCTCAATGCCTTGAAACCGGAAGCACATGCCGAAATCAATCAAGAAGTAGTCATTTAAAACATAAGCTAGACTACAAGATATCAACATCTAAGCCTAGTAAGACCTGGGGGCATCACCCCAAGAGGGAAACTGGACAACCCACTTTATGGCAAGCCTGGGTCGGGCATCCCATAAAAGCCGACTTAAGACTTAAACTTCACAAAAGCTAAGTTGCTAGCCTTATGACCCATATCTACTGCTAATTTTTTCAGCTTAATATATGTACCAATTTAGGTCTAAGAGAATGGACCAAGACACTAATATGTTTCCCAACAATAATAGACCACTAAAAAGTTTTCCAATGTCGATAGACTGCTGAAGAAATGATAATGTCGGTCGATCAACTTCTAAAATGATGACTTGAAAACACGGATTTGGCTAATCAATGACACATAATCAACTACAAATCAAAATGCTTTAAAATAGCAAAAAAAGAAGTAAAAATAGATAATTAATAGGGAAAGCCATTCACAAGCATTCAAAAATAACAAAGCCTCAATAAGGACGAAGAAACTTCTAGACCTACGAAGAAAAAAGCTTTAGACATCGGATTCAAAAGACGACAAGATCTTATCCGTCTGGTATAATTAATGATGTTATCAACGGTCTCCACTATTGAAACATCACAGTGTTGCTTTGAAAAAGGAATCATCCCAACCAATTACATGTTGACACATGGTGCACACATTAAATGCAAGATAGAAAGTCCAGTCGGTAGGATCTTCGTCACTTGACAAGTCTGCCACTACTCATAGAGGTAGGCTTAGGGACAAACTGTTGTTCAATATTCTCGCAAGTATGATAAGCCTGAAAGCAAATCTAAGCCTGACAAAGTTCAAGCGGACCCACGCTTCTAAGCTAGGCTTATTTCAAGCCAGCTTACATTCAGCCTGGCCCAAGCCAGTCCAGTCAGCACCCTTCTGGCTCCTCTCAAGATGACATACAACCAACTCACATGACTTGTCCCGAATCAGTAGCGACTAGTCCATAGCCTGGCTCTATCTCAGCCTGCCTAGAACTAGTCCTTCATAAGCCTACCACGTCATTATGGGCACAACCCATCTCATCCTCTCTAGCCTTAGCAAAATTTAGATTCACTCGGTAAACTTCGGCAACAAGCAACTATCCGTAACAATGCAAGGTAGGCTTCTCTTCAGCTTTGTCCCTTGGGAAAGCAAAGTAAATAACAAATGCTATAGCTAAGTGTACCAACTACCATAGCATATCGTCCAAAAGCACACTATTCTTGTAGCATGTTGCCTTTCTTAGCCTAAGTATGCACTTAGTATGGCATTAAAACTAACATGTCTCTCATCCATATACTCATATCGCCTTTATAGTTGTTCTCCATCAACCCATGTGGCTGGATCAATAGTAAGGAGTGGTTCCCAGCTATCTTAGCATGATCTCAACCGTTCATTGCCCATATTAGCTTCTATAAATACCTTATGCCACACAACATCAAAGGGGTTGAATCCTAATTCATTTCAAAGCTCAAAATTCATATTTCAACTAGTCAAATACTCTAAGCTCTTAAGGTTAGTAATATTGTAGTCTTAAATGCTTAATTTCTTATTATTCTCTTGTCATTCCATATAATTATAAAAGATCAAAATAGTAAGGGATTTTATAGTGGACGTAGGCAATCTTAACAAAATCACTCTATACTTTGTGTCATTTACTCCTTGTTTTCCATTTTTAAGCCTAGCATTAGCAAGTAATCTTTGTTAACGTAAATGCATAAGCATAATTTTGAGGTTTGCTAAATTTTTAGTCAACAACTGCATTTACTTGTCTCATGCACATCTAACTCATGGCATAGGCATTACTTTCCAGATTTCCTTTCTCAATCTGTGGGCTCTCTCTTAGCGAGTTTTTTATAGGGTGTGACGACCCACCTTTTTGGACAGTTTAAAATCGACAATAAACCACACATGTCAACTCAAACCATTCAAAAGGGAGGATTGTCAATGGGGTAAATAATAAAATAAGAGAAAAGAAGGAAAAATAGAACACGGAATCTCACAGCAGAATAACAAAATATAATATCAAATAAACAGTTCATGAATCCATATACATTTGGTTACATAAATTTTACAACAATCAGAGTACAAACAACGACATACCAAGAATGATGCAGCGGAAAATTACTAATAATATAATAAACCAAAATCCATCTTCATCCTCCAGAAATTAAAGTGGTCTTCAATACACTGAAATGCTCAGGCTGACCCGAGTGTAATGAAAAGACAAAACACTCGAGTCAGAACAAAAAGATCTTATATAAGTTAAATCGATAATAAGTAAATATGAGTGTAGTGGTTTCAGAGATGTTTACGGGATTTCACATCTCTTATCCAGTGTATAATGTGCGTGCAATAACTTAAGAGATGTTTCAGGATTTTCCATCTCCTGAGGATCCATTAAACTCTCTATATGTAATAGAATACGTTATATATATATATATATGTAATGTCTATCAGTAAAGTAAAGTATTAAAATAGCATTATGGCATTACCCATATCCCCTTAACATATTTTTATAGGCATCGTAGTCTATGTGGTACTGTAAACTCCATCATAAACTGTTGGGCTATCAGGAGCACTCCATAGGTACGACACAAACCAAAATCTTAGTGAGCTCGATAAGGCATATGACAAGGCACGCGAGACAATCCGTAGAGTATAATTCTACCATTTTGCATGCCCGAACTGGTGGAAATGCATAGCAGCTACTACCGCCCACCTCAAGACACACTTCCATAATCAAATCGAGGGTACCCACTAATCAATTAAAAAGTAACAGAAATGGTATCGAAGAAGTGTGTTCGATGGGAGAAACGACCTCACTTGGCCCGGGATAGATCTTGTTTTAGTTATATCAAGCTGACCTGAAGGTTAGGGCTATGTTCTTACCTTATACCAGAAGCATTCGCCAACCATCCTACTTCGTTCTGGAATCTCCACCACGTGCACAGTTGTTAAAGTAGTTTCAGAATTGGCAGAGAGTATGACAATATCCGACCCCGGTCTCTTTAACAACCAAATGCTTATTTCACATAATGGTCATTTTATAAAACATTTTTGATAATAAATCCAGAAAATAGTATATACCTTCATATCAAGATATTTAAATACTTATTCCAAAAGTATAAATATATTCATAAATACCGAGGAAGATTTTCTTTTAATCAATTTCGAAAATAATTTATAAATCTCTCTTAAACCATTTGTAAACTATTTATATGCTTTAGAACCATTTATAAAGCTATTTATAAATTCCAAAATAGTTTATAACTCTTCCTCTATTCATAAACCACTACCCAAATTCCTTTAAAACACTTCCAAATCCCCTTTATACAAGTTTTTATAAAACCCTTTATAAAATCCTTTAAAACATTTATAAAATCCACTATAAAATCTCTTACAAAACTATATTAAATATTTTATTAAATTAAATTTTATATAAATCTCTTAAAACTATATTAATATTTTATTAAATTAAAATTTTAAATCATTTAAATTATATATTTAAAATTAAATAAAATTATAAGTAAAAAATTTAAATTTACATTTAAAACCATATATTAACTTATAATTTGAAACTTTTAAAACATATAAAATAAATTATTTTCCAAATATAAATTTTAAATAAAATCATTAAATAAAAATTAAAAATCAAACATGCTTTACCATTTAGAAAATAATTTAAAACTGACTAACGATGTCCATATATAATTTTTTACCCTATGGTCAAGTGATTGGGTATGTATCATTTCAACCCAAAATAGTTAATTTTTTTGGGTATATACCATTTCGACCCATATCCCAAATCAATAATTTCCAAATCAATAAAATCGCTTGGGTATGTATCATTTCAACCCATAACGATTTTCGCTAATCTTTAAGATCATTTGGGTATGTATCATTTCAACCTTTAGTGATTTTCCTAACAACAAACTAAGGGAACTTGCACTGTGATAGCAACATATATAATAAACATAACATCCAATCATCCAAAATATCAATAAATGAGCATCTATCACAATCAACATCTAAATTAGTCAATAAATCACAACCATTAACTAGTTATCAATATCATGTATTTAACTATCAATTTAATTTCAATATTATTTTTAATGGAAATTTAATTCAAATTAAATTTAAATGAAAATTTAAATTACCAAACAACAATCAATAAAATTCTTATCAATTCATAAATTTAATTCAACTAACTTAAGAAGGTTTAGTATTTGTGAGTGGGTTAAATCACTCACCTTTGATTTTTAGTCGATAAAAATCCAATAAAAGCCCAAAGTTTGAATAGTCTCCAAAACCAACCAAACTAGTTCCATGGTCTCTGGAATTTCGATACGAACCTAACGCAAGAAACCGCGTCCAAATCCGAGCTCATATGTAAAAGTTATTGAAGTTAGAACGTTGGAAAAAATTTAATTAAATTAAAAATGAATAAATGGAAAATTAGTAAATACCTATCTCCTTACAACCCGATGGGTCGACACGAACACGAGAACCCTATTGGCCGTTGGCGTTGACCTGCTGCCTCAACAATCGCCTGCGTCCAGATCAAGACTCGCCGCGAGCTCCGCCGCTTGGATCCAATCCCACCTAGGCCTCGCGCGCCCCTCTGCCGTCCCCTATCACGATCCGCCGCTACCGCCGCCTAAATTCACCATTCTTGGCAATCTCAAGCACATTTGAGACGAACGGCTTCCGTGCATGAAGTCCGATTGTTCCCCTCTACGCGTCTGCACCACCCGATCGTCGATTGGTCGACGATCCATCGTTGAAATCGAGAACCTAGAATGGACAGCCGAGATTTCTTCACTAATTTCGAGGCGAACCGAACCTCCAATCAAAAAACAAACATCAAAAGAAGACTAGGCTCGTCGAGAGCTTTGTGATGATATATAATTTGATATGTTTTGAGGAGTTTAAATTTTTGATTTGATTTGAAATTGGGAAATCAGAGGTTTTGGGAAGACACCCATTAGGGAAGGAACCGATGAGGATAAAAGTACGTATAGAAATTTGAATGGGCTGCTAGGGTTAGAGAAAAATCTATTTATACAGACAGAGATGGATAAGAATGAATGGATAGATCGAATTGGGTCAAAACGATAACAAAGGCCTGAAAAGCGTGTTTCGTTCCCGAAACGAAAGTAGGTCATCGCATATATCAAAATATAGGTTTTCGATATTTTTAAACCTAATGGAACTGGTTTCAAACCCTAATTCAATTATATACATAAGTTAGCTTTCAAAATCAAATTATGTTCATTTAAATTCTTTTAATTGATTTCTATGCGTTTCGAGCTCGCACGATCATATGATAAGTCTGATCGCTATGAAACTTGAAATCTTAGAATAATTCGATATTACGGATCCGAGAAACTGGTTTCGTCAGAATCCAAGATAGTGCCCAAAAACCTAAATTTACACGTTATTTAAATGAATTATTAATTTAAAACCAATTTAATCAATTTCAAATTCAAGATTAAAAGTTAACTGTTTTCATCATTCTTGATTAAACAGAAATTTATAATCTTTTAAAATACAACTTTCCATATTAAGTCCAAGATTTATATAGTACATTAATTTCAATGTTCAATTACAACTATAATAAATCCACTCGTTATAATTTAAAATTCCAAACAAAATCTTTTATTTAGAATTAAACTCTTATATTAAATCACTATTACCTTATGAATATAATTAACATTAGTTTACATTTTATTACATTCATGTTCTACAGTTATCATCTTAACTCATATTAACGACAATATTTAATTATATTAAATTGCATTGATTTCCAAATTATTTCATTAGATTAAATAATAAAATAATAACTAAAACAATTATTACACATTAGTAATTCAAACACATTTCTAAGTCTACTGTTTATAAACAAAAGCTAATAAATTTATGTACTAACTAATTTATTTCATATTCTACAATAAACCTATTTCAATTAATAATAGATAATTTCAACATTGAATCCAACATTTAATTTATTCCATATTTACAGTTATAACTAAATTAACTTTATAATTAATTCAATTGATTGAAATTACATTAAAATAGTTGTCAATAACATTCAAACAACCTTATTCAATCATATTCAAATTATTTCTCTTATTAATAAATCATAAATTTTAATTTCTCATAAAATATTAAATGTCAAAATCGTATTTAATTTAATGGTTTTAATTACCAAATATACTGGTCATTACATAGGGTATCTTTCCCTAGTATTAAGATACATTCTTCTCGAGGTCTCGGTCAAATTAGTAAACGAGGAAAACATTGACTCCCTCCTTTTTTGATTCAAAACTTTGAAGCCACCATCATTTTTTCTTTTCCTTTTATCTTTTTCAAATCCTGCATAGTATTAACTTCTCCATTTTAGCTTTCACATCCTCTTGTGCAAATATCTTTTAGTCTAAAAGTAGAAACAGGCAAGATCCACAAGCAAATCACTTTCCAATGTCTTCTTGAAATCGGCCTTCGTAGTGACTCTGGAAACCAACGCCATAAGAACAATTGACGGATCTGATTTCTGGACTTAAATAGCTATTGCATTGACTATAATCAAGTAACTTCGCAATGTTTCGCCTTCCTTCTTTTTTAGCAAGATATTATCATCACGTTCCTTAGACTAAAGATAATAACTCTGAAATGGCTAATAAATCTTTCCACATATTCAGTCCACATAGTGATGGACCTATCATCCAATTGGCGAAATCACATGATAGCCAAATTAGTTAAGAACAATGGGAAGCGTTATCTCATCACTTCCTCTAAAGCTCCCAACACTCTCATATGTTGGATGTATCTCATCAAATGAACTTTTTGATTTATCCTTCCATCATACTACTCTAAGGTAGGTAGTGCAAAATTTGGTGGATTCCTAGTGTATCAGATGTTCGAGGTGAAGGGGTTTTGTTTACATCTTCTAAACTCTGATCCAAGGCTCCACCTCGAAGTGCCTGTCCTATCATCTCATCTATTCCGTCATCTTGATTTAGTTTAAATCTCTAAGGGCTTTGCATACCTTTGATTCAAATCTTCTTCATGCCCCTTTTTCGCATGCAGAACTTTTGGTTTTAATCCTAGTTGTTGCAAGTTCGCATTCTGATCTTCATTACTTGCTCTAGCATTTCCTGTCCCATGCATCCTTACATGCTCAACATCCAAATAAACTGTGCCCACTATCCAAACGTGGTAACGACTGGTCCGAACCTATTAGTATTGATTGATTGTTGTTGGAAGGGGGTTAGTTACAGCTTGTTTCATTCTATTTCCTTGTACATCTACTCTGCCTTCTAGCCTCTAGTTCAGATTTTCAACTGCTTCGGCTGCTCAATGTTGATCCATCCTTTGGAAGAATCCATTCATCGTCTTCTCTTGTCGAGCCATCGATCTCTCCTACATCCTTGTCATCATCACTTCCACATCTTCTCTAGTTACATAGATGAAAGATAGGTTTAAACAAGATGACACCTCCTGACTGCCCTTATACTCTGATTGGATTGGTCCAGTAATAGCTCTTGTAGAAACTCTCTTCATCTTCAATAATCTCAAATCTAAATCTCTTTCTTATCGAAATACCAAAAATGTTTAACATAAACATGACGGAACACCCCAGCATCATGCAAAAAAAGTTAAAGAAATATAAAAATGAAGAAATCAAGGAGAAAATGAACAAAACACAAGATTTTGTAGTGATTCGGAGAAATCTATAACCTACGTCCATTTAATCAATTTTATTTATGAGTTTTCTCAAGAATACCCAATTTACAATCAAATCTGAGTTATAATCTAGTAGATCTTAGTTTTGTCAAAGTCTTACGGGATTGAAGATCAATCCCTTTTCTAGTTAAAGGTACGCAGCTCAATAAAGACGAGATCCAGCATGAATTTCGACATTCTAGATTTGATCAAATTAATTTCCCAAGATTTGAAGTTCCAGCACGAAGTATGTGTCATTGTGCATGCTTCCTAAGGCAGACAAACATGTCGGTACCGATATATTCTATGTGTTAAAACTTCATTTTTCTTATAGCTTGAGTCTCATGCCTCCAAAGTAGCTAAATTAAGATCCAAGATCATGTTGGTACCAACCAAATCATGTCGATACCAACATGTTTTTGTTATCCAAAACTTAATCAATTTTTTGCGCTCCTTTATATCATTTTTCTTGATGGTTCTCAAATCATTTCGGTACCGAACATATTGGTACCAAACATGTCGGCACTAATCATGTCAGTACCAAACATGTCGAAATATGCCAATGCCAAACATGTTGGTACTAATCCTGTCGATACGAACTTGTTTTGAATTTTTGATACTTGGCTCGGTCTTTGATTTCTTCAGTCTTAACATCTTCCAAGCTCCTTGACTCATTCCATCATCATTTTATAGTCTGGTTCTCTAATCTAAGTCATTTCCAAGACTGCGCTAAATTTCTCAAAAACAAAATCTATATAATTAAATTATATGTCTCTAAATATATATGAAGATTTGGTACTGGAAGAGAAAACAAAAAGGATTTACCACCTTCTTCTTTTACAAACTACTAATCAAAAAATAATAATCCCTAGAAGAAAATGGGAAATATGATTCCGTAAATATCCATATACCAAATTGTTTAGCATTAATTTCTTAGTTTTGAAATATCACATAAATATCTATAAACTAGATCACCTTTAAACAATGTTACAATTACGATTGTTCCAACGATCGTGAATTTCGTATTAATATCCATATTCAATTTGAACTTTTTCTCATATGTACCAAACAATATGAGTTCTAAATAGAGCAAGGAATTAAAATTAAACATCAAATATTTTAAATCTAAACATGTATATATAAATATATAATAATATTAATTATAACATAACATAACTTGACATATCATATTAAATGCATGTATATATTAAAATAGATATATAAATAAATTTAGCTAACTTTTTCTCTTTTAAACTAGTTTTAAATAAAATAAATTTGAATCTAATCTTACATAAAAATTATAACAATATCAAATAGTATTAAACACACACACGCATGCACGCACACACACACATTGTTTATTTGTAATTGTAGAATTTACAATTTAAAACAAATTAAAAGGTGACAATCAAATTTCAATAATTTAAAAATAACACAAATATGTATTTAGCAATACAAATGTATTTCAGAGTCATGGCATATTAAACATATGATATGAATATTTACCTCAATAAATTTAGCTCTTTATGTCACCTTAATTTGTGAATTACCTCCTTGATTGCTTGAATCGTTGCCTGATCTTGCTAGAATCAAATGAACCGCCTCAATTTTATTTTATTTGATGTAATTTTGGATGGAAATTTCAGCCATGAGAATAATGGATGAAGATTGGATCCATGAATGGATAAAGAAGGAGGAGAAGTTATTTAGTGAATTAACGAGGAAGATTTAGTTTTATGGAGAGAATAAAAACATTACCCATTGCCCCTGAAAAAATTTCCTACTTTAGTTCCCAACTAACTCTTGATTTGATATCTTGATTATTCCCTCTCTAAATTTTGGCTAGCCATGCATGGTCCTATTTATGGACAAGAAGATCATAAAATCCATTAATTAATATCCTATATTTAAAGCAGTTTAAATATACATCAATTTCATATATTAATATGTATGTATATAACTTTTATATAAACATCCAAATAATTATTAATTGCACCCAGAAAATTTGAAGGAGCCATCCTAATTACTAACAATATCCAAAACATAAAAGCATCAATAATTAATATTTCTTAAATATTAATTAACTTTATTAATTTATAACACTTAATAAACTAATTAAATCGTGTGGATTTGGAGAATTAACAAATACTGTTGTGAGATTTGGTAACGTGAATTCAATGAGTGATTAGTATTGAACAACTCAAGTGCTAACTTCACATGTTCCCTTTGCTAATGGCATGACATTTCGGTCAAATTCATTGCTTACATATCTTTTGTAAAATCATATTTTATATTATCTTAAGAGGTACCAATAATAATAATAATTTACATACATTCTCTTCGCCAATACTGTATCACAAATTCACACTGGAATGTATAGATTAAGGTATTGATCAAAACTCCAATATTATCCACACTCAACTTGGTCAATCCATAGAGAAAGTACTTAGTTCAATAATAACATTTATTCTTAACCGCCCTCCTCTGACTAGAGATTTTGACTTTGAGTTGACTACAGTTTACCGTGATACTAACTCGTACAACTAAGGTGACGAATTCTCTATTGAATGGTGCTTAACTTTGTATGTTTTAACTTAGATCCAACTATAATTGTTCGATGGATGTCATTCCGTAATTTAACTATGATCAAAGTGGAGTATACACACTAAAGTAGAGGAGTGCGATGTGCTATGTTGATATTGTGTGGAATGGATCTTAAGGCTAATGTAACATTAGAGGAGGGTGAATAATGTTTTTGAACTTCTTATCAATTTACCTTGTGATTATCGAATTTTACAATACATAACCAGAATCATAGGAAGTATTATTATAAATGTAGTAAATAGAAGTAGTAAAAGTAAAGAGAAGACACTAATAATTTTATACTAGTTTGGATTTTCAATCCTACATCCAGTCTTGTACCCTACACAAAATTTCATCATAACCAACTTACACGTCCATGGGTGGAAAGCAAAGCTTTACAGGTTGACTTTGAACCAGGTGGCAAGTAACACCTATCCTGACTTTCAACGGGTGGTAGGACACACCTAACCTCTTGCACTTCCATGAATGGAAATAAAACTTGACCTCTTTCTCTTTCAAGGTGCAAAAAAATCCGATCTTGACTTTCCACAGGTAGTCAAGATCGCCTATATGATCTTGACATTCTATGGGTGGCAAGATACAATTTACAAAAAAATTATAGAGAAATATCCACAACAAATAGAATCTTTTGATCACAATTTCAAGTAGTCCTTAATACAACTTCTTGTAGACCTCTGCTAGCAATATAACTTTTGAAAAATAGGATTAGAACGGAGAGTAAATGATAGAGAATTAAATGTAGACTCTCTGACTTTTTAGTAGATTGCAAATCCTAAAGAAATAAAGAGAAAGAGAGTGGATTCGATAAGTATAAGTATATATAAGCAACAGGACTTTTCTACAAATTGTGAGAGTGAAGAAAGAGAGAGAGAGAGAGAGAGAGAGAGAGAGAGAGAGAGAGAGAAATGATAGAGAATTCTATTAAATATTCGTTTTCCAAAGCTTTTAACTAGAATATGAAGAGAAGTGACTTTTTTGCAAAAGGTGAAAAGAAGTGTCTGTTCGTTTGAAATGAAAAGTTGCATCTAAAGGCTGGTATGTCAACATATTTACAATGATATGTCAACATATAAGTATGTCAACATATCCTAGTTCAAAATTAAAATTCTTTTATAAAAATTGCTTTAACTTGTAAAAACCAAAATAGAAATTCTACGAAATCACCGTGAGGAATAAAATAAAGAGTTTTACAAAGGGAGAATTCAAAGAATCGTTACTGGATCTTTAACAATTAATTCCGACTCGATATACGGTAAAACTGACTGCCTGTTGTCTTGTACTCTTTTGGTCTTTGTTCCTTGAGTATCCAGTGTTCTCTTAACATTGCATTTGAATCTTCTTTGTTACAGAGTTAGAGGCATGCCCTATGGGCACTTATGTAATTTGTTACATATATATAACCCGTTGGCCAATCTTGTTCAAAATAAAGGTATTTTCTTTCTGTTATATAATTGATATAATGTGTTGTATTAATTAATCAACTAATTTAATCAAAACTACATTTAATAGAAAATCCATAAGTTGTACATTTTGTGATAGTAGTTACAAAGTGTTGTAACCGTGACTAATTTATCACAATGAAAACAAATATACCATTTTAGATGCTCCTAGTCAAGATGCATCGAGACTGGATATTGATGTATCCATTGAGACTAGAGTACATAACGCTCTTTAAATGTTGGGCAATTTACTACTCATGACTATTGATGGCACATAAGGGTTGCGTACTGATAGTTATTGGATAACTATGGAACAACTCACTTGATATTTTTCTATTGGTTAATATAACTAAGGTCAAATAGAAAATATCGATGTGACTGATTTACATAGTTCTCTCGACTTGAGAATACCATGGAGGTTGAATATAAAAGCTTTGCTTTGATTATAGTCAAATCGTTACAAGACATCCATCGACTGACTATAGTTGGATCGAGTGGAAGTATTGCAAGTGAGGCATTATTCAGGAGAGGATTCATCTCCTCGGTTATATGGGGTTAGTATCACGGTCAACTCAAGTCAATCAAAGTCAAAGTCTCCGGCTAGAGCTTTTCAGTTAATAATAGTTTTTATTATTGAACCAAGGATTTTATGTTTGGACTATAGAGTTAAACAAAGGTGGTGTTGGAATTTTGGCTGTTACCAAATTCCATAAGTTTAAAGTGATATAGTAAATGACGAAGAGAATTTGTGTAAATAAAAGTCACAACCGAATAATGCTTAATAATGTAGAATTGGATTTTATCGAAACTAAGTAAGATATAAATTTGGTCAAAATGTCACATACCTACTAAATGGCATGTGAGCATTAACATTCGAATAGTTCGATGTTAATTACTGACCAAATTTACACCTAGCGTGTCACACAACCAAAATGGTGAATTTTCTTTAAAACAGACGATTTAATTAGTTTATAATTGTTATAAATTAATTAAATTACTTAATATCAACAAAATATTAATTATAAAATTTTGAATATGATTTGAGAAATAAATATTATAACATATATATAATAATAGTTGTAAATATATTGATCGATATACGATATCGACAAATAATTATATTAGATTTAGTTAATAGCATTTATTTGGCCTTAAATGGGCTATTCGCCCATGATGTTAAGATATTAATTTAGGCAGCAACATGTCTAATAGGGGCGGCTAAAAAGGCTAGAGGGGTTGAGACGAATGGCCTAGATTTAGTGAGAAATGTTATGAGATATGATCCATGCATTTCTCTATTTCATCCACTATATAAAGACCCTAACCCTAATTGCTTAAAATAGCTTTGACTGCCACTATTCCTTCATTTTTTGGTTGATCTCATCATCAAGGAGCTCTAACAAATTCAAATCAAATTAATTCAAAAGACGACAATATTGGATAGTCAAAGGTATACGGTTCAAGGAATAACAATCTGCTGAATCGAGAAGGTTTTTAAGGAGAGAGAATTCATCGTTACTGGGTATGCTCTAAGGCATTAGTTTTAAGTATGTATTTGCTATACTACATGATTATAATTTTTTTAGCTCATTCTATTATTCATATACATTATTATTATATTGTTAGTTAGGTGATGCATCTTATATGTATCGTTAATGTTGTCACATATTAGATTGGTTATATGTATGTATGCATGTATGTACTAAAAAAACACATTTTTCATATAAACCTTAAGTGCACTACCAAATAAATTTTGCTTTAATTATTATCATTTTATTAATATATCTATATATATATCTATATATATATATATATATTTGTGTGTGTGTTTATATGTATGTATGTATTAATATGTTACTTAATTTAGTTATATGACTTGTATTTAATTATATCATCATATCATGTTAATAATTGAACATTTATTCTATAAATGCATATTTATATAGACTATAGTTTTTGGTGACTGTAAATTAATTTTTAATAATTTACTATTAATATTATTTAAATAAATATACTAATTAAATAATTCATATAAAATAAATTATGTTTCAAAAGCTAAGTTTTAAATTTTATAAAATTATTTGATCATTATATATACTCTTGACCAAAAATTTAAAATTTTAAATCATATTTTATATATTTTAAAAATCATTTTAATAAATGGCCAAAATCAATTAATTAATTGAAAACAATATTTTAACTGAGAAAATTCTAAAAAAATTCCTAACTTTAAAATAACATGCTTGATTCTTTAAAAGTTTAAAATTTGAATAATATATTACGAAAGTAATTTTTATTATTATTTTATTAACTTTCAACTAATTAATTCATTTATATATATTGAAATACAATAAAATTATAAATAATTTTACTTTTGTTATGCGTTCTATTTGGTAAATTTTATTTTTTATTTAATTTCATAGTTAATACATATATATTTAGATATTATAAATGTATGTATACATACATACATACATACATATATATATATATATATATATTATAAAAACAATTATTACCATAATATACATATATATGTATATTGATTCAATTTTTTTATATATTATATGTATGTGTGAATATACATATTATTTAAAATTTAATTCTATAATATATATGTATATTAATCATTAATGTTATATACATGATTTTACAGAGTTTTTTAATATATATATATATATATATATATATATATATATATATAATTTTCATATATACATATGTTTGGACAACATACAATACATATATGATGAGCCAACATATCCGATGTAAATCCCAATATTTATTTACGGGCATGTTATATCTTGTAGGGATTATTATATTATACGTGCACACACATACATATATGTATATGATACATATGTGTACTTTTATATTTAATTGGATACAAATAAAATAAAATTTTGTCTATAATTTATAAATTTAAATGAAATAAGAGATTTCTTTAAATAAAATTTAGAAATTCTCTAAATAAATTAAACTTCATAGGAACAACAAAGATTCAACGGAGTAAGTTTTTTGAAATTCATCCATAACTTCCGCTGTGGGCTGGCCCAATTCCAATATTTTGCTTCTTTTTATCTTCTTGATCTACTTGATTCCTATTGATCTACTTGATTCCTCTTGATCTTCCTGGTCTTGTATTGAAATATTTGTATTGATCTGCCTTGATTAGTGTAATGCGTCCCTACTTGATTATCCTATAATATATCTTGATATGTTCATGTATTTCATGTACTATATCATATATAAACTTGGAAAATCATCGGTGCTAACATTTATCTAGTTGTTATCATCAAAACCAATACATGTGATTCTAACATAAAGTTCCATGGTTTCTCAAGTCGAAGGAACTGTGTAACATCGTCACACTGAGATTTCTTGTTTGACCTAATTGTTATCAACCAATAGAAAACTCTCAACTTTCTTGTTTGACCTAATTGTTATCAACCAATAGAAAATTCTCAAAAAGTCATTCCATAGTTATCCAATAACTACGAGTAGGCAACCCTGGTTCCCCCAACAACCATGAAAAATACATTGCACAACATTTGGAGAGCGTTGCAGACTCTGGTCTCAACAGATGGATAGATATTCTTTCTTGAAACACCTTGACCAATAGACCAGGGATATATAAATAAAATGTTATTTTGTATTGTGATTAATTACCCTCGATTGCCACTATTCGCAGTTACAATCACATAACATTTTATTTAAAGATTTTTTTTATTAATATATTCTAAATTAATTACTTAACTAACTATTTCATTGTATAACAATATATATATATATATATAATAAAACAAACACCTTTATTATGAACAAGATTGATTACAGAGTTAATATATAACAAATTACATAATTGTCCATATGGCATACTACTAACTCACTTACACCATACCACTTGCCACTTGAGCCAGTGATCTTTGACAAGTGATTTGCAGGTCTTAGGTGAATAAAGGTTTATTTTACTTATTTTAGTTCTATTATGCAGCATTTCTGCTGATCTATGCAATAATGGAGTTTGTAACCATCAACAGTTATGACTTTAATGGGGCTATTCTCATATGTCTTGAAACCTTTTGTATGTAATTATTATATTTTATTCGAACGTTGCATAGTTTGGTTATGTAATCAAATGAATGTAAAGAATGAATAAAATATTTTATGGAAAATCTATTTTCCATGCTCTTTGATGTTAAAGATATATATGGTGCATTGTGTACATGGTGCATGCTAATTTTCATAGTACTTAACCAAATTTGATTGTATTATACATAGTGTGTTGCATATTTTAAAAGTTTATTCGACATCAGTAGGTGTCGCCGATCGACCGGTGGTACTATTGAACGCCCAGTGAACATTGGCGATGGATAACTATGTTCGTTCTAAGAGGTGCAACTCTTCCTGATGGATGTTGCTCTTCGTCTGGCACCTTTTCTAACAGTTATCTGAAAAGAAGCAACTTCTCCTCGCATCCCTCATCATCTATAAGCAGCATTGGTCCCTGCATTTTAAATTATCAAACTTTGAGATAAAATATTTTTCTTCTTTCTCCACTCTTAGCAATTATCAGAAACTCTTTATACCATGTTCTTGGCTTGATCAAAGTGGTACAAAACTTTGAATCAAGTAACGTCATTATAAGGTTTTGTTGAATCATGACGGGAATAGTTCGATGGCCTTTTTTTTGCTTGATAGGGCTGAACTATTTTCTGAAAGAATATGTAATAGATGCTCAAATTCAAAAATACGACAATGGTATCCATACTATATTCTAACAATTTTCAGAAAATATTATCAGAAAATTGGAAGGTTCAAGCAACTATAATGCGCTTCAAGTCATGAACCAACATTTAAAGAGGCTAGAACGTTTTGATGGCAAAACCTTACTCGTTGGCAAGAGACGATGAAGTTCTTCCTTATTACTATGAAACTTTTCTACACACCAGAAGATGGCTTGAAAGAATTATCGACCGAAACTTCAACGGATACTATTAGATTTAAAGCTAAACGAAACAACCGAAAGGAGGATAGCTGCATGTGTAGAGGGCACATATTGAATGCACTGTCTACA
Organism: Allium cepa; assembly: GCA_030765085.1. Lineage (NCBI taxonomy): Eukaryota > Viridiplantae > Streptophyta > Magnoliopsida > Asparagales > Amaryllidaceae > Allium > Allium cepa. The sequence goes on along the minus strand of CM060940.1, from coordinate 816,008,843 downwards.
TCCACCTATGATGCACATTGAAGCTTGGAAACTGCGAAGGCGCTATGGACTGCTTCGGAGAATAAATATCGCATTTTCGAGGCAAATAACAAGAAATTTCTTATTACTAGTTTTATGGAATTTAAGACGACTGACAATAAAATGATCATCGAGCAAGTAAATGAGATTTTACTTATTATAAATTATCTTAAAGACGTCAATATAAATCTTCCTGAATCATTCATAATTGGAGTTATTATATCCCGACTTCCCTCTTCTTGGAATGGTTATAAGAAGAAACTAAAACATGCTGAAGTGGACAATGATTTAGAAGTTTTACAACGTCATCTTTGAATAAAAGAAGACTCACGTGAACGTAAACAAATCGATAGCCAACAAAATGAATTTCATTCCAAGGCCAACAATGTTGAAGAAATTCATCCATCAAAGCCAAAGAATGAAAATAAAAAAAGAAAAGCAAAAATGACAAAAGGAACGATGCTTGTTTCTTTTGTAATAAGCCCATCCACTATGCTCGTGGCTATCTTTGATGGAAAAACAAAAAGTGAACATGGTCGAAGATAAGCTTACAACCATAGTGCAAGAGGCAAACTCCGTTAGTAGCATAGAAAATAATCGGTGACTCGATACTGGAGCCACCATACATATATGCAAAGATCGTAGTTTTTTAACACCTACGGTGAAACAAACGGAGAAGAAAATGAAATTACTGGGAAAAATAAAGCTCATAGCAAAGTAATTGAAAAAGGAACTGTTGAAAGTCCATTCACCTCGGGAAAAGTTCTTACTTTGATCAATGTATTTCATGTACCTGATATTTGTAAGAATCTTGTATCTAGATACCTGCTTAATAAGTCAGGATTTAAGATGGTGTATGAGTCCGATAAGCTAGTTTTGTCAAAGAATGAAATTTTTATGGGTCAGAGATACTCTTGTAACAGCATGATTAAATTGAATATAATAAAAGATAGTTCTGTTTATATTGTTGACTCCTTTAATTTATGGCATGCTAGATTATGAGACATCAACTATAATTCCCTTAAATCCATGCATAAGTTAGGATTAATTTCTAATTGCAATTTTGAATCTATTGATAAATGTGAGATATGTGTTCAAGCAAAGATTCATCGAAAATCCTATAAATCCATTAAAGGAATACTAGTTTGTTTGACTTAGTATACAACGATGTTGGTGATCTAAAAAGTCACACAACACACGGAGGAAATAAATATTATGTCACAGTTTTTGATGATTACTCTAGTATGCATATGTATATCTAATGAAAACAAAGACGAAGTGTCTGATAAATTCAAAATTTACAAGACGAGAGTGAAAACAAAATTTGAAATTAAAATTAAAGTGTTGCATTTGGACTAAGATGGTGAATATTTTTCGGATGAATTCACCTTATTTTGCAAACAACATGGTTTGATTCACCAATGTACGGCCCCTTATACTCCACAACAAAACGGTGCTACGGAGCAGAAAAATAGAACATTGGTAGAATGGTCAATGCAATGCTTATTAGTTCTAAATTACCGAATTCAGTATGGGATGATGCTATGCTATCAGCATGTTATATTCTAAATAGAGTTCCTTTAAAACAATTGGATGTAAAGCCTTATTAATTATGGTTTAATCAGAAACCAAGCTTATCAAAACTTAAAGTCTAGGGTTGGTAGCGTAAGTTAGAAAACCTGATCCTAAAAGACTCAAGTTAGGAAACAGAGCTTATAAGTAGATGTAGAATTTTTTAAGAATAAGTATGTATCACAAGACCGAAATAGCGATGAACCATTAGTATCATTTAGATCAGAACATGCTGAGATTAATGATGATATTGATGATGATTATATCTTTAACCAAAACAACGAGGAAATCTTTGTTCCCGAAGAATATACTAAACGGAGAAGAAGTAAAAGAGCAAGACCAGAAAAGAATTTTGGTCCTAACTTTGTTACATATCTTATCGAAGGCACTAAGGATGAAATCCATGATATCAGTAAATATGTAGTAAATGTCAATTATGATCCTACAAACTATTATGACGCTGTGAGTTCCAGAGATACAAATTTTAGGAAAGATGTAATAAATGATTAAATGAATTCAATTATGTGAAGCCAAACTTGGATTTTGATGGATTTACCTCCTAGCGTTAAGCCAATAGGATGTAAATGTGTATTCAAAAAAAAGAACACAAATGGATCCATTAAGATGCAAAAGGTTATAAAAAGAACAAAAGGTATATTATTGTGACACATATCCTCATGTCGCTCGCATTACTTCTGTACGGTGTTTGATAGTGCTAGCATCCATATATAATTTAATTATACATCAAATAGATGTAAAGACAACATTTCTAAATAGTGTCTTAGAAGAAGAGATATACATGGAATAATCCGAAAGTTTCGTATTGCAAGGCCCAGAAAGAAAAGTTTGCAAATTGGGTCAAATCCTTTTATGGTCTGAAGCAAGCTCTCATGCAATGGTACGAGAAGTTTGATGAAGTAGCATTATCCTATGAACTTAAAGTCAACGATGCAGATAAATGTATATATAGCAAATCAGATAAAAATGGTTATGTTATACTATGTTTATACGTTGATGATATGCTAATTTTTGGGTCTAATATATCTTATGTGATGAAATAAAGAACGTTCTGTTCTCGAAATTTGATATGAAAGATTTATGAAAAACTGCTTATCTTAGGAATTAAGATTCTAAGTAAACCAGGGGAGTTTGCATTAACACAATCTCATTATATCGAGAAATTTCTCAATAAATATGGTCATTATAATAACAAACCAGCTCCGACTCTTTTAGATCCTAATATTAAATTAGAGAAGAAACTAGGCGTTCTATTTCTCAACTAGAATATTCGGTATCATTGGGAGTCTTATGCATGCTATGCATTCCCCAAGACCTAACATAGCACACAGTATTAGCATATTATATCGTTTTATGAGTTCTCCAGGTACAGAACATTAGAAAGCAATTTCAAAAATTCTAGCTTATTTGAAAGTATCATCGACTATGGTCTTTCTTATAAATGATATCTTGCTGTATTAGAAAGATATAGTGATGCTACTTGAAACAATGTAGAATCTAAATCCAAATCTACGACTGGTTAGATATTTACATTAGGAGGAACCATTGTGTCTTGGTGTTTCAAAAAGCAGATATGTGTTTTTGACTCAACTATGTTGTCAGATTAATCGCATTAGCAGATGCATGGAAAGATGTGGAATGGCTAAGGAATTTTTTAATAGACATTCCTGTATGGACTAAGCCATCTCCAGTAGTCATGATTTACTGTGATAATCATGCTACGATATATAATATGTCTAATAAGATATGTAATAGAAAGTCTAGACATGTGAGTCTAAGACATCAGATGATAAGACAATTACTTAAGCGAGGGGTAGTTACAATCGGTTGCATAGAAATAAAGAAATTGGCTGACCTGTTTACAAAGAGTCTTCCAAAAGCGAGTTAAAATCAAGAGAAATGAGGTTAAGGTCTGTGAATGAAGGTTGATCATCAACTAACGGCAACCCAACTTATGTCTTGAAAAAGATAGACAAAGTTCAATGAGTATCAACAAGCAAAAATGAATGATTATGGAACATTACACCAAATTTTTCATAAGGTAGTGTTGAGTATTCAACATGAATGAGGATGGATTAAATTCCTTAATAAGTTTATACACAAGTGTATCGCAGAAGCACTTAAAGACTTGGAAATCGAGCAGTTTCCTAAGAAAGTAAGACCGCTTTCTAAGTAGACTAATGAAAATTCGGGCTTAGAGCACATGACTATTAATGTGAGGAGCGTATAGAAACACACCTATGTAAATCAACGTGTGTGATTCTTTCGGTCATATTACTAAAGTACTTGGTTCAAGACTTGTTCACCATAGAACTCGATACGACTTTAAATAGTTTACACTAAGTGAAGAGTTCAAACCCAAAAGGTACTCATCATCTAGGTATTGGTTTTCACGATAATGCCAATCTTTATCCTTGAACTATGTCGACTTGATCTCACTTGAGTACTTAGGCAGTCACTCAGTGATGTAGTCATTTCAAATGTTTTAAACGTTGAAAATAGAGAAAGAATGTTGTGTATTTTAGAAGTTTATTGTACATCAGTATGTGCCACTGGTCCACCGGTGTTACTACTGAACGTCCAGTGAACGTTGGCCGCGAATAGCCATGTCCATTCGAAGAGGTGCAATTTTTCTTGCTGGATGTTGTTCTTCGTCTAATACATTTTCCAACAGTTTTTTTGAAAAGAAGCAACTTCTTTTCGCATCCTCATCATCTATATAAGCAGTTTGGTCCTTGCATTTTAAATCATCAAATTTTGAGATTAAATCTTTTTTTTTTTCTCTCCACTCTTGGTAATTATCAGAAACACTTAATATTGTGTTCTTGGCTTGATCAAAGTGATATAAAATTTTGAATCAAGTAACGTCGTTATAAGGCTTTGTTGAATCCTGACAAGAATAGTTCGATAATCTTTTTATACCCGATAAGGTCGAACTATTTTTTGAAAAAATATGTAACAAATCCTCGAAGTCAGAAGTACAACAACGGTATTCACGTTATATTCCAACTTACTACAAACCAATTTTTATTATACTGTAACAATATAGCTTAAATTACACATGGTGCATGCCAACACCTATAGTTCTTTGTCGGTATTGGGTTGCATTTTTATTATAGTGCAAGACAATTTCCACAGAAGTTTAACAGGATTTGATTGCATTAGATTCAGAGAATCTAGTTTTTGTTATAGTTTACCGGTCACCGTTGAATCCATGATATTATATAATCCACTTTGATCATGTATATTTTTAGAAAAGTTGGCTGTAATTTTGTTTTAACTGAGATAAAATGTACAGCGAAACTGGATTTGTTTTTTTTGTAACAGCGAGCAGGCCTGAGTCCAATAAAAAAAGGTTCTCCGATGTAAAGGATATCTTGGTTAACGAACCACGCCATTTTAGTAAATCTAAAATGATACAAAGAAACGGAATGTATTTACTGCATTTTGAGTATTAATGTTGCAATTTAAAACCGGTAAAAATAAACTAATTTCAGTAACGTATGATTTTATCGTATTTGTGTAATTTTAGCCTCAATTACACGACCTCAGTATTTTAACCAAAAGAACAAACATTCTCCTAAAAATTATTTATAAAGACAAATATTCTTCCAAAAGTATTTACAAAGACAAATATCCTTTCAAAATTACTGGCAAACTAAAAACTGATACCTAAAAACTACCACTGATAACTACAAACTGATACCTAAAAGCTGTTATCAATCAATAACTAAAAACTGATACCTAAAGAAAGTTGTCCTTTAGCTAAAATACCGAAGGTCTGTCTTTTAGGCTAAAATGCTAAATAATTTCATCCTAACAATAATTTCATGTTTATTATAGTGGAAAATAGGTATAAGGACAAACTGTGAAAAAAAATTAGACTGAAATACAACAAGTTTCATTTTTAAGCTGAAGGACACTTTAAAAATAATTAGGCTGACGAACAATGCTAGTTAGAACTAGCGTTTAATATAGTGTAAAAACTGAATTAAATCTCTACCTAGCAATTTGTATAGTATAAAAACTGAATATAATGCCAGTTAGAATTAGCATTACTTCAACCTAATTTCTTTCAAAGTTTGTCTTCAGTCGAAAAATAAATCTTGGTGCCTTGAGACAAATTTCTTATCGAAGTTAAGACAAATTTCTTATCGAAGTTTGTTCTTTTTTCTAATTTCCTCTTTATTAAACTCCAACAAAACTGCTAAATAGAAACGAAAATATTTGTACGGTTTGTATTCGCATTTAAAGCATCCATGTAAACGATAGAGCAGCGCATTTATCTTCTTATAAAAGCAAATAAAAAACATATGTATAAAATTGTACAAAATCAAACTTAGACATAGATGCTAAACTGCACATAAGAAAAATCACACAAATTTTGCATTTGATTGCTAATTTATACATGCCATGCAGCTGCAAATAAAAATAACAAGATCATATTTGTACACGAATCTGCCACAAGAAATAAGAATAGAACATCGTATCTATATCCTTATTTGATTCAAAATACATATCAAGTTCTTAAAATAGATATACAGTTAGTGAATAGTAAAATAGTTAAGTAGCGAGGGGATTTGCATGTATGGTAACTCTATTCAGCCTTATCTCAGCAAGTGGCCTGTCTCCTGGTCCTGTTGGAGTCTGCATTACATTAAAAAATGAAAAAGTATTGATATATCATTCAAATAATACACAGAAAGGTTGCTAACAGTAGAATTTACTAACCTTTTCCATTAAATCAAGAACTTCAAAGCCATGAATAACTTTCCCAAATACAGTGTAGAGTCCATTCAGATGAGGTTGCTTGGCATACGTTATAAAGAATTGACTCCCATTCGTGTTTGGTCCACTATTAGCCATTGATAGTGTACCTCTTGCATTGTGCTATGTAAATATGAAATTGAATATTAGCATTCTGGATGGGTATTCTTAATATTACATTAAATGGGGACTTATAGTTCATTTACCCTTTCGATGGATAATATCAAATAAAAAGGTAAAAAATAAAAAACAGTTAGACAATGACCAAAATTTGAAGTAACAAAAACTACTCAAATGAAACAGCCGTATTTGTTAGCCAAAACAGCTTTAGGTAAAGTAGAATATTCCATTTGGTAATCCAAATAAATTGAATTCCAAATGCACCAGCGGGATATTTAAACATCATAATTCAGGAATCGATTTTCATATTTGCATTTTGTGAAAATTGGACATCTACTAACCAATATCCAGCCAAAATTTTGGATGAAAATCAAATCCCTAGAATTACGTTGTTTAAATCCACAGCCACTGCTTTTGGAACTGATTAAAATTTATTCTGATTATTATAGCTAATATGTGTCAAATGATTAAATGTACAGGGGTATAAGCATGAAATGTTTTTTTTCCCTTTTCTTTTCCCAACACTTCATTCAGGATATCACCACAGCATATGAAGTTCCTTGAAGAAAAGAAAAAAGACTTCAACAAGAACCAAGCTGGAAAAATATCATACTAGGAGTTATAAATTTACAACAAACATTCAAATAAATTTTGTTAGACTTGATACGGTTAATGTAAGATATCAAAAGAAAGAAAATGAATATGAATACCTACTAGAACCCATAATTATGCAAATGCTTTAACCACTCTTTCATACATTTCCTTGTGGAAAAACTGTTTGGTAATTATGGACGTTGGAGGAGGATGAACAAAAACATTTTCATTGACTGGTTAATAAAAAAAAACAAATACGATCCAAACCAATATTTTACACTTTAAAACTTAATGACCAAAGAATGTTTTGTGCATGCCCATTGTTTGAATGCAATTTACATAAGTATTGTGATTATATATTTTCTCAGCTCTACATATCAACCACTCCACCTCAATTCAATTAAACATACCTAGTTATTCTGAAGCGCACTTGTTTCGTAGTCCAATAGTGAGTGTGAACAAAGCTCTGTTGCAAGAATCCATCTAAGTATCTGCCAAGGCGCTAGCTGAGGTATACTGCCTAGCCTTCCGCCTAGGTCCGTCTAGACAAGTCTTATTATCTAATCTAGGAATCCAAACAGGTATCTGGGAACTGGTTAGACATATTGTTGTAAAAATCCTTCTAGTCTCCGCCTAGGTGTTAGGCAAGGCTTTGTGCCTAGCGATTTTCCTAGGTCCGTCTAGACAAAGTTCAGGCCTCATGTAAGAATGAAAGCTTGTATTTAAACATTTGTTAAGCATTATCTAAAGTTCAATGCAACATATAAGCATCAACATGCTAGTTTTAGTCAGTCTTGGCTACTCCTAAGCACACATTCAAAATCTCATAATTCTAATTTATATCAATCGACACTTAAACAGTACACTAAATTTTTATCCAAAATACTAAATTATCGCACATTCCTAGCTCCGATTAATCCTCGTCTAAACGATTAATCTCTAGTCTACTAACCACCTAATGATTTTTACAACCTTGGTTAGACAGTAGTTGGAACTTGATGTCTCGTATGAGCATCTACTTGCTAATTTTATGTTCTCTTGCCTCCTGGGCTGCTCTCAAGCATATCCAAACCTCGAAAGTTATGTTGATATTTAATACCAAACAGATCTAAAAATTTATTTAAAATACATAAGTTAAAACGGCTAGCTTCGATTAATCCATACTTCATACTTTTCGCCAAACGTCAACCTAGCAATTTTTACAACTTTGGAACAAAGACTTTTGTTTGGAGTCTTTAGACATCAAGAACAACAATGGTGTTAAGTTGTTAAAATCCACTAACCAATTAATAGAGATGTTTTATTTGAACTTGATAAATTTTGTGAAAGATATTATATTCTTCGGACGGTGTTATTTTTCCCTCCTTTCCTATTATAATTTCTGGAAAAATGATCTCTACAATAGTCGTACTAGTTAAACTTATCATACTTAATTTAAGCATTGTTAAAAGAACTTCAATTTTGGATAAGATGATCATTTTTTCAATATCCTTAAAATTCTTATGAGAATTGTGCAAAAATTCATACTCTCGTAACAAAATCAAATATAATTCCGTTATTATCACCGTTATACAACTTTTTTGCTAGATCCCCACCATTTTATAATTCAGTTTTGATTTAAAATTTTCAACGGAGTATCCATTGTTTTGTTTTAAGTTTTCAACGGGGTATCATGGAATTAGTTTTAAGCGAGGATAAGATAGTAAATCGTGTGCTCCGGTTCCATTTATCATGTCAATCCTATAACAATTTTATTTAGGACAAACTTCCCCTAATATTATATATATTTTCCTTATCCAAAACCAAAGTCTCTTTGACAATCTCCTTTTAGTTTCTAGCTTGTTATGATGTTTAGTTCACTTTGTTAATTCATCACCTTTATAATTTCAAATATAAAACTCTGCTCTAGTTCTAGTTACAAATCACACTCACATTGTTGCAAGCAATGTTTGCAACCAAGGTTTTCAAAATGGGTTTTAAATTGCAAATCTTAAAGTTTAAACTTTAAATCAAAACGGCATTCAAACCGTAAATTGTAGATTCAAATAATACATACTTCAAGGTTTTTGCATATTTTCAAATTGATTTTGATTTACAACCTACAACTAAACTTAAAACTCAATTTTTCCTCTTATTATTTTTTTTGAAAATATTATAAATGGATTGTGTATCCAAATAAGTATATTATATATGTTAATCCAAGTTGAATGTTTTTGTAATTTCGTTTTAACTGAATTTTGAATTGAAATATAAATGGAATTGTAACGGAAGAGATCAGATCTGAATCGGGATTTAAATTGTAAGATTTTAAGATTTTTGACAACAATGATTGCAACTATTGGATTATCATATTGTTTTTTTTTTAAAGAGCATTGCAATAATAATATTTAGTTCCTACCAATTTGTTGATTAATCATGCCTTTCAATGACTATACAATCTTTTAGTTATTTGTGTTTATAATTTGCTTCTCACCTCTACAATCTCGCAAAAATAACTGTTGCAGCTACAGCTCTCCTCATCATAATCTAATTTCTGTCATAGATACACCTCTCCTCTTCATCATGAAAATATTATATATATTTTATTATAGCTAAACCTCCCCTCTTCAGTATAAGCTTTTAAGTTCCAGCCTTTGTTGGCCCTGCCAAAATATTGATTATGGGTAATGCATGTACTCAGGTTCGAATTTAGTGCTACACCATCGTTCTCTTGTACGGTAGCTGATCACATAGTTACTGGTCAAAAAAGTTGAATTATACATACCAAAATTCCGATAAACTGGTTTTAGTATCACAGAAAAAACATTGAAAATAATTCACATCATTCAAAGCTAATGAACACCAAAATGGTAAGCACAGACTAATCAAATAAAATCAGATATTATTTGCAGCGCTTGTTAACTGTAGTTTATATTGAGAAGCACAGGATATATTCACCGACAATTGCCAACATAGAAGTTGGAACCGACAAACTGAAATTTATTTGTTGAAATAATTTCTTCATGGACTGAAGCTAGGATAAACTCCTAGGGTTTAGGAAGATGGGTGTAATGGCCATGCTCACGTATATTCGTTGTAACAAAAAAAAGTAAGTGGTGATCATGAACGCTAAATTAATCCAAACTGATCAAAAAGCGCAAATATGACTTGTAAACATGCAATGTATTTTACCAATATAAAGCATGAAAAAAAATGCAGATACTACACTTGCTGCAAGCTTCTAATTAGGCTGAAAAAATATGCTGCTAAAGAAGCAAATTAATTGTTTATCAACTGTACAAGTGATACAACCTTGAGTGACTCGCGGATTTCATCATTAAACTTTTTGTTCCAAATGCTTGTTCCTCCTTTGCCAGTTCCAGTTGGATCTCCACCTTGGATCATGAAACCTTTAATGTTCCTATGAAATATTGTTCCATCATAATAACCACTAGCACAAAGTGCCAAAAAGTTCTGCATCAAAAATTCATGAGACATTTGAAGGTTATGTAATACATTCAAGCTTGTCAGTGATACCCTACATCAAGGCCAAACACAACTACATAAACGAGGAAGAAAAACCAAGGAGTGATTAAAAAAAATCTAGAAAGCACAGGTTCATAATAACAGTTGCTTGAAAAACAATATTTATAAGAGGGTATAAAAAGAATTCACAATTTATAAAGGATTAGAACACTGGAACGAGTAGTAAAAAACATATAGATTTCCATATTCGATCGAAAAAAAATAAACCCCCACGTTTCTCTGTATAAAAGTTTAATCGGTCAAGAGAGAACAGTGGCTTCATTCCAGATACAATACATGGGAAAGACTATCACTGTTAAGAATGAGAGACAATCCAACATAACAACCACTACATTAGATCAATCGACATTAAATTTATTATAACTCAACAAAGTTTAACAACTCAAGTGAAAATAAATCAACAGTAGATATTAATGAGAGAGAAACAAAGATACCTCGGCAGATTTAGGGACTTCATCGCAAGCAATCTCGCACTTGATATCTCCCAAATTCGTGTGGAGAGTCACTGACTGCAATCAAAACAATTTTTAAAATTCAAAATTAGGGTTTTAGAGAGAATAATATTTGAAAAGCAAAGAGTTTAGCACCATTCTCTTTCTTTCTTTGAGCTTCTTTCAGCCTCTTGGAGCTTCTTCGGGCTTGGTAAACGGAGCGATATGGAGTAAGGAATTTGAAAAGAAAAAGGAGAAATTATATGGGGGCCCATTTTATTATTGTGGTACCTTCTAATTTGAATTTAGTTTGGGCCGTTTGAGAGAAACGCGTCAAATATTTTCGATACCTTCGGCTAAAATATGAATGTTACAGACCCGTCAATGGGATGCAAATGGAGTAACATTGGTCCGTTGGTCAAATGATCCGTTTGGGTTTTTGTGTTTTGGAAAATGCATAGAAGACTAGAAGAAGAAGGTGGAAAACGACCAATGTAAAAAATTGTTTTAACATATAAATTGAAAATAATTTTTCTTGTTTTTCACATTTTGAAAAATATCTCATTTTGTCACTTCCTTCTTTCCTTTTTGTTGTAATGATCAGGATTTTACATTTTGTCCTTCAAGCAATTATCTCTCATTTAATCCTATTTAAAAGTATATCGATATCGAATGTCGATACGTACAAATATAACTTTCTTCTATGCATTCAAATAATTACCAACAATCCCAAAACATCAAACAAATTAATATTTATCAAATATTAATTAATTACAATACAAACAATCGAGAAAGTCACAAATAAAGTTGTGAGACTCTGAGTGTAAATTTAGTCAACGACTAATTTTAAACAATTCAAATATTAACATTCACAGATCACCTTAGCTGGTGGTGTGTTATCCGGCTTTTGGACCAAGCGGCTTTCAATCGAATCTGAATGTCAGGATGAAGATAGAACGGTTCAAGGACTTGGAAAATGTTTGGAAGGACATTGAATGTGGTTTCAAGAATTGAGAGTGCAGTAAGGAGCAAAGGAAACAGGCCGGTACCAAGTTGTTTTAGGTCGATACCGAGCACTTTTTGGCCAGCCTATAGGGCTCTAGAGCTTTGGCTTGTGGATTTCTGGTTAGAGCGATTGTCGTGGGGCCTATTTCTACAGGAGTGGGTAAATAACTCTAAGGAAGCTCTGAAGGAAAAGGATAAGTACTAGAGATATTAGAATCTCTTGGAAAATAACCTGATGTCTAAGGAAAAAGTGCTCGAAACTCGATAGATCGAAGATAGAAGACCAGAAGGAATGAGGTGACACTACCAACCATCATAAAATTAGATAATTCTATCGGCCAAGGGACCTCATCTCCCTTCCTACTTTCTCAAATCTGATGTTAGAACTAGTATTCCGTAGACCTATGACTTTGTTGGAGCGATTTCTCTATAAATATGCTATTTAACGCGTTTGGAAAATGACTTTTGGCACTTCATCTTCTTCACTCTCTTTCTTTACACAACCCTAACCATAAAGGAAGTTACATTTTGTTGTTCTAGGCTGTTAGATCGGTAAAATCCTTGTAATTGTGACCAAAATCTATAAGCAATAAGATTAGAGTAGATGTAAGACTTAGACTTGCTGAACCGCTATAAAAATTCTATGTATTTCTTACTTATTTTTCTAAATCACTTTATTTTGGTTTATTTTGGGGTGTTGTGCCATTTTTTGGTTCAACATCTTTGGTGATTTCCCTGAAAACGACAATTCTCAGGAGTAGATGTAACTATCTACTAAGGATTAGAGCATCCAAATATTAGATCCAGAAGGTTTTCTATGAAAAGTTAGAAGGAATTTCGTATTGGAACCAATGGCATCATCAAAGAAGTCTGGTTGATCTGGAGCAGTGGCTGGTGTAGATGAAGGAGCTTCTGTAACACTTCATATTTTGGAGGGTTCATAATATGATAAACTAAATTATTAATAAGAAGATATTATTATTTAAAGGAATTAATAAAATGATTTACTTACAAGAAATACCTAAGAGAAATTTAATTAATTAAGTATGTGACACATTTTGAAAAGTTAATTGAATGGACCAAGGGTAATTAAAGCTATTTTGGTTGGTCCTGATTAATGAAAATAGATCATCTAAATTTTAACGGGAATGATTTGTTTAGGGGAGTAAACTACTAAGGCTCGAAACCACTAGCCTACTTACCTTAGCCACATCCCCACATTCCATCTTCATTTCATTCACAAAACAAACTCCTAAAGAACTCTAAGCAAGGTCGACTACAAACCCAAGCAAGAAGAGGATTTCAAGTTAGAAAAGAACAAACTTTCAAATTTAAAAAGAAAAGAGGATTAAACAAGGTTTCTTTAACTTAGGTGAGTAAAATCTTTCTCTAAAAACCTATCACTACCTATTGGTTTCAGATCTGATTTTATATAAATAATTTAATGATGTTTTTTGATATAATGGGAATAATTTAATGATGGTTAAAACTTGTTTGGATGTTTGAAACATGGTTTGTTGTGTTTGAAATTTAAATGAAATAAACATATTCATGTTTTAGGGTAAAACATGATTAAATCATATGTAAATGCCATGAAAATTTTACATGACGTTTGTAAAGATGAATTAGAGATGATTTTTTAATTTCAAAATAATTTGAAATTTAATTCGAATTGATATGAATTTTCTTATTTGATAATATAGTTAATTTCAGGTAAATTAATTATTAAAGATAATAAAATTAATTATTTTGACTTGAAAGTTTGAGAAAATGTGAAACATGATTAAATTGATTTTTGGTGAATTTTTGAGATTTTCCCATTAAATTTTGATTTTCTATGAATTAAATGGCTAAGGAAATGAGTAATTAATTAATAATGATTGATTAATAAAATGACCATGTTACTAACCATTCTGAAAAGTTGACTGTAAAGAAGAACATTAGCCAATGAGAATTCGGCCAACGAGATTCGGTGTAAAGTTAACATTTAAAATGGCAAAGAATCAAATTTCAAAATAATCACGAAATTTCCACTAAGAACCCATGAAACCTAAGATTACCCATGGAAGGGCTTTTAACCCGTGATAGCTTGGAAAAATTATTAAACAAAAACTCTTTTGAGCTTCACCCATGAAAGCGACTTAGCACATAATGGCTATTGGAGATAACATGAGATGGTCAAGGAAGGGATAACTCACGATAGCTATGGAGGATAAGGCGTGATGGTTTCGATGGGAGATAACACACGATGACTTCATGATGGATAGCATACAAAGGCTAAGTATGGAATAAGAAGCGACGAGACACGTGAATAACGCATGAAGGCCAAGATGGAAATGATGTGCGATGACCTCAGTTGGAATAGCACATGATGGCATGGTGGGATTACATGCGATGGCTTCAAAGGGAATAATATGCAATGGCTGTGTGGATGATTATCTATGAATGTTGTTAAAGATGTATTGCAGTTAGCTTGGGAAGCTGCCTATGCAGAGGCCTTTGAGAGGATAACCCATGATAACTATATAGTAATATTATGCGAAAGCCTACGAAAAATTACTCGCGATGACTATGGGTTAGTCATTTTACGATAGCTAGGCAAAAACATTTAAAGGCTATGGGATAGCCGAAATGCGATGGTTAATGATAACTCACGAAAGCATGTGATGCTTTATTTTTCTAAGTAAAATTTAGAATACTTATGACACTTTGGAAGACAGTTTCCAAGTGTTATTGAACTATAGCATATGGATGAAATAAAGAAAAGATTTTGATAAGTTAAAATTGTGTTAGCTTATATTCAAATGGAAGAAAGCTTAGAGATGCTAACAAATGATAGGGTATCATTTAAATCAAAGATAAAAATGCTTTATCCAAAGAATGTGTAGTATAAATATTTAATGAATGAAAGAAAATGGTTGAACCATGATCGTAAACGTATACCAACTCATGGAGTTATTGGATGACAAAGTACCTTGATTGACGATCTATTGTCCAATGGTATACGGCAGTGAGTCACGGTAGGATTCAACCAGGAACATTATAAAACTCTATAGAGGAGTTAAGGCAGGGTGCCATGGTAGAGATCTAAAAAAGATCCGAGCACTACACCACAAAGCTGTTTTAGCCACACCCCTATCCGACTTATTTGATACGGCTAAAAACCATATCTAAACTTTTAGATACGGCTTTTAGCCGTATTAAATTTGATACGGCTTTGAGCCGTATCAAATTCGTGTCTATTTTGGCTGGAAAATCATACACCCCGGAAAGCACGGTCTCCCCCAAATTCATTCCTTACCCTCATTTTTTTTCATTCTCCCTCCAAAACATAAATGTCGTTCTCTTTCCTCCAAATTCACGTCCGTTGCATCCCAAATCTCTAAATCACTTTGCTCTTCCCACTGTCGATTGTACCTCGGTTGTACCTTAATTGCTCTTCCCAAAACTCTAATCAATTGTACCTCGGTTCGGATCGATTTGCTGGCGATTGAAGGATGCGCTTGCTCCCACTGTCGAACTCTTTTGCTGTGGATTATTGGGTAAAAATATTATTCTCTGATTATGGTATGGGGGTGTTTGTTTCATGGAATCGTTAGGATTGTCGAGTGATTAAGATGACTTAATGAGTTAAAAGAAGGCGCATAGTTCAATTCCTGGAACATCCATTTGCAACAAGTTTACAACCAATTTTAAAAAGAAAAAAAAGTCATCTTCACCCATTGTTGAAGTTATTGCAAAACTTTGTAAATTTGTAGGTAAGTTATCCTTTTTTAGATGATTTGGTAAGACTTATCTTAATTTGGTAGGTGGTTGGATACATATCTCATCATTCTTGCACGCAACATATGTAGATATCATGGATTTATTTATTTTTCCCATACAATTATTTTAGTATTTGAATAACCAAGTTTACAAGGTATACATGTTTACAGTTTCCACCTTATCAACTTGTGCAATAGACTGAAAGTTATGTTGATGGATACCCTATGCTTTGGAATAGTTCGTACGCTGTTTCTTCAGCTTGAAATATTGCAAATACGTAGTTTTTGTTAAAAAAAAATTCTTTTCTAATTTTAGTAGTAGAAAGACTAATTAGAAACAAGAGAGAAAGACTCATGTTTTACAACTAAGTTTAACATATTTATCCAATCATTTATTCTTGCCAATTTTAATATAAAAAGCCATCGTTCAAGTATACGCTTGTGCGGATCAGACCCCGAATATAAAAGGCCAATTTGATCCCATTATTTACGGAGGCACCCAACTCGTTATTTTTTTTCTAAGGTTCTGACCAATACGTATCAACGTCTCTCAATTATATTGCTTTGTGACAGCCTTGATTAATTGCTGTTCAGCTAAAACTTTAAAAAAAATTAAGAGTAATCAAATTTGATAAATTAATTGGACTAACATTTGCAACCGAACCTTTTGATAAAAACATAAGACAAACATTATATGCTTAAATATGAATAAAAGTGTAAAACGTAAATGCCAGTTGCCAGAAAAGTTGCAAGGAACAAATTCCTTTAAACAAGAAATACCACGTTAGTGAAACTTAGTTGTGTTAGCAAATATTTTTTGCCCCCTCACCTTTCCATTCGTCTGGCATCACACGTCCGACATGTTTGATATAGTAACGAGATAAATGATTAAAATATCCCTCGGTCAGCCTTTGTATCTGCACCAATATCTTTCGAAGTTTTGGAATCGTGCACTTTTGCTGCTTCATTGCTAGACTGGTCTGTTTCTGGGAAGTATATATCATGTTCTATACCAGATTTAGGCGCTGCCTTGCCATAAGTATTATGCATCAACTCAAATTGATTTAGGCGCTGCCTCTCTAGTGATGTTGTTAATAGAATTTGAGACATTCAGATACGTTGAAAATTTTCGATACCTGAAGAGTGATCAGCGAACGCGGAGTGAAAGAAATTGGATGGTTTATCACCTTGGGTTAGCCACCTGAATTTGTTTCGTTGCAAACTTTGCATTGATTTTATGTGTACCACATTGTTTAGTTGAAGAGTGCCTTCCATGTATCTGGTTTGTAAATCTACGTCTGTGGGATTTGGCTAAGAAAGTTATATAAGCGATCGTTTTTCTTGTCTTTGGTTGTCGCATTTCATATTGAAGTTCGTTAAATCTGTTAAATTGGATAATTTACCGAAACTTGGAGGAATATTTCCAGAAATGTTGTTTCCATCTAGATGCAGCAATTGAAGACTTTAACATTGTGCCCAATTCGATGAAAGGGTTCCAGTCAACTCATTCCCAATGAGATCCAAATAAACTAGCTTTGGATGAACTCCAAACGCTTCAGATATGTCACCACTAAAGTGGTTCGTCTCTAATCCGACTCGACATAGTTTATTGCATTTGCTCAAGCATTTAGGCAAAGGTCCAGAGAAGTTGTTTCCATTTGTTGTTAAATTTACAAGGGAAAAACCACTGCAAAGTTTTGATGGTAATTTACCTGAAAAGCTATTGATTGAGAAACCTACAGCTGTTAAACGCCCATGCTTGCCAAAATCTTCAGGAACTTTGCCATTCAAATTATTGGTAAACACTTGAAAATTCTTAAGGTTTTCAAGTTGAGAAATCGTACTTGGTAGTTCACCTTCTAGTTGGTTCATGTTAACATCGAAACCTGTCAATGATTTCATGTTACCAACTTCTAGTGGAATTGTACCAGTAAGTATATTATTGGATAAATTGAGTACCAATAGCTTAGTAAGGTTTCCCATTGTCAACGGAATTGAACCAGAAAGTGAATTGTCTGAGAAATCTAAGTTAATGACACCCGATTTACCTCAATGTTGAAAAAATGACAAAACTTGTCAAAATTCGAAGTTTTTAACTCAGAACCCTCATATAACTACATAATTTAGTTATATTATCCTAATCTATGAATTGGATTATAACTAACCCCATCACAAAAGTTTAACTATATCCATTTTGAACTTTCAATGCACTTCGGGCAATTGGTATATGGATGTCTAACTTATTTTGTTTTGCAGGGCTAATGCACAACAGCCTAAGCTCTTTGTTGGGATGATATTGATTCTTATCTTTGCTGAAGCGCTCGCTCTATATAGCCTCATCGTTGGGATCATCTTGTCTTCTCGTGCTGGAAATCACGTGCCGATTAGTTTTGTGCATGTTCTACATCTATGTTTCTCTTTTTTAGATCCTTACATGAATGAACTTGTCGTCTACATCATCCTCTTATTCGGAGAGTTATCGAAATTTACAGTAAGACTTGTTATGAATGGAATTGGTTGATAAGCTTCAAAGTACCTGCTTTTTTACGCTATACTAATTATTGTATTAATATCTGTAATAATGTGAAATACTGGCAGCCTTTACAGTCTTTAGTGTAGTGGTGGCCTTTTCTATATGTTGTGAATCTAATGCCTGTATTAAATTCTGTTGTATGTTATGAATGTAAGCTTCTATATTACCTAGCCTATGATTTAGAGAAGGTTTATCTTTTTTTAATTTAGCTCTATTTCCAAAAAAAGAAAACACAAAAAGTTATTGTATAATACTGCTTCTATTGTATAATACTGCATCTATGCTATTGTAGTTCACGGCTATGAGCTGTGTGAATTAGATGCTGCTTTTATTATATTATACTGCATCTATAGCTTTGTGAATTAGATACGGCTTATTGATGTATCTATTACATCAATTAGATACGGTCGAAAGCCGTATCTAATTCTTGTGCTAGTATACGAATTAGATACGGCCATGGGCCGTATCTAATTGGAAAATTAGATACGGCTCCTGACCGTATTTAATTTGCTAGTTAGATACGGCCAAGAGCCGTATCTAATTTGCAAGTTAGATACGGCCAAGAATCGTATCTAATTGGTGAATTAGATACGGCCTTGAGCCGTATCTAACAAGCAAATTAGATACGGTCAGGAGCCGTATCTAATTTTCCAATTAGATAGGGCCCATGGCCGTATCTAATTATTAAACACGCTTTATATTGATACGGTTTACGACCGTGCCTAATGTCATTAGATACGGCCCTAAGCACTGCCTAATTCGCCTTTCTGGTGTAGTGGAGGATGTTACAAATAAATTAGCAACGTGAATGATAGAGGTTCAGGGACTAAGAGAGGCTATTGACGTAGGGATGCTTACTAAAATGTATTCAGAGTGCTTGCATTCAACCTCTTAGGAGAGTCTAAGACTCTAGTCAGTGTGGCTCCCATAGGAAAATGAGTTGATGTATACAGCAGGTAGCGTTGTTTATGCAAAAGATAAATTAGTGATAGACAGGCATAAGGGGGTAATCACTAAAATAAGTTAATGATAATTATATGAGAAAAGCCTAAACAAAAGATTATGTGATGGATGAATGAATGGCAACTAATTGTATGGCTTAGTTCATAATTGAATGCTTAAGTGTAAGTTACACTTCTTGATTGAATACATACACATGGCTGCTTTCTTTGATGTTTTACTATTATACATTATAATGTATATTGATAATGATAAAGTGAGTGGAAACTCATTCCGCATTAGCGGCATGGTCTCACTATGGATGCTTAGGGTATAGGTTTTACTCATACCAAGCTTTATGTTTGACCCGTGTTTTTATTATTTTTCATAAACTACTAGGTACTCCCTCGATTAGGATGAGTTTATGGTTTAGACAGGTATCTCTTTTGGAATGACAAGTAAATATTTCAAAGACGAAGCAAGAGGCTTGATTTTTAAATAAAAGTAAATTTGAAATTTCATTGTGTAAAACTAGGATCCCTAACTGGTTATGTGTTTTGTTAGCATCTTCATATGTCGGACACAATACTACCCTATCTATGTTTTATTTATCTTTACCCTTGCAGGGGCAATGATCTAGGTTAAAATGTTGGAATGAATTATGTAAATCAATTTTATGTAACGAAAAAGCTATTTAGCCACTCTATTTACATATGTTGTGCAAAATAATGTTGAACTCGCTTTGTTGCTGGAAAATGATTTGGTGATGGCTATAGCATCATTGGCATCTATTTTCATGTCTCGGAGTGGAGGATGTTACAAATTGGCATCGGAGCATAGGTTAGGGGAATAACTAAGTGAAATAGAACTAAGTATAAGTTAGATAACTTGAAAATGATCACACTGGGGAAGAGATACACTATATATATAATCTACCCGTGTTTTGATATAAATATATAGATGGATATATTTATCCCATTACTATTGTTCTCGCTCACTATTACTTTTGTTTCTTGCAAAATCTTATTGGTGCAAGAGGGAAGAATGGATCTACGTAACTAACGTTTGACCATAGGAAGTTCGAAGGGGAACCCAAGTTGGGGAACCGATAGTACGTAAACCATTGACCAAATGGTGGAGACGAACCCTGAAGTTTGCACCGAAATCGAAACTCATGTGCCTACTTCAACTAAAGGAGGAATGGATGTGAATGCTTTGTTCCGCCAATCTATAAAGGGGGTGATGAGGCAACAACTAACTGGAGTTCTCGAGCCAAGATATGAGGTAGCAAGAGAATTAGACTTTACTACGATGAACAAAGATTTCAAGACCTATGGAGGAAAGTAGTTCACATGGAAAGGTTCTTCTTTGAATGTGTTGAATTGGTTGAAAGTATGTGAACATATTTTTGAAAAGTTGGGATATACTAAGGCTTAGAAGATGAGGTTGGCATCTCATCAACTCTAGGATGATGCATTAGGCTGGTGGGAGGTTGTGATTGCTGAAGTCCCGAAGGAGGAGATGACCTGGGAGCAGTTTAAGGAGCTATTCGAGGCTTAATTTATCCCCAAATCCCATAAGAGTGCTTTATGCAGGGAGTTATCGAGATGAAACGAGGAGAGACGACTTTGGAAGAATACATTCAGCATTTTAATGCTCTGTGAAAG